>CM042158.1:23480452-23597952 GCA_023376005.1 Doryteuthis pealeii | reverse complement strand
TATCAGTCAAGAGTGGTTCCACTTTGATCATGTTAGACTTATAGGAAATAACCAAAATACCTTTCATCCAATGTGTAAAAATGACAGAATAAAGTTAATTACCTTTTTCTCAAATGATATTACAATTCTTGTTTGTACCTTAGATATACCGGTGTAACAATATGTGCCCTTGCTGAGATGAACTAGAGTCCGAATGAGTTATCTTCCCTTACCACGAGGGATTTGCCACTAGGTGACACTACTAACTGAGTATTTAAACTCAGCTCAGAGAAGCTCTCTCTCTCTCTCTCTCTCTCTCTCTCTCTCTCTCTCTCTCGGGGTCTGCTCCCCAACTATCAGTAAGTGACTCTTATATTCATTAAGAACTCTTTGTTACTTCCCAAGGACTTTCATCCTCTCTGTTTGTATCTTGTCACATTATAACCCGTCGGTCGCTCCCGAGCTAAAGGGCTCACAGAATCTCCGAAATTGGCCGTCAAGATCGGATTTTCTGCATCAACCACGGATTGCAGGGCATCTATATTTGCTGGAAGTCTAGCCGAATGCCCCACGTTGTGCTAAGATCTCAAACGACTAGAAATCTGCTATAGAAACTGATTTCCGAGATTAATGGCGGCCGATTGGTCATATGAAAAAAAATAACGACTCTTTTTCTTCTTCAAAAATCAACAACATTTATATTCAAAAATACAAGAATACAAATAATTACTTCTCAAGACGGGGGAGTGATGGACCTCAATTCAATGTGTTCTGGTCGGAATAATATTCGCGGCAATGTTGGCTGAAGTCAGTCTATCTGTCGGCTACAGGATCTTTACGTCCACACTTCAAGCTTTCTTAGCTACCGTTCTCAAGCACGCCCGGCTTCGTTCTCAGTTTAAATAATATTTCAATCGGAAATTCTTATTTCCGGTCAGCGTGGAGATATTAGGAATTTTCTTTACTTCCGATTTTCAACAAGAGTTTTATCTCTTTACTTAAGTGTCTTCCAGACAATCATGATCAATCTCTTCCGAGCGACATCAGTCAAGCTACTTCAAAGGATCGTCTCGCATATCAGAGGATAAGTACCGCTGACTAATCCATGTGCTATCTCTTCCGGCTACTTGACTGGATTCACCCCACGGGTCTTCTGACCTACTTAAGATTCCACCCCCGCTACGGACATCTCAATCGCGGCCTTGCACTAGATACACTAGCGGTCAATATTATTGCTGATTATTATCTTTACCGTTTCAGTGAAAAAATTACTTTTATTCTTTTTTTTCTTTCCATAGATTCTGATCGCCGACAAAAAATATTTTCTAAGTATTTCCGTTTTTCTTTCTTTCTTTCTTTTTCTAATTTCCACCCCTGAATCAGGTCACATCACTCCCTTCGCCTTTTGTCATTTACTTGTAAATGACATATCAACCCACCTACCAACTGGTAAGTTAAAAAATAATTCATACCTAAGGTTTCTACTAATCATGCAGTAGAAACAGAAAACGTCTTTACTTCTTCCTTGATCATGCAATTGTTCCAGTTCTTTCTCAGTTTTTTTTTTCGTTCATATTAATTTTCTTTCTACTAATCATGCAGTAGAGTTTTTTTTTTCTTTCAAATGTTCTTTTTATGCAGTAGGATAGAATTCAAACAGAGCTCTCAGCGCTCCTTACCAATTACTCAATCCAATCCGTAGATTATGTTCAGAATATCAACACATGTAATATATGTGTACACACACGCACACATATATTTAGCAACAAGCTTTTGCTTTAACAGCAGCCTTCAGTCCTTCGTCAAGAGTTTTTTTTTCTTTGTATCAATCATTGGCAATGGTTCATTTGAGTTTCCCTTGCCTTCCACAGAGACACCTAGTGGGTTTCCCTCCTTGCTCTCACACACACCTGCCAGTGCTCTTTTCCTACTTAATACTTTCCTACGTCTTTTCAACAAGAATACTGCTGATAGTATCATCACTATGATCAGCCAAATTCCTATCATAACCGACCAGTTTATCACCATCCCCGACGTTCCCTTCCACACTGAATTCGATGTCCCTACTGAACTTAACTTATCCTGTAACTGGTCTAAATCAATCCTCTCAACTGGCCCTAAAAGCTTAGGTATCTTTCTTAACGTGGCCTCAGAAAATCCTTCACTAGGGTTTTCCACAACTCCACCTAATCGCTAATATTGGTCCCCAATAAGTTAAAAATTGATTCTTTTTTTCCCTGAAACTTCTCTTTGTATAACTCTAGTATACACAACTTTCGATTATCCATTACATATATGGGACTCACAGAGTCGCAAGTTTCTAAGACATCACTTTTACACCTTATTGCTTCTACCTCTGACAACAGCAGGAATTCTAGTCGAACCAAGCTCAAAACGAGAAATTCAGTTTCAATTTTATATCGAGCAACTGCTCCAAGTGTCTGGTCTACCCGGGGTTATGGGAGATGTCAATTCATCACCTGCTATCTTTCAAAAATACTATCTCTATCCAGTAGGGGAACGGATAACAATACCAACAGTCTATCATCTTCTAAAACAAGTAACACAGCCCAAGGCACTATAATACATCCACAATTCTTTAGTAGGGTCAACTGGCAATCTCAAATGATGAGAGAGCCCTGCCCGTATACCTACGAGAATACTTCTAAGACGACCAGGGGTTACCATAACTTGTCTGTCACATTCCCCACTTCTCCCTGCAAGGTTTCCATACTACCAATAAGCCAATTTATAGTGCCTCTGTTCTTAGCTAACTCCACCCTTGTCATGTTTAAAATGGATACGCTTTCCTTAGCTACCTGGGCTAACACTTTCTGACTCTCTTTTACATCTTTCAATTTTCTTGTCGCTTTCGGATACTGTTCCGAACAACACACTTAGGGCTTTTCCCACTATGGGTACCACCGCTCTTTTTGGTCTGGTTTGCAACAACTCTACCCCCTTTCAAATAATTCTGCATTTTCTTCCCACGGTATGCTACCATAGAGGCCTCCTGCTCCAAGAAATCTAACAACCTTAGATACTTATCATCATCCGAATTTCTCTCAGTGAACTTTTCTTCTATTTTTCCAAGTTCGGAAATTCCTTCACCAATTTGGTCGATATCTCCCCATACGGCCCTATGTCTATCACTATCAGCCACCTTGATCTGGCTATGATCACCTCACTCGTTTTATTCATCCTTACAAGAGACGAGTGAGTCTCCTATTTTACTTATAGGTAACCACCACTAGTATTTCTATCAATTCATACAGATATCTATCTCTTCGGTTACCTACCCTAATGCTTGGTGAATTCAGTCTCAAAATATCCGCGAGCACCACCCCCGCATGGGGGCCCTTCCACACGAACGGCAGCACACGCGAACAACCCAAGACATTATTCACTTTTCCATTACCTTCTTACCTACTCATTGTTGGGGGCCAGCACTACTCCCCCTTGAGGTTTCAACGCCTGTGGTCCCCCTTATCCTCAATTTGAGTGGCAACTCAGGCTCACTCTCTACACTTTCTTCTTTTCCAAGTCTCTCTCGTAGTTGAGAGATAGGAACTACTTCCTCTCCCTCACCTTTACTTGCGACTATCTTTCTGGGCGGATATTTTACATCCTTCTTGGCTAGTATTCCTACTACCTTTTCTTCACCGCCCCCTAGGGACACCTCTACCCCACCCACTGACAACATTGGGGGGTTAAACGTCAACTGTGCCCTATTTCGTCCTAGCCAGTCTCTCCCTAAAATTATCTCGTTGTGCAAACCAGGTACTACATACAGCTTGTGGTTCTTTTCCACCCCACCTACTCTCAATGGTAGCCATGTCATACCTAATACTGTCAAATCTTCACCACTAGCCTGACTAATACTTAGGTCTGATTTCCCTAATTCCTTCCGGGTCTTCAGGCGATTATAACCGACCCTACTAATCAATGACACGGATGCCCCAGAGTCAATTAAAGCTTCTACTTTAATTTTCCCTAATCTAACTTTACAGGTCAGTTGTTTCTCCCCAGTTAAGAGCGAGAATACCTGAGCCTTTCCTTCTGAGTTACGTTTTCTCCAGCCCTGCATCTTTCCAGACCTTGGGACTGGCAACAGATATCTTTCATCATCTGTTCCTACCTCAGAGTCACAACTCTCCGACTCTATCTTACTTTCTGTTCCACTAAAACAGTACTTGCTAATGTGGCCCAATCGAAAGCACTTCCAACACTTCGTCTTATTTCTATATCCAGTCCTGTTTTCTTTTCCTATTCGCCTGGGACAGGACTTCTTAACGTGACCTAACTGGTCACAAACCCAGCACTTTCTATGAGGACAGTTGGCAGACATATGGCCTGGTTGTCCACAGTTCCAACATCTGAGGCTTATCTTTCTAGTTGGGGCTACCCTAGTCCTTATCACATTGATTGTTCCATAGGCCTTTCCCTGATTTCTTGGGACAGCTTTGGGACTAGCTACTGGAGATCCTTTAAGCCTATCCTTATTCCGTCTATCCCACCCAGCTTCTTGACTATTTCTTTTTGAAGGACACTCCATAGACCTGTGTCCTTCACCTTTACAGGTCCAACACACTGTCCTGTTATGTCTCGGTGGGGGATTATGAAATCCACGCCACACTGACCATGTCTTACGCATCGGATCTGTATCCTCCTCCCAATTTTTACTTATTTCCTGGGGTATTCTCCGTCTCCCTCTTGGATCTGGGACCCTCCTTTCCCAAATATTTCTCGCTCCTTCCTGAATCCTTTCCTGAGCTTGGCTCTTTCTAATTCGAGATCGATCCCAGAATCTCTCTCCATCTCGGGCTAGCTCTAACGCATCGGCCAACCTGGCCGGTCTCCCACGAAGTATCTCGTTTCTCACTTCGTCGTCCTGTAAGGCATCTACATACAGATCCACCAGCTGGGCCTGGATCACCTTACATCCCCGAGCCGTCTCCTCCGGGTATGCAAGCAACGCCAATTCGGCCGCTCTCTCACCCAACTCTGAAGGAGTTTCCCCAGATTCCTGCTTCAGCCTAAGTAACTTCCTATTTGCCTCTATCTCGGTCCGAACACTAGCATACTTTTCCATTACTTTCCCTTTTAAGTCTTCCCATCCCAAACCGGGACTTTCTTCAATCCATCTTCTTATGGATTTCGAAACCGGTCCCGCTGTTGCCTCAAATGCTAACAGCACCAATTCCCTCTCCGATAGTCCATAGATCAATTTCTTTTTTTCTATCGACTCTATCCAGTCTTGCAGTCTGGTAGAATCGCCCTTAAACACTGGCACTCGCATCCCACCTAATATCCTATGAAGGTTTCCTCTTCCTAATCCACCCTCATCAGCTTCCTGACACCCCCTATTCAAACTATCTTGAGACCCGCCCACACTCATTATACTCAAAAACACTGGCAAGAGATATATGATAACAAAGAAAAAGGGAAAAACCAAAAGAGTGTCCTACCTTTAAATGATCCTTGGCTCCTCAGTTTCTGGGTAGCTGGTTCTCTCAGAATTATTTTTTAAAAGTCAAATTGACTTGAGTCTCTTTTGTTTTTGTTTTTCTTTTAAAAACTGTCGTCTCGTTCAAAGCTCCTGGGTTCCTGGGTCTCAACGTTTCAGCGTCCTTGCTGTCTGGGTTCCTGGGGTGGTTTCTTCTTGAGGTTTTTTTTTCTTCTGTGGTCACAGTCCAGTCGAAAAATCCTGGTCACGGCACCAAATATAACCCGTCGGTCGCTCCCGAGCTAAAGGGCTCACAGAATCTCCGAAATTGGCCGTCAAGATCGGATTTTCTGCATCAACCACGGATTGCAGGGCATCTATATTTGCTGGAAGTCTAGCCGAATGCCCCACGTTGTGCTAAGATCTCAAACGACTAGAAATCTGCTATAGAAACTGATTTCCGAGATTAATGGCGGCCGATTGGTCATATGAAAAAAAATAACGACTCTTTTTCTTCTTCAAAAATCAACAACATTTATATTCAAAAATACAAGAATACAAATAATTACTTCTCAAGACGGGGGAGTGATGGACCTCAATTCAATGTGTTCTGGTCGGAATAATATTCGCGGCAATGTTGGCTGAAGTCAGTCTATCTGTCGGCTACAGGATCTTTACGTCCACACTTCAAGCTTTCTTAGCTACCGTTCTCAAGCACGCCCGGCTTCGTTCTCAGTTTAAATAATATTTCAATCGGAAATTCTTATTTCCGGTCAGCGTGGAGATATTAGGAATTTTCTTTACTTCCGATTTTCAACAAGAGTTTTATCTCTTTACTTAAGTGTCTTCCAGACAATCATGATCAATCTCTTCCGAGCGACATCAGTCAAGCTACTTCAAAGGATCGTCTCGCATATCAGAGGATAAGTACCGCTGACTAATCCATGTGCTATCTCTTCCGGCTACTTGACTGGATTCACCCCACGGGTCTTCTGACCTACTTAAGATTCCACCCCCGCTACGGACATCTCAATCGCAGCCTTGCACTAGATACACTAGCGGTCAATATTATTGCTGATTATTATCTTTACCGTTTCAGTGAAAAAATTACTTTTATTCTTTTTTTTCTTTCCATAGATTCTGATCGCCGACAAAAAATATTTTCTAAGTATTTCCGTTTTTCTTTCTTTCTTTCTTTTTCTAATTTCCACCCCTGAATCAGGTCACAACATATGTCATGTTCCATGCGCTCAGAGAATAAAGTCTGTATTATTGTTATATTGTACCTCTTTGTTTGAATTTCATTATGTATATATTTACTTATGTTGGAAGGTTTCTCTGAAGCCTTCTAACATATAATAAGAACCAGTTTTGGCCACTAAATCTAAAATCACACATTTAATTCTTATACTGGCATCCTTACACAGTTTGTTTATTTAACACTTGACTGGCATTACTTTCACAGTTTGTGTACAACTCTACACTAGTGTTTATCCTACCCAACTTATTAGTCAATCAAGATTTGCTCCCCAAGATTACAACTTCTAACTCAATCAGCATCAGTTACACAACTTTCAAACAGACCGATTCGAGCCATCCCTAATATATATATATATATATATATATGTGTGAAATAAAAGGAACTTAATCCGACAGTGTGAATTTGATACATTGAAAAAACAAATGATGTTTACAAATGCATGGGATCATCAGGAGAGAATGTGCAACCGTTTCGGGGGCCTTCCTCTCAACGGTTTTGAAAAAGCACATCGCCCCCCCCCCGCCTCACTGATGTGAGGTCCCTCGGAATATCTGTATCGACCGTATGTAATAGATCGGTCTTCAACAAAAATGAGACGGGATAATATGACCGTTAGAAGAATGCGCAAACAGAACGCTGCTAGTCAAAAGTTGGAATTTTTCAAAAAATGCGCTGTCTGTATTAAAAATAAAATGAATTTTATTTTTAATTTTAAATAATCAGAAGCATTATTGTTTATAATAAGACTCAAAAGAGCCTGATGTAAAATTATCTAAAAAAGTGTATAATCATATAAAAAGTGTATATTAAAATATCAAAATTGTTCATAATACACTCCAACTATTAAATAAGTAACCAATAAGTGTAGGTAAATCCGTGGTGTTTATGAATATATATATATATATATATATAAAGTAATCCACAGACACGTGTTTCGAGGTATCACCTCTCATCAGTGTGGTTATACCGTTTAACAGCTACCTCTGGCCGGGTTCGAGACCCAAATGAACTTTCGTTCGCCAATCCTCTTACCCGTACGGCCAAAGGCAGCTGTCAAATATAGGAGACTATTTAATCGCTACATTTCTAAGCGGAAATGAAATTCACTAGAGGCCTCAAACTTTATGTAAACAAAGCGAGGCTTAGCTGTACGCTGAATATGGTGAATTTTGCAATTAAATCCCTTCTAATTAAAGTGCTCAACCAAATTTGGGAGCATATATATATATATATATATATATATATATATATATATATATATATATTTACCAACAACTCTGCATGAGCAGGATGTGACACAAGATCAATTTCTTAAGTGGAGTTTAACATGTTTGAATTCAGAGTTTTCCTTCTCCTAGACTGGTTGCCTAACCAATGTTAAAAAGCCCAGTCTGCCCTACTATTTACCCATAGCTGTGTTACGTAGTGCCTTTTCTTTGACTGCACTAAATATAGGTATATGTTATATACTTTCTTACGTCTTACTCTGTCGTCTATTCTTCCGGCCTGGTATATCTTCTAAGGTCTCGTCTGGTCTTCTATTGAGGATTCCGGGTCTGGTCTCTGTTGGGGATCATTCCTTATCAGAAGCCTTGTGTCATTGATAGCTTTTAGTAATAAACACAAGACTTCGATTTACTTTTGATGTTACTTTATTCCAGATCCCCAGACCAGACAATCACGCAGTGAGACTCACATCTTGCTAGCTTCGCTTCTAAGTTCTAACTCTAACTAACTGAGTTGCTTACACCTTAAACCGGAAGGGGCTTCTATTGCCTTCCGATTCTCACGATCATCCCCAGAACGCAAGGTCAGAGTGAGGTCAAGAATTGTCACTCACTCTCAAGGCCATCAGCTGCACTAATATGATTTCTACACTATTGTCATAATCATTAGGTATCTAATGATTATGTAACAGCTGGAAGTGGGAATAGTTGGATTCATGCCTTTTCCAAGGGTATTAGCACTACATGAAATGTAAACAGCCTCATCCAGGATTCAAACTCATCTCATCATGTCCATTTCCTTCGATGATAACCATTACAACATGCACCTCCATATAAATGGCTCAGATTTCATTTAGTATACAGAAAAGCAATGCATCAAAAGGACCTGCTCGAGACAAACCAGCAGCAGCAGCCAGTAAGACCTCAGCAATGATTAAGCAACAAAAGGAGTTCTAAGAAATCCTAAACGGTCACTGAGCAGACCATCCTATAATACAGGATGTCCGCAAAGTCAGTGTGCACTTTGAATTTTAAAATCATTTAAAGTGCACATTAACTTTATGGACAACCTAGTATATGCTTTTTGTTTCTGTTTTACCAACCATGGTTGGTTTGCTTTATGGCACACCAACCCTTTCCGGGTAATTCAATGCTGAATCAAGTCATTTTCATATTCAGTTTCTTACAGTATCTGCTGTTGCTTAAGTGGTTACCCAATTAAGTATTAGAACAGGTTCATCGCTGCTTAACATTAGTGATCTAACTTTGGTTAGTTTGTTTTATGGCACATCAACCCTTTCCGGGTCATTTAATGCAGAATCAAGTCATTTTCATATTCAGTTTCTTACAGTACCTGCTGTTGCTTAAGTCGTCACCCAATTAAGTAATAGAACAGGCTCATCGCTGTTTAACTTTGACGAACTAGAGGGAACTGGTATTTTCAACATGATTTCACTGTAAAACTTTTTACCAGCTATTCTGCTTGAGCAGATTAAAGTGCGTTTATATTCAAATATCCTGTTGTGTAAGACAAGTTCTTTGATCCGTGTAAACATTTTTTTTTTTTTCAACTTGATAAAAGCACTTGAGTGGAAGGAGTGTCTTTCTTGGCAAAAAAAAATTTGTTTGTATATAAATGACTGTTGGGAAATTTGTTACAGTAAATATGAAAGTGATTTGTAAAAAAATTAAATTTTTGAATATCTATAACAGAACAAAATCTTTTTCTAGAAGTTTTACATGGAGTAGATTTCAATCAGCAGACAGTGAAGTTTTTAAATTGTAGGCTTTACACCAGTTCTGTTTCAGATTGATGCAAAATTTAAGAAAACTATGTATTATGAGTATTTTCTTTTTAAATTTCAAATAGATTAAATATTATAAATTAAATATTTAAATTACAAAAGGCATAGTGTTTTTTGTTTTTTTTGTTTTTTTTTGTTGTGTTCTTTTTATATTAATAGTTCTATGTTTAATGAGTATTTTCTTTAAAATAATTTTTTTTTTTATATTAATAGTTCTATGTTTTACGAGTATTTATTTATTTATTTTTTTTTTTTTAATTTCAAATAGATTAAATATTATAAATCAAATATTTAAATTGCAAAAGGCATAGTGTTTTTTTTATTTATTTATTTATTTTATTTATTTATTTATTTTTTTTTTTTTGTTATTTTTTTGTTGTTATATAAATGACTGTTGGGAAATTTGTTACAGTAAATATGAAAGTGATTTGTAAAAAAATTAAATTTTTGAATATCTATAACAGAATGAAATCTTTTTCTAGAAGTTTTACATGGAGTAGATTTCAATCACCAGACTGTGAAGTTTTTGAATTGTAGGCCTTACACCAGTTCTGTTTCATTTTCATAATTTATAGCACTCCTTTAGATATACAAATGAAAGTATTAGGAGCTTGTGATTGTTTTACATAGATAAATATTTATGTCTGATGATTGTGTGCTCCATATGAAATTTCAAATAATGAACTTCATAATTTGAATATTTTAGGTTTTATACTTGCTCTGTTATAATAGATTTGAGCACTTTTTATGCACCTTTCTTTTATATATATATATATATATATATATATATATATATATATATATATATATATATATTATGGAGGCCTTTGACACTGTGTCTCAGACTGCTCTGTGGAAAGTGTTCTCAAAATTAGGAGTTCCAGATAAAATGCTTCGTCTCATCATCTCTTTGCATGAAGAAATAAGTGCTTCTGTGAGATCAGGTAGTGAGCAATCCAGTACTTTTTCTGTCTCAAACGGTACAAAGCAAGGCTGTGTTCTTGCTCCACTTCTATTTGCATTGTTTTTTTCTGCTATGCTTTAGAAAGTATTCTCAGATCTAAGCAGAGGAATAAATGTTGAATTCAGAACAAGTGGTGGCCTATACGATCAACAACATTTTAAAGCTAGGTCAAAAATTTCCTTGCAGCTAGTGCAGGATCTTTTCTTTGCAGGCGATGCCGCTCTATTAGCACACAGCCTAGAAGACATCCAGACCATTCTTGATAAATTCTCTGAGACATCAAAAACATTTAGACTTACTATCAGTATAAAGAAAACTGAACTACTGTACCAGCCCGCAGCATGCAATCCACATCTTGTAAATCCATCTGTCTTCATTGATGGAAAAGGACTAAAAATTGTTGACACGTGTGAATATCCCGGATCAACAGTCACTTCTAATTGAAAAAGGGACAAAGAAATCCAGTCCAGAATAGGTAAAGCATACACTGGATTCGGCAATTAGTAACATCGATTATGGAATACCAAAGATGTTATTAAGAATTCTGGGGTATGGAGTTATCGTCCCTTGTCTGCGAGCCTCTGTTTCAAACCAACCAATCATGAGCCAGCATACTTTGGCGCCAAACCCAAAGTGCAGACTCATTCCATCTCTTCTGTACCAGCAACGAAAGGGAACGGACCGAACAAAAGGTCGCTCCTACTATACTACAACAGAACCGGAGTCGGACGCAAACAGAAGTCCATCTATATCCGAACTATATCAGAAGGCCGTAGCAAGGGGCTCCGTTAATACCCCATATCCCAGGATAAACAGCTAAGTGACAATTATATACATATATATTTGCGCAAACGAGACTAAAGTTTGCAAGTTTTATATCTAATACAAGTCTTTTATTCACATCTTGTCGTTCGTTTTACTTCTTTAACTCTTAACCTGTCTGCCACATTTGCGGTTAACTCCATTCAAACCTAGAAGTACTGTCGCTAGTGTTTTTGCTTTATAATGTATCTCTTAAAATAAAAATTGACATCTACAGAGCAGTCATGCTTTCAACTCTACTGTATGGTGCTGAAACTTGGACACTTTACCGCAAACACATAAACCAACTTGACGCCTTTTACATGCGCTGTCTTCATGCCATTTGCTGTATAAAATGGGATGATAGAGTGAAAAATAGCACAATATTTTTTTAAAAATGTAACATTGCTGGCATTGAAATCTTACTAGCAAAGGTTCAGCTTAGGTGGGCTGGTCATGTTGTCAGAATGAATGAGAACAGGCTTCCAAAGAAGATATTATATGGACAATTACCAAATGCTAAGCATTCTATTGGATGTCCACTCTTATGCTATAAAGACAATTGAAGGACAATTTGAAAACGCCTCAATATTAACCTGAGTTCTTGGGAAAATCTAGCATCAAATCATAAAGAATGGCATAAGACATGTTTTGCTAGATTAAAGAGCTTTGAAGAAAATAGACTGAAACATCGAGATCAGCTCTGTCTAACTTTAAAACAAAAACATCTGACTCCCGCTTTAAAAAATTCCATCTGTCAGTGTGGCTTTATAGGTTGCAGCAAGGCTAGGCTGCTATCACACTCGAGGAAACACAAAATGTCTTCTTGATTGCATGCACAAAATGGGAAGAAGCAAATCACTCACTGCTGACCCTCATCTATCGTTCACGATAGGAGAGTCCACCATATATATATATATATATATATATATATATATATATATATATATATATAGTGGCCATTTTTTGGTGATTTCTTCCTTCAAATGCACCAATAATGCTATATAATATTTGCTGTTGATGGTTCTTCCTTTCTTAAGGTAATCGCAAATCTTTTAATTTGCACATCCCAAAATATAGAGGCCAAATCTCCCCAGATCCTCCACTCGCTAGAGAAGGAGAGAGACAGGGAGGGGACATTCTCCTTCTTCATGGCTTCGCATTCAGGTTTCCTTTTCTTTTCCTATTCGTTTTCTTTTAAACTTCTCGTGGTGAGGTCACTTCTGACACCATGTCATGGTTATGAATGTTTTTTTTCCAATGAGAAAAACTTTTGCCAAGATCAAAAGCACAACACACAGAATAACAGATGGCTTGCATACAGTCCAAAGAACACTCCTTGTGTCATGCAGACTAAATTTCCCCAAACTGTGATGGTTTTTGGATGTGTGTCTTCTGAGGGTGATGTAATGCCTCAGCATTTTTTTAGACAGGATATCAGGTTGAATCCAGATGCCTACGTGGAGTTGCTAAACACTGTAGTCAAGCACTGGATAACAAGGGTAGCCAATGGTAGGCCATATGTATGTAGCAGGATTTTGTTCCCTGCCACGCCTCTGGGAAAAGCCAAAAATGGTTGTCAACAAATTTTTACAACTACATCAGTCCCAATGTTTGGCCTCTGAACTCTGCAGATCTTAACCCCATGGATTATTATGTATGAGGCGCTGTTGAGAAAGACATCAATCGCTGTGCCAGTACTATAAAAGCCCAGTTAATCGACAGACTTAAGGTAGTTTTTGAGGCCCTTCCCAGAGAAACTGTAACATCAGCTTGCTTCATGTTCTGGAGCAGGATTGAGGCTGTAATTGACACTAATGGCGGTTATTTTGAGTGAAACTTGTTGACAGTAGTTTAATTTCCGTGCCTGTGGAATTTCTTTACAATCCATTAAATTTTGTAGTTACCAAGCACTTTTTTTTTCCCTTATGAAACTGTCAAATTTATCCCAAAAACCCTGTATATATATATATATATATATATATATATATATATATGTATTTAGGCAGCATCTTTTCATTCAAACAAATTTGATTAAACAAAACATGTCCTGGGAATGACGTTAAACTCCCTGATGGTGAGGTTTCAGTTTTGGAGGTTTGGGGAATGTGGAGCACCTCTTCATCACCATTGCTCCCTGGTCCACTCTGACCTGGAGTGGTAGTACCTGTTAGGGTCCCATCTATGGGTTAAATAGAAAACATGAGTTTATAAACAAAATTGTATTATCCATTAAGAATTGATTTATTTCAAAACTTTATCGGCATTAAATGACCCACTGACGTTGATATGCCGTAAAACAAAACAAAACAAACAAACAAAACAAAACAGAATTGTTATTATTTTCAAGTTTTTTTATTTCTTCTTTCAAGCTTCTTAACAATTCTTTTGAAGTTACAATTTTGAAAAGCATTAATGATTTGTCTGAAAGAACCATTATTGACAGACCAAGTACTTTTGGTTCTTATCCAAACCATTATCAAGATGTCTTAGCGTCACCTTGGTGACAAAAACAAAACAATAGTTTAGTTGAACATTAAACAGTTTTAATGATGATAGACAGATATACACCTTGATGATATTTCGGATAAGAACCAAAAGTACTTGGTGTTATATACAGAAATATAGATATCTCCCCGATTCACTAAGTCACCAAATTCAAGCCGCCCACGCACCGCTATGAACGGAGTGCCAACCGGATGTGAATGGGGTGAGGCACTAAATCAAGTGACGAATTTGCAGGCCCGCGCACCCTAGGAATAAAAAAAATAATATTAAAATCAGAATTTGGATTTCTGACCAATGAAACACGTTCCCCCAAAAATTGTGGAAAGGCCTTTTTGGAGCCTACCCCTGGCTTTAAATAACTTACTGACTTAAGGTCAATCGACAGTAGATCACAAGGAAGATTGGCTCATCCCAACCCAAATCAAGGGAACACCTGCAGCGCCTGACAACACGGCGTCATGCAAACCCAGAGAGATATCCGAGACAGCTGATCAGTTCACATCACAAGGGGAGCCGGCAACACAAACTTTATACCTCAAGACCACCAACAGATATCTCTCCCCTACTGCTGACCTCATAACCTCGAGCGACCCTACCAGGCACTTTTAAAGGGCCAGACGAGTACGAAATCCAATATCATCTTCTTAACCCAAACTACGGTGACAATCATCTGAAATCCCGACTACCACTCACTTCGGCCACAAAATACTAACGTCAGATATTCTGCCCACATCAACTAGAACTTGCCTTCAACATACAACACTACCAACCAGCTTACATTGGACTCTACCATCACGTTTTCACAGCCACTACCACTGGGACATCTGCATACATCACTACTACTACTACTACTACTACTGACTGACCACTGAACATACCAAGCGCTGTAGACCCTACTACTTACACTCACAAACGACTATCACCAAATATCGGACATTCTTCTCAACCTATTTTCAACCAAATATCGGACATTCTTCTCAACCTATTTCAACCGTGTAACCTTTGTGTTTGCTAATACATTCTTAAACTTAAAATCTGTGTTTGTCTTTTCCTTGCCACTGTAAGAAAGGTTCAAAGTTATACATATTGGATACATGACTCCGACGAAGGTTGACAGACAAAACATTTAATATAGTACAGCACATTGATATGACGAGATACAAAGTACATAGGTAAAAAGATAAATACACATTCATGAATGGTACAAGATAACATATAAAAGCCACAGACATGAGACTAGGGATAGTCCATGCTGTGTAAATTCACTTACAGTAATGTAAGGGGGGCGAACGCCCCAACGAGACGGGGTAGACCTTAACTAACCCATGTGTCTCGTAGTATCAGGAACAAGAAAAGAGGGAGAAGCGTTTTGAACCAGCCGCTTAAATACTGTATCCCCTAGCGGGCACCGGCAAACTAAACCGGGCAGACAACTCTCCCAGGCAAATACAAAACTAACGCTACACCACCATACACTTCTTACTTCTTACGTAACACTGTTTATTACATTGGTCTGCCAATAATGGCTCTTTTGGAGAAATCATTAATACATTTCAAGGTTGTAACATCAAAAGAATTGTGAAGAAGCTTGAAAAAAGAAATAAAAAACTTGAAAATAATAATGATTCTGTTTTTGTTTAATCAAATTTGTTTCAATATATATATACACACACACCAACCCTACGCTCAAGTAGGATGTGATATAAGGTCAATTTCTTAAGTGGAGTTTAATAGGCTTGAATTCAGTGTTTTCCTTCTCTTAGATATCAATGTTAAAGAGCCCAGTCTGCCCTACTATTTAGCTGGAGAGAATAGCTGGATTCATACCTTTCCCAAGTGTATTAGAGCAATGTGAAATACAAACATCCTCGTTCAGGAATTTAATTCAGGTCACTGAGTTAATTTCTTACGACAAAAACCATTACACAACACACCTCTCTCTCTCTCTTTCTCTCTCTATATATATATATAATCATCCACATACAGTATTGTTTTACCATATCATGGCTCATGAGTGCAGCTAGACTTGAAGTCTGCATCAGCCTGAGGTTGAAACTCAACCAATTTTTCATCAGTTAGAGCCTCTACCACAGAGCCATGAGTACAAAGCACTTAAGAAAGGGAATTTTACTGATATAAATATATAAAGGCTGCTAAAAGTGTTTTTATCCATTTAAGGAGAGATTTGCAATTTAGCATAATCAGCGGCACCTTGACCGGAAATAAGAGTTTAAGGCGGGAATACAAAATATAAATTCTTTAATTTTTAATGTCAACGAAAAGAGAGTTCTAACAAGGGAGATTAATCTAAAAACAACAACATCTTCTTATAATGGAGATTGTGTGTTTGTCTGTCTGTAACCGAAACTATATTACTACTCAAGTCACAATTCCCTTAGTTATTGACATCCCATTTTCCATGATTGTATTTTTATTTAAACCTCAATTATTAATAAAATTGCTTAGCATTATTATGTCTACATACTAACAACATGCAATTATATTTATATATACAACATAATAGTGGTTTACAGTGTGAACGGGAAGGCTAATTTGCATATTGATATTAAAAATGTGATTTTATTAAATATGTGCTTAGTATTATTGATTTCTGTTTGGTTTTATTTTAATGAATATAATAAAAAATCTCTTCAATTAATCTTAAATTAACAAGAAAAAAGAACTGTCATTTTATTATTTACTTCCTCTTTTAACTAAATACTTAAATTAGAAAAAATAACAATGAAAGACGAGAGTGATGGAAGAGTAAGTTTCAGTTATTCTATTTTTCGATTATACTCCCCTCTGTTTCAAATCATTTTATCTGCATTCTTATTTAGTTTTATTAGCCTTTCTAATTTAACATGATATTTTATTATATTAAAACTTAAAAACTTGCACCCAGAAGGTGCATAAATTTGCTAGTTTTAATAAATAGTAAAAAAAATTTAATTATGCAATAATTTTGCAAGTAAAGATAAAAAAATAAAATTCATTTTAGAAGATGATAGAAATAAATCAAACATTTCAGAAAATGGTGACCACATCAATAAATCAGGATATGTTTACATTTTTCAAACCATAAACTGAATTAAAATGCTTATTTGTTTGAATTGAATAATATTTTCAATTTTCAGTTTCTCTTATGCGGGGCAACGCATTTTAGATTCTTTCTGTGGATGGGAAAAGTTTTGTTTTTGTTTCGTTTTGAATTGCATCATTTTTAAAAATACGTTAGTCTTTGATTTGTAGCCAACAATAATACTGGTTTGAAAAAAAGATATCCATTTAAAAAGTGAAAATGAAAAAAAAAAAAAAAGAAGAAAAGAAACTGCGTCATTTTATGATTTATAAAAAGGTTTAAAAATCGTTTTTTTTTCCTCGGTGAAACTAACTTTTTAGAACAGTTTTAAGTTGTAAAACAAAGGATATTTGGTAATGAAGGACTATTTGCTCGTAAATTCCTGCCATAAAATAAACTGAACCCCCAATTTATGTCCGTGTTTTTTTATTAAATGTTTTATTTTTCTTGCACCCGTTATGTTACAATACAAAATATATTTTATTTATTTTAATATTCATTTCAATGTGCATATTCTAAAAGTTTTTATTTTGTGAGAATGTTTAGTTTTAAAGTGGCGGCTCGTTTAACAATTTAGGCATAAATTGGATCCTCCTTTTATGACCGTAATTTTGTTTTTTCGTCGACGATGATTAAAATCTGACGTTTATATTTTAGAGTACCAAAGCCAAAAAGAAAAGAAATAACAACAACAAAAAGTAATATTCAATTTTTTACTCGTAAATTCCGGCCATAGAATTATGCTTGGGCATTTTATCGTAGGAATTTACGAGTAAAAAGTTGAAGTGTAAAAACGAACCCCCATATTTCCTTTATTTATTTTAATATTCATTTCAATGTGTATATTCTAAAAGCTTTTATTTTGTGAGAATTGTTAGTTATAAACCATTCTCACAAAATAAAAGCTTTTAGAATATACACATTGAAGTGAATATCTTTCTTATTATAATGGAGATTGTGTGTTTTTGTGTTTGTAACCGAAACTATATTACTACTCAGATCACAATTCCCTAAGTTATTGACATCACATTCTCCATGATTTTATTTTTATTTTAACCTTAATTATTAATAAAATTGTTTTATATTATTAATACTGTTAACCATATCTTCAAACTAACGATATGCAATTATATTTATATATACAACAAAATAGCGGTTTACAGTGTGAATGAGAAGGCTAATTTGCATATTGATATTAAAAAATCAAATTTAATAAATATGTGCTCAGTGTTATTGATTTCTAATTGTTTGGTTTTATTTTAATGAATATAAG
Organism: Doryteuthis pealeii; assembly: GCA_023376005.1. Taxonomy (NCBI): domain Eukaryota; kingdom Metazoa; phylum Mollusca; class Cephalopoda; order Myopsida; family Loliginidae; genus Doryteuthis; species Doryteuthis pealeii. The sequence continues at coordinate 23,579,607 of CM042158.1, read as the reverse complement.
CAAAAATCTCTTCAATAAATCTTAAACGAAATCCATTAACAAGAAAAAAATAACTGTCATTTTATTCTTTACTTCCTCTTTTAACAAAATACTTAAATTTAAAAAAAACAAAACAATGAAAGACGAGAGTGATGAAAGAGTAAGTTTCAAAGTTGTTCTGTTTTTCGATTTCTGTTTCAAATCTTTTTATCTGCATTCTTATTTAGTTTTATTAGCCTTTCTAATTTAATATGATATTTTATTACATTTAAACTTAAATACTTGCACCCGGAGGGTGCATATATTTGCTAGTTAAAATAAATAAAGGAAATATATTTAGTATTGTAACATAACGGGTGCAAGAAAAATAAAACATTTATTGCAAAAACACGGACATAAAATGGGGGTTCAGTTTATTTTATGGTAGGAATTTACGCGCAAATAGTCCTTCATTACCGGATATTTACACTAAACTTTAAAGAAATAGTATAAAAAATAAATAATCTATTCCCCTTCCCCCCCCTTTATTATTTGTTTTACCTTAGTTGAAAAATGACCAGAATAATGTGATTAAACGAGTTATAAATAAATCATAAGAAATAGAAAGTATAAGCTGGACAAATTCCCCATATACCAAACAAAAGGCCATGATGCAATATTTGATTTAACTTTGGGATTTCGTTTCTATTAATTGGCTGTGGTGAAGTCAACGATAGTTGTCTCCCCCTGGATCAGTAACCTATATTAAAATAAACTCCACCATAACTGTTCTCTGCTCAGTTAAGTTATATTTAAAGCTTCAAGTCAAGGTATTAATTCGTCTATTATTACATAGTGGCAAAAATAATAAATAACTGGCAATTTTGATCCTAGCCGATCCTATTTTTAAAACAAACAAAAAGGGCTAAAAAGAACACCCAAAATAAACTTTTTGCGATTCATTTTTGTATTTTCACAATTCAGAAAAACCTTCCTATATTAGGGAATTTGTCAGAATATTGATTTTCTATGGGTTTAAAAGGAGTAGAGTCCTATTTTCAATAAAATAACATTAACAATCTTGAAAAATGAACTTTCCAATACGAATACAATACATCCTTTTAATTTTTTCCTCGTTTTGAAACTTTGAAATTAGAAAGTGAAAATAAAATAACATTTTCTAATTTCAAAATTGTTAATTAAAATTAAAATGAATATTTATAATTAAAGATAAATTATTGGCAGAATTGTTCGTAATCAGAATGGAATTAAAATGCAGTGAAATTAAAGTTAAAATAAGTGATTTATTAGATTTACCCAAAAATTCGGCTGTTACTCATTTTAAAAACGAATTAAAATTAATTAAATCGATTATTCAAGGTCAAATGTTTGTCTAAGCTAAAAAGTAGTAACATAATGAGCATTGAGCATCAATAAAAAAAGCCAAATAATATTACACATGTAATTTATTTTTAATACATTTAAAATGATTTTTTTCGGTCAATTTCGATCGCGTTCGGCCTGAAACGTTGTTTAAAGATGACGTGTTTACAAAATTAATGTAACATTCGCGAAAAAAAAAAAACCCTAAAAATCAGGGAATTATCCGATTTTAATGAAATTTCCAGCATTGATTTATCAATTAATGAATTTTATAATGCATCAATAATTTTATTTAAAAACTTTAATTAAGTATTTCTACTATGATGAATTTTATACATTATATAAAATTAATTTAATGTGCATCCTCATTTTAAGTTTAAAATGTCATATTAGATTCTAAAAAAACATTTTTAATAGCTACTTAACTTTACTTTAGTATCAATCACCCATATTTTTTGGTCGAAAACTGTATTGGAAATTTAGCGCACCCCCCTTTTAAACGGAACAAATATTGATGTATATTTTTTCTTTTTTAAAATAATAGCCAATTAAATAATTATCGAAATGAGTAAAACAAAAAAAAAATCTCCAAAAATTATTTTTTTAGTTTTTATTTTCATTTTATTTTCCGATTTTTGGTACTTATTTACTAACCGAGCTGATTCTTTTAATTTTTTTTCTTCTATTCACACCTTCGTTTTTTTTTGTCTTTTTATTTATGCAGAAAAAAGTATCAATCACATATATACCACACCGATATTATGCGCCCCCCCCAAAAAAAAAACAGGGGGGGGGTCAAAGTTAAGTGACCTGAAAAAAATCAGAAAGTTTTAAAATAAAATAACTGATGCATTATCTTATTATAATGGAGATTGTGTGTTTTTCTGTCTGTAACCGAAACTACTCAAGTCACAATTCCCTTAATTATTTACGTCAAATTCTCCATGATTTCATTCTTTTAAACCTTTAGTTATAATAAAAATCGCTTTACATTATTAATACTGTTGACCATATCTACGTATTGATAACATGCAATTTTATTTATATATACAACAAACTAGCGGTTTACAGTTTGAACGAGAAGGCTAATTTGCATATTGATATTTAAAATTTTATTTTAATAAATATGTGCTTGGTATTATTGATTTCTAATTGTTTAGTTTTATCTTAAGAAATATAAACAAAAATCTCGTGGATAAATCTTAAAAGAAATTTATTTACAAGAAGAAATAACTGTAATATTATCCTTTACTTCCTATTTTAACTAAATAGTTAAATTAGGAAAATTTACCAATGAAAGAGGGGAGTAATAGAAAATGATGGAATAGTTAGTTTCAAAGTTGTTCTATTTTTCGATTATACCCCCTCTGTTGCAGATCTTTTTATCTGCATTCTTAGTGAGTTTCATTAGCCTTTCTAATTTAATATGATATTTTATTACATCAAAACTTAAATACTTGCACCCGTAGGGTGCATATATTTGCTAGTAGAATTAATTCATTGATAAATCAACACTGAAAATTTCATTAAATCGGATAATTCCCTGATTTTTGGTAATTTTTTTTACAAAGGGGGAGGGAGGGTCAAAATTGTAATGAAAAAAAACACAAAAAAAACACGGATTTTTCGAAAAATTAGGTAATTGAAAGTTAATAGATACGATTTTTTCGACAATTTTTTTTTTATGCTGGGTCAGTTGAGTAGACCAAGTATAATCAGTAGTGCGTGAAAAAATAAAACAACAAACAAAGAGAGAGAGAGAGAGAGAGAGAGAGAGAGAGAGAGAGAGAGAGAGAGAGAGAGAGAGAGGGGGGGGTAGTTAAATACACAAAGAATTGGGTCAACAAACAAGTTATAAAACACATTTAAAAAGAGAGGCAAATAAAGAAATAGGGTCTTTCCAAACTACTATTATTCATTTAAATCGATAAAAAAGATTGTAGAGAAATTATTCGAATTATTTATCATACAGTATAGTGAGGAGCTGATGGTAGATGTGGCGCTCCACCCCAGACGCTAAAATAATCTCCTTGGTCTAGTGCTAGTGAAAAGGGGATAGACTCCCTCGCTGTCTGGCTGATACCGATATTAGGCCGCCCCGACAACGACTTAATTACATTGGGAATTTTATTCATCTATTTATAATTAAATAATACGTATTTATTGTAAAATTATATAATATAATATATATAAGTCGGGGGGGGGCTATTATAAACTAGGTTTTCTGTCTATAACTTTTACGTTTATTTATTTATTAATAAAATTCCTAATGTAATTGTTGTTTTTATTTTCAGATTTTTATTTTATTTTACGTTAATTTCAAACAAAATTTGTGCGGCTATATAACTTTTTTTATTCGTTTAAAAAAAATGAGTGTTATAAACAATTTAAAGATAATAAAAAAATGTAAAATGAAAAATAAAAGCATAAATCAAAATGAAGAATGGAAAGCCCCACAAATGCGGACGATTTGATTGGTCGAAAATCACCACGTGACTAGGTGTTTTCTTTCGTTTTTATTCGTTTCACGGAAACTAAAAGTTTTACTTTTTCTTAGTTAGTTCCTCTTACAAACAGACAGTCTGGCCATTTTTGCGGGAGAGTGTTTTTTACCGATATCATTATGTACAGGAGATATCCAATGTTTCTGTGATGGATAGATATATCAACTAAAGGTATTTGTACACACTGGTAATGTTACTGACGTCAAATATTTAATATTTATGTTAGTGTTACCTGTTTCAACGTCCTCCCTAAAAAAAAAAGACGAAAACAACCACCCCCAAAAAACACTTTATTCAGTTCCGGTTTTTTCTCTTTTATTTTTATTTATTGAAACTTTGATTTACGAAATTATGGATATAATGGTTAAATCGCCCTCTACTGTTCACAATGGGGGAGCTGGTATTTCTAAGGAAAATCAAGACAGACTCATTGCAGCTGAAGTAATGACTAAATTTTCCCACTATGCATCAAAATCGGAGAAAAATGTACCTCCTATTTTTGATAAAACTGTTAATGGTAGATGTCATAGTAGTGATGATATCAGTAGTCGTATAGGTAATAAGATTATTGCTTGCACGGTCACTGATAATACTACTACTATTACGCCTGTTATTTTCAGTAAAATCAAAAACTATCACTCGATCATATCTCAATATCAATCTATAACAACCAAGGCAAAAATAGGACCTTCCGAACACCCAGAGGTCTATGTAAAGTTGCCAAGTAAAACAAGTGTGAATAACGGAATTCCCCAAAGTTTAAAATTCGAACAACAACAACAAAAAGACTTATTCAGTTGTGGTTGCATCTCAAAAACAAGTACAGACAACTTGGCATTTTCCCCAACGAGTAATACCACTGTAAATACTATTACTACTGGTATTAATAATAATGAAGTCAGAAAAGTATCTGATAATTCTGCAGAAGAGATGATTGTAGATATTTCTTCACCAGAAAAAGAAAAGGAAAAATTAACAGAAATTTCAGTTACCATCACCACCACCACCACCACCAACAACAACAACAACGAGACAAATTCTACAAATAATCGAACTATAAGAAAAAACAGCTTACCAGTTTTGAATGCCCGTATTTTAAAGGAACTCCTCGATACCGCAAATAATCAAGGCCTTGTCTACTTGATACACCCTTTCAATGACAATTTCCTCGTCCGTTCTATCAATAAAAAGGATTTCATCAATTCTTTCCTGAAGGCAAAACAAAAATCAAGTGATGTTATTGATCCCCAAAATAATGACTTGCTGTCTAGTAGTGAAACTCCGATTTGGGGCGTAATAAAAAGGAACCGGTCTATTCACTTTTTTGATCCCCCGCCAAAAGAAAGCAAAGATTTACACAATACACATACCCTCTTTGAATATATACAGAATAAAAATACTGAAACCGGTGACAGTTTAGTATTGGCGAATTTGGAAACTGTTCCTGAAAAATTGGCAAGTACTCTTCCACTGAAAAAGAGGAAGATTGCGGATTCCCTTCTTAACATTTCCGGGATTCCCACTAGTCCACTACCTTTATCAACTTATTTGTTTACATCTGAAGATACTTCTAAACCAACCAAATCAGTTTCACAAATTGCAGGTGAGTTAATTAAAGCCCAGGTTAAAAGCACGGCAAGGGTAACCCGAAACAGAACTTTTTCTTAGACCTTATTTTTCCGATGCAGGTATTTTTGGGGAACGAAAGTTTTTTGTTAAGCTAAACAAACAGGCTAAATCACATATTTACCAAAAACCTCTCTCGTCCCATCGTGGTATAATGGGTTAGCAAAGCTAGTCTCGCAGATCCATTACTACTGATAAAGCGAGTTCGATCCTTGCTGGCTGCCCCATATTTGCAACAATTTTGTGTCACATCCTATCCGTGGCGAATAAAAACCTTCTATTAGCTTATTCTATCAACCTGAACTGAAAATTGAAACTTAGCTTGCTAAGCCACTGTGGTTAGCAATCTAGTCACGCAAATCCATTACTACTGAAAAAGCAAGTTCGATCATCGCTGGCTGCCCCATACTTGCGGTCATGTGTCATATCCTACACGTGGCGAACGGGTTGGGTATATGCTTACCAAAAACTTATCTAATTCCTCAATAATACCTATATAAATGCATCGGAAAAATAAGGTTTAAAAAAAGTTTGGCTTTGGGTTAACCTCATCGCGCTTTTAACTTGGACGAATTACAGAACAACTGGAAATAAGTAACCTAATGGAATTGGGGGAAAACCCCTCAGTGTTCAACTCTACAACCCGCATCACTAAGAAGACGAGGAAAGAGTGGTAAATAATAACACCTTCCAACCTGGACAATTGTTGTTGTTTTTATCTTTGATATTTTAAAAAAAAAAAAACTTTTTAATGATATTTTCTTTTTTTGATATTTGCTCTCATTTTTAAAAAATAATTTCTTGTTTTTTTTGTTGATGTTTAAAATTCTTTTTTCTTTAACATGTTTTGGAAGTTGTGTGACAGCAAGTTTCCCGAGGATTTAAAAAAAAATGCACAATTCTGAATCTAAGTGCATTTCAAATTAATTAACCAAATTCTGAAATAAGGTCTATTGTTTATTATAACAAATATTTTTAATTTTTTTGTGTGTGTGTTTGGGAAGTAAATTCTTTCTTATTATTTAAGTTATAGGTACCACCAATTTGACCCTGTGCAATTTACCCGCCCCCCTACATTTAACACAATGAAACTTGCAGAAAAATTAATATTTTCTTGAAAAGATTTTTCCATTCGAAAGAAAAAACATTAAATAAACTCCTAATGATTTAAAATTTTTTTATCAGCATACGAAAATAATGAAAATTATGATTGAAAAACAATGTTTTCATTTTTGCACTGTTAAATCAACTGAAATTTAACGTAGCTAAAAACAAGTTACGATAAGAGGATTTTTAAAAAATTCTATGAAAAATCAATTAATGGTCTGATTTTCACGAAAATTTCCATAAATGTTTACCATTGGATGTAAATACATCTGAAATAGTTTTTTTTCTAAAATATATTAGGGGAAATATTTTTTTACGATGTCTATCACCCCCACTATTTAATTTTATGAGATAAAAAAAAATGATGTGGAAAAAAAATTTTTACTTTTTTTCTATAAAGATAAGAGGCTGAATAACTATATCAATTGTATGAAATTGTATAACGTACCGAATTATAGTTTTTTTTAGGAAAAAATAATGAAATCGGAAATAAAAAGTACAAAAAAAATGTCATAATATTAATATTTGAAAACTTTTTTTTTCTTATGTAATTGGTATGTACTATATTCTATTAAATTGTCAAAAAAAAAAAAATTAATTTTTACGAGATTTTCAATCTTTTTATTTTTATTTTCTGCGTGAAATAAATTAATTTTTTTTTTTTCCTGTGGAAAAAAAATCAAAATTTTCACGGATATTTAAAAACATGAATTTTAGAATTCAGGTGAACTAAAAGTTGGTCCGATTCGTGCTCGATTAATATTTTTAAAAGAATTTGTAATTTTTATTGTTGAATAGTAATTTTTGGTTCTTAGAATATATGGAAGGGCATAACCGTCATATTTGTTTTACAAAGAGACGAGACGAGACGCTTCTGAATAACAACCGAAGTTTGTTTTTCTTTGTTCAAAAAAGTTAAATAAGATAATTTTTTTCGCTATTAGAATACAAAGTAAGTATACAGGATTATTTTATCAGTTTTTCTCTTAGAAAAAATATTCAAGTTTTCATTTCATTTTCGATTTTAAAAAAGTAATACCAAAACCGAAGACATTTTTTTAACGTCAATTTCACGGTGTCATTTTACTATTAAATTTTTTCAAGTTTTTATTCATGTTAATAGTAAAAAACATTGTTTTTTCGTTCATAATTTTCATTATTTTCCTAAGCTGAATTTTTTTTAAATCATCAGGACTTTTTAAAATGTTTCTTCTTTCGAATGCACAAAAAAAAAATTCTAGATAATATTTCAAGATAAAAAAAAAAGAATATCTTAAAAATCGTTGAAAACAAATAAAATCGGTTATTGAATATGCACAAGACAAAAAGTTAAATTAGTGTTATCCATACTTTTACTGGTTGATCGTAAAAGGGAAATAATTTGTAACTTTTCTGTCTATATTACGGTCTGGAATTACCCTTTCGCATGTAATACGGGCAGGTTTGTTTATTTTTTAAGATAACGATGTAATTTTTCCCAATCGGATAATTTGATCTTTGAATTAACTATTTTTCTTTGTAACAACCCTGTACGACCTTTTTTTTTTTTTTTTACGAGATTTTTGATAAACAAAGTTCGGAAATATCTATTTCCGTTTTATTCAAGATGGCATAAACGGTCTGGTGGTACCTATTAAGTTAATTACTGAAAGTAAAACAGTTAAAAATATTTATTTGAAATATTTTCAGGAAGAAAATGAAATGATTTAAATTAAGCCCCCCCCCCAAAAAAAAAAAACATGGATTTTAGGAATTAAATTCAACTACGCACCTTAATTTTCACGCTAAGTTGCATTAGAAATATTTTAAATCAAAATATTTCTAATGAAAGGCATTACTTTTCATCTGAATTCTTTTTTTCTTTTTTTTTTTTTTTTTTTTTTTTTTTTTCTCAATAAGATTTTAAGGCTAAACTTGCAAATTGGTTGGAAAATTAAAACGGAAAATTTTTTGGGTGGTCCCCCATGACTACAGTCTATGAATTAACTTTTTGCGAATTGGGTTACGGGTTTGGGGATTAAGGTTGTTGTTTGTTTTTTTTTTATTACGTATTGCTTAAAAAAAATAAAAACAAAAAACAAACAAAAATTACTATACATTTAATCTTGAAAAATATATTTTTTTAGATCCAAGTTTAATTGAAATTATACATTGCAATAATACCACAAACAACTGAGACTTGTGTCTACCGTTGGGGGTCAATAATTAATTTCAATGGTTAATTAAATGTATAGTAATTTGTTGTTGTTTTTTTTTTTTTAATTTTAAGCAATACGTAATTAAAAACACCCCTAACCCATTTCGCAAAAAGTTAATTCATAGACCGTAGTTAAACTGTCATGGGGGACCACCAAAAAAATTTCCGTTTTAATTTTCCGACCAATTTGCAAGTTTAGCCGATTTTAAAAGTTGTTTTTAACAATGAATTGAAAACAAATAAAAAAAAAATTAGTCAGATGAAAAACAGTTTATTCCCCCCCCCCAAAAAAAATAGATCAACAGAGCGTATGAGGCTGGCTCTTGCTGCTAATCTGAAGTGAGCATTCCTTTTAAAGAAATACTGAAAAATTCGGGAGTGCGTATCTTGAAGATAATCCAAAAGTCTGCTATTATGGGTTTAACTGGAAGAATGTTTTTAGTTTTAAATCAAAATAACTTCATACCCCCCCCCCAAAAAAAAAAACGCATTTTGTTGAACGTCACATTCCTCTTGGGACCATCTCTTTTTAAAAGTACTTCATGAACTATTAATTCTACCACTGGAGTCTTAGCATTTTTTTTTCTCCAATTCTTCCCTTTTACTTTTATTTCCTACATTTCACCGTGTGCTTTGCTGACACAGCTACTTTTCCGATCTTGCATATCTTCTTTTTTTAGTTACTGACAAATTATAGAATCTGGTTTTCTTGCGGTTGAATGGGAGTGTCGATTTCGATATATCGGTCATGCGATATCTTTTTAAAACAAACAAACAAAATTGTGCTTTTCTAACTGTTTATTTTTCATTTAAAACCTTTTAATTTCTAAACATGTCGGTGGATAATGATAAACACATCAAAAAGACAATAATAATCAAAGTGGGGGGCGTTACGAAAGTACAACTCAATTGTTTTACGTTGTAAATTAAGCACTTGGGGAAATACCCATCTTCGTATTTGCACAACGAAAAAAAATGTTGGCGCTTTGAACGAATTTTAACAGTTTACTAAAAAATACATGGAATTCAAAATAAGTTTTTCTGTAAAATGTCTCAAGATAATATTAGAATATTTTAAAACCTAAAAACTGTACTAATGCAGAATAACGCGTAAGACATAATATCCTTATATTACGTATAAAAAGCATTACATTTCACGAAAATAATCGAAACCTTTGAGACGTTAGGTTTGGGCTACTTCGGGAGTTTCCGTAATCTAATGCTATTTATACGTAAAATGCGATTCTAATATTATCTTTTGCGTGCTATTCTGCAATTGTACCTTAAAAAGGTTAAAAGAAAAGATCTGTGCCAGTTTTGTATAAATTTCTAGTCAGATTAATAGGTACCACCAATTTTCCCTGTGAAATTTACCCCTCCCTCCTATATTTAACACAATGAAACTTGCATAAAAGTTAATATTATCTTGATTTTTTTTGTTCGAAAGAAGAAATATTAAAGAAACTCCTGATAATTAAAAAAAAATGTTTCAGCTTACGGAAATAATGAAAATTATGATTGAAAAACAATGATTTCATTTTTTTTTAAATCAACTGAAATTTAACATAGCCAAAAACAAGTTACGAAAATAGCATTTAAAAAAAAATTCTATGAAAAATCAATTAATGGTCCGATTTTCACGAAAATTTCCATAACTATTTACCTTTGGATGTAAATATGTCTGAAATAGTTTTTTCCTAAAATATATTGGGGGAAATATTTTTTTCTACGAGGTCTACCCCCCCCCCTGTTTTATTTTATGAGATATTTAAAAAATGAACCGTCAAAAAACGATTTTTACTTTTTTTTCTATTAAGATAAGTCTGAATAACTATATCAAAAAATGTGTATAATATTCAAGGCAGTAGTTTCTGTAGAAAAAAAATCATGAATTCTGAAATAAAAAGTGCAAGAAATGTCATAATATTATTTGAAAACGTCTTTTTTTTTTTTTTTTTTCCTTTTTTTTTTCTTTTTTATGTACTATATTCTATTAAATTGTCAAGAAAAAAAAAAATTAAGAAATTAGTTTTTAAGAGATTTAAAATCTTTTGTGTGCTTAAATAATTTTTTTTTTTTTCTAAATGTTTAAAAATCTTTTTTTGTGTGTACACTGTACAAATAGAATTTTTCATTGATATTTAAATATGATATAACACTGAATTTTAGAATTCAGGTGAACTAAAAATTTGTCCGATCTATTAATATTTTTAAGAGTATTTAAGTTTTTTTTTTATTGTTGAATAGTAATGTGTGATACTTATAATATACGAAGACCAAAATTGACATTTTTGTTTTTCTACAAAGAGACGAGACGCATTCCAGTCTTCTAAATTTTTTTATTTTTAAAAAATTTTTTTTTAAGCGTAAAAAATTCATTTTTAACTACTTCAACTTATTTGAAATAAAAGTAATTCTTTATTTTATTAGTTTTTCTCTTAGGAAAAATATTCAAATTTTCATTCATTTCGTATTTGACTTTAAAATTACCCAAACCGCCTGCATAATTGGAAAAAAAATTACTTTCACTGTGTAATTTTAATAATAAATTTTAAGAGTAAATTTTACTAGTAATTAAAATTTTCATACATTTCCTTTCTTTTTCAATTTAGAATTTGAACAGGCGCAAATTCGACTGACATAATTTTTTTTAAAGTCAATTTCACTGTCAAATTTTAATAGTAAATTTTTAGGTACTGTGAAATCCCCCTCCCCCTTATATTTAACAATGAAACTTGCATAAGAATGAATATTATTTTCTTTTCCATTCGAAAGAAGAAACATTAAAGAAACTCCTGATGATTTAAAAAAAAATTTTTCAGCTTACGTTAATAAGGAAAATTATAATTGAAAAAAAAAATGTTTTCATTTTTGCACTGTTAAATCAACTGAAATTTAATGTAGCTAAAAACAAGTTACGACAAGAGGATATTTAAAAATTCTATGAAATATCAATTAATTGTCTGATTTTCACGAAAATTTCCATAACTATTTACCTTTGGATGTAAATATATCTGAAATAGTTTTTCCTAAAATATATTAGGGGAAATATTTTTTTTTTCTATGAGGTCTATCCCCCCCCTTTTTTATTTTATGAGATATCAGAAAACGTTTTTACTTTTTTCTATAAAGATAAGAGTCTGAATAACTATATAAAAAAATTTGTATAATATACAATACAGTAGGTTTTTTATTTTTTTAAATTTTTTTTATTTATTTATTTTTTTTTTTATCAAAAATTCATGAATTCTGAAAGTGCAAAAAAATGTCATATTATTATTATCTGAAAACTTTTTTTTTTAATTGGTATGTACTATATTCTATCATTCTATATGTCAAGAAAAAAATTTTTTTTTTTAAGAAATTAATTTTTAAGAGATTTTCAATTTAAGAGATTGTGCTTAAATAATTTTATTTTTTAATATTTAAAAATCTTTTTTGTGTGTACAAATCGAATTTTTCACTAATATTTAAATATATGAATTTTATAATTCAGGTGAACTAAAAATTTGTCCGATTCACGATATATTAATATTTTTAAAAGAATTTGTAATTTTTATTGTTGAATGTTTGATTCTTATAATATACGGAAGAGCAAAACTGACAATATTTGTAATACTTATTGTCTTTTCTTTGCTTCAGTTACCCTATAAGTTCAACTAAAAAAATATTCCGGAGTTATTCTGAAACTACCACAAAGAAAAATCTTTCAAAAATTGTTGAAAACCAATAATCGGTTATTGAATATGCACAAGAAAACAATTATGTCAAATACAGCCACCCATACATTTAAATGTATAATTGTCAAAGAGAGATATGTAATTTTACAGTTGGGATTTCTATATAAAAATTACTCTGTTGCAAAATGGACAGGTTTATTTATTTTTTAAGATAACAGTGTAATTTTTCCCAATCGGATAATTTGATCTTTGAATTAACTGTTTTTCTTTGTAACAACTCTGTATGATTGTTAATTTTTTTTTGTGAGATTTTAAAACAAAAACAAAGTTGAAAAATATTTACTTTTGTTTATTCAATATAGCTTAAACTGATCACGTGAGCCGAAATTGGGTATACCTACAAAAACTTGAACGAAATACAAAATGATCTATTATTTATGTGGAGGTTTTGGCCATAGATATTTCCACCTGAACATTTCAGGGTACACTTTGTTTTTAAAAACGAAAATGATTTACGGCTAAAATAAAGTACACTCTTAATATAGATCTTATGCAATATATAAAGATATGTGCATTTTTACTCAGGGGAGGTAATTAAATTTTGTAAATTTAAAAACTATTGCCAAAAATCAAAGAATTTTTTTTTTTCAACACTTAACATATAAAGAGATGGGAAAAGTTAAACAAAAACATGTAAATTATAAGTTACTGTACATTGCATTAGGTTTTTTGCATTTCAGTTTAAATTGCATCTAGTATGATGGTGAGTTAAAAGCTAATGCCATTTTGTTTAGGACAGGTATAATTACCAACAGAAGAATCTGAATTATATATCAAAATGAAGCTGGTCCTCTGTGGATTACATCCCTACTTCTCTACATAGTCACCGTTTCTCTCAATAGCAATGTTCCACCTTTGAATGAGAGCATGTATCCCGGCCCTGTAAAATTCTGTTGACTGTCCTTTGAGCTATTTCTTCACAACAGATTTCACTTCCTTGTCACTGGAATAATGTTTGCCTCTCAAACCCTCTTTTATGGGGCCGCTTCATTTTGATATATGGTACACGTTCCTGTGTTGGTAATCATATTTGTCCTAAACAAAATGGCATTAGTTTTTGATTCACCCTCGTAGTTATCTATTATTATACTAAAGCTGAGATAAACACCTTTCTCTTCCATAAGGATTTTTTTCTATTCATGTTATTGACACCAAATTTATACTGAAATATCCCTTGGTTTCAGGACTAACTATTGTTTGAAAAAAAAATCAACTTTAATTGGTTTTAATTAGTCGTAATTAGCAATTAAGTCAACAGCTGACCCGTCCCTCTCTGTCCTTCTGCATTACTCTCACCCTCTCTATGTATGAGTAAGAATGAGGGTGAAAACGGAGAGTTATTGTGTTAGAGACATTTAACTATGTTAAAATTGATTAGGGTATAGCAGGTGGTGTCGTAACCCCCACTGACATGTATTGGAATGACCCATGCAAGAAAGCCTCCTCGCCAGTATATATAAAAAGAATATTTTTTGCTGTGACCTCGGGGAAAGCTTGTGTAATGCGGTGCGTCTGGGTATAGAAAGAGGTCTTGGTCGGGCTAAAATTTCTCTTCCCCCCCTTTTTTAATTTCTTTTTTTTTTGTGGTAAGTGTTCTTAGCTCGTTATTACTGTGTTAATCTGGCTAAAATTTATTTTGGAAGAGTTTAACTCATAACAGCACTGTAGTTAAATTTTGTTTTTAGCTTTGTTCGAGTCAACTTTTTTTTTTTTTTTTTTTTTTTTTTTCTAAATTCCAGCCCATGATACTAATCAACTCCTTTTTTCTTTTTAAGGCGTTTTTCTGAGTGGTTAATGTGATATTTTAAACCACCCGTACTTTCTCGACCAGTAAATGTATTTACTATTGGATCTTTTTAAATACAAAATATATTTTTCGAAACTCGGTCATATTTACTTAGATTTTTTTTTTTAATTTTTTTTTTTTTACTGTCTCGAATAAAATGGAAAAACAATATTTGCATTTACTTATTGATAAAACCTGGGGGTGGGTTACTTTGTATCACCTTCAAAACCGCTAAAAATATTTTTAATTGGGGGGGGGGGGGTTGTTAAAATATTTACGTATCGAGGAAACTTTTCGGTAGTACCTTCCGAAAAGTTTCCTCGATGTGTTTTAGGGCGTAATTTATGCGATATGCCTCTTTTTGTCTTTACACATTAAACATGTAATTCATTTTTAATACATTTTATAAAACGCGCTGAAAAAATTGCAAATCTCTATTTTACAAAACACATCTACCCACCGCCACCCGATTGAATAAAAATTGACAAATCTGGTAATTATCAGATTTTAATGAAATTTTCAATCTTGATTAATCAATGAATGCATTTTTAAATGCATCAGTTATTGTATTTCCAAACTTGCTGATTTTTTTTTCATATCATTCAACTTTACCCCTCTCCCCTTTTATATTTTGAGGGATGTAACGTATTGGGGCTATTAGCAGAAATTCCTCCCGCCTTAAAAAAATCTAGGCGTTGATAAAACAACCCCACTTACGAATGAATTCCCCAATCTGAAGTGGTGCCTGCTGAAAAAAATCAGCGCTTCCGAAAAGTTTATGCGATATTTTACTCACTCCAGTCTTTTTTGGACAAGTAAATGTAAATATTTTAACCCTCCTCCTTCTTTTGAAGTATTGGGGGGGGGGGTATTTACAAAAATATTTACATTTACTTGATACAAATCTGGCTTAAAAAATTGTCGATAAAAATGCCTTCAATCTGCTAAAGTCTTCATTTTATTTTAATATATACCTTTCCAACAAATAAAAAAACAATAGATATGCTTTTTTATTTTAACTAAAAACAAGATATTAAACAAGCATGAATAAATAAAATTCTGAAGCTTTAGATTCTTTTATATTTTAATTAAAAAATGTCAGGCCATTTTTAATTTAAAAAAAAAACTTTATTTTATGGTACGATCAAAATGTCACGTGATTAGTTTACGCCATATTGAAGGAAGAAACGCAATACACTTTTTATAACTTTTAAAATTTATTTTGTTTATACAGTTTATAATACAGAACAAATCCAATTCTATGCTTCCAAATAATTTCATTTACTTAAACTTTTAAGAACATAAGTATTTAATTTTTATTAAATTGGCTTATCCTCAATCTCAATATTCCTTTTTTGGTGTTTCTGCAGCGACTATGATATCCGTATTAATTCCTAATTGAAGCACGCTGGTGGTTTTTTTTTTTTGGGGGGGGGGGAGGTATCGAAAAATCATAGCTGTGTGAGCTATGATTTTTCAACCCCAAACCCCTAAACTTTTTAAAAAATTATAGCTGACGCGACTTTTATTTGTCCAGTAATTTTTTTTTAAGTAAAGTCGTCGCTGTCCTGAAGTCGGTATCATCCGGACAGCGAGGTAGTTTATCCACTTTTCACTAACACTAGGCCAAGGAGATTGTTTTCTTTGCGTCATAGGTCGAGTGCCACACCTACCATCGGCTCAGCACTTTACTACTCATACGCTGAGCTGGTGAGGGCCAGGAACCCTGAGGCTCCTAGCCGAATATTCTACCGTAGTCTGCTGTAAATAAATGCGAACAACCGTTAATATATATATATATATATATATATATATATATATATATATATATATATATAAATCGGAAAACCTGTCTGATTTAATGTTTAGTAAACTTGCTTTTTGATAATAATCTAAATAAGAGAATTATTTCAAATCAACTTATTGGCGAAACTCGGCAAAATTCATGTTTTGAATTAAAATAAAATGAAAATACCGAAAAAATAAAGATTTCAAAAGGCGGGGTATACATTTGCTTGTCGATAAAACAAAATCCCCATAAAAAGTTATGTCTATAAAAACACCTTCAAACCGGTAAAAAAATATTTTAAAGAGGGAGAGGTAAGATATGTACATTTACTTGTAAAAAGACCTAATGCGCAAAATATCGCTTTCATATCGCATCAACTTTTCAGGAAAAATGCCTTCAAACAGGGAGTTCATTAGTAGTACGGGTCGGATTTTGAGCAGGAACCCCTTAGTTTATTTTTTAGGCCAGGAGGCCAGAACGCATTTATGCGATATGCACCAAAATGTTGGCTTTTCAATTTAAAAACGAATCAAAATTATTTAAATTCATTATTTAAGATCAGATTTTTGTTTTAGTCGAAAAGTAGTAACATCATGGACACCAGTAAAAAAAAAAAAAATTAAAAAAATTTAAATATCTAATATTTTTAATATTCTTTTAGACAATTAAATTCGTCCCAAAAGGCGTTTTTTCTGTTTAAGTTAATTACCCTAAAAAAACTGTAGCACAATCATCTTTAAGAAAAATAAGAGCTGAAACCGATATTTTTTATTATTTGGCTTCCAGTAATTCTGTTTATAGTCTGCCGTAAATAAATGAGAACAATTGTTAGTAGAACCCCGCCCCCCCCCAAAAAAAAACGGAATATATAAAAATTCGGAAAACATGTATTAGTTAACATGATTATTAAGCCTACTTTTTTTTTTCAATAGATTAGATAAATATTCAATTTAAAATATTTCATGTTGAATAAAGGTAGTTACTGAGTTTTTCTAGATATTTAAAAAATTACGGAATTTCATTCAAATGAGCAAACGTTAATTCCCCCCACCCTTTAAGTGAAAAAAATTTTCTTCCAAGCCATAGTTGTATTGCTGTTACTGTACGATTGTACCACTTGGACACTAACCTAGCCTAGAGTAAGCTAGATGGGAACTGCTCAAGAATGCATGTAATTTTAAACAAGTTGTGAAAGCAATACTCCACGAGAAAGCAACTGTATAGCCACTTGCCACTTATCACACAAAACATCCGAGTAAGATGAACAAGACATGCTGGAGGATTTAGGACAAACTCTTAAGAGAAATTTTTCTATGGAAATCAGCACGCCAGTGTAAACATGTGAGCGAAGACATACATTGACCAACTCTGAGCAGACTTTGAGTGCTGTACAGAGGACCTCCTGAGAGCAATGAATGATAGGGTAAGATTGGCGAGAGATTGTCATAAATATCCATGATTAAAATCTTAATTACCTGTAATTAGAAATTAACTAAGTGACTCTTCCCTTGTTTTTTTTCCGTTGGTCAAATGAAAATGTTTACTCCAGTTTAAATAACTTATTTGGACAGTTTGGGTGAACTTTAAATTAATGAAATCATTTCATGATGTGATTTTTCCAACAATCTAACCTGGGCTCAATGGGTGACCCAACGGGTCACGTTTCTTTCTAGTTCATGTTGAAAAACAATGGCCAAAACATCCAGTTACCTCTGATAAAATATTAGTTGATTTCAAAATGTATCAATTACATAAACATGTAGTGACATGAAATAATAAGCAAATATTTCTACTTGATAACTGATACCAAATGGAGGGTGGGGAACACATATTCATTTTTCTTTTTTTCTTTGTATTGTCTATATTATTACCACACTAAACACTTTTTTTAAACCTTAGTGCATGAGTAGCACAGCTTGGATCTGTGTGTGGTAAAGTGGGGAGATAGACACCCTTGCTGTCCACCTGATACCAATAATAGGCCATCCTACCTACTTTACTTCCTTGTACACACCTATGAAAATTTAGTTTCAACCACAGCCACTCCAAAAATGTTTGCTTTTAAGTATCTGCTACCTTTCGTAATAATATATTTATGTGAAATATTTTCAACTCTTAGCAATATAATAACTAAATACAGATTTAGACTTGTGCTACGTGAATTACATGTAGGTATTTACCCAACCAAATCGCAATGAGTAGTGTTGTATACTCTTTCTTCAATTATTCTTCTGCTTATCTTTGGTATCTTACGTTCTTCTTCTAGCATATGGACTTCGTCTTGGGGACTTCGTGCCTGGTCTTCCATTGGGGATTTCTCTTTATCAGAAGCCCTGTGTCATTGGTAGTTTTTAGATAATAACCCAAGACTTCAATTTGCTTTAGATCATATTTTATTCCGAAATCCCCACCAGACTACCTGCACAGATTGAGTCAGCCGTACACTTAACACGACTTACCACCTTCGTGGTTTGGCCGATACTGACTAAACTCTCTTTCTAATCTAAACCGAAAGAGGGTCTTCTCCACCGATTCTCACGGTATCCCCCAGAAGGAGGATCAGACTGAGTCACTCCATCCTTCAAGGCCGCCGGCTGCAAATTAAAACAGTCATTTTGGTTTCTATACTAATGGTACGTAAGTGTTAGGAATCTAATAATTATGTAAAAGTAGGATGTGATACAAGGTTGCAAGAATGAGGCATCCAGTGAGGATCAAACCTGCTATTTTGTTGTAATGGATCTGTGAGACTAGCTTGTTAACCATTACACGACAATGGGATGCCAAATTTAATTGTGCCTATGATTGTTGAAGTCATCACCAAGAATAGACAATTTGTGCAAAACAAAAATATTTCACTCACAAAATGTCATTACTCAGTGCAAATATTAGATGTGATTTTCATTAAACATTTTTGATAGATTTCGCCCCCTCGAATCAATTAGCTGTAAAGTTTTTAAGTGCCATCCTTGGCCAGTTGAAATAGGGCTTAAAGAAAGTCCTATGTTATGGAATCCTTTGGTGATCCTTTGGTAATCGTATAAGTCCTATCCTGCGTATTGGCAAAGGTCCAGTGATTTAATCCTATGTCCGTCATCAAAGAACACTGTAGTAATTATGACCAGTAGGGTGGTTAAGTATTGTATCAGCCTCAGAGTACTGCCAGTGATTGGCCAAGGAATAGATCACATTATCTCACCTAGTCTATAAGTATGGGCGAGATCTAGCACACACTTTATATCACCAAAATTCTCAATGTCAAGCCCTATCACCTATATGATTTTCTCAACTCTGTTGCCCTTATTACAAACCCCCAACATTTTTTATCATATATATTCTAAAAGGCGGTGGCTGAGTGTCTTAGTGTCCTGGATTTGACGTTAAACTCTGATGGTGAATTTCCAATTCTGGAGCTCTAGAGTATGTGGAGTACCCCTTCATCACCATTGCTCCTAGGTCCACTTTGACCCGGAGTGGAAGTACTTGTTAGAGTCCCTTTTATGGGTTAAATAAAAAAACCTGATTTAAAAAAAAAATTGAGTTCCTATCCAGAATGAATAAAACAAAACATCTTTGGTATAAAATGATCCAACAAGGGTTGACATGCCATAAATCCAACCAACCAACTAATTAATAAATTTAATTTTTATTTGTATGGAGTTCCACAAGATTTCTTTTTTATTTATACTAGCAAGTTTTAATGTAATAAAACATTATATTAAATTAGAAAGGCTAATGAAACTAAATAAGGATGCAGATAAAAAGATTTGAAACAGAGGAGGGGATAATCGAAAAATAGAACTGAAATTTACTCTTCCATCACTCTGGTCTTCCATTGTTATTTTTTCTAATTTAAGTATTTAGTTAAAAGAGGAAGTAAAGAATAAGATGACAGTTATTTTTTCTTGTTAACGGATTTCATTTAAGATTCATTGAAGAAATGTTTGCTTATATTCATTATAATAAAACCAAACAGTTAGAAATCAATAATATTAAGCACATATTTATTAAAATCAAATGTTTAATATCAATATGCAAATTAGCCTTCCCATTCACACTGTAAACCGCTATTTTGTTGTACATATAAATATAATTGCATGCTATTAGTGTGTAGATATGGTTAACAGTATTAATAATGTAAAACAATTTTATTAATAATTGAGGTTTAAATAAAAATAAAATCATTGAGAATGTGATATAAATAACTAAGGGAATAGTGATAAGAGTAGTAATATAGTTTCGGTTACAGACAGAAAAACACACAATCTCCATTATAATAAGATAGGGAAACCCAAGATAAACCCTGAAATTGAAAATTTAGAAAACCACTGAATTAGATTATAATTTTTTTACTCTTGTACTTTTGCAGAGGAATGTATCAGAGATCGCAGTGTATTTGTAGTCTCTCCTTCAGATGTGCCTAAATTTGTAAAAGCTGCGCTATCAAAACCTTGGGGCGATTCGACGAACCAACAACGACCAAAAAATATTGAAATTGCATTGTGTCAGGATGAAGATGGAGACTTGTGAGTATATTCTCTTCTTGGAATTTCTAAAAATATTGCGGATAAACATATGTATTTTTTCTACCCTATTATTTACCCATAGCTGGAAGGTGAGTAGGTGGATTCATACCTTTTCCAAAGGTATTAGCGCTATGTGCAATGCAAACAGCCTCGTCTAGGATTTGAACTCGTATCGACGAGTCCATTTCCTACAACTCTAACCATTACACCATGTGCCTCCACCTTGATAGATATATCCACATGACAATGTCGTTCCTAGAAAATAATCCATCCAATTTGAAAATAGCATCAGTCTCAAACTTTAAAAACATTGATTCCTTTTCTTTTCTGAGAACGTTAAAGCAGACTTAATCATTATGTATTCTTTTCAGACCCTTACATATTGCAACTGTTCAAAAAAACCTCAAAATGGTCAACTTATATGGAATGTTGATCCAACGTGCAGGAAAGTCTGTCGACAGATATAATAAAAAGAATCTTGTAAGTATGGCATATTATTTGTTTTATTACATTACTAGTTGAACCATTTCCAGAAATTAGTATGATATGCAGTTTATATTTTTGTGGTCTTGAGATGTATTTATTAACTAGTAAAATAAAAAAAACGTCCTCAGGGCAATGTAAAAATAGATTTTTGAAACATATTGCCTTAGGGGTAGGAGTTAAAAATTCAATGTCAGCGAGTTTGTACCCTAAGTAAGTAAAATCATCAAATTCATTAAAGGATTAAAAAAATAAAACAATTTGAAATGTAAACTTTAAATATGTATTAAAATAAAACGAACTATATATAGATATATAATACCAGTCATGTATTTATTAAAAGTTGTTTTAAAAAAACAATGAGGACTGTCTAATGTTGCATGTTCAAATTTTGAGTGTATTTATTCTATGTTATGACGATTTTGGGTAATGTGATGTAAGCAGTGACGTAGTTTTTGTTACAAAAACCGGAAGCGAATCTCCATTATTAATAGATACAGAGATAAGAGTAAAATATATATATATATATATATACTAGCAAATATATGCACCCTCCGGGTGCAAGTATTTAAGTTTTAATGTAATAAAATATTGTATCAAATTAGAAATGCTAATGAAACTAAATAAGAAAGCAGATAAAAATATTTGAAACAGAGGAGGGTATAATAAAGAAATAGAACAACTGAAACTTACTCTTCCCTCACTCCCGTCTTTTCCTAATTTAACTATTTAGTTAAAATAGGAAGTAAAGAATAAAATTAGTTATTTTTTCTTGTTAATGGATTTCTTTTAAGATTTATCCCTGAGATTTTAGATAATATTCATTAAGATAAAATCAAACAATTAGAAATCAGTAATACTAAGCACATATTTATTAAAATCAGATTTTTAATATCAATATGCAAATTAGCCTTCCCATTCACACTGTAAACTGCTATTTTGTTGTATATATAACTACAATTGCATGTTATTAGTATGTAGATATTACCAACAGTATTAATAATGTAAAACAAATTTATTAATAATTGAGGTTTAAATAAAAATAAAATCCTGTAGAAGGTGACGTAAATAACTAAGGGAATTGTTACTTGAATAGTAATATAGTTTCGGTTACAGACAGAAAAACACACAATTTCCATTATAATAAGATATATATATATATATAATCTGTTTTCATCACGTGATGTTGTTAGTGGGATTACTGTTATCTGTATTGATAATCTTATTATGGAAATTATGTAACTGTCTGTAACTGAAACTGTCACCACTGACTTCTTTATTTCTTTAATTATTTAAGTTATATTCTAAATGATTATGAAATAGTCATTATTTAATCTCAATTAGCATCTTATTTATTAACGATGCTCTCTATTAATATCTAGATGGGTTAAATCTGCCGCAAAACTGCCCATATTATTAATGCATTTAAAATCCTGAAATATGTTATATATCTCTAAGAAATAAAGATTTACATTGTAAATGGTAGGAATAATTTGCATAATGATTTCAACAAAACTAGGTTTAATAAATAATTATATGCTATTACTGATTTCCAATACTATCATGTTTTTCTCAAACGTATTAAAAGCAATCATATATATAATTTATATATAAATCAATTACAATAATATTAAAATAAGTAATATTTTTATTTTATATTCATTCTTATTTACTTTCGTTAGTCTTTTTAATTCAATATGATGTTTTATTATATTAAAACTTAAATACTTGTACCCTGGGGGCGCATACTTTTGCTAGTAATAATAATATTATTAATAATAATAATAGTAAATACATCTTGAGACCACAAAAATAAAGGGAAATGAAAGAGCAATAAACATAATCCAGTTTATATTTTCTATACTGATATTTTAAGAATTTTAATTGTATTTATGAACAAACCTAACTTTATAAGAATATTGTATCTGTTAAATATAGTTTTCTTTTCATTGTTGATTTTATATCTATATTGTGGTACTTTTATTTATGAGTGATCCAAATTAGGAGTTTTCTGAGTTATGAGCTGTTACTTGGTTGTTTTTTGGTTTTTTGTGCTGCAAACTAAATTTTGAGGTACAAGTGAGCTTCAGATATGCTTATGTTAATAAGTTCACTAAAAACATTTAAGTTTCCAAATTTATCATGCCAAAGAAAATTATTATTCATAAAAAAGTAAACATTAGAATATATTACAGCACATGATATTTTATTCTATTAGCCTCTGCCTAGGAACCACAAGGTTCCTGGTTCAATACTGACACTCGCCAACTCAGTGTATGAGTAGCATAGGGATCTGCATGGTAAAGTAAGGAGCTAATAGTAGGTGTGGTGTTCCACCTCAGACGTAGAAACAATTTCCTTAGTCTAGTGCTAATGAAAAGGGGATAGACTGTCTGGCTGATACTGACTTTAGGCCACTCCGACGACTTTTATTTTTTGTTTTTATACAATATAGTGGTATTTTTCTTATTCAAAAAAAAAAATTGTAACAAAAAAAAGATTGGGTGTTTTGTGGTGAAGGGGGGGGGGATGGAATGGATTAATGGCATTTTAGTTTATTTCAATGGGGAAAATTTATTCAATATACAAGGAAATTAAGTTACAAGCAGAATGAATTAAACTTAAAGTCAAGGTAGTTAAAATTGCAAATCGTCGTCAAAATTAAAATGGAAAAATTTGACTTTGACATAGATTTTAATTAATTTAATTATTACTAAGGACATGATTTATGTTTAAACATATACAAACAA
The DNA here is from genome assembly GCA_023376005.1 of Doryteuthis pealeii. NCBI lineage: Eukaryota > Metazoa > Mollusca > Cephalopoda > Myopsida > Loliginidae > Doryteuthis > Doryteuthis pealeii. The sequence goes on along the minus strand of CM042158.1, from coordinate 23,555,758 downwards.
AAAACTTACTTTCGATTTCGATATTACAGGCGACGCATGCTTTTCTGAAGTACAGATGACCAAAAGTGTAATAATCCAATTTTAGTTGGTAGAGCGTTTGGCTAGAAACCATGAGGTTCCTAGTTCGATACCAGACCTCGCCAACTCAGCGTATGAGTAACACAGGGATCTGTGCGGTAAAGTAAGGAGCTGATGGTAGGTGTGGCGCTCCACCTCAGACGCAAAAACAATCTCCTTGGTCTAGCGCTAGTGAAAAGGGGATAGACTCCCTCGCTGTATGGCTCATACCAACATTAGGCTGCCCCGACGACTTAATAAATTCTTGGAAAATATCTCCCTTAAAAATTAGTTTTTTTTTTTTTTTTTTTTTTTTTTTTTTCTGGTTATCTCTGATTACTTCTTTTCCCTCCAAATGTGTGTGTGTGTGTATATATATATATATATATATATATATATATATATATATATATATATAATCCAAAAGTCCAGAGAAGAAATCTTCCTTATGACACAAGTTTTATTTAAACAAAACCAAGTTGCAGTTTGAGAGCTCAATGTGTGCTCTTAATGTTAGTCACAGAGCAAATATATGAGTAAAGAAATAACAAAAGACTTAGAGATTTAGCATTATAGTCTATTCGCCTGGTGACTTAGTTTGAATATGTCTTTCTTTTCTAGTCTGTCAAAAAATTGGCTACAGTTAAGAGATACCTTTTTCGCCGACCGATTTTTTTGTGGTGGAAGTTGAAACTGCAACATGAAAACTTTTTCCTTTTTTGCGACATCCAAAATTTACATTTGGAATTCATATCACAGGACTACAAAATTCTAAAAAATTTTAAAAATATATAAATAAAAATCTGTTTTCAAATGCCTTTAAAGTAGTAAAAAATTTCATCATTCGCATCTGATGAGTTGGGAGATTTAGACTATTTGTCTAAGCTCCCTGAAATAGACTATAATGCTAAATCTCTAAGTCTTTTGTTATTTCTTTACTCATATGTATATATATATATATTTGTATTTTGTTTGTGTTCTTGCAGACGCCTTTACACCTCTGTGTGAAAGTGAGGTTCCTAGCCGGATTGCAAAAACTGATCCAGATGGGAGCTGATGTGAATGCATTAGATGGGAATGGACAGTCTGCGCTTCATATTGCAGTTTCTAATTCTGACCTTGAATGCTTTGAAATTTTGTTGCAGCAATCGACTATTTATATAAAAGATACCAAAATGAAGCCAAATTTCAACAGCCATGATTATGAAGGTAATTCTCAGTTTAACAAAAAAAAATTAATTTTTGTGACTTAAACATTGAAGAGTTCCTTTTGAATTTAAAAAGAAGACAGAAAGCCTTGGATCAATGTTCTATGTTGGTGGTTCAATGCAGGTAATTCTCAGTTTTTTCTTAATCTTTGTTTACAAAGCCAAGCCATATATAAGTTGTACTTCCTGTCTGTTCACAAACTCCTCTTCTGCCTTGTCGGCTGGGGTGTTAGAATGTACCGACTGCACCTCTGCAGAGAGGTAAGACTCCCCAACCGCCTGTTAGCCATGGGTAGCAACCCGCGATGCTTAGGGATAGAACCCAGGTGGATGAGCAGTCCATGACTTGCAAAACTTCACCTTGGCCCTTACTTGAGCTAGACGGGTGGTCGGAGAGGCCCCACCAATCAATCGGCTGGTCAAGTCAAGTCCTAGCAACTATATGATTGCCCCAACTCTATTGCCCTTAAGGCAACCCCCCAACCCTTTGTATCATATGGGTGCTAGAAAGCGGTGGCTAAGGGTCTACATGTCCTGGGAATGATGTTAAACTCTTTCTGATGGTGAGGTTCCAGTTCTGGAGGTTTGGGGGAATGTGGAGCACCCCTTCATCACCATTGCTCCCTGGTCCACTCTGACCCAGAGTGGTAGTACCTGTTAGGATCCCGTCTATGTATTAAATAGAAAAATATATTTATAAAAAAAATTGAATATCCATTAAGAAAGACTTTACTTAAAAACTTTATCAGCATTAAATGACCCACTGAGGTTGATATGCTGTAAAACAAAACAAACCAAACCAAACCAAACTCCTCTTAGGGTTTTGGAGATAGACCCCTACAACCATATACATTCTATTCTTCCGTCAATCAACAGCCATAATGTGTGACTGATTGACTACTTAAACACTGATACTTTCCATCATTTGCAATCATTGATGAAGGAACTTACAATACTAAGGATTCTTTACCAAAGGATCACCAAGGATTTTCACTGGACCAGCACACTTGCTTGAAGGCTAAAAGGATGACCCATAAAAATGTAACAGTAGTATCACTTTATTATTACTCCCTGATGTACTCTGAACTTGGAGTCGTATTACCTGTTCAGTTTGGTTGTTTAATGGCATATCAGTGTTTGTGGGTGCCAAAAGACATCCCTGTAGAACAGCAGTGATACTATAAAATATGTTATCATAAAATACTTCTCTCTATTCCAGTTTTTACTTCAGGAGGCTGGATCAGGGTTGTTGGGATCTAGCTGGCATTCTTCCTCTTTTGAGTCTGGAACAATTTGGGATTCTCCTGAAGATACCTTGCCATGTGCGATTTGTAGTTTTTAATAACACAAGACATTCTTGTTTTTTCTCATGAGCTGTTTTATTTTATCCCCAAATCAAAAATACCTTGGGGGACACATGCATCTTGCATCTGACCCTGCCACTGCTTAGTTCCAAAATTTCCTTCTCTCTTTCTAACTTCACTGCCTTGTCTTAACCAGTCAGAATTTCAACAAGTTACTTAGTGAGATGGGAGGTAAGTGGCCATACAGCTGTTGTTTTGAGGGGTGCTGCTGCCAGGATTTGTTCAAAACAACTAACCTGTAGTGTTGCAGGTCTATTTTGAAAGGAGTGATGATGTGTACTCTAACTTGGAGTGGTAGTATCTGTTCAGTTTTGTTATTTAATGGCATATCAGTGTTTTGGGTACCAAAAGACATCCTTGTAGAATGTAACCCATAGGTGGGGGATAAGGGGTTTCATACTTTTCCCAAAGGTATTAATCTGAAAGTAAATGTAATAGCGGGACTGAAGTTAAAAGTTGTTTACTATGATCTCGTAGACAGCATGTTAACCATTATGCCATGGACTCCCTACTGCCCCGTATTAGATAATAATATAAACTTAATACTGTATAACTGTTAACAAAAAACAAACTCTTGAACAACTACACAAAAAATGTGAGTATAAACATACAATGAATGTTATTCCCCAATTTCTGAGCATAAAATAACCCTAGACAGGTTGAACTGCCATTAAAATCAGTCAGGTTTAAACTTAACTTGCATTGAACTGCAGATATCACCAAAGTTAAGCAACAATGAACCCGTTCAATACTTAATTGGGTGACCACTTAAGCAACAGCTGATACTGTAAGCAACCTGAATCCTTTGTTTATCAAAATGACTTGATTCAGCATTAAATTACCTGAAAAGGGTTGATGTGCCATTAAACAAAACCAACCAACCAACCATGTCCTTGATGTATTGATTTATTTCTATTGATTTATTGTGTAGATAATTTTTCATTGATTTTATAAAACACAAGGTGTTTATAGTTATTTACTGTATCGTTGTCAGGTCTCGTTTTCTCTTGGGTCATATTGGGTTTCTGCTTTCTCTCCCCTCTGATCAATTGGCTGGTTGCATCAAACCTTAGCACCTATATGATTTCCCAACCCTATTGCCTATAGCAAGCCCCTTACCCTTTTTATCATGTATGTGCTAGAAGGTGGTGTCTGAGGGTCTTTGTAACCTGGGTATGACATTAAACTGCAACTCATGGTGAAGTTCTGATTGTGGAGCTCTGGGGACTGTGCAGAACCACTTTATCAACATTACTGCCAGGTCCACTCTGTCCCGGAGTGGTCATACCTACTAGGGTCCCATTTATGGGTTAAATAAAATAAATATTAAATAGAAAAAAAAATCTTTGTTTTAAAAAAAAAAAAAAAAAAAAAAAATTGAATACCCATCAAGAATGAATAAAACAATGTCTTTGGCATAAAATAACCCAACAAGGGTTGACATGCCGTAAAATCCAACCAACCAATCAATCAATCAAGTTTTTCTCTTGGATCATATCAGGTTTTCTACTTCTCTCGGGCCAGTTACCTGCTTTCTCTTTCTGTCTAGGAGTTGTTCTGTTTTATTCTATTATTTTCAGGAACCACACAGTCATATTTCTATGTATATGTACTTTTATTCCCTTGAATCTTTCTCACCATCCACCCCTATTGGCCAGTCTTCTAAATGGTATCCAGTATCAGCATAGAGCTGCTGAATGTAAGTTTTTTCCTAATCAGTCAATATTGTTTTGTCCATATAAGAATTTTGCTTATGAGTTCATTCTCACTCTCCATCAGTTCCCAACATGTCTTGTTCACCTTACTTGGATGGTTTGTGAGATGGGAGGTAAGTGGCCATACAACTGTTGTTTTGAGCGGTGTTGCTGCCAGGATTTGTTCAAAACAACTAACCTGTAGTGTTGCAGGTCTATTTTGAAAGGAGTGATGATGTGTACTCTAACTTGGAGTGGTAGTATCTGTTCAGTTTTGTTATTTAATGGCATATCAGTGTTTGTGGGTGCCAAAAGACATCCTTGTAGAACAGCAGTGATACTATAAAATATGTAATCATAAAATACTTCTCTCTATTCCAGTTTTTACTTCAGGAGGCTGGATCAGGGTTGTTGGGATCTAGCTGGCATTCTTCCTCTTTTTAGTCTGGAACAACTTTGGATTCTCTTGAGGATACCTTGCCTTGTGTGATTTGTAGTTTTTAATAACACAAGACATTCTTGTTTTTTCTCATGAGCTGTTTTATTTTATCCCTAAATCAAAATGCTTAGGGGGACAGACACGCATCTTGCATCTGACCCTGCCACTGCTTAGTTCCAAACTTTCCTTCTCTCTTTCTCTTCACTGCCTTGTCTTAACCAATCAGAATTCGATAAGTGACCTAGTGTTTCATCATTAAAAAAAAAAACTTTCCATGTAATCTTAGATTCCTGGCTTTTTCCATCCTATTATGTTACACTATGAACATTTGAAGAGACCCCAAATTTTATTAGCCCAGATCAAGCCCTGGTTATACACTTGATGAAGGCCAAAGACTGATTCGGACATAATGTATTAAGGACATAAAGGGAGTTCAATTATCTTAACAAAATTTGATATGTGTTCTTGGTATGATATTAAACTGCATCTAATGGTGAGGTTCCAATTCTGGAGCTCTTGTGAGTGTGGAGTACCCCTTCATTGCTATTACTCCCAGGTACACTCTGACCCGGAGTGTTAATACCTTTAGGTTCCCATCTGCGGCTTAAAAAATGAATTTTTAAAAAATGAGTTAAAAAAAAATTTAAATACCTAATAATGAATATAACAAAAACATGTTCAGTATAAAATAACCCAAGGGTTGGTATAATATAAAATTCAACCAACCAACAAAAATTTTAGTATGTTGTGTATGTTTTTTATTTTTATTTATTTTTTTTTTTTTTTTAAATTTTTTTTTTTTTTTTTTTTTTCAATTTTCAAAAAAATTTTTAAATTGATTTTAAAAAAATTTTTTTAAATTGATTTAAAAAAAAAAAATTTTAAATTGATTTTTTAAAAAAAAATTTTTAAATTTGATTTTTTATTTTTATTAATTGTTGATTTACTTGCAAATAACATTCTTGTTTTTTGTTTTTTTTGTTTTTTTTTATTATCTACAGGTATGACCCTTCTTCACACTGCAGTAAATAATAACGATATCAAAATGATTGACCGATTGTTGCAGATAGGAGCTGAGCTTGATGCTATTGTTAGTAAATTTTATTCTAAGTGCTTTGTTTGCTTATATTTACTGTATTTGATAGTACTGGGTGCAGCAGAAATACCTCCCACGTTTTAAATTGTTACCCCCTGTGGTTCAAAAGAACTTAGGCAAATGGCAATGGTAGTTCCATCTAGCTAATGTCTTAGCATTTACTTTTCTTTTCTTTTTTTTCTCTATACAATTAGTTATGATCATTGCTAGGACCAATGCAAACTGTATGTTTGCTATTGAAACATATTTTTAAATCTTTTCCTACCAAATTTACCCCATAGCTGTACCAAATTTTCTTGGTATATTTTTTTTTTTTTTTTTTTACCTGTATGATGGAATATTTCAAAATTCACTATCTATTCACCTTGGAACTCATTCTATTCAAATAAAGTCCAATTATTATTGTAATCTGTATCCTTCGTAACACGTGCGAGAGCTGCTGCCAGCGGGTTACAATAGGATCACAATGGTAGGAGAGCCACTGTGAGCAGTTAAAGTAGGCTAAGACTTAAGACTGGTGAATCTGTATTGCTACACGGAGCTTTTTGTGCTTATTTCATGTTATATTGGAATGGTGCTGTTCGGGATAGAAAATCGATACGGCTATGTTCTAAAAATTTATATCTGTAATAGCATCATTCTGACGTTAAATGAGCACAAAAACCTCTGTTAAGCTATACAGATTCACCAGTCTTAAAAAAACGTTTCAACAGTAAACGTTAAAAATCTTCCCAAAAAAATGAAAACACAAAAATATGTTAAAAAGAATCATCTGAAAGTTCCATTCACAAAAAATGTAAAAAAAAAAAAATCTTTAGAAAATTAAACATTATCACCAATTCATTTAAAAAACGTAGTCGGCATTAAATGACCCATTGAGGTTGATATGCCGTAAAACAAGATCAAATCAAACCAATTAACAGTAAACGTACAGTGTGTACCAGTCCAAGCCATAATCATATCTGAAAGAAAAAAGGTAAGACATTAACTAGAGGGAGCTACCATTACCGCTTGCCAAGTCTTACGGTCAAGTCACATTGAAAGCGCCAGGTATATCACTGAAGTTTAACAACAGCTGGTACTGTAAGAAATCGGATATCAAAATAACTTGATTTGGTATTAAATAACCCGAAAAGGGTTGATGTACTGTAAAACAAACAAACCAACCAGTCAACCACTTGCCAAAGTTAACTTGTATCACTCGGGTCACAGTTTAAAATGTGGGAGGTATTTCTGTTGCACACTGTATGCATAACATCTTTTTTTTTTATTTACTTTTTAGGTCAAAGAAATATATCCTATATTAAGTCATTTTTTAAATATACATTTGGTGCTTGTACAAATTACATTTCAACTAGTTATATATTTTGGACCATATGACCTTTAGGCACCCATTTTTGATCTCGATTAAGAAAGGACATTTTTTTCATTTACACCATCAATATCCAGTTGTTTGTTAGGGGTTAGTTTTATAATTTAAAAAATAAATCTAAAAATTGTCTGTTAAAACAACTGGATATTGACGGTGTATATGAAATACATGTCCTTTCTTAATCGAGATCAAAAAGGGGTGCTTAAAAGTCATATGGTCCTATATTTCTTTTAGTTTCTCTTTTCCCCAACCACTGAAGGTGTTAATATATAATCTGTAAGTTATATCTTATGATTTGTTACTTTTGGGATTTAACTGTTTCATAAAATAGGAAGTAAAAGACAAAATATTAGTTTTTGGATTGTGGGTCTAAGTATTACACTTGTATATAAAAAGTAAAGTTGTCAGGGTGGCCTAAAGTCAGTATCAGCCAGACAGAGAGGGAGTCTATCTCCTTTTCACTAGCACTAGACCAAGGAGATTGTTTTTTGCATCTGAGGTGGAGTGCCACACCTATCATCAGCTCCTCACTTTACCACACAGATCCCTATGCTACTCATATGCTGAGCTGGCTAGGGCCGGTATTGAACCAGGAACCCTGCTATTCCTAGTCAAGTGCTATACCGACTGAGCTAAACTGGCCCTATCACTTGTATATACTTAGGTAAATTTAATTAAAATTAATGTAAACTAGCAAAAATATACATCCTCCACGGGGTACAAATATTTAAGTTTTAATGTTATAAAATATTAGAAAGACAAGAAATTAAATAAGAATGCATTTAAGAATACTTATAAAAAAAATGATATTTCTACTTTATAAATCCTATAGTTAAAACTCGAATTAAATTTTTAGTATTAAACAATTATTTAATAATAGGCTTCACAGTGTGAGAGTATTATTTCTCTGTTATGTGTCCTTGGGCATTTCCTCTTTTTTTCTATCTTCTCTGTTCAACCAAAGAAAAAAAGAAAAACAATATTTGTACAGAATGTATACAGAAAAAAAAGAAAAACAATATTTGTACAGAATGTATACAGTATTGATACAATATCTATCTCATCGGGGTTGCCTAACGTCAGTATATTTAATAGTCATTGAGAATATAATGTAAATAATTAAAGGAATTGTAATGTCAGCAGTTGATGTAGTTACAGCTAGTTAAATACACACATAATATTCATTATAAGATTTTCCTGGAGGGTGTATTATGTACAAGTACCAAACGTTTTAATAGTTAAGAATATTTACATCCCCTTGCAGTTTTAAAAAAAAAAAAGAAGATTATTTCCCAATTTTAGTAACCTACCATGGTGAATCAAAAGTTTTGCAATATTTTGGTGACATGAGGTACAATTCGGCAGCTCTGGATTCTTTGACCGAGATTAAAAAGATGACTAACCACACTGGACTTAAATTCCAAATCCATTGTTTTAGACCGACCTCATCTTGCTCAATCATCGAGTTTTTTGCAACCCAAAAAAAAATTTCTTGAATTTTGTTACTGTACTGTAATTTCCTTTTGCACAACAAATGTTTTTGGTTGCATATGTCACATTATGTCCCAGTTTGAACTCTTAAAGCATAAGTTCCTGAATTAGCCTACAATGCACATTTATATGTGCAGTTTGAAAACTGCACATTGTGAAGCAACGTGCAACATCAGTGCACCAACTATCATGATATTATGGACTCTCTCGTCGGTTTTTTCGACGCATGAGGGTTCACACATATTCTGGTATATAAGGTGTGTTGAAAACCGCCACTTAAACTTAAAGACTCAGCATGATCACATGGATTAAACCTAGCCAATCAACAGCTCGAATATGTGGTTGGTTAACTATTTAATTGCCGATTTGGAAAGCCGTTCATTTGCACTTATTCACCATTGCTGAACAGACCTGCAACTGAGGACTTTGCTCAACCAAACGATTCTAATCAACACTAAAGGACACCAAGGAATAATCAAACAATTCTACCAAACACTAAGGGACACTGAGAAACAACCAAAGGATTCTTCACTAAAGACCGCACTCTGCTTAACACAAGGGATCTCCGCTATAAAGTACTCTCACTTGAAGCCTAAAAATGGCTACAAAAATTGTAACAATTAGTGCTATGTGTAATGCAAACAGTCTAGTCTAGGATTTGAACTCTGATTGGCAGGTCCATTTCCTATGATACTATGCGCCTACATCTTGGTCATGTGATAGATGTGCCTTAAACTAGCACGTATGATGTCCAGGGTATGAGGCTAAGCTGCATCTAGTGGTGAAGTTCCCAGGTCCACCCTGACCTGGAGTGGTAGTACCTGTTAGGGTCCCATCTATGGGTTAAATAGATTTTAAAAAATGTTTAAAAAAAGATTGAATACCCAACAAGAATGAATAAAACAAAATGTCATTGGCATAAAATAACCCAACAAGGGTTGACCACATCGTCAGTGATGTAATTCTAGGATCATTAGGTATTTTCGGGTCTTGCAACATCATGCATTTTCACTTGGGTGACCCAGCTTGTGATTAGAGAATGAGATCTCAATTACAAATAAACCATGTGGCGGACATTGAGGCACTTTATGCCAGGAAGTGTCAACGGAACCTCCAATCAAATGCGACTCTGGTCTCTTTCCCTCTCATAAGAAAGGAGGAATCCAAGTAGATGGTTTCCCCCTCTCTTCTAAAAATCCAACCAACCAACTAGCTTGTATGAAAATATTGCAAAACTTTTGACTCACCCTAATATTTTTATATATAAATAATCAGAATTATAGTGCCTATCCTTTAATTCTAAAAGGACTTAAGTTTTACTTAATAATAGTCTGACAGTGGAAGAGTAGTGAATCTTGACAAGTGAAAGTGAAAGAAAACAAAGAAAAATCATATGCTGAGGTTTGCTATGAATTTATGGTAAGACACAAATTTTCTATCATTCTTTTATTTCAGTACGTATTTACCCAACCCCTTCACCATGGGTAGAATGTAACACAAGGTGGCAATTATGGGACATCCAGTGAAGATTGAATTCACTATTCAGTGTTATTCTTTTATTACAGCATGAGATGAAGATGGAGAAATTAGTAAACCAGTTCACATAACAAATGTGTAAATTATTAGTATTAGATAGAAGTTGAAATCATATTGTTATAAATATGTACCAGCATTAGAAAGAACAAAGTGTTTTTGATTTTTACAGGTCTTTATTGGTCTTCTGTACCCTTGAGTCTTTGATACAATTGACGTCAATTTACCATAAACTAAAAATATAACAAAACAAAGGATCTAACAAATGCATAAATAAACCAGTTAACAAAAGAGAAAATTTCAATTACAATGCGACTTACCAACTTTTACTTCCTCCAATGCTGGTAGTGAAATGATATCAAGGTCTCATATACTAGATGTACTAATATAGCACATCGCATGCAAATGACCCAGTATACAAACATCACATGCAAATGATCCAGTATACAAAAAACTGTGCTGCAATTCTGCTTTACTCGCAGAAGGCTGCGAGTTCGATCCTCGCCGAAACCGCCAACCAGGCTGCAACAAAATTTTTTATAAAAACTATATTTCTATTTTATATATAGTTAAATTTTAATTAGTTTTGGTTTTAAATAACCCATAAGCGGTTGAAATACCGTTGAACAGAAAAAAAAACTCCTAGAAATAATTATTTGATAATATGCATCAAAATATAAGAGTATTAATGCTGGCATTTTAGATGCACAGAAGCAGTAAAATCCTCTGTTTAATTGAAATGATGGAAGAACAAGAAAAAAATCTGAGGCTTCTAAAATCTGTGCTAAGCATGTCATGTAACATATTGTTATATAACTTTATATAACATTATCTTGTCATATGACTTTACATAACTTTAGTCATGTGACTTTATATAACTTTAGATTGTCATATATAACTTTATTTATATAACTTTAGATTGTCATATGACTTTATATAACTTTAGATTGATGACTTTATATAACTTTAGATTGTCATATTTACATACTTTATATAACTTTAGATTGTCATGACTTTATATAACTTTAGATTTCATATGACTTTAGATATACTTTAGATTGGTCATATGACTTTACATAACTTTAGATTGTCATGACTTTATATAACTTTAGATTGTCATATGACTTTATATAACTTTAGATTGTCACTTTATATAACTTTAGATTGTCATATGACTTTACATAACTTTAGATTGTTATATGACTTTATAACTTTAGATTGTATATGATACTTTATATAACTTTAGATTGTCATATGACTTTATATAACATGTCATATAACTTTATGTGACTTTTATATTGTCATGTGACTTTTATAATGTTATAATTATTCTATTTCATTATTAATTATTGTTAATCTTTTATTGTGCCTAATATACTCAGCTTTTCTCATAACTTAGGTAAAACTGAAATGCCAATTGTTGAGTACACAAACTGCTAAGATAAAATAACAACCACCACTATTTATAATACAGAAACTCACATGGCTTTATTATATGTACTTAGATTATATTAGAAAGACTAACAAAACTAAATAAGAATGCTTATAAAAAGATAACTTATTTTTATTTCATTTGAATTAATTTCAATATATTAGAAATCAATAACACAAAGTAATTATTTATTTACCCAGTTTTGTTAAAACCATGATGCAAATTACCGCTCCAGATTCTATGTAAAACTTTATTAGTGATATATTACAGGATTTTGAATGCATTAATAACATGGGCTGTTTTGTGGCAAATCTAACTCGGCTCAACCTTAATACACATTAAGATTAAATTATTGATAATCATTGAGAATATTACATAAATAACTAAGGGAATTGTGACAACGGTTTCGGTTATAGTCATTCAGACATACACACATAATCTCTGTATAATAAAATTTATTTTTAGGAAAAAGACAGTATATATAAAGTTTGGTAGGATCTGTAGTTCCAGGAATCTGCCAGAAGTCTTGGAACATGTTCCTTAGGAATAATTTGGGACTACTGTATTTTAAGATATTACACTTGTTGATGAATAATAGTTGGTTGAGTACATTGTTTATTGTACAATATGAATATAAGAATAATTCACGACTAAGTGATAATAATATTTTATTGTCTGAGATATTATTAGAAACAGTATTGATGCTGGTAATATATATATATATATATATATATATATATATGAAGACATCTTTTGATAATTACACATATTTTTTTTTTTTTTTTTATATACAATGAAAAAAACGAGGACAATTTATATCTATATCTACACACACACAATGAGAGAATTGTGGATATACTTTATTTTTTATATAAATATCTTTCAATAAACTAGCAAGAATTTATATATATTGAAATATATTAAATTAGAAAGACTTACAAAATTAAATAAGAACACATAAAAAATTACTTATTTCAATTATATTTTAATTGGTTTCTATATAAAATCATTCATGGGATTGATTTTAATGCGTTGGATAATAAACAATAATATTAGATCAATTAAAGTAATTATTTATTAAACCCAGTTTGTTAAAACCGTATGCAAATTAACCACACCATATATTATATAAACCTTTATTTCTTAGTGATATATAAGACACATTACATGATTTTCAACACTAATAACATGGACTGTTTTGAGGCAAATCTAACTCAGATTTTCATAGAGACATTGTTAATAAATAAGATAAATTCTATGTATTAATAATCAATTTTGACTATAAATTAAATAATCCTTGATAAATTTGCGTAACTTTCCTGAGGGTATTGTGACATAAGCAGTGATGTAATTTTCGGTTATAGACACCGAATCTCCATTATATTAAGATTATATACATTATTGACTTAGAGTTGACTTTTAGTATGTGTCATTTTAGGCACTTGGCAACAAGCAATCAGTTTACAGAACTTCTCATCTAAAATCTTTGTTCACATTCTGATGCTTGTGTTTCAGCCAGTAAGTAGTTTCTGACTGACTATTCCCTGTCTTATCTGCAATGTTTTTCTTCCTTCCCATCAAATGATCCTCTTTCCACCATTCATACCCAACTTCAGGGTCCAGGGATGCCACACACTTTATAACTTTTCAGATGCTCCTTCGGTCACACTTGTACTTTTTCTTCTGTACCTGAAGACATTGAGATCAACAAAAGGTCACCAAAGCTTGCATTCAGACATTCAACACATCCGTTACATATTACAGAAGTAAGGATGTAGCTTCTTTCTGCATCTCCACCAATAGCTGGCCTGCCTGGAATCCTAAAGTTGTTCAACTTTACTGAAAGATCCTCTGTTAGAGGTTATTGCTGCTATTCATCTTGATTTTTTATGGGGATGTGAATTTGAGTCTCACTGGGAGCTCATACTTTATTCTTGTTTCAGATGTGTGCTGTTGCTTGCTCTTCAAGAAGTAACGACTAAAGTGATTTGTGATAAAAAGCAACTAAAATTCAGACCGCCCTGTCGACTGCACCTCTGCAGAGGGGTAAACTCCCCCAATGGGGCCACCTGTTGGCCGTGGGTGGCGACCCGTGATGCTTAAGGATAGAGCCCAGGTGGATGAGCAGTTCATGACATGCTATACTCCACTTTGGCCCTATCTTGGGCTAGACGGGCGGTCGGAGAGGCCCTCTCCAATCAATCAGCTAGTCACGTCAAGCCCTAGCACCTATATGATTTTCCCAACCCTATTGCCCTTATGGCAAGCCCCAACCCCTTTTTATCATATGGGTGCTAGAAGGCGGTGGCTGCGGGTCTACATGTCCTGGTAATGACGTTAAACTCTATCTGATGGTGAGGTTCCAGTTTTGGAGGTTTGGGGAATGTGGAGCACCCCTTCATCACTATTGCTCCCTGGTCCACTCTGACCCGGAGTGGTAGTACCTGTTAGGGTCCCGTCTATGTGTTAAATAGAAAAATGTATTTATAAAAAAATTGTATTATCAATTAAGAATTGATTTATTTCAAAACTTTATCGGCTTTAAATGACCCACTGAGGTTGATATGCCGTAAAACAAACCAAATCAGAAACCTATTGTCTTTATGGCAAATCCCCCAAGCCTTTTTATCATATGTGGTAAATGCAGTAGCTTAGGGTTTTAGTGTTCTGGATATGATGTTAAACTGCATCTAGTGGTGAAGTTCCAATTTTGGATCTCTGGGGTGTGTGGAGTACCTCTTCCTTGCTATTACTCCTGGGTCCAGTCTAACCCAGAGTTGTAGTACTTGTTAGGGTCCTATCCATGGGTTATAAATAGAAAAAAAATGTTTAAAAAATGGAGTTAAAAAAATTTGAATACCCATCAAGAATGAATAAAACAAAACATTGTCGGCATAAAATAACACTACAAGGGTTCACATGCCATAAAATCGAACCAACCAAACCAAACCTAATATTAGGCTAAGATTTATTTTAATTTTATTTTTATTCTTACCTACCATAATACAGGAGGATGGAGAAGGGATATTAACAGCCCATATGCAAGATACAAACTTTGTATGTGTAAATAGTTCACCAGAGCTAGCCACAATTTGCATCTTGTGCATGGGGTGACCCTCTAACATTTAGGCTAAGATTTAGGTCTCAAAAAACTGCATAATATGTAGATATAAAATGGTACAAACAAGCACAATAATAGTGTGAAATATCATGTAACTGATTCCAGCTTATAAGGAGCTGGGAATCCGGCAGGTGGATAATTCCATTTTGTCAGCCACCCACTTCAATTTTTCTGAAATTTTTTCCAGGTGTGGACTGTTAACATTAGACAATCCCAAAAAATTTGAGCTTCCAATTCCAAATATTTGCAGAGTTATGTTGATTTTTAGCTCTCCAAATTTGGTGGGGTTGGCGAAAAATGGCTACTTTTTGTAATCTATTTTTGTCTGTAAAATGAGTTCTAGAGCTTCCCTACTAATACAAATCGATTTATAAAAGCATTTTTGCCCATGAAATCCAAAAATGCTACCAAATAAGATTTATTCTATGTATTAATGATTTTCACTACAAACTAAATACTTATTGATAAACTTATGCTATTCCTGAGGGTATTGTGACTTAAGCATTGAAGTAGTTTCGGTTACAGACAGACACCGAATGACGGTGTAAATGAAAAACATGTCCTTTCATAATCGAGATCAAAAAGAGGTGCCTTAGAGGTAATATGGTCTGACTAGTCTTTTTAGCTTTTCAGGTCTAGGAGAAAGAAAACTCTAAATTTTAAACCACCTACCCGCTTGGTAGGGTAACTTGCAACAATGTTATAGCAAAACCAAGAGCTGGAGTCCTTAAATCGTAGTGTCCAATCTTCTTTTGAGATTATTAATGTTGTAAAGAGATACAACCTGCATAACAAAGGCATGAAACCAAAATGAAAATTTTGCTCATAAATAATCCATGTATTAAGTGTGGTGTAATAGTTAGCAAGCTAGATTAGCAGACTATTGTTAGTGAGTTCAATTCTCACTGAGTGCCCCATACATCTGGCCTTGTGCCATATCTGAGCTACACTTAGTAAATAACTATATTAAGTAAAGTTGTCTGGGTGGCCTAAAGTCGGTATCAGCCAGACAGTGCAGGTGTCTATCACCTTTTCACTAGCGCTAGACCAAGGAGATTGTTTTGGCATTTGAGTTGGAGCGCCACACCTATCAGTTTCTCACTTTCCTGCACAAATCCCTGTGCTACTCATATGCTGAGTTGGCGAGGGCTGGTATTGAACCTGGAACCTTGTGATTCATAATCAGACACTCTACCGATTGAGGTAAACCGTTCATAATACCATTATAATTACCTACTTTCACACTTGTGATTTATAGTTCACCCCCAACAAAGAGGTGAAAGGATATATAGTCTAAGCTAAGTTAAACATAACCCCTCCACCATACACATGTGCTTTTACTACACAAGTCTGCAGGAAAACTAGGTTACAAAATTAAACTTTCACACACCAGTTCTTTCTGTTGCAAATTCACTATGACAACTGACCCAGCCAACTGTACCCTACCATGTTCTCATTTTTGTTGAAATACGACAATTAGTTTATTTTTTGTTAATTCCATAAAATTTTATTACACTTTAAAAGCAAACATACATATATGAAATTTTCATGACCAATTATGGTGGTGTTGATGGTGTAATGGTTATCATTGTTGAAAATGTGTAGTATTTGACATTCGGACCAGACTACTTACCAAATTGGAACATGATAAAGATATCACTATTCAAATGCTAACAACTAAATGCACACAATCTTTTAAGCATTAAAAGAGACACTATGTTAGTGTAAAAACAAAACATCCCATTGTTAACCGGAAATAATGAGCACATTTGAATTGTCCAAAAAAAAAAATATCTTTGAACTTAATGCAAAATAAAACGTAGTAGTATTTAGATTTTTCAGACTGTTGTCTTCATCATTATTGTTACTAGCAAATATATGCACCCTCCGGGTGCAAGTATTTAAGTTTAAATGTAATAAAATATTAGATTAAATCAGAAAGGCTAATGAAACTAATTAAGAATTCAAATAAAAAGATTTGAAACGGAGGGGGTATAATCGGAAAATAGAACAACTGAAACTTACTCTTTCATCACTTTTGTTTTTCAATGCTAAATTTTTCTAATTTAACTATTTAGTTAAAATAGGAAGTAAAGAATAAAATTACAATTATTTCTTCTTGTTAATGAATTTTTTTTAGGATTTATTGAAGAGATTTTTACTCATATTCATTAAGATAAAACCAAACAATTAGAAATCAATAATACCAAGCACATTTTTATTAAAATCAGTTTTTTTAATATCAATATGCAAATTAGCTTTACGTTTACACTGAAAACTGATATTTTGTTGTATATATAAATAAAATTGCATGCTATTAGTATTTAGGTAAGGCCAACAGTATTAATAATGTCAAACAGTTTTATTATTAATTGAGGTTTAAATAGAAATAGAATCATGGAGAATATTACGTAAATAACTAAGGGAATTGTGACTTGAGTAGTAATATAGTTTCGGTTACAGACAGAAAAACCAACAATCTCCATTATAATAAGATATACACAATATTTCAGTCAATGTGCCCTCTGACCTTCAGGTTTTTCTTGTCAAACTCAGGAACCTTCTTGTTAAACTTGGGAGCCCTCACGGAACTCCCACCCACATAGTAGAATAGCCCAAGCTGCTATTTAAACCACTTACCAAGTCTGGATTCTCAGAAGAAGATTCAATTTGCAACACACAGTTGAATACTGATCAGTCTAAACAAACTTCGACAAACATTACAAATGTTGTACAGATAGAATTAGATCTATGAAAATATACTAAAAACATCAATTGTACAAAGAAAAGATACAAACAGTATTTGTACTTGATAGTATTGTTCTTGTACAGAATAGCCCACCCATGAATTTATGTTAACTTTGCTTTTATATATAAAATACTTATGTAATGATCAATTTTTAAGACCAATTTTTCACCTAAAAATCAAGGATATCATTTAACTCTTAACATCCTATACCGCCTCATTCCACCTGGCTAAACCCCTTTTGTAATTGAATTCACTCTGTATTAACTGAGAGTATATGTTCAAGTGTTCAGTATATATGGATAAAAATATCCACACTAAAACCACCAACCAATCAAAATCCTGGAAATAGACTTGACCATTCCACAAAGTAGAATAGCCCAAACTGCTATTTAAACCACTTACCAAGTCTAGATTCTCAGAAGAAGATTCAATTTGCAACACAGTTGAATACTGATCAGTCTACACAAATCTCTACAAACTAGAAGTTGATATAGTTCAACATCTCATCTAGCACACCAGATTGAAAAACAGCAGTTAACCAGAACTTGCAGAGGATTGGCCTTCTGAGTGGTGGCAGGGTGTGGCCAGACGATGCCACCCATACTTAGTATTTCTTGATTTTGCTCTCTTTTGGTGGCTGTGGTATAAGGAGACAAATGTTCACTTGTATGGAGTAGATTGTTCTCATTCTGTTAACCATGATTGGGTACAAGTGTTAAGCTATGTTAAGTATTCTGTTTATTTTCACCTGTAGTCTGGATTGAACCTGCAACCTCCAGATGATTGTCACTTAGATCTGTATTAGCTCAACCATTATATCCATTGTGCCATATGTTTTCAAGGGGGGCGCCTCAGGTGCTGGGCAATAAACCCAGCCCTACCCCTTTAAATCGAGGGGGCAGATATTGCCTGGGGGGATAACCCCCTAGGATTGACACTATTAATTAAATTTACCGATCCAGTGGCTGAAGCGCATTGGATCCCTGCCCCGAATGACGGGTTGTAAAAATCTGAATAATGAAAATTATGAAGCTTTGTCTCAAATTCTGACAAATAAAACAGTATTTTTGTATATCACAAGATATGTACAAACTCCATTGATTTCAGTAAATCTACACACTTAGTGATACTCTTTCAACCAGACCAAATCAAAAATCAAGGCTAGTATAAGTTATCTTGGATATAGCCAAGCAATGAATGAAGAACAAAAAACAAAACAAAAGCATTCTACATTTTTTGTGTGTTATTTTTTGGTCACGAGTTTTGGCTGTATATCCTCCGACCTTCTGTTATATTTACTGGAGAATTGTTGGCTTAACTGTCTATTATGAAGTTCCATCTATGGGTTAAATAGAAAAATGTATTTATAAAAAAATTGTATTATCCATTAAGAATTGATTTATTTCAAAACTTTATCGGCATTAAATGACCCACTGAGGTTGATATGCTGTAAAACAAACCTAACCAAATGTCTATTATGAAGTTCCATTTTATTGGGACCAATCTCTAAAAGGTTTTCTTCCTGTAAGTGATTGAAGGGATTTCATTTCAACCCATCTAGGCTTATTTTATGTTTAGAGGATAGGGAATTGTCTTTATTGAGTATTATTATTATTATTATATTACAATGCAATTATGTACCAATGATTATTATTATTATTATTAGATAGGAATAGTTACCGTATTTGGAGGCATATAGGATGCACTTTTTTCCCCAAAATTTTGGCTAAAAAAAATTGCCCTGTGTCTTATACATTGTAGGTGAAGTTTGAGACCTCCTGTAGGCCTAGGCTAATCTTCTCTATGATGCTCACTAATCCAGCTTATGCTCAGTATTTTTACCTACCCTAAACTGCCAAATTACTTTTATACAGCTATGTTTCTGCTTGTGTAATGCACAGCTAGACTGTTTTCAACAATATATGCTTAAATGCACTAAAAACTTTCTTTTCCTGAATCTGACCTGCTGAAATGGGGGGGGGGGGTGTCTTATATGCCGTCAAATACGGTACTTAAAATCATATAATTGCTTGAAAATATGAAATCGGCATTAAATAACCTACCAAGATTAACACATTTCTTTTTATGCCCCAACCCTAATACCCTTATGGCAAGCCCCAACCCCTTTTTATCATATGGGTGCTAGAAGGCGGTGGCTGCAGGTCTACATGTCCTGGGAATGACGTTAAACTCTATCTGATGGTGAGTTTCCAGTTTTGGAGGTTTGGGGAATGTGGAGCACCCCTTCATCACCATTGCTCCCTGGTCCACTCTGACCCGGAGTGGTAGTACCTGTTAGGGTCCCATCTATGGGTTAAATAGAAAAATGTATTTATAAAAAATGTATTATCCATTAAGAATTGATTTATTTCAAAACTTGATCGGCATTAAATGACCCACTGAGGTTGATATGCCGTAAAACAAACCAAACCAAACCAAAACCTAAACTGCCAAATTGCTTTTATACAGCTATGTTTCTGCTTGTGTAATGCACAGCTAGACTGTTTTCAACAATATATGCTTAAATGCACTAAAAACTTTTTTTTCTTGAATCTGACCTGCTGAAATTGGAGGGGGGGGGTCATATATGCCGTCAAATACGGTACTTAAAATCATATAATTGCTTGAAAATATGAAATCGGCATTAAATAACTTACCAAGATTAACACATTTCTTTTTAGTTAATCAAGAAAACCAGCCAGAATGCATAGCATGTAAAACATTCTGTATTGTTAAACACATTCTAATAGTATTTCTCTGAATGTTTGAGATGAGGCTTGAAGATTAGTATTATTAGCGTTATTCAGACTATTGTCCCCATCTTCATTGTTATTTGTACAACGTTTCGGCCGATATACCCTCCGGCCTTCTTCAGGTATTTCTTTTCGAACTCGGGAACTTTCTTGTCGTATTCGGGAGCCATCACGGAACTTTGAACCTAACCCTTTATTTAATTAGCACAACTCCTACCCCAGCTATGGTTAGCAGAATGAGAACAGGATACCCCCGTGGAATAAATAAAGGGTTAGGTTCAAAGTTCCGTGATGGCTCCCGAATACGACAAGAAGGTTCCCGAGTCTGACAAGAAATACCTGAAGAAGGCCGGAGGGTATATCGGCCGAAACGTTGTACAAATAACAATGAAGATGGGGACAATAGTCCGAATAACGCTAATAATACATTCTAATAGAATGTGGTGATTTTGCTGTCATACAACGTTTTTACAACAACATGAGATATATTTGAAAATGACAGTATAGATGACATTTTGTCCTTCCTGAAAGAAATAAAATGAAAGTGCCTTTATTGCTGCATCTGGTGGTGAGGCTCTAGTTCTAGAGCTCTTAGGGAGTGTAGAGTATCCATTCATTGACATTACTCCATAGTCCAATCTAACCTGAAGTGGTAGTACCTGTTAGGGTAGGTCAAATAGATCTGTTTGGAAACTGTTAGTATTTGATTGGTATGTATGAAACCATATAACAGTGTACAAATTGTTATTAGATAAAAAAAATACTTGAAACCATATAACCGCAAATTAGTATTAAATAGGAATACTCGATACCATATAACCGTGCAAATTAAGTATTAGATAGGAATGCTGATACCATATAACCGTGCAAATTAGTAGATAATATAACCGTGCAAATTAGTATTAGAATGCTCGATACCATATAACCGTGCAAATTAGTAGATACCATATAACCGTGCAAATTAGTATTAGATAGCTCGATACCATATAACCGTGCAAATTAGTATTAGATAGGAATGCTCGATACCATATAACCGTGCAAATTAGTATTAGATAGGAATGCTCGATACCATATAACCGTGCAAATTAGTATTAGATAGGAATGCTCGATACCATATAACCGTGCAAATTAGTATTAGATAGGAATGCTCGATACCATATAACCGTGCAAATTAGTATTAGATAGGAATGCTCGATACCATATAACCGTGCAAATTAGTAGTATTAGGATAGGAATACTTGATACCATATAACCGTGCAAATTAGTATTAGATAGGAATACTTGGTACAATATAACTGTGCAAATTAGTATTAGATAGGAATACTTGGTACAATATAACTGTGCAAATTAGTATTAGATAGGAATACTTGATACCATATAACTGTGCAAATTAGTATTAGGAATACTTGAAATCAAACAGCTGCATATTATTGGTATTAGTTAGGAATACTTAAAACCATAAAACTGAAGTAAATGATTATAGACAAAAATACAATTTAAAAAAGAAATAATTTGCAATGAAATGTTGAAAATATGAATGATTATAATCAAACATTTACAAATTAATTAAATTTTGGAATTAAATAACCCATAAACAGTTGATATGCCCTTAAACAAATAAACTAAACCAATTTTAATGAGTTTATTATTATTACTGGCAGAAATGTGCATCCTTTGGGTGTAAGTATTTAAATTTTAATGTAATAAAATACTGTATTACATTAAAAAACTAACATAGCTAAATAAGAACACAAAAAAGATTACACTTATTTTTATTTATTTTATTAATTTCTATATAAAATCATTCATAGGAATGATTTTAATATGCCAGAGAAAAATAATAATATTAGAGATCAATAACACCAAGTAATTATTTATTAAACACAGGTTTGTCTAAACCAGTATGCAAATTATCCACACCATATATTATATAAACCTTTATTTCCTAGTGATATATGACATATTGCAGAATTTTAAATGCACTAATAACATGGGCTGTTTTGAGGCAAATCTAACTCAGATTTTCTTAGAGACCTTGTTAATAAATAAGATGTATTCTGTGTATCAAAGATTTTGACTATAAATCAAATACTCATTGATAAACTTATGCATTTCCTGAACGTGTTGTGATGTAAGCAGTGATGTAGTTTTGGTTACAGACAGACACTGAATCTCCATTACAATAAGATTATTATTATCATGTACATATTTAATGAAATGCAATAATTTACCATTATTATGTATCTATATACTTACCTGAGGTACCTTAAGTGAGGTAAAATATATACTGAAAACTCATCAAAAGAAACCATTTTCAATAAATCCAAAGAAGACTATGAAATGGCACTAAAATACTGGGTTTTTGAACAAACTAACATACAACAAAATAGAAATAGAAATATTATTTGGTTCAACTTACTGTCAAGATTTAAAAACAAATGTAGGAAAAATATTTATAAAACTAATAAACAAACACTTCCCTACATCAAACAAACTACATAAAATATTTTATAGGAATAGACTAAAACTTAGCTACAGCTTTATTGAAAAATGCTACAAATAATTAAAAAAAGCACAATAGAATATATTATATACAACAAACACCAAAAAAAAAATAAACACCTGTAACTGAAAAATAAAACCTGAATGTCTCTTAGATAGAAATTGCCCACGAACAAATATTGTACACCAAGTCACCTTTTGTTCTTATGAAAACAGAAAAAAATTATATATAGGAGTAACAGAAATCCTCTGGATAGTGGAGCTATATGACCAAAACATTTAAATATAGAAAATACAAACACATTACAATACTTTCTTGACACAGATGGACCTCAAAATATCAAACCAAAAGACACCAAAATTAACCTGGAATGTAAATAAAAAAAATAAAAAAGTAACACCAGTTTACTTTATAATATTTGAAAGGTTCATAATCACTTTCCCAGAACAAAACAAATATCTAAAGGAATGATCAGAAATCATATCTAAACATAGATATGAAAAGAAATGATTCCAAAGACTAATTAAATTAAATGTAAAAAAATAAAATAAAATAATAATAATAAATGAAAAACACTGGAAAATAATAAATTAAACTTAATACGAGGTTCGACTGACTCTCATGAAATATAACCAAATGAGGTTTATTTTTCAACATAGTTCCATTTCTAGTTCATGGGTTTCAGTCCGATTGGGGGCTCCGGAAGGATGGGTTTGATATATTTTCTATGAATACTACTTTATGAAAATTTGGATCTTTGCTGGATGCCCCGTACTTGAAACATTGTGTCACATCCTTCCAGTAGTAAATGAGTTGGGTAAATACCTACTTTTATGAAAAGAATGAAAAGATTTGTTAGGAGGGTGAATGAGTCTCTAGTACGAGCCTTGGTGCAACTTAATGTTAGGCTAAAATATAGGTCTTAAAGTTGTATGATACATGAGTATACGGTTGTACTTTTTTTTAGTACACTAACAAGTCCATCAACTTAATACTTTTGATGTCAATATGCATACACAAACCAAGTAAAGCTGAAAATCTATTCATAATAAGATTACAGTTATGGTTAGTAACTAGCAGGACCTGTGGATATACCACAGTATGATAATTTAATTATTGCAATGTTTGATATGTTTACTTAAGAGCTATTGCAATTGTTCAATATGTAAAATGTATAATAATCTTGACGAGCAGGGCTTGTGAATATACCACAGTATGATAATTTAATTATTGCAATGTTTGATATGTTTACTTAAGAGCTATTAAGAAATAGTTCAATATGTAAAAAGTATATTAATTTTGATTAAACTCTCTCTCTCTCTCTCTATTTCCTTTTCTTCATTATATTTGATTGAAACAAAAGCCTTATCACTTCTGTGCGTTCACCCCTCTCTCTATCTTTCACCTACTCTCTTTCTTTCTTATATGTTTTTGTGTAGTATGTCCTTTTTCTTTTCTTTCTTTCTAATAAAAACATAATGGTCTATTATTTAGCTGAGGGGTGGCACTCATAAGTAATAAAAATTCAGCAGATAAGCAACATCAGATAATGAGGATTTACATTTTTGCATTTCATCTTGAATGATTTGGACAGTTTCGTTTCTAACCAGTGGGTGTTGCAGGATGATAACAGTCGTACTTTTAAGGAACACAAGTATTATGGTTAGTAATAAGTGTATGTACTTGTGAATCTGTACAGGGGAACATATTGATATAAAAAATATTAAGCAGATGGACTTATATGCATACTGTAGGAAGTGCATGGTGTAATGGTTAAAGTCATGGGAAATGGACACATCGCCCTGAGTTCAAATCCTGGACATGGTAATTGCATTTCACTTAGCGCTAATACCCTTGGGAAAGGTATGAATCCTACTCTCCCTCCAGCTATGGGTAAATAGGGCAGACTGGGCTCTTTAACCTTGGTTAAGCAACCGGTCTAGGAGAAGGAAAACTCTGAATTCAAACCTTAAGAAATTGATTTTTGTGTCGCATCCTGCTCGTGCGGAGGGGTTGGTAAATATATATATGCATACTGTATGTACTAAAAAAAGTACACCCCCTAAATTCCTATTATTTAAAATTAATTAATCTCTTTCTTATTCTTTTTTCTTCTTCTGTTCTGATGGGTTTGCTTTATTTTTTTAATGGCATGCCTTCATCACCATTGCTCCCTGGTTCACTCTGACCCGGAGTGGTAGTACCTGTTAGGGTCTCATCTATGGGTTGAATAGAAAAACATGAGTTGGTAAACAAAATTGTATTATGTATTAAGAATGAATTTATTTCATTTGTCGGCATTAAATGATCCACCGAGGTTGATATGCCGCAAAACAAAATAAACCAAACTTTAATGGCATATCAACCTTCCTTGGTTATTTAATGCCAAAGCCATCCTTGTAGAAGAACAGTAGTGTTACTATTTAACCCATAGGTGGGAGGATTTTAAGCCGTACTTGTAAATCTGTGTATTGATATTGAAAGTATTAAATGGACAGATTTGTGAGCGTATTGAACATAGTAAAAAAATACAACCCTATGAGTTTATATGGTATTTATTTTTTTCACTCTACATTGTAATGAAAAAAAAAAAAAAGAAACTCAGTCAGTAAAGCGTTCGGCTAGGAATCACAAGGTTCCTGATTCGATACTGGCCCTTGTCAACTCAGCGTATGAATAGCACAGGGATCTGTGCAGTAAAGTGAAGAGCTAATGGTAGGTGTGGTGCTCTACCTCAGACGCTAAAATAATCTCCTTGGTTTAGCGCTATTGAAGAGGGGATAGACTCCCTCGCTGTCTGGCTGATACCGACATTAAGCCGCCCTGATGACTTTATTTACTTTACTTATTCTTTTACATTGTTTTTTGTTTTCTTTTTTCTCTTTTAGGATTTCAAAAGTGGTCGAACACCATTATTTCATGCGGTTGAAAACAACAACATTGAAATTGTGGAATTTCTCTTGGAGAAAAAGGCATCAGTTGACATTCCAAATTTTGCAGGAAACACAGCATTTTTGGCGGCAAATACTCGGGATTATCACGAAATTTCTAAAATTTTGGCTGATAATGGTGCCGATACAAGAGGTTTGATGACCTCTGAAGAATTAACTCCCGCCCCTAAGGTAGGTAGTTGTATATGTCTCACTCTCTAATATATGGGTAATTCCATGTCAAATCATCCAGGCCATGTCACCCACCCTCTTCAATTTTTTTGAAATTTTGTCCAAGTGTGGATTATAATAAAGTTAGACAATCCCCAAAATTTGAGGGGGGGTTGTGAAAAATGGTGACATTTTGTAACCTATTTTTGTCTGTAAAACGAGTTCTAGAGCTTCCTTACTCCTAAAAATTGGTTTATAAAAGCATTTTTGCCCAAGGAATCCAAAAATACTATCAAAAAAGTTCTGAGCAAAAATTGATCTTGCTATGAAAAAATCAGAAATCATCAATAACTTAAAATTGGTGGACTTTAAGATTTTATTGATAGCATTTTTTAATTCCTTGGACCAAAATGCTTTTATGAACCAATATTTAGTAGTAGGGAAGCTCTAGAACTCATTTTACAGACAAAAATAGGCTACAAAAAGTCGCCATTTTTCGCCAACCCCACCAAATTTGGTGAGCTAAAAAACGACATAAAGCTCAAATTTTTAGGATTATCTTAACATTAACATAGTTCACACCTGGAAAAAATTTCAGAAAAATTGAAGCGGGTGGGTTTTAACCCGTCGGTCGCTACCGAGCTAAAGGGCTCACAGAATCTCCGAAATTGTCCGTCAAATCGGATTTTCTGCATCAACCAAGGATTGCAGGGTCTCTATATTTGCGGGAAGTCTAGCCGAATGCCCCACGTTGTGCTAAGATCTCAAACGACTAGAAATCTGCTATAGAAACTGATTTCCGAGGTTAATGGCGGCCTATTGGTCACATAAAAAAATAACGACTCTTTTTCTTCATAAATCAACAACATTTATATTCAAAAATACAAGAATACAAATAATTACTTCTCAAGGTCTGTGGGAGTGATGTACCCGTAACTAAATACTTCTGGTCTTCTGCAAAGTATTGTGCAAAACAGTTCGTAAGTTGACTAAGTTTTCAAAATGGTCTTAGCTGAAGTCAGTTACTCTCGGCTTTCAGTATTGCATTAATCTTGTCAGCTAGCCCGGTTCTCAAGCAATCACAACTTCATCTGCCCGTTCGGCCTCGTCTGCCTCTCTAGCCAAAAACGTCTGAGTTAAATAATATTTAAATCGGAACAATTTTATTTCCGGCCGGCATGAAGATATTAGGAATTTTCTTTACTTCCGATTTTCAACAAGAGTTTTATCTCCTTTCTTAAGTGTCTTCCAGACAATCATGATCAATCTCTTCCAAGCTAGCTACTTCAAAAAGATCGTCTCGCATATCAGAGGATAACTACCGCTGATTAATCCAAGTGCTATCTCTTCCGGCTACTTGAGATTCCACCCCCGCTACGGACATCTCAATCGCAGCCTTATAATTCTGACCCAAACGATCGGAAGATTTTAACTTCCGATTTTTTCTTTCTTTTTTTCTTTTTCTAATTTCCAAACCTGAATCAGGTCACAGGTGACAATCTTACTTTTTTCCGGATGATTTGACATGGAATTGCCCATATATGAAAGTGTTCAACTCTGGTTATTATCTAAAAGTTGATTACTTTTATAATTAAGAAGAAATCTTTATCAATAATTTGGAATCGTTTATCTGTCTGTTATGTATAGATTTTTAATTGGTTTAATTTAAAACTATCAAATTTGGTATTCCTTTTGTGCAAGTTTTTAGATTGTAGCTAGCACCCCTTCAGTACTCTACCAGACGGCCTGGCTCATAGCCTTAAATAAGTCTATGATTAAGTTGATTAATAAGTTGATTAATATTTGGACTGATCTTACTGTGTTTGGCTATACCGCATTTGACCCTCCTCTATTTCTTGTAAGTTGTCATGTTAATTGTTTTGTAACTTTGTATTCATCTGTTAGCACTGTATACTAGAGCTGAATAAATATATTAAGCTCTCAATTTTAAGTTTTATTAAATAATGATAATAAGATTATTGTATGCAGTGCTCAAGTGCACTACAACTCATCAAAGGTGAATTTATAGTACATAGAATAATGAACAGTGTATGAATCATGATATATAATTATTTACTAAGCTTAGCTTAGATGTGGCACATGGCCAGAAATATGGAGCAACCAATGAGAATTGAACTCACTAACAATGGTCTGTGAATCAAGCTTGCTAACTTTTATTATTTGCCCACACGTATATTAATACGGGTGGACAAATGGACGCCAAATTTCTGGGACAAGTGTTTTCTTTGGCCATTTTTGATGCTGATTACGATTCTGTTGATTTTTTAGGATATGACCACCATGCATTTTGGGAGGAAAAACCCATCATACATATACTCCCTCCACAACACTAATATCAAGGAATCTTCTTGTGAACGTGATCTGGGTATTACTGTCAGCAGTGAATTACGTTGGATGAAACACATCTCCAAAATTGTCAAAAAGGCCGAGGGTGTACTGGCGTCACTCAGCAAGACCTTTGTCAGCCACTCACCGGCTATCTATTTGAAGCTGTACAAAGCTATGGTGCGGCCACACATGGAGTTTGCATCACCGGTCTGGAACCCCTATCTTGCTCAGAATATTAACCTCCTAGAAACTGTACAGAGACGTGCAACCAAACGAATACCCTCCATCAGGCATCTACCATACTCTGAACGTCTCACTGCCCTGGGAATGGATTCGCTGAAACTTTGGCGTCTGGCAACTGACCTGGTAAACGCTCATAAGGTCATTAATCATCTTAACAATAGCAACCTTGAGCACCTTTTTGATCTCCATCTTTCTAACACAGGTAGGCATGCATACAAAGTCAGAAAACAGCACTGTTCACATGACTTTCAGAAACATTTCTTCACGCTCAGAATTGCTGAGGCATGGAATAAGCTGCCCGTGTCTGTTGTAGGCTGCCGAAACACTGAATCTTTCAAAGCCTCCATGCTTTCTGTAGTCCACCGACACTATACCTGATGCCACTCTCCACATACATATGCACACACGCGCACACATACATGCATATTACTACTGTAAACTGTTCATGTTCCTGACACTAATACATTATTTTGTGTACTTGACATGAGACTTTGATGAGTTGTGGTGCACCTGAGCACTGTACACAATAAATTTAATTATTATTATTCATTTTAGGTTGGTTCATTATTATTATTCATTTTAGGTTGGTTCCGTGACGATTTTTAAAATGACAGCTGAAAACCACTATTTTTTTAAGAAAATTAAAATTTTAATGAGTTACCATTGTGTAATATGTCTAATTATAGGTTTTCTGGCTCAATTCAGAGATATAGCATTTTTTTAATATGTTTCATTTTTTTTATTTTTTTAATTTGCAGATGATATCAGCTGTGAAAAGTCAGTTGAAGAACAAATTGGTTTCAAGCAAAACTGGTCAGATCCTTGAAACGTGAAAAAAAAAAGAAGGAACAAAAAAAAAAAAGAATGCATAATGAAACAATATGAAAAAAATATTTCATAAAAGTTTTGTATTCTTTTATTACAATTTGGTTTAGTTTGTACTGAGAAAATGACTGTGTTGTGAAGATGGTTAAATCTCAAGTTCAAATTTTTCTTTTATTTTTTATAAAGCAAACATCAGCAAAGTTAATGCATCAGAAACTAGAAATTAATTGTTGGTACGATGAATGTGTTGCTTTGTGAACCAAATTGATTTTTAATTATCAAAGTATTACAGTGTACAGATGTAAAACAATTTTTTTTAAATAACAAAATCTTCTGTTGGTGTTTGATGCAGAAATTTCTATGCTTAAAAGAATTCCAGAATATTCATTGCCATCACTGAACCAAATGAAAGTGATTCAGTTTAAAATGATTCTTAATTTTTTTAATTAAAAACAAAGAAATTAATTTTAATCTTTTAAATTTAAATTTAAATTTAATTTTTAAAATTAAATTTAATTTTTTGCTTTGATTTTTTAGATTTTATTTCTTAAATTCAATTTTTTATATTCAGGTTTTAGATCTTTGAAATTTAATTTTATAGATTTAAGTTTTTGATTTAATTTTTTAAATTTTATTTCTTGTTATTTAAGTTTTTGATTTAATTTTTTTGATTTAATTTTTTTAGATTTAATTTTTTTTTTATTTGATCTTTAAAATTTAACTTTTTAGATTTAAGTTTTTGATTTATTTTTTTTTAGATATAATTTTTAATTTTTATTAATTTAAATTTTTTAAAGTAAAATTTACAAAAACAAAAGTTAGGGTCTTCATTGATTACTGAGATGTGACATAGCATTTTAACCCTTTATTGGCTAGACAATAGTCCAAATAATCCAAATAATCAAACCTCACTTGAAAAATTTAGAGAAATCTCAATTTTATTTTAACTGTTTGAGCCAACATGTAATGGCCGACAATGTCTGCCTATTTGAAGTTCCTACAGAAAATTACCAGTGCATTGATAGTATTAATTTTTTTAAAAAGAAAAAAATCTTTTTTACCTATTTTCTTTCTTAATGAGTTTGTGTTGAATTTATCATTTAATTATTGTTATGTGATAAAAAAATAAAATAAACAAAGGTATATCTTTTAAAAAGAAAAATGAAAATCTTGAGAATCCTTTGTTGCAAAGTACAAATGGAGTTTGTGATGGGATGTATCAGCAGTGATGGGAATTTTTTTGGATTTAATTTTTTAGATTTAAATTTTTTAGATTTGAATATTTCAGGATTTGAATATTTAGATTTAAATTTTTCAGGATTTGAATTTTTAAGATTTAAATTTTTCAGATTTAGATTTTTCAGGATTTGAATTTTTTAGATTAAGATTTTTTTAGATTTAAATTTTTCAGGATTTGATTTTTTTTAGATTTAAATTTTTCAGGATTTGAATTTTTTTAGATTTAAATTTTTCAGGATTTGAATTTTTTTAGATTTAAATTTTTCAGGATTTGAATTTTTTAGATTTAAATTTTTCAGGATTTGAATTTTTCAGGATTTAAATTTTAATTTATAAATTTATTTTTTTTCCATGATATTCATTGTCATAAATTCAAATCTCACTCAACAAATTGTCGAGTAAACGAACTGCTAAGTTAAAAGTATTTAAAATGTAATCATTGGGGAATTTCCTTTTTATACTTATATTTTTTTTTTATCATAACAAGGGTGAACACATCATCATCATCATCATCATCATCATAAATAATAATAATAATTTTTTTTTTTATAAATATATATACAAAGCATTTTTAAAATAATTTCTATGATTACCATGTTGGATTGTTTTGTTGCAAAGATTTATTTTTTGAAAATATATTTATTCCTGTACTTCATTTATTTTCATTGGCTCACACTGAGTGTGGTCAAGTTTTTGTAGTTTCATTTGTAGCAAAATGTCAAGACTAGCAGCACATAGCTTGCAGGGTGGCAACTTGAAGCTGGATTCAAGTTGGGGTTGCTATCGGAGCCAATATGATGCACAAGAACCCCGTAATCGGCGATGAAGATAGCACATCACTGACGACCACCCTGTATGCATTCAAAAGATGTATCTTACGACGAATATGTTATATTTGTAGAAAATGGAAAAACAAGTATTCAAAAAAAAAAAAAAAGAAGGAATTTTTTCTTAAGGGTGAAGTCGAGGTTTAAATGTTTCGGGTTTATATTAAACCTTCATCAGGACAATAGAATAGAAAGGAAAAAAATTGTTGTCTGAACAATGATGGATGTTTTTTTTTTAAATGATGGAAGTAGAGAAATGTTAATTGAGAAAAGACTTATAGCTTTATTTTGAAATAAATGAATAAGAATAGATTCATCATTTAAAAAAAAAAATTATTTGTTTTTCTATTGTCGGATTTATTTCCATAATTTACGCCCATATATATATATGTATATATATATATCTTTGAAAGGAAGGAAAAACTCAACACCGTTATTCCATAATAAATTTATTTTGACCAAAATTGGGGCCTTTATAAATCTAAGTTAATTTAATATAGCTCCACAGAATTCAGTCTCATCAGATGGTAAATCAGATTCACTGTATTTATACATACTGGATCATACAATAATAATACAGTATGTCTTAGAAATCACATATAGAATCATCCCTTACTACCCAGTTTTGGATACTTCTCATATATATATATATATATATATATTATATATATAAGTAATATATATGTATATATATATATATATTTATCAGGTGATATTATGAAACATTCATTAAATGTACTGATAATTCAGATGCACCAAACAGAAGTTTGAAAAGTGCTCTGTTTCTGTGATTTGGTGAAAGAATAATAAAAAAATTCTGAAACTTCTAAAATCTATGGTAAGCATGAATCTTTTATGATGTAACTTTTATTAACAGTATATTGTTTTAGAATTTCTATTTTATCATTAATTATTGTGCCTAATATACTCACTTAACTTTATTATATGTACTAGCAAAAATTTCCACCCTCCACAGGGTGCAAGTATTTAAGTGTTAATGCAATAAAATATTATATTAAATTAAAAAGACTAACAAAACTAAATAAGAATGCTTATGAAAAGATTACACCTATTCTAATTTATTTCTTTATAAATTGCTTTTAATTTATTTCTTTATAAATTGCTTTTAATACATTTGAAAATAAAACAATAACATTAGACTCAGATAATGATTCAGTTGAATGTTTAAGAAAATTGAAAAAATATAAAAGATATTTATTTTTCAACTCAACCAACAGTAAAGAAAACTGTGAAGCTTAAATTTCTA
Source organism: Doryteuthis pealeii (assembly GCA_023376005.1). NCBI lineage: Eukaryota > Metazoa > Mollusca > Cephalopoda > Myopsida > Loliginidae > Doryteuthis > Doryteuthis pealeii. The sequence goes on along the minus strand of CM042158.1, from coordinate 23,523,095 downwards.
TATCAAAATGACTTGATTTGGCATTAAATAACCCAAAAAGGGTTGATATGCTGTAAAGCAAAACAACAAACATATTAACCCAGTGATTCTGATAGCTTTTTGATTTAATGCATCCTGGGATGCACATATTTGATTTGAATGAGTCCCTAGGAAAATGTATGGGTCCCAACTAAAGCCATCTAACTCCTACCTTGTAACCTATCCTGTGTAATTCTAAGAAACTATTGAAATGTGTTTACAGTTAACTTGAAATGCTGAGGGAAGAAAAAAGAAGTACACTGGGACGCATCAATATGGTTTTACTGCATCCTTTTAGATCTTTGTGTGTCAGGGGCGCAGGATGCATACCTATCAGCAACTCTGCAAATATTATTAATAATTAGTTTTGGTTAATATTTTATTTGATATTTAATTTTTAGATGTGTTTTAATTGAAGCTTACTTAGGTCTTTATTTTACAATTAATGGATTAGAAACAAGAGTTTCTATGAGACTAAAAACTTATATCCCCCTTTTACATTGCAGAAGATTAAGCAAATGTAATGTAGTCCCTCTGCAGAAGAGGATGGCACCAAGAATGGTATATATGTAACATGGTGAACTACAAGTGCACTCACCACTACACTACGAAGACGATACATAACACACAAACAAATCACGGTCGCTTCGGGGTACATTCGTAAACATATACAAGGCAAGGAGTCTTTCGGCAAGGGACACAACGTTTCAGATTGTTTTGGGGCCTTCCTTCCTACAGGTGTGGGAGTGCTACTGTCTTCTTGGTGTGAAGATGGTCAGTGAAGGTTTCTTATGCGCGTGCCTTCCGTCATGGTCAATTTGCTTAAGTCAACAAATTATTTTCCCCTCGCTTTCACTTTGGGGTGAGTCTGCTTACTGATTTTACTCACAACAGCTGGACGCTACTACCACCTTATGTTTCATTTGTTCATAAGTCTTCTCTTAGCGACAAAGTGCAATAGGCACAGAAATTCATTTTCTTAGAAAATTTATTCTCTCAGATAGGAATTCAAGAGTGAGAGAATCTTTTTGGATCGTTCTCTATATATTTACTTAAGTCTGCAGACAAGTTGATCTACCAAGAATGGATGGTGTATTTCTTTAAACCATAAAGAGTTGATATGCTGTTAGATTAATTAAAAACTGATTTTATATTTTGAATCAGGCTAAAATTTACCTAAAAAATATCTCAGGCACTAAATTTTATATTCTCCAATGTAATAACACACACATACAGTTCCTACTACCTTAACATTTTTCTCAGTCCCCTGCAGAACATAGGAAATGCCTTTATCTTGCAGACCAGTGAGAATTATGGGCTATGCTTTACTATGTTGCTCAATTTTTCATAGATCGGGATTCAGATCATGGAGAAATATATATATATATGATATAAGGATATCTACTGAGTCAGAGTCAAGTTACTTGGCTCTACTTAGGTATCGAGCACTTTTTACAAATTAGCTTCTCCTAGCGGTTATATGAATATATATATATCTTATATACATATATATGCATATAAATTGTTTTTTCTTTTGGCCAAATACTATACCAATAGATTATTTTTTGTTGGTACGAATATCTTGGTCTTTTCTTTTTTTTCAAAAATTTTTTTCTTCCTGGTTGATGTTTGGTAGTATATTTTTACAATCAAACTCTCTGCCGGGTTTTTTCTCTCCGCAAGGATCTACCAACACGCTTGGTATATTATATATATGATATAGTCAGATTCTTGCCCTGATGAGCTACTAAGCAAAACTATTAGTAAGTATTTCATTAGAATCAATGCAAATGAAACCGCCTTGGGCAGAACTTGAACTTAATTCACTGGTTCCATTTTCCTTACCAATATTGATTATGCAGCATGCACACACATACACACACGTCCTGGCTATGACGTTAAACTATCTGACGGTGAGGTTCCAATTTTGGAGCTCTGGGGAATGTGAATTACCCCTTCATCACCATTACTCCCAGGTCTATTCTGGCCTGGAGTTGTAGTACCTGTTAGGGTCCCATCTATGGGTTAAATAGAAAAACATGAGTTTAAAAGAAATGTTTTTAAAAAAATTGAGTACCCATCAAGAATGAATAAAACAAAAATATCTTTTGGCATAAAATGACGCAATGGGTTGACATGTCGTAAAACTCAACCAATCAACAAACACATACACACATACATACATACATACATACATATATATATATATATCTTTAAAAAGAAGGAAAAACTCAACACCATTATTCCATAATAACTTAGTGCCTCTGCGCCTCTGTAGTGATTTAAAGATTCACTGTATTTTTACATACTGGATCATACAATAATAATACAGTGTGTCTTAGAAATCACATATAGAATCATCCCTTACTATCAAGTTTTGGATACCTCACATCTATATATATATATATATATATGTGTGTGTGGGTGTCAGTTGCATAATCATTATTGCTATGGAATATGGAAACAGTGAACTAAGTTCATAGTCAAGTTATTTATACTAGCAAATAATGCACCCTCCGGGTGCAAGTATTTAAGTTTTAATATAATAAAATATCATGTTAAATTAAAAAAGCCAAAGAAACTGAATAAGAATTCAGATAAAAATATTTGAACAGAGGGGGTATGATTTAAAAATAGAACAACTTTGAAACTAACTCTTCCATCATTTTCCCTTACTCCCGTCTTTCATTGGTAAATTTTCCTAAATTAACTATTTAGTTAAAATAAGAAGTAAAGAATGAAATTACAGTTATTTCTTCTTTTTAATGAATTTCTTTTAAGATTTATCCCCGAGATTTTTGCTCATATTCATTGATATAAAACCAAACAATTAGAAATCAATAATACTAAGCATATATTTATTAAAATCAAATTTTTAAGATCAATATGCAAATTAGCCTTGCCATTCACACTGTAAACCGCTATTTTCTTGTATATATAAATACAATTGCATGTTATTAGTATGTAGATATGGTCAACAGTCTTAATGATGTCAAAGATTTTTGTTAATAATTGAAGTTTAAATAAAAATAAAACCATGGAGAATGTGATGTAAATAACTAAGGAAATTGTGACTTGAATAATAATGTAGTTTCGGTTACAGACATAAAAACCCACAATCTCCATTATAATAAGATATATATATATATATATATATATATATATATATATATATATATATATATGCTGAAGAATGATGAGTGAGAGTGAAAAATAAGAAAAGTGATTTATTGATATTTCAAAAAACATATTGACACTAAGTGGTTTGATTGGTGATTTACAGATTCGAACACGTTTCCATTTTTCATTAGGATAAAACAAATATCAAACAAACTTGGTTTGAAAATCGCATTGGCGAGAAATTATCAGTTGCGAAGTGACACAGACTTCATGGGTTAAATGTGTTTATAAAAAATTGAGTATCCATTAAGAACAAATTTATTACAAAACTTTGTCAACATTAAATGACCCACTGAGGTTGATATGCCGTAATAAAAAAAACAAGACTGATAGATACTATAAAAAGTATACTTTATACATAGATATAACATATACATATATGAAATGCGCATATGAATACACTCACCCACCTTCTCTCTCTCTCTCTATCTATCTATCTATCTATCTATATATATATATATATATATATATATATATGCTAATTTAATTTTTGGTTGCAGAGGTGTTGCAATTGTTTTTGGGGGTTAGGGATCTTGAAAGTTTATTTTTCTTACAAAGCTTCAGTGCCTAGAGTTTGGTAATAAATAATACCTAATGATATCCATTTTGATTGCATATAATTTTAGATTAAAAATAATGAAATCTTGGTATCTTTTGGTTTAGATGAAAATTATCTTTTTATAAAAGAAGTTTACATACTATACTATACGATACTATACTCTCTCTCTCTCTCTCTCTCTCTCTCTATATATATTATATATATATTATATACACACACACACACACACAAGGTGTGTCATAAAAGTAGCGAGATTGAAGCTGTATTTACCATGAACAATGATTGGAACGTTAATTTTTTGTAGAATTCAAGGTGTCAAGAAGTACAAAAAATCTTGATACTCTTTTGACACACCTTGTATATATATATGTGTGTGTGTGTGTATATATATATATATATATAATTTAAATTAATACCTATAAATGAGTTGATCTCTTCAACAATAAACTGAGAAAAACAACTTATAATAGATTTGCTTAATACCTGGAGGTATATTTATATATGATACTATACTCTCTCTCTCTCTCTCTCTCTCTCAATATATATATATATATATATATATATATATATATATTTATATACACACACACACACAAGGTGTGTCATAAAAGTATCGAGATTGAAGCTATATTTACCATGATAGAAATAAACAATGAATGGAACTTTGATTTTTTGTAGAATTCAAGGTGTCAAAAAGTACAAAAAATCTTGATACTCTTTTGACACACCTTGTGTATATATATATATATATATATATATAATTTAGATTAATAATACCTATAAATGAGTTGATCTCTTCAACAATAAACTGAGAAAAACAACTTATGGTAGATTTGCTTAATACCTGGAGGTATATTTATATCATATTATCTTATTTGGATTTTACGGACTGTTGTCCTCATCTTTATTTTATATAGTATATAGACAACATTTTGGCTGATATACCTTTAGGTCTTCTTCAGGTGATTCTTGTCAAACACAGGACAACAGTCTGAAAAATCTAAATAATACAAATTTTAAATTCAGACAAACTTTTTTTTTTATTATTGTTACAAATTTGAATGAAACTTCAATAGCTTAGAGGAACGGTTGACATGCCATAAAATCCAACCAACAATCAGTACTTTAGACATACATAGGAAGTAATTATTTTTCTTTGATTATTGTTGTCAAAATTCCTTTAGTTGTAGGGAAGAGTCATAATTTCCTAAAAAGAAAATTCTCAGAATTACCAAAATATATGAAATTTCATTAACAAAAAAAAAAAAAAAAAATTAACTAAAAAAATTAAAAAAATTAACCAAAAAAAAAAATTAACCAAAAAAAAAAATGAGGGGTGGGAGCAATTCTTCTGTCTCTCCTGAGGTAATTGCCATTTTGAACATGGAAAATATAAAAACTTTTTTATTTTCATATGAAACCTTTTTATTTTCATATGAAACCAAAAACTAATAAACAGATACAGAGTTTTATGTATAAATTTTTCTTTTCTTTGTCTTTTTGGAAGAAAATGTTTAGTGTTGATATTTATACAACAGTTTAATAAAAATTATTCAACCTTTCTCTTTTATTTGTTGTTATTTTCTTTAGTTGTACACTATCTTAGTTCTACCTAATTTTATTAACTTTAGCCATGCAAGTGCTACTATATGGCTGCACTACTTGGACCCTAATGAAACACTTAGGGGAAAAAGCTAAATTGGAATCACACAAGGATGCTGTGTGCTGCCCTGAACAAATTTTGGAAGCAGTCCCCCACAAGAAAGCAGCTGTACAGCCACTTGCCCCCTATTAGATCATCAGAGTAAGATGAACAAGACATTCTGGACAATCAAGGACAAACTCATATGTGATGTTCTTCTATGGACACCTACCCATGGACACAGCACTTGCCTCCTATCACACAGACCATCAAAGTAAATGAACAAGACATGTTGGACACAGTTGGAGAAATAAGGACAAACTCATGGACACAGCACTTGCACCCTATCACACAGACCATCAAAGTAAATGAACAAGATATGCTGGACACAGTTGGATAAGCAAGGACAAACTCATATGTGATGTTCTTCTATGGACACCTACACATGGACTCAATGGTGTAGACTGCAACACCTACATCAATCAGCTCTGTACAGATTATAGTTGCTGTGTGGAGGACCTCCCAGGGGCAATGATCAATAGGAACGGCTAGAGAGAGAGAGAGAGAGTTATGGATATCTGTGCTGCCAGCACATGCTGATGATAATGTTGACCATATCCTCTCAGTAAAAGAACTCATCCTATTCTCTATTCCCCCCCCACCACCACACCACTCAGACACAACATCTCATTTGCACTGGGTGGATACACTCTTCATTATTACTATTGTTGTCCTGATTATAGAAGAATTCTGGATGCTATGCAGAGGACCTGCCAGGAGCAATGACTAACTGACTCTAATGAAATCCTTGGAGAAAAAGCAGATGTATGGCCACTTGCCTCCTATCATACACACTATCTCTTCCCTTATGGCAAGCCCCAACCCCTTTTTATCATATGGCTGCTAGAAGGCGGTGGCTGCGGGTCTACATGTCCTGGGAATGACGTTAAACTCTATCTGATGGTGAGGTTCCAGTTCTGGAGGTTTGGGGAGTGTGGAGCACCCCTTCGTCACCATTGCTCTCTGGTCCACTCTGACCCGGAGTGGTAGTACCTGTTAGGGTCCCATCTATGGGTTAAATAGAAAAATGTATTTATAAAAAAATTGTATTATCCATTAAGAATTGATTTATTTCAAAACTTTATCGGCTTTAAATGACCCACTGAGGTTGATATGCCATAAAACAAAACAAACCAATCTTGCATAGTTTTTAGACCTTGGTGGATCGTTCACCCAGTTTCTCAATTCTCCAAATTTTCTGGAAAATGACCAAAGTGGCTGCTGAGGTAGTTCACTTTGATGCTCATTTTACAGCCAAGTTGATGGAAAGAAGATAGCATGTGCCATACTAGTTCAATGCAACACTCCACTTGGCCCTTACTTAGGCTAGACTGGCGGTCAGAGAGGCCCCCTTCAATCAATCGGCTGAGCATGTCAAGCACTAGCATCTATATGATTGTCCCAACCCTATTGCCACAAACAAGCAAAGCCACAACTCTTTTTTATCATACATGTGCTAGAAGGCAGTGGCTAAGGGTATTATTGTCCTGGGTGTGATGTCAAACTCTATCTGATGTCAAGGTTTCAGAATATGGAGTACCCTTTCATCACCATTACTCCCAGGTCCACTCTAACCTGGAATGGTGGTACCTGTTAGGGTCCCATCTATGAGTTAAATAAAAAAAAGTATGTTTAAAAATAATTGGGTTTTTAAAAAAATTGAGTACTCATCAAGAACGAATAAAACAAAACGGCTTCGGTATAAAATAACCCAACAAGGTTTGACATGCCGTAAAATCCAACCAACCGAAATCTTCAATAGTTCAGACTAATTATCTATTTTATTCTCAAGAAAATTCCTTACAACCAAAGTAAATATGACAACTTTCATGTTATAAGCTGTACAAGGGAGATAATTCATTGCTGGTTGCTCTCCCTTGAGTTATCAAAAAACGCGATTGTTGTAACAATTGTGACTTAATCGTGATAAAAACAATAACATAAAACTTCTCTAATAAATGCGAATGTCAGTGAGTCACATTTCTTTCAACTTTACTCCTAGAGGCCGTAGCCCAACATATCATACTATTTTGGAATCGGGCTGACTTCGTGTGCCAATTAAAAACATTCCAAGCCGATTCCAGACACGCAGTCATTAATTTTTGGATTCACAAGTCTTAATTACTGCAAATTTATTAAGTATAACTTTTTTTACCTCACTCATATTGTGATTTAAAAAATTCTTATTGTATGCATCTGTATATTTGGTCTATTTTTATTTTTACGAATTTTAACTTTTTATGCTAATTTTTGCCCTCTTGGATATCCATTCCCATAATGAAAGACGTTTGTAACAACCTTGTTCAGTTAGAATTATCCTGATGAACCATTCGCGGGGAGAAACCTATTTATCTATATATATATATATATATATAAAATTTTACTTGAAGGCACTTACAACGCATGTATCGCATAAAATTCGATACTTTTTCTTATAGAAAATGAAATTGACAAGTGTAATCCCGGCAAAGGATCGCTCGGTGTGTAGAATGTCGTACAGACTGTTTCGACTTTATTAAGTCTCATCAGCGACATATACTAACGATTTCCCTCCGACAGAAAATTGAAACCGGGACCTCAGTGAGCATAGTGAACCACTATATCGCCTCGACCACAGTACACAGCTAACAATCCTTAGCGAAATTAAGCTTGTCAAATGATACTACACGCCTCTACCATAATAGGTAAGGGGGCGTTTTTTGAGAGAATAATAACAACAAATAGACCGTATGCCTTCGATTTCTGTCGGAGGGAAATCGTTAGTATATGTCGCTGATGAGACTTAATAAAGTCGAAACAGTCTGTACAACATTCTACACACCGAGCGATCCTTTGCCGGGATTACACTTGTCAATTTCATTTTTTATAAGAAAAAGTATCGAATTTTATGCGATACATGCGTTGTAAGTGCCTTCAAGTAAAAATTTAATATATACTTTATTCAGCAACGTTTCTAAAATAAACAAACATCCAAAAATCTTATATATATGTATTACCTCACTCATATTGTGATTTAAAATATTCTTTTTTATTGATTATCTAATTTTAACCTTTTTAATTATTGGTTACCATATTGTATATTTGGTCTACTTAAGGGTAACTGTAGCCTAACATATTCGCTGCTTCTTTTCTCCTGAGTTTGAAAAGAAACACCTGAAGAAGGCTGGAGGGCACATCAGCTGAAACTTTGTGTATATAACAATAAAGATAAGGATAACAGTCTGAAAAATCTAAATTATATGAGAGAAATGTAGTTACCCCTTAAAAGTAAATAAAAGAATAAGTACATTAATTTAACCTTTTTGTTGCCAAAGAAAAACAAAATAAAAAAGAAAATACAAGAAACACAACACAATACAAACAAACAATTTATTGCAGTGTACATTTTATGGTAATTTTCACCTTTTACACAGTATTTAGAACAAACACAGACATGTTCATGCAAAAATTGCAACAAATAATCTCACATTAAGAAAACAAAATGATAAACAAACACACATTCCAGTGGATATTTCTCTTTAACAGTGTTGTAAAACACATTAGTTTGGATGATAGATACAACTTACTTTTGGTCATCACATCCTGAATATGATGAGGCATGTAGCCAGAAAAAGTTAATTATATAGGTCTTGTGTATAATATGCACCCCTAACTTTTGAGCTGAACAAATCTTCAAAAATGGAGTATTTTTCCCCTTTAGTTGTTAAAATTCCTAGCATAAAATTGTGCATGCGCAAATATATGAAATTAACTTAATTGTTATCAAGAACACATTTCATGATATTTTTGTGTTAAAGCATGCAGTTGTATTGTTTTCGAAACGATTCTAAGATTTATATATTTTGCACATTCAAATTGGCTACCTTCTTGTTTCAAAGTGAAAGTCAGTTGGCTAAATTCCTAGCATAAAATTGTGCGTGCGTATTATCTGAAATGAACTTAATTGTTATTAAGAAGACATTTTATGATATTTTTGTGTTAAAGCATGCAGTTGTATTGTTTTCAAAAAAGTTTCTAAGATTTGTTTATTTCGCAGGGAGACTTTCAGAATAGCTACCAGCTTAGTTCAAAATGAAAGTCAAGGGAGGTTACTCTAATTGCCTTATTTGCTAGGAATTTTAACAACTAAAGGTGAAAATTACCCATTTTATGTCTATTTTACCTTCAGATTGTGACCCCCCCCCCATGTGGAGTAAAATTACTTAATTATAGAAGTCTGTCACAGATGACATTGACCTCACTCCATGGCAGTGGTTCTCAAACAGTGCGCCTGGGTGCACTGGTGTGCCCCAGAGCTTTTTCAGGTGCGCTCCGTAGTATTCCTGAAAAATCTATCCAGATATGAAAAGCAAATGTATACTAAATTACTATATTATACCGTTTCTTTACGAACACTCTGCTTGTTTTGATGCAACATTATTATGATAGTTATAAGTTACTTTTCTTGCAACTAAATAAAAACACAGGTTTTAAGCAATCTTATTGAGAAAAATGAAAATCATTTATGGTAGTTTATTGAAAGTTAAAGAAAACAAAATCTTAATATAAATATAAGATCATAAATGTTTTTTTTTTTTTTTTTATATGAGAGATCACTGGTTATGCCACTTCCTCACTGTCATCATTGGTGTCATCATCTACAGCATTGTTAAGTTTGCTTTTGTTAAATGTGTTATTTTTTTATATATTTAACAGTAACATATTAGTCCTATTTTGTATACAGTGCACAGTTATTTCCTAGTTGAGTATGATATTACAGGGTGACCCAGAAAAAACAGAATCCAAATTATTTATTTTCTCATTAAACTAACCCTAAACCCCAACCCTAACCCCCCTAGTTGGTTTACATAATATTGCAGATTTACCCAGAAAAACAGAACCCACAAATTCTATAATAAAACTGTTAATTTACATTTTTTTTTTAAGTTTAAGTCCAACAAGGGTTAGGGTTGGGATTGGGGTTTAGGGTTAGTTTAATGGGAAAATAAATAATTTGGGTTCTATTTTTTCTGGGTCCCTCATGTTACTCAACTAGGAAATAACCCGGTGTGCTATCAAGTATCTGTAGTACTGTAAGTGCGCCCAGACTGTATAAAGTTTGAGAAACACTGCTCCATGGAGTGAAACTTGCACATGAAATATTTTAAGTGGAAAGAGGGTGCACAGACCTCAGTCCACTGTTTTGGCAGTCCGGCAGTTGGTCCAGTATCAGGAGAAATCCTGAGATAACTGGACTTCCAAGCTGCTGCAGAATGCTATCTCAGGTAGTATCGAGTCACTTCACAAGAGGCATGGCTCACTGGAAGCCCTAGCACTTGCACCTTAGTGCCAGGCTGTATTGGGGATTTAACAGTAGTAACTACCTCAATCCTACTATTATTGGTGTAGATAAACGTTGGCTCCTGGGGAGCTCATTCGCCCTTTGACAGCTCTTGTTTTTAGTAATGCTGGGTGTTCACACACCCACCATGCCAGAAGCCGAGGTCTGCTTGATGGGGGTACCAGTTTAGTCACCAACAACCTGACCATGGAACAGGTAGTACTCGTTTACATGGTGCTAGTAGCAAGTAAGAAAGAAGATTTGTCTTATAATAATTATAATATAATAATAATAATAATGATAATATCTTTTTTCAGCTAGTATATTAGGCCTGAGACCTGTCAGCTGTTTCTTATATTCCAAACATTCATCTTATTTCCACAGAATATTTATAATCTTTCCACAGATTATCCAACCTTGCCTTAAAGGAGTTCAGAGATGGGGTATTCACTATTGATGATGGTAGTTTATCCCATGAATTCATTACCAGTTACTAAAATAATTTTACCTTGCATTTGTTTTGCAAAGTTTTTTTAAGAGTTTTAATTTATGATCCCTGGTATTGATTTTTTTTAGCAACATTCAATAGATTAAAATTTGTTGAATAAAATCCATAGGTATATTTATAGACTTCAATTATATCTCCTTTGGTTCGTTGCTAAGCCAAGTTTGGTAAGTCAGTCTTCCTAAGTCTTTCTTCATACGAAAGGTTTTTTTTTAATTCATTCACTACCTTAGTATCTCTCCTTTGAACTTCCACGATGAGTTTTATGTTCTTGATTAGTCTTGGACTCCAGACCATATTAGCAAATTCTAAATAAGGTCTCACCAATGCAATGAATAAATTTTTCGACATTTCTTTATCCACGTATTTATATGACCTTTGTATTAATTCTAATATCTTGTTTGCTTTATTTACTTATATTTCTATAATACAAATAATTTAGACACAATTATATTGTTTTAAGTATGCCTATCAAATACTAACAATTTATATATAAGAATATGGTTTTGCTATATAGACTTGAGTCTAGGTATGTACATAGAGAGAGAGAGAGAGTTTCTATTCTTCTTCTGAGAAACACATGGTTATGCCCTCATATTTAATAGTCTATTTTACTTATCTTTTGGGGAGACTTTACTTACTTTCTGGAGTAGCTGGCTTCATAGCTGGATTTCATCTACCTTCTATTTCTTTCTGTAGCTGGGGAATTTCTTTTTACTGTATTTCTTCATCTTCTTTTAACTTCTATTTCTTCTACTTTCTAAGTAGCTTCTTGTTCTGGTCCTTCAAGATGCTGGTCTGGTCTGGTTATGCCAAGGTTGTCATTAGTTCTTAGAGACAACGCAAGGCATATATTTTTTTGTGTTCAATTTTTTATTAATTTCAGGACCAGACCTTGCTAAACATTCTCACAGTATGAGGGCTCGTGACAGACTACCTAACCATAAACTTCTTTCTCACCGTTTCCCAGTGGCAGGAAGTTGGGGGTCAACTTGATGTCACTGAATATCAATCATCTAACGGTCCAGATTTCAATTCAAATCTATTTCTACACTGTCTAAAAAACTGACAGTACTCATCAATATATAACAGTTTCAAGTATTTCAACTAATCATATGGTTTCAAGTAACTAATAATAATAATGGGATTTTGAGATAAAGACGGATCACCCTATCCCAGCCAGGAGACCAGACCTAGTGTTGATTAACAAAAAGAAGAGTTTGTGTCAACTGGTGGACTTTGTGGTTCCAGCAGATCACAGGGTGAAGTTGAAAGAAAACGAAAAGATGGACAAATACCTGGACCTTGCTAGAGAATGGAAAAGGCTGTGGAATATGAGAGTGAAAGTGATACCAATTGTAGTTGCTGTACATTTAACAGTCCCAAAAAACTTGGAAAAAAAACTGGAGGATCTGGAAATCAGAGGAAGAATTGAGACCATCCAGACTACTGCATTACTTCAATCGGCTAGAATACTTAGAAGAGTCCTGGACATCTGAGGAGACTTGTTGTCACCCAGACTGCAGTGAAATACTATCAGCTAACGCTGATGAGAAAAACTCAAAAGGAGTGAATATTAATGTTAATAATCCATTCTAAGCAATTATATTAAAAAAATAAGTCTGCAGAGTGGCCTTTCTTATGAGTGAAAGTAAGAAAAAGAATTGGGATGAATGCACACAAGCGATAACACTAATTTGTTTGAATCAAACAAAATGAAAAGATAAAAAGATGGAAGAAAATAAAAAAAAAAAGAGGGAGAGTTAAATCAAGATTATTATTCTTTTTACATATTGAAGTATTTTGCGATAGCTCTTAAGTAAACATATCAAACATTGTAATAATAAAATTATCATACTGTGGTATATCCACAGGTCCTGCTAGTACTAATAATTTTCAAACAGACCTAAGTAAAAAAATCAAAAAACAAAAATCAATTGACTGAGTGTAAATGATTTTGGTCATCTACTGATATTTAGTGGGCATCTCATGTGCTATATGTATTAATAATAGATTAAGTCTCTATTTGTCTGTAATCAAAACTATGTCACTCTTACATCACATTATCCAAAATCGTCATAACATAGAATAAATACACTCAAAATTTGAGCATGCAATCATAGATGGTCCTCATTGTTTTTCAAAATAAGTTTTAAATACATGCCTGGTATTATGCATTTATATATTTGTTTTTTTTTAATATATATTTGAAGTTATCAGAACTAAGTTTCCATTTCAAATTGTTTTTTTACAAATTTTTTATCCTTTAATAAGTTTGATGATTTTACTTACTTATAGTAAAAACACTCTGACATTGAATTTTTAACTCCCACCCCCTAAGGCAATAACTTTCAAATATTAGTTTTTTACACCGCCCAGAGGGCGTTTTTTTTTTCTGCTAGTATTATAGAATAACCCAATGTTGAAGAAAAACAATGAAAATACCAGCAGAAAAGCTAGATTTACAAATCGGTCTACAATTACAAAAGAAACAGTTTTAGTGGTTGGGCATAGCCACTTGAAAGGAAATATGGCCCCCCAAAAAAACCATCAATTGAAACAATGGAAAGGATCATATACACCCTTCACACACACACACACACACACACACACACACACACATACAATTGTGCATGCATGTGTCGGGGTGTATAAGAGAGGCGTTTCAAATTTGATACCTCTTATCTATTTCCACATAATTAAATAAAGAACACATTTGTTTCCAAAAAACAAAAACATTTCTTTCATATCATTAGAATTGACCGTAGGTTTTTGATACCCTTTTGGAACCAAATCCTGCATTATATACATATATATATCATCATATCATGCTAGTAGCATGGATATCCATGACAATCTCTCACCAGCCATCCCTATCATTCATTGCCCCTGGAAAGTCCTCTGAGCAGCATCCAGTATCCGCACAGAGTTGGTCTATGTATGTTTTTGCTGGTCGACCTACTCTGGTGTGCCCATGTGATGGCTTCCACAGAAGAACATCACTTATGAGTTCGTCCTTGCTTCTCCAGCAGTGCCCAGCGTGTCTTGTTTGCTTCACATGGATAGTTTGTGTGATATGGGGCAGGTGGCAATACAGCTGTTTTCACGTGGGGTGTTGTTTCCATGTTTTGCTTAAGATTGCATGCAGCATTCTTGTGCAGTTCCCATCTAGCTTATTCTCTAGGCACTTCGTTAGGGTCCAAGTAGTGCCGCTGTACAGTAGTACTGATACAACTACGGCTTGGAAGAATTGTCGCTTGTCAGTGAGATCGGATTTCCATATTACTGATAATTTGTTTAAATCAACCCATGCCTTTCCTATGCATGTGTTGTATTGTCCTCGGCTGGAAAACGAAGCTTCCGGAAAAAAGACAAAGAAAAATATAAAAATATATATTTAAAAAAAGGGGAAAACGAAAGCGAGGCTTTCCGGTCAAGGAAGCAGGGAGAAGGTAAAGAAATATATAACAAACATCCGTTATCAGATCAAAAGATAAAGATGCGTTGGCGTGTCGTCAATACAAAAGCCAAAAGGCCGAGCCGACAACAGTCAAACCACAGAGACGCCAGCTGGCAGTTGAAAGAACACTTCACGTCTCCTGTCAGAAAACACCCCTCGGGCACTCATTGTAAGCTCTGCGCCTTCACCACCCACACACCGAAGAAAATAAAGAAGGGTCCTCTCTTTGTACATACGTATCTGTTGTTTATTGAAGTTCAGTAGTCGGTAGTAGCTGACTACTAACATACATCGCTTTGGGTACAGTGAAAACACCAGTACTAACGTACATGAATTTAGCGTCGTGAATTTGAAGCCGCTATATAACACATGCATTAAATTAAAAACTTTAAATTTACTTCATTGTAATAGTTTATTTCAACTGCATGATTGGAGCATCAATAAGACATGTGCAAAAACATGGTTATCACTGAAGGAATTGACCAGAATACAGGGGTTTAAATTTCTAAATCTTTGAGGGTAGGGTCTTAACGGGGCTAGTAAGTTTGGATGAAGCAAGGGGAAGTGGGAGAGGGATAGGGTATATGTTAGTTATATAGATGATTAATTATCTGGGGGTGGCTTACAATCCAGGTTGGGAGTAAAAAAAACAATAACAATAAAAATAAGCATAACACAGATACAGAAAAAAGTAAATCAAAATTCAAATAAAGTTCACATGTGGTCGTCATTCCATGTTATAAGTGTAGGTTGTCTCCTCTTTTGGCCATTTGCGGAATCATGGTTCTTCTAGGCAATTCTTTCAGTGATAATCATGTTTTTGCTCATGTCGCATGATGCAATCATGTAGTTGAAATAAATTATTACAATGAAGCAAATTTAATTTTTTTCCTTAATGTATTCTATATATTGCTCTGTCTGTCCACTTACAGGCCCTAGGCACATCGAGCTCTCATTACGGTTTACCTGTATCACTACAGTTAAACTACACATGGAATGATACTCATTACCACACACACATATATATATATATATATATATATATATATATATATATATATATACAGTCCTTCATTATATATATATATATATAATATATATATATATATATATATATAGGAGCAAAATAGTGAATTAAATCCAACAGTATGTAGAAAAATGGTGAAATCGGTGTTATAATGTTTCGGTTTATGCAACTTTCATCAGGGCATGTGGTGAAATGTTGTGTGGAGATGGTGGATAACTTGTGAAATATGGGAAATGCTGGTTGTATGTGAAGAAGAGGGAGTAATCAGTGTAAACTTGGTTCATATATATATATATATATATATATATATATATATAGTATGGGGACTATATTTATAAGTAAGCATTTGGTCTGAAGAACTCATAGGCAAGCACTGTTGACTCCATGTCCATGCTACCTAAACGTACTTCGTCGAAGGGCATACGGTCTGTTTGTTGTTATTATTCTCTCAAAAACGCCCCCCTACCTATTATGGTAGAGGCGTGTAGTATCATTTGACAAGCTTAATTTCGCTGGGATTGTTAGCTGTGTACTGTGGTCGAGGCGATATAGTGTTTCACTATGCTTGCTGAGGTCCCGGTTTCGATTTCTGTCGGAGGGAAATCGTTAGTATGTATCGCTGATGAGACTTAATAAAGTCGAAACAGTCTGTACGATATTCTACACACCGAGCGATTCTTTGCCGGGATTTACACTTGTCAAGTTCATTTTCTATAAGAAAAAGTATCGAATTTTATGCGATACATGCGTTGTAAGTGCCTTCAAGTAAAAATTTTATATATATATATATATATATATATATATATGGAGAAAATTTAGAAACAGAAAACGGAGTGTTATGATGGATGGAAATTTATAGTCGATGCTCGAACATTTCGGTTTACAATAGAACCCTTTTTTGGGACTATGAAAATGAAAAGAAAACAAAGATTTATGTGGATAAAAGATGATGGATGTTTTGTATGCGTTGAATTAGAAAAATGTTTGGAAAAAAGGTTCGTTACTGTTAGTTGAGTGGTGTTTATAGTTGAATGTTGATGACGTGATTACTGCATGCGACAGAGAAAATTAATAATAGGAACGCGTGAAATCGAAAAGCCAAACCTGATTGGCCTACGAGTAGATGTTGAAAAAGTATAACGTATTCCTTATAAATATCAATGTATAAAAACAAGAGAAGTATTAATTGTTAAACTATTTAACACACACACACACACACACACACACACACATATATATATATATATATATATATATATATATATATATATATATATATATAATGCTGTGTTGTCATTGCTATGGCCGGGGTTTGTAGTTTTGTAGCTATTAATTATTGATTTACCTAGATGTGAGGAAATCTACTCGTGGGCCAATCACGTTCGTCATCGAACTCCTCTTCAGATTCTTCCTTTTTCTTTTCTGCTGCTGCAGCTGGAGCAGCGTCTTCTGCTGCATGAGCTGTAACAGATACAGCTGCTGATGCTGCCAACATGGCTGACAGCTTCTCAGAATCACTAAGAAGATCTTTCACTGTTTGAGCTTCTGGGAATGTAACTGCTTTTTCAAGAGAAATAACCAAGATATTCTTGAAACCATTAAATAATTTATATGTTAATAAGCACAAAAAAAAGAAATATAGAACTCAATTTTCAGAACAATAGGTTAGATACACTAAATTTGACTGGCAAGAAATAATTAGAGCGTTCGGCTAGAAACCACAAGGTTCCTAGTTCGATACCCGTCCTCGCCAACTCAGCGTATGAGTAGCACAGGGATCTGTGCGGTAAAGTAAGGAGCTGATAGTAGGTGTGGCGCTCCACCTCAGATGCTAAAATAATCTCCTTGGTCTAGCGCAAGTTAAAAGCGGATAGACTCCCTCGCTGATTGGCTGATACCGACTTTAGGCCGCCCCGACGACTTTACTTTTTTTTTTACTATTTTGCATAATTCCCCACTCAAATTTGTTGTATTTAACCTATTGTTCTGAAAATTTAGTTTTATATTCCTTTTGTTTTGTGCTTTTTTGTGAAGGTTGAAAATGTATCAACAAAGACAGCGGTCATGTTAAAGTACAATAATCAAAAAGTACATCAATAATTAAACTTCAACTTTAATTGGGCATAGAATGTTGAAATTCACTTTAGTCAGTGCTTGTGCAATACTAACAGACACTAATAATAGTGGGGTCAGAAGTTATCTACCCGAATCCATTTTTGTACGGGTGAGTTACTTGCCCTTTGACATTTGTTTGCAGTTTTTGTTTTAAATAAATTACACACTTCGTGTTATGAAAAGCAGTCCTAATGTGTTGTCTCGTTAATCTAATGGAAGGTATCTCAATTGGAATATGTTTCAATGAGTAACTGCGCTTGCCAGAGAGAAAAAGGTATGTCTCTTTTTCTGTGGGATCAAGTTAATAAATTCCCAACATAGAATCAAAATTCAACTATCGTCAAACTTCCTTCTCAATAATCGATCATCAGATCATAAGGGAAAGATTTCTAAGTTTAATGCGTATTTTGTGCTGATGACTCTTCTCGGATTAGAAACCCATCTTTTTTTTCATTGGACATATGAATGTCTCAAATGTCTGTTTTCAAATACGCAACTTTTATTTATTCCTTTGTTTATCTGAAATGTAAATCGAGACTCGACTCTTGAGTTGGCGGGGACTAGTATTGAACCCAGAACCTTGTGATATCTAGGCGGGTGCTCTACTGACTGAGCTACCCTGACAAATTATTAGAATTTAAGGATAAAATTCCTTATTTTCGAAGAACTATTCCCGTTTTAGCGGCAAGTCAAAATCATTGACCATTTCCTCTGACTTCCACTTCCTGTGACCATCAACCAAAATCCACCCACCCCACCTCAACCAATAATCATCCGTCATCATTTCAGCTTCCTGTGTCGTCTGGCGAGTGTGGGAAAGCAAAGAATGTTTATTGACTTTAATTAGAATCTTAATGGTCGTTGTACTTGCAATTTTTTGTTGTTATCTGAATTATCGGGAAAATGGCGACTGAATTGCTACAGCTGCAAAAAAAAAAAAAAAACAAAAAAAAAAAACAAGCAAAAAACAAACCAAAACAAAAAGAAAAGAATTAATGACACACACACACACACACACACACACACACACACACAATAAAAACAACAAAAATAAATGTGCAATGCCTTGTAGATACCGATGCTCGTCGGTAGAAAACAGTTTTCTGTCCACTTATTAAAAAAAGAACAAAAAATAATAAAGATTTTGATACGATCGGCTGTACTTACGACATTTCTGAAAGAAAAAATTAATGGCACACACAACACACACACACACACACACACACACACACACATCACAGACACACACAGCAACAACAACTAACAATCTTACAATGCCTATACGGAATTGTAGATGCCGATTCTCATTTGTGGAAAACAGCTCTGTCCACTTATTTAAAGAAAAAGATTTTGATACTATCGGTTGTACTTCCGACATTTCTCGTTGGCATTTACGCCCGTTTATTGTTAGATACATTTAAGTTTTTAAATGGGTTCATCTCGCCCAGTTTAGTATTACTTTTTCTTTCCCCCATTTTGATTTTTGCAATTAGAAAAACAACTTCTATCCAATTGTATCTAAAGAGAAAAGAAGAACGTCATAGAGGTTACTTGGTACAAACGTAAGGCGTTGGCCCATACTTACACACTTAGAACAAAGACACGGAACAAAAATAGAAATCGAAAAAAATGTTTAAAATATAAACTCGGCTTCATAAAGTACAAGAAACACTTGCCCCCTTGATTTAAAGAGACAGGGCTGGGTTTATTTCCCAGTGCCTCAGGCGCTCCATTCAAGGAGGAATACTGAAGAATTCCGCACATTTTTTTTGTGCCTGCCATCCCATGAGCTTTAGTTCGTGGTTGAACCCCACATTAAATGGACCTTTGTGTTTGATCGACATAAGTGGGATGGACGAAAAATAATCAGTACCTGGTGGGAGGGGGGGTCCCGTGGTATAGTAGCTAACGTACTAGACTGCGATATCATAGTAAGTGAGTTTGAACTTCAGTTTTGCTATTACATTCACATTCGGACTAATAAGTAAAGTTAGCGGAGTGACCAGCATTGGTACAACTTAATGTTAGGCTAAAATATAGGTCTTAAAGTTGTATGATACATGAGTATATAGTTGTACAAGACCGCTAGACCAGGGAAATGTTTTGGCTGAAGTGGTGCACCATACAAAAAATACAAAAAAAAAAAACAGGAGTAAACTGGACATATACCACATCAAATAATTCAAAACTACAGCTAGATTAATGTAGTAATAAAGAGTGGATAAACAGCGCTAAGAACTGCGAGGCATAATCCTCTTTTGTAGAAGTATCTTCCAATCACAGAATCACCTCAGATAAGTCTGAGTCAACGCAGAAATAAGAATCAAATCGATAAAACTGTTCGATATGAATGGTTCTCTCTTGCCAATAGTAATATATTCAATCACTATTTGGTAAGAAACAAGTTTAATACTCATGAGGAGACATCTGAAAGACTTACTCCAAATGAGGAATATACAAACTTTGTCACCGCCTAATTAGAAGTAGCTAATAAATGCATAACAACCAAAGAGTCCCAGTATGCCCAATATACAAAGTACAGCTTACTATCAAACATTTCCTCCTAAATTGCAACATTCTCAGACAAACCCGCACTAAATATTATCAGACAAAAAACATAAAAGACCTTTAAAAATACAAACCCAGAAGACATTTTAAATTTTCTATTAAATAAAAGCAACCTTTTCAACAAGATCTAACAAAACATAACCGAATATCTCCATAAAACCACTACTTTAAAGATGGAAATCCATATGTAAAAACATTCGGACCATATGACCTTTAGCACCCCTTTTTGATCTCGATTAAAAAGGACATGTTTTTCATATATCCGGTTGTTTTAACAGACGATTTTTAGATTTAAAAAAAATTATAAAACTAACCCTAACCCCTAACAAACAACCGGATATTGACGGTGTAAATGAAAAACATGTCCTTTCTTAATCGAGATCAAAAAGGGGTGCCTAAAGGTAATATGGTCCAAACATTCTATATAACCCTTTCTGGCATTAAATGACCCAGAGAGGTTGATGTGCCGTTAAACAAAACTCAAACTCAAATCCAACTAAAAAAACATATATACAGTTCCATGGGGGACATTGTGTCTTATTTCACATTAAAGTAGGAAGTGCGTGGTGTAATGGTTAAAGTCATGGAAAATGGACTCGTCGCCCCGAGTTCAAATCCTGGACGTGGTAATTGCATTTCACTTTGCGCTAATACCCTTGGGAAAGGTATGAATCCTACTCTCTCTCCAGCTATGGGTAAATAGCAGGGCAAACTGGGTTCTTTAACCATGGCTAGGTAACCAGTCTAGGAGAAGGAAAACTCTGAATTCAAACCTGTTGAACTCCGCTTAAGAAATTGACCTTGTGTCGTATCCTGCTCGTGCGGAGGAGTTGGTAAATATATATTTCACATTAAACTAAATTAATTAAATTAGACTAATTAATTAAATTAGGCTATTAAACTAATTATCAAGAAATATTCGGCTGGAAGATTTAATAAAGCCGAGACATAAATATTGCAATAGGAAATACTGTCTCATAATTCCTCTACGTAGAATCCGCTGACCAAAACGGACGTTGAACTATTTCAGTAATTCGTTTAAAAATAGATATCCTTTCTGTATATATTTAACTGTACTGTAGTCCGTTTATGTCACAGGAACCCTATGGAGGCGTCTGGTGAAATGGTTACCGTCGTGGCAAATGGACGAGGCTGTTTGCATTTCACATAGCGGTTATATCATTGGGAAAGGTATGAATCCAACTACTCTACCTCCAGCTATGGGTAAATTGTAAGGCAGACTGGTCTCTTTAACATTGATTAGGCAACCAGTCTAGGAGAAGAAAAACTCTAAATTCAAGCTGCTAAACTCCGTTTAAGAAATTTACCTTGCGTCACATTCTGTTCGTGCAGAGGAGCTGGTATATATATATATATATATATATATATATATATATATATATATATATATATATATTAAGAAATTTGAAAAAACAAGTGTTCCGAAAATAGGATGAATTTATTTCTTATCGATGTTTAAACATTTCGGTTTCTTTAAACCTTCATCAGGATGTATCTTGGGGTGAAAAAAATTGATGGATGTTTTTATAGATGACAGGAGCTGAAAATCTTTATAAAATCTTTTTTGTTGTGTAACTGTATTTGTTCAGCGTTATATTTTTGAAAGACAAGTCCCGATCCACGCACGCGAAGATGTCATGACGCGCGACGCAACTCGAAGAAATGCATTCAACAATATATATATATATATATATGTGTGTGTGTGTGTATCAGTGGACCCTCCAAAACAAAGAAGGAATGAAAGAACGTCATAAAAAAGAAAGGAAAAATTAATAACACATTAAAAAACAAAACAAAAAAAAACGACTCATAAATGCAGCTTCCATCTAATTTATTCACTAAGAGCTTTCTTTAGTTTCGAAGACATGAAGCCAACTATGCTTGGTAACTGACATTTTCTCGTCTATGCAATTTTCATACCATGGTTTGAAAATCTCATAGGGGAAAAAGTATCTTTTATAAACCACTAGAAGCAGCTACACGCCATTGCCTGGGTAGAGGGGGGATGATAAAAAGTTAGTCTCGCAGATCCCTTAAATGTTTTGGTCTTACATAATTGATTTATGTTTTAATCATGAACGCAACCAATAACTTCCCCTTCTTTTACTATTCAAATCCTTATTTTTAAATATCTTCCCAGATATAAATAAAATCTTGATTTTGCCAAAAAGCATACTCTGGTGATAGTGAATGTGTATATATATTTACTTTGTCATTATTTGTTTTATTTTCTTAGTTTCCTCCGAACATACATACATACCAACTGTCCTTTATATATGTATAAATGTTTTGAAAATCACATAGGCGTGAAACTATCAGTTACTAAGCGCCATTGACTTCATATCTTCGCTACTCCTTGCTCGTGACGTAGGAGTTGACAAAATACATACATCAAAAGAAATACATTGGTTTAAATGTTTACATGATAAGGTTTCACATTAGGAACGTTTCAATTTTTGAAAGATATTTGCCTAGGTAATAAGTATTTGTTAATAATTAAACACTAGTTAACACGCTTTACATATTAAAAGATGTAGTTATTTACTAAGCTTATCTTGTGGACACAAGACCGGAATTCTGAGGCTGCCAGTGAGAATTGAACTAACAATGGTCTGCGAAAATACCATTACAATTCAGCAGCTTTAGATGCTTTTCCAGAAGTTGTGAGGGTGACAGACCACACCGGACTGTGAGATTGTAAATGAACCTAGGTGACATATTCCTCTTTCGATTTTTATAGTTATTTTTATAGTTTTTATAAACTTATCTCGACCGACACACACACATCCGATTTTTGTGATCTTTCCAAATCCCCCCATATATATATATATATATATATATATATATATATATATATATATATTATAGAGAAGAGAGAGAGAGAGAGAGAGAGAGAGAGACCGTGTCATCTACAGACACCGTGTTTCGACTTTCACATCTCTTCAGTGTGGCTAGACTCAGCAACTACTTCTAACTGGGAACGAAACCCGATTGATTTTTCATTAGTCCGATTCTTAATTCCTCTGCCGTCAGTAATTTTAACTGATAAATACATACATAGGTATATATTTTACAGTCGCTTAGAGAACTCAAATCCCTAAATAACAGAGAGTCTTGTTTACACTAACGGTGAACGCCAGTTAAATTCCCTTCCAGAGATATACCGGGTTTGGGTGCATATATTACAGTCATCCACAGAAACCGTGTTTCACGTTTCACGTCTCACGTCTCTTCAATGAGGCTAGATTTAGCAACTACTTTAACGGGAGCGAAACATGACTGATTTTTCATCAGTCCGATTCTTAAACCCCTCTGCCTACCAGTAAGAAGCAGAATTTTAACTGATAAATACAAACATAGGTATATATGTTACGGTCATTAGAGAGCCCAAACCTAGAATATGCACCCTCCGGGCGTAAGTATCTAAGTTTTAATCTATTGAAATACATCAAATTAGAAAGACTTACGAAATTAAATAAGAACGCATATAACAAGATTACACTCATTTTAATTATATTTCAATTGGTTTCTATGTAAAATCATTCGTAGGATTGATTTTAATACGTTAGAGAATGAAACAACACTATTAGAGATCAATAACACAAAGTAATTGAATTATCAAACCCGAATTTGTTAAAAGCAGTATGCAAATTAACCACACCATATATTATATAAACCTTCATTTCTTAGTGATATATAAGGCTCATTGTAGGATTTTAAACACACTAACAACATGTGCTGTTTTGAGGGAAATCTGATTCAGATTTTCATTAAGACAGCGTTAATAAATAAGATCTATTCTATGTATTCACAATTTGACTAAAAATCAAATACTCATTTATAAACTTACGCAATTTATGAGGTTATTGTGACATAAGCAGTGTTTTGATTACAGACTGACAGACACCGAATCTTCATTATAATAAGAATATATATATTTAACTTTCATAGAAAGAAAAACATAACAAACCGTCATTTGACTATAATAAATTTATTTCGACCAGAATTCCCAAATAGAATCATCGCTTACTTATCGGTCAATTGGATTATTTTACCTATATATATATATATATATATATATATATATATATATATATATATATATATGAACTTTTACGTGTGTATGCATCAGTATTACAGAGAATGAGAGACAATGTCTAATCTCTGTAATATGATATTTTTTTTAGCAGAGCAAGTCATTGAAACTTTCCTTTTCAATGGTCTTTTTTTCTTCTTCTTTCACTTCCCTCAGTCCCTAATGTCACCGTCGAGGCAGGAAGTGCTCGAACGATGTCAACACTAAGAGTAGCATGCGTATACTTTTTGGAAGCCATCTTCCGACATGACAAGCTATCAGAGTAGTTAGTTCCGCCCTCTGACTTACATGCAACTCTCAGCCGGAGGGTGGATGTCTTAGTCCTTCCGCTTGAAAACAAAACAAATTTAAAGAAAAAAAACTACAAAAAAAAAAAAAAAAAAAAATGGAACAGTAATTATTTATTCCTTTTGTGGTCGCGTTGGTGACAGACATGGTTCAGTTGTCTTTTAAAATTGAATCAATGTGACTGACTGCAAAAGTTTGTAACCACATCAATTATTAACGAAATGTTTTGTGACAAAGGTTCATATAGATGAATAAATAGAGGATTGGTATATCCTTAAGGGGTCTCGTAGGGTATCACATGACAATTTCAGAAACTTTTTCTCTGTTCTTTTTGGTTCTGGTTTTTGAACAGTAGAGAGGTTGTCACCGACCCCTTGCAGAGAAAGGTTAATCACATGGCTATATTATATATTCTTTTCAATTAAGCTTTTTTTTCCATTTTGTAACCCTTCCACATACTGCTGGTTCTTGGGACAATATGTGAATAGTTTTAGCTGCTGAGAAAAGTGTGTATTCTTTCTTTTAATGCTACTGGTAAGCACATCGTAAATATTAGATGTTTGTAGGTGGCAAGAGGCAAGAAATAAAATAGAGTGAAAAAAAAAAAAAAAAAAAAAAAATCACAAAAACAAAAATGGAACACTAACTATTCGTTTGCTTTTGTGGTCATATCGGTGACAGACATGGTTCAGTTGTCTTTTAAAACTGAACCAATGTGACTGACTGCAAAAGTTTGTAACCACATCAATTATTAACGAAATTATTTGTATCAAAGATTCATATAAATGAATAAATAGAGAATTAGCATGTCCGTTGGGGGCCTCGTAGGGCGTCACATAACAATTTCAGAAATTACTTCATGGTTCCTTTTTGTTTCTGGTCTTTGAACAGTTGAGAGGTTGTCTCTAAGCCCTGACAGAAAAAGGTTAAGCTACATGTCATATTAGACATTCTTTTCAGTTAAACTTTTTTTTCCATTTTGTGACCCTTCCACATACTGCTTGTTACTGGAACAATATGTGAATAGTTTTAGCTGTTGGGACAAGTGAGTATTCTTTCTTTTAATGCCTCGTCGTAAATATTGAATGTTCTTAAGCGGCAAGAAGCAAGAGATAAAATTGAGTTGAACTGACCCCCCCCCCCAAAAAAACCATAAATGGAACAATAACGATTCATTCCTTTTCTCGTCATTTCAGTCACAGACATGGTTCAGTTGTCTTTTAAAACTGAACCAATTTGACTGACTGCAAAAGTTTGTAACCGCATCAATTATTAACAAAAATGATTTGTGGCAAAGCTTAATCTAAATCAGGGATCACCAAACTTTTTTCACGGTGGGCCGGATAATTGAAAAAATAACGAGTGCGGGCCACATTATTATTGTGTTCAATACTTGATAGCCAGAACGAAAGCTCTGAAAAAAAAAAAAGATGTAAAACAAAATTCATCTTTCCATATTATATTCATGGATGAGTGGCGAAAGATGCACAAAAACAAATTTAACCAACATATTTATTTTCAGAACATTATCAAAAAAATTACAAATTCAAGTACCGTCGGCGGGCCTGATAAAATGCCTCCGCGTGACCCCTGATCTAAATGAATAAGGTTGGTCGCAAAATTTTCACGTTGTCTTTTATATTTCTGTAGATGAGATATTACTACCTAGGTTTGTAAATATATAAAAATGTATCTTTATACTCATTCTAAACAAGTAAACACGTCATACTTAGTTCCACCCTGTCGGCTGCGGCTGGAGAATATGTCGACTACACCTGTGCAGAGGGGTAAGACCTCTCTCCAATGAGGTCACCTGTTGGCCGTAGGTGGCGACCCGTGATGCTTGAATTTATTTGGTTATTGGCTGCAATACTGCAACCGACTCCCCTCATAAAATTTGCCACCGGCATTTATTAAAAAAAATGAAGGTCGATACAGAGATGCAACCATGAACTTTGGAACCCGTAATGCTTGTCGACGGAATCCTAGTGGCTGAGCAGTCCATGACATGCAACACTCCACAGCTTGGGAATCCCTTCCACCAACTTATCTCCCTGTAGGCCACAGTCCCAAAGCGATTTTCGTCCAGTTCTGACGGATGTAAAAATGGCTCAATAATTTTTACGTAATGATTAAGATAAAACCACAAAAAGAGTAGAGTTACTTTACGCACGTAGGTTTCTTGGTTTTATAATTAATTAATTAAGTTTTAAATGAGTAAAATATCTGTGATTTTATCTTAATCATTACGTAAAAATTATTGAGCCATCTTTTTGATTCGACGGATTTTAAAAAATAAAGCACTTTTCGCCTACTGTGGCTGGGACAGTACAGTACACTGACTGCAACTCTGCAGAGTGATAACATCCCCCCCTTCAATGGGACCATCTGTTGGTCGTGGGTGGCGATCCATGATGGAATCCTGGTGGCTGAGCAGTCCATGACAGGCAACACCCCACTTAGGCCCTTACTTAAGCGTGACGGGCGGTCGGGGAGGCCCCCTCCTATCAATCGGCTGGTCACATCCCAGTACCTATATATATTTACCAACCCCTCCACACGAGCAGGATGAGACACGAGGTGAATTTCTTAAGCGGAGGTCAACAGGTTTGAATTCAGTTTTCCTTCTCCTAGACCGGTTGCCTAACTAAGGTTAAAGAGCCCAGTCTGCCCTACTATTTACCCATAGCTGGAGGGAGAGTAGAATTCATACCTTTCCCAAGGGTATTAGCGCTAAGTGAAATGCAGTTACCACGTCCAAGATTTGAACTCGGGGCGACGAGTCAATTTCCCATGACTTTATCCATTACACCACGCGCTTCCCAGTATCTATATGATTGTCCCAACCCTATTGCTTTTGTGGCAAACCTCCAACCCTTTTTATAATATATCTGATATAAGGCGGTGACTGAGGGTGTTAGTGTCCTGGGTATGACGTTAAACTGCATCTAGTGATGATGTTCAAGTTCTGGATCTCCGGGGAGTGTGGAGTGCCCCTTCATTGCCATTACTCTCAGGTCCACTCTGACCCGGAGGGGTAGCACCTATTCGGTTCCCATCTATGGGTTAGATAAAAAAATGAATTAAAAATATGTTAAAATTGAATTAAAAATATGTTAAAATTGAATTAAAAATATGTTAAAATTGAATTTAAAAGAATATTTGAATACCCAATAATAAGGAATAAAACAGAAACGTATTTGAATGATTTTTATATTTCTGACTGTTGTCCTCATCTTTATTGTGATATGTATAAACACAACAACTGTATCCTCCGGCATTCCCCATGTGTTCCCTGTGTATGCTTGGATACACAGGGAACACCTGAGGAAGGCCAGAGGACACATCGATCGAAACGTTGTGTTTATACACACCACGATAAAGATGAGAACAACAGTCTGAAATATCAAAATTATTCATATAAAACGTCATCTAAAAAATACAGAACAATAAAAACGTATTTGGCATAAAATAACCCAAGGGTTGACATACCGTAAAATTCAACCAACGAGCCAACCAACCATACTTAGTTGCAATATCAATGTTTTAAGAGCCAATGTATTAATAAAGTTCAAGATCATTTTAAAATGATCTTAAACAGATCTATTTGACCCATAGATGAGACCCCAATAGGTACTACCACTCCAGAGTTGACCAGGAAGTAATGACAAGGAAGTGCTGACGCCACGCTCCCCAGAGCTCAAGAATTGAGGACCAGCCACCGGATGTAGTTTACCGCCATACCCAGGACACAAATTTTGAATCGTAAATTCTTGCGTGGGTGTAAAAGCTAATAAAATTAATGATATATAAAGAGTAGCTTAATAATATATAGATAGACGTTGTTTGTTTGTTTGTTTGTTTGATTGGTTTTATGGTTTGTCAACACTTGTTAGGTCATTTTATGCCCAAACAGTTCAACAATTATGGTCACCAATTATATATACGATACAAAAACATACGCAATCATTTTAAACGGGTAAGTACTTCATACTTAGTTGCAATATCAATGTTTTAAGAGTGAATGTATGAATCATTTTAAACCAAATCTCAAATGGGTCTATTTGAAGTCATCTAATTTAGTGATTCTCAACTGTTTTTTTTTTTTTTTATCTAGGGACACCTTTTCCAATTTTACTCAATGGATATGTAGGACCCACATATCCATTTGATGTTTAAAAGTGCTTATATATTATAATAATCAATTGAGAGTTACCTCCCAAACTTGATGATTACTTCCCCTCTAGGGAATACAAGACTATATAAACTCTTAGTAAGTGTACCAATTATCCTAAGTAGAATAAAGCTTTTCAAAGTCTATCGGTGTTATATTTTGTCATTACATATATTTTTATAATTAAATATTTTTGTTTGCCGAGACCAAAAATTTTATATGGTTCCTAGGGAAGGGGAATATGGGTCCGGGTTGGGAACTATTAATCTAAATGAACGAACGATCTGTTTCTGACGGAAAAGATTCGGATCTTTTCAGTATCGTTACCGAAGCATATCATCACATTTTCACGAAAAAAGGTATAAAGATAATAAATTCTAAGATATATACTTACCTTGACATAGGAACTTCAGCTCCTGTGTCTGTTAAATATATAATACTAGCGTGAATCCCAGGGGTGCATCCCCCAGACAACACCTGCCCCCTCGATTTTAAGGGGCAGAATTGTGCGTATTGCCCAGTGTCTGAGGTGCCTCAAAAGAGGAATGTCGAGGAGATACATGAAGTTTTTAACTGGCCACTGTATGAGCTTCGGTTTGTACGTGGCTCCCTCCGTAAATCGGAGATGATGAGATATCAGAAAATACTTACTAAATTCTAGATTATCTCTTTAGAAAAGAGATTGTTTAATAATATGAACAGAAATATATACACCGCATTTCAAATTATTAAAGAAATTATACTTTTCCCTCCTATCCACAAACTACTGATTGGAATTTAACGAAATTATCAGGGAATAATGACAATCTTTATATACACCTACTCCGTAAAAATTGTAAGGTTCTACAAAAAGAAACAGAAGTTACGGTCATTTACCTAATTTACTTAAATTATTCATGTATTAAATTATTAGCGAGGTGTAATAAAAACCCCGGTAAAAGAGAAAATAATACTTTTATTGTTTCATTTATAGATTTTATGGATACATACAGTAACTAAGATAAAATTAAATTGAAATAAAAAAATAAAAAGAATTCAAAAATGATAGTTAGTTAATATGAGATATTTAAAAATGACTTGGAAAAGGCGCTGGTCCATCGAACATGTCAATTTCTGAATCTCCTCTGATGTGATTTCACGTGATACGTTGACTATTTCCTGTCACAAGTCATCTTTGCTTCTAAATTGGCGTCAATTCCCATAAACACATCGCTTCAGAATGTTCCACAAGTTTTCAATTGGATTTAAGTCTGGAGAATTGGCCGGCCAGTTCATCTTTCCAGGTCCACAGAAGCCTAATCTTTGCAGGTGCTCCGTAGTTTAATGCGCTGAATGCGAAGGAGCATTATCTTGCATAAATATGATGGTTCTCCTGGAGGTGATTCTCTACCTTTTTAGCCAAGATTCCAGGTGCTTTTTGAGGAAGGCTATATAAGCATCTGCGGTTATTTTCGTACCGACTGGAACTTTCCACGGGCCAACCATGATACCTCAAATAATACTAGCCCAAATCATAATACCTCCCCCTCCTTGTTGGCGTCTAAAGCGGTGACGAGGATCTCGTCCATTTACGACCCAACCTATGCTCCAGCTATCAGGGCCATCAAGTGTTGCACGAGTTTCATCTGTGAACAGTACTTTTGAGAAATCGACCTTCATGTTCTCCTTTGCCCATTTCAAACGTATTTGTATTTGTATTTTTGTCAATTGAGGCTTTGTCACTGGTTTCACTGCTGCCCCAACCTTTTTCAGAAGACGACAGCGCGTACTTCTGTGCACTGTTGCTTCTCCAATGCTTCTGAAAAGTGCTCCACTCGTCAGGCCTGGGTTATTTACAGCTTCATGTTTCATTCGTGACAAAGAACGTCGGGAAACAACCCTCGAGTGACCCTTATCGGCCCTCTTACGTATCTTCGTGGGAGCTGCAAAAAATCTTTTCACAGTTTGGTGATATCTTCCAATTATTTTGGATATTTCTAATGTAGACTTGCCTTTGGAAAGTTCAGATGTTATATCTTTCGCAGAAGGGGTCAAGTCACATTTGTGACCCATAATTGCACGAGTATAATGACACTTGTTTAATGTGTGGGACACTTCTATATCGTGTTGATATTGCAAATGGCCACTGTTTGTTTCCTGTTGCGCAGAACAATACAGTTTTTATACAGCCTACGCATACACCTATTTCCATTATACTGTGAAAATTTCGTTAAATTCCAATCGGTATTTTTTGTACAAAATAAAAAATGTCACCTCGTTAATAATTTGAAACAAAGTGTATTTAAAAATATCTTTGGTTTCTTTGTTTTAATGGCATATCAACCTTAGTGAGTTATTTAATACCATAGCTAGCGGGATCCTGATTTTCTGAACCATTCCCAAGAGTACATGTCCAAAGATGGACGTAATAGAGTTACTGGGGTTCTAACTCTCTTACTGTGATGTAGCACTCTAACACGTTAGTCACAACGCCACA
Organism: Doryteuthis pealeii; assembly: GCA_023376005.1. Classification (NCBI taxonomy): domain Eukaryota; kingdom Metazoa; phylum Mollusca; class Cephalopoda; order Myopsida; family Loliginidae; genus Doryteuthis; species Doryteuthis pealeii. The sequence goes on along the minus strand of CM042158.1, from coordinate 23,491,586 downwards.
AAACTCCCCCACCCCTTTCTTTCGACTCATGGTATATCTTTAAGCGGAGTTTAAACTATTCAAAGTTTTCTTTCTCCTAGACCAATTGTTGTACCAAGGTTAAAGAGCCCAGTCCACAGTACTATTTACGCACAACTGGAGAGAGAATAGTTGGATGCATTCCTTTCTAAGAGTATTAGTGCAATATGAAATGCAACCGGCCCCGTCCAGGATTTGAACTCGTGTCACCATGTTCATTTCCTACGACGACAAGCATTACACCAGGGGCACCTCCAAACACAATAGATGATTTCTCTGAATTTTTGAGATGAGGTTTGATAATTTGAATTATTTTAAAAATCGTCTTTCTTTTTATACAGTAGGGGTTGGGTATGGCTATTATTCTAAGCAAATGATTTTAGGAAAATGATTTTATTTTACTAATATGTATTTTTATTAGGTATCAACAATTCAAGCGCCAATTTTTACTTTAAAAACAAATGAAAATTAATTTAATCGATTATTTAAGGTCAAAGATTTTTTAGTCGAAAAGTAGTAACATAATGGGCATCAGTAAAAAAAAGAAAAAGTGAAAGCAAAATAATATTACATATGTAATTAATTTTTGGTACATTTTAAACATTAAATTCTGCCAAAAATTTGACGAAAACGGGCGCTTTGTGTACTACATAAAGACGTTATTAAGATTTTAAAACACTTATAACAGTTTCTTCTTAGAAATCAATAAAACAATTTAATACACTATGTACAGAAAATTACTAAACAGCAGAGGAGATGTCGGTGTATTCTACAGACTCAGCCGATAGAGTTAAATAAATAAGGACACAAGTTTAATACTTAGCTCTTTTTAATTGTTACTTTTTAGGAGTAAAAAAGAAAAATTAATATTTTTATCACTTTAACGTAATAAGCAATTAAGAAATGAATTTGAGTTTTTGTCATATGTACAAATTTTTTAGAAAAATAGATTTATGTTCCAAAACATGCAAAAGTTAAGGATTACATTTTGAAAATGATATTTTAAATGTAAAAAAAAAAAAAAAAAAAAAAAAAATTCCAAAAATAAATATTGTAATGTACAAATTCTCGGTGGTGTTTTTAATTCTATAACTTATTTTCCTCTTATTCTCTCTCTTACGCACTCACTCCCTGGTCTTCTTAAATTTTTTTAGTCCGGTCATGGACCGGGTATTTTTTGCTAATATATATATATATATATATATATATATATATATATATATATATATATGAAAAGTTCGTTTTTTGTAAACAGTCTTTTTAACGGATATCTTTCTTCCCGTCTATGTCGCTCGTTGATGAAGACCAACTTATCGATTTGGTTGAAACAGATCTGTCAGCATTTACATAACAAACATCATATGTTTTTTCAAAATGTTAACTTTCATATATATATATATATATATATATATATATATATATCAGCCTTTACCTCTTTTGATTATTGCTCACCCTTTTTTGTCAAATCTTTGCGAACATGGTAATGCTTTTAAATGCATCAGCAATACAAACGAACCTTTTAAAAACCTTCGCATAAAAAACAATACATCAAATCCATACATTTTCCAGCCACACACAGGATTTGATGCCGAAGATGGATTTTTGGCTTTTCTTAAAGATTTTTTTAACCCAATATGTAGACTCATGTCCAATGAACAAAAAACAAAAAGCAAAAATCTCCCTCTCTTTTCAGTTGATATCTTAATCGATCTTTTATAACACGTCGCATTTATCAACAGGCAACTGTTTGATTAGCTGTTACCGGTCACTCAGGGATAGTGATCCGCGAAATCGTGTGGGGACAAGCCAAGGAACTTTTGCTAAAACATATTCGATTTCTTTTTCTTCTATAGTAGACGGTCTTCTGTTGCTTAACTTCTCTTTGGGGACGCTGGCTTCAAATTAGCTCATTTTATTTTTTCTTGTTAAACTTATAACCTGTTGGATATTGGAGGAAAAACAACTATGTGGTTATACCGCCTTCTCTTACTGTTTGTTCTGTATATAATTACAGGTAAGTTTCAATTACTTATTTTCTATTGAACTTTTTTTATGAGGAGAAAATAACATATTATTACTATTACTAGCAAATATATGCACCCTCCGGGTGCAAGTATTTTAGTTAAATTTTATAATAAAATATCATATTAAATTAGAAAGGCTAATGAAACTGAATAAGAATGTAGATAAAAAGATTTTGAACAGAGGGGGTATGATTGAAAAATAGAACAACTTTGAAACTAACTCTTCCATCATTTTCCGTTACTCCCGTCTTTCATTGATAAATTTTCCTAATTTAACTGTTTAGTTAAAATAGGAAGTAAAGAATAATATTACAGTTATTTCTTCTTGTTAAGGGATTTCTTTTAAGATTTATCCCCGAGATTTTTGCTCATATTCAATAAGATAAAACCAAACAATTAGAAATCAATAATACTAAGCATATATTTATTAAAATCAATTTTTAAAGATCAATATGCAAATTAGCCTTCCCATTCATACTGTAAACTGCTATTTTGTTGTATATATAAATACAATTGCATGTTATTAGTATGTAGATATGGTCAACAGTGGCTTCGGCCTCTGGACCATTGATATAATTAACGGCGTTGTTCCCAGTGGGCCATCCCCCCAGGCAACACCTGCCCCCTTGATTTAAAGGGGCAGGGCTGGGTTTATTGCCCAGCGCCTGAGGCGCCCCCCTTGAGGGGAATGCCGACGGGATCGACGCAATTTTTCACCTGCCACTCCATGAGTCTCGGCTTGTGGCTGGTCCCACATAAATAGAGCCTTGTGCCTGACCCGTACAAGTGGGGTACGTGGAAAATATCATGTAGATATGGTCAACAGTGTAAGTAATGAAAACAATTTTATTAATAATTGAGGTTTAAATAAAAATAAAATCATGGAGAATATGATGTAAATAACAAAGGGGATTGTGACTTGTATGGTAATATAGTTTCGGTTACAGACAGACAAACACACAATCTCCATTATAATAAGAAGATATTTTATGGTCTAGCTTTTAGCAAATCCAGTATTAATAATGCGTACTGGACATTTTTCATAAAAAAATTTAAAAAATAAAAAAATCCGGGCGGTATAGAAATTAATTTTTGAAAGATTTTGCCTGAGGAGGTGGGAATTAAAAATTCAGTGTCAAAGGGTTTGTATCATAAGTAAATAAAATCATCAAATTTATTAAAGGAGTAAAAAAAAAAAAAAAAAAATAATTATTTAATTAATAATTAATAGACGCAGGCAACATTTTATTTAAGGGGGCGGGGGCAGAATATTTTTCACATAAATTTTATACAAAATCGTAGATATTTATTTATCAGTAAACTTTTTAGTTAACCCCTAGATACTGAAGAAAAACTATTTATTGTTTGTAAATAATTTTCTCGTAAAACTCTATACTTAAAATACCACTGGACCAGTAATGTAATTAACAGCATGATCCCAGGGAGCTTCCACCTAGGCAACACCCGCCCCTTGATTTAAAGGGACAGGGCTGGGTTTATTGCCTAGTGTATGAGGCACCCCTTCTTGAGGGAGAATGTCGAGAGGATCCACGCAATATTTGTTCCTGCCATCCCATGAGCTTTGGTTCGTGGTGGTCTCACATTAATTGGGCCTTGTGTCTGACCCGTATACGTGGGATGCATGGTAAATACCATCAATGGTTGTATAACACTACACATGTTATGGGTTGATTGACGATCTTTTAATTAAATACTAATTAATTAAAACTACCCTAATTATTAATTAGGGTAGTTTGTTAAAAGTTAAAAGTTACGGTAAAAATAAGAAAAACAATAATAATAATAATAATAATGTTTATATTAAAAATATAAATTTATCTAAACAAAGAATTTTCACGTAGACAAAGAAATTCCTTAAATTATGGAATTTGACATATATCAGCGGAATTTTAAATTTTGCAAAAACAAAAATGATAATTTAACAAATAAGATTCCAGTTTTTGAAAGTTGGTCAACAATTTCAAAAACTTAAATAAATGAAACAATGGTTGGCCTTGAGTTGTGGCATTTGGAAAAACCAATGGAAAACTGCAACCAAGGCTGACACAAGGCCATTTAGACAGGTATCAAATTTATCGAGTGGCTGGCCTATCAGAGACGTGTGCTCGGGGTGGGGTGGGAGGTCTGAACGCCATAAATAACGGAACGACCTCCGGAGTCTGACACGCCGCAACCAGAAGACTCGCTACACGTCTGATCCCTTGTCACCGTCCATACTGCACTCTGACGTCCTGCCAATCGGTAACAAACCAAACTAATAAGTTATCCAAAAACAACTAGCTGTAGATCGCCAGTCAACTGACAAAGAAATTACCTCGCTCTTCTGACATTATACAAAAATAATAATCATTGTATAAAAAACAATAAATGTATATATTGTGTATATAATTATCAGAAGGCGTTCCTGTTTGTTTTGTTTGACCCCGTTGACAGCTTTTGGTTATCATATTTCAGCCGAGTTGGTAAAGGAACAAAACCAGCTCTCCTTCAGGACACTATAATACTATAATCTGTGTTACGACCAGCATTAGAAGAAATCTCTCATTATAGTATTGAATTCGGTATCATCCAACTGTAATACTGAGCCGGAGCATCGTTCCCATACATTGAGACCTTGCCCCAGCACATGTTATTATAGTTGAATGTTCACCTCCTGATTCATTTTTTTCTGTTATAAAGGAGAATATGAGTGTAATCAAAATAAAAAAATATATATTTATCTTAATTCTTTTAGATGAGTCTTTATAATTTGTATTATTTAGATTTTTCGGACTCTTGTCCTCATCTTTATTGTTATATACACAAAGTTTCTGTCGATGTGCCCTCCGACCTTCTTCAGGTGTTTCTGGTCGAACAATCTACCCCAATCGATTAAATAAAAGGTTCGATTCGAAGTTCCGTGAATGCTCCCGATTACGGCATGAAGGCTCCCGAGATCGACAAGAAACACCTGAAGAAGACCGGGGGCATATCGGCCGAAACGTTGTGTAAATAACTATAAATTATGATCATTCATAATGAAGAACGTTAAGTATATACTTAACGTTCTTCATTATGAATGATCATTTATTGATTGATTCATCGATCGATGGGTTTAAACGACATGTCAACCTATTTAGGGTTATTTTATGCCTAAAACTTATGACATCGCGTTCATTGTACATTCATATGTACAAGTTGTTTTTGTACATAGTCTTAAAGAATAAGAATAATTTTTCAAAGACATCTATTTGACCCATAGATGGGATCCTAACAGGTACTACCACTCCGGGTAAGAGTGGACCTGGGAGTAATGGCTATGAATGTTTACTCCACACTTCCCAGAGCCTCACCATCAGATGCAGTTTAGTAACATACTAAGGACATTCCTTTTTTTTTGGGGGGGGGCGGGTTGCACTTCTGCAGGGAATATAGTCAGCATATTCTATATCTCACTGACATCTATGCGCTTGATTTTGAGGTGAATATTAACCATATATATATATATATATATATATATATATATATATATATATATATATAGGATCATCCACAGACACGTGTTCGACTTATCAAGTCTCTTCGGTGTGGCTAGACGTTTTGTAAGCTACCTACAGCCGGAATTGGAATCCAATCGGTTGGGTGTCAGTCCGGCACCTTAACCATTAGGCTGTCTTCACTTACAGAATGGGAAGGGGATGTTAACTGTTTTAATACACACATCGTTTTGTGTGTAAAGGCCGTCACAGAGTGCTCCATTCCTTATATAGAAGAGCATTGCGTTGCCACAAGGTCAATTTCTTAAGCGTAGTTTAACAGTTTGAATTCAGAGTTTTCCTTTACCTAGACTAGTTGCCTAACTAAGGATAAAGAGCCCTGTCTGCCCTACATAGCTGGATGGAAAATAGCAGAATTCATTCCTTTCCCAAGAGTATTAGCGCTATGTGAAATGCAAATAGCTTCCTTAAGGAATTGAACTCACCTCGTCCTGTCCATTTCCCGCAGCGATAACCATTACATCACGCCCCTCTACTTAACCATATTATAAAAATAAACTGCACCCAGTAGAAATATTGTCGTTCTGGAGCTTTTGGGAGTGTTGTGTCACGCCTTCCTTGCCATTACTTCCAGGTTCACTTTAACCCGGAGTGGTAGTAGCTGTCAGGATCTCGTCTGGGGTAATTAGATCTGTTTGAAAATTATTACTATTAGCAACCGGTCTAGAGATAGGAAACAGAAAAGACATCAAACCAGCTTTACTCCGCTTAAAAAACTGATCCTGTGCCACATCCTGTTCGTGACGGAGAACTTGGTTAAACACACACACACACACACACACACACACACACACACACACACACACACACACACACACTCTCTCCCCATCTTTTCTTCCACCCGCCCTCCACCTTTTCAATATATATATACATGGCATTTCCTTGTCTAAAAATAAAATTCTGACGAAGCCTTGTTAAAATATCAAGGCGAAATATTAATTGAATGAAGTTGTTTGTGTCTTATCCACTTTCATTCTTCAACTTTTAATCATATATATATATATATATATATATATATATATATGAGAAGTAAACAAACAAACAAACAATGTGTTTTTGATATGGCTTTTTAGCCGACAATTTTTAGGAGAATATGTGCTTAATTGAAGTCGTACCTAATTTTGAAAATTAATCAATTAATTAATAATTAATGAATTAGACGGGCATACCTATTCAAATGTTAGCCTTACATTTGTATAGGTATGCCAGCCTAATTCATTAATTATTAATTAATTAATTTTCAAAATTAGGTACGACTTCAATTAAGCACATATTCTCCCATATATATATATATATATATATATATATATATATATATATATATGGTAGACAAATTCTTATAAAAAATGACCGACAAGGATTTAAGGTTAAGCTTTTTATTCGGTTTTACTTTTTGGCGAACGAGATATCGCAACTGTGGTTGAAGGCAGTTTAAAACTATCCTAAATGAATATTTGTGTAATCCGAGTACAGCTACTTTCGACCATCTTCGGTCATTTTCGAGGACGCACGTGCTCTTATGTTGTATAGTGCAGATTTGATTCTGTGTTCAAGGATTTTATTGGTGGGTGTAACGTCACATGCTGTTAAATACACATTATATATATATATATATATATATATATATATATATATATATATATATATATATATTATATGAAGATTTGTTCAACGGGAGAAAATTAAATATTCTATAAAAAGAAGGTCCATAAAATGAATTTTGTTTTTCAAAAGATTTTTTTTAATGATTTATTCATTAAAAAAAAATCTTTTGAAAAACAAAATTCTTTTTTTTTTAGTAAAAATAAAAATAATGTAAAATCATCGGAGTGGCCTAAAGTCGATATCAGCCAGAAAGTGAGGGAGTCTATCCCCCTTTTCACTAACGCTAGGCTAAAGAAATTGTTGTTTAGTGTCTGAGGTGGAGCGCCACACCTACCATCATCTCTTCACTTTACCGCACAGATCCCTGTGCTACTCATACGCTGAACTAGCGAGGGCCGGTATCGAACCCGGAACCTTGTGATTCCTAGTCGGGTGCTCTACCAAAAAAAACAAAAACAAAAAAAAAAAACTAAACAAACCAAGTTCTTGTGGTATATCTACAGGTCCTGCAAGTATATATATATATATATATATATATATATATATATATATATTACAAATTATTTTTTTTAGTAAAAAATGTATATATATATATATATATATATATATATATATGTAAACAAGGTTTGTTTAGAATGGCTTTTTGCCGATAATTTTTGGGAGAATAAGTGCTTAATTGGAGTCGTACCTAATTTAGAAAATTAATTAATTTAATAATGAATTAGGCGGGAATACCTATTAAATGTATGGCTAAACAAATCGAGAAAATTAGGTACGACTCCAATTAAGCACTTATATATATATATATATATATATATATATATATATATATAAAGATTTGTTCAACGGGAGAAAATTAAATATTCTATAAAAAAGAACGTCCGTAAAATGAATTTTGTTTTTCAAAATATTTCTTTTAATGATTTATTCATTAAAAAAAATCTTTTGAAAAACAAATTATTTTTTTTTAGTAAAAAAAATGTATATATATATATATATATATATATATATATATATATATATATACTATTCCAGAACATAATATTCTTAATGATGTTTCTAATAAAGTCAACTAGGGAAGGTTAGTACTTGAAGGACATAAGAACAAAAGGTGAAATTGAAAGACGGAAGTACAAAGCTAAAACCCTGAGAAACACAATTCAGTTTCTGTTCTTGTTTGAAAATGATTACGACACAAATTAAATTTAGAAACGATGCGTCAAAAGACATATTAACATAACCGACTTAGGAAATAGAGAAACGTCAAGAGTGATGAAGATATCTATCTATCTATCTATCTATCTATCTATTTCAATTTGTTTCTATCTATCTATCTATCTATCTATCTATCTCTCTCTCTATATATATATATATATATATATGTGTGTGTGTGTGTGTGTGTGTGTGTATGTGTGTGTATATATGTCTGTTTCTTTCTATCTATCTTCTTTCTTTTTTTCTTTCTTTCTTAGTCTATTTATCTGAGTCTGTTTGGTTGTCTGTCTGCCTGTCCGTATCTATCTATCTATCTGTCTATCTATCTATCTGATTCTGTTCATATGTATATATTTATTTCAGCATGTTCATCTCTCTATGTCCCCCCACGCTATCTTCCTTCCCCTCTCACATACACACACATATATATATATATATATATATATATTGTGTGTGTGTGTGTGTGTGTGTGTGTGTGTGTTTGTGTGTGTGTATTTGTAGATGACTATAATATATGCTCCCAAACCCCAGTAGAACTCTTTCGAAGGGAATTTAGCTGACGGTGACTGCATTGGCTTAAGCAAGACTCTCTGTTATTAGCGGATTTGAGCTCTCTTGTGACTGTGATATACATACCTATGTGTGTATTTATCAGTTACAATTCAGCTTCTTGCTGGTAGCTGCTGATGGCCGAGAGGTTAAAGACTGATTGAAGAGTCGGGTTTTGCTCCAGGCTGGAGGTATACTAAACCTAGCCACACTGAGGTGACCTAATACGTCGAAATGCGATGTGTGGGGATTTAAATTAAATAAAAAGTTCTAAGCGTCTGGACGCTAGCGTCCAGATTTAACGGGCAAATCAATAAAATCTTGATCTATACTTCAAAACAGTTGTGTCTTGTTATTTCTCTTCATCAACTCATCTCGTATTTCCTATAAATTGGTTACCTTCCGACGTGATTCGAACAACACCACCATAAACCGATGTAATTTAACAAACCGATGTAATTTAAAAAAAAACCCTTAAAAGTTCATCAGACGGAACTCTGCAAAGATTACCATTATTTGTATTATTCAGACTATTGTCCTCATATTCATTGTTATCTGTACAGAGTTTCGGCCGATGTGCCCTCCGGCCTTCTTCAGGTATTTCTTGTCGGACACAGGAACCTTCTTGTAATAGGGAGCCATCACAGAACTTTGAACCTAACTCTTCATTCAACCCACAGGGGTATCATGTTCTCATTCCACTAACAATATCTGAGGTACAGGTGTTAAGCTATGTTAATTATTATTCTATGTTACTGCTGCCCCTGACCAGGATTGAACCTGCAGTCTAGAGATAACTGTCATTTAGAACTGTCTTAACCTAACTCCTTTATCTACTAGGTTATGTGTCTAATTGTACAATCCAGTGTGAATTTTTTTCAAGCGCAAAGGTTAGAATTTATTTTGTAAAAACGAATTTTAAGTAGCGTCTTGGCAGATCAAGATGATCGAAATTGACCGAAAACATCGTTTTAAATGTATCAAAAATAAATTAAATGTGTAATATTATTTTGCTTTTTTACTGATGCTCATTATGTTACTTTTTCGACTTAGACAAAAATTTGACCATAAATAATCGGTTTAATGAATTTTAATTAATTTTTAAAATGAAAAGCAGACGATATTTTGGCAGATCCTACTCTTTTTCCTAATCCCACCAATCATCTAGCGAGAGCTTAACGGGTGACCCAACGGGTCACTTTTTGTCTAGTATATATATATATATATATATATATATATATATATATATATTACTACATGCTTATAAACAGCCAGAAAATTATTTTCCCATAAATATTCATATATATATATATATATATATATATATATATATATATATATTATATACGTATGTGTGTGTGTGTTATTGTGAGCATGTGCGTGCCTCTGTGTTTATCTTATATATATATATATATATATATATATATATATATATATATATATATATATATATTGGAGTGGCTTGCAACATTTGCAACGTTTTATAAGAGCAACGTCGAGAGTACGCAAAGCGGTTTTATTAAGCTTTCCCAGGAACTGGTTAGTCGTCAGACTGACCAATGCCCACTTCTTTCCCTTAAGGCCCCACACTTCATCTTCCCATCCTTTCCCGCCGAGAGTGTCTTTCATCGTCAGCATCTAACATCACCCCTACCGGAACAGCTGCTAGACCAAACAATCTTGAATCATTATCGCTAAAGTGTCATGACGTTTACGCAGTTGGTCTCTTCTGAAGGAGAAATGAATCACCCTTTAATGACTATCCGAGACCTTTTTTTATTATAATGTGCCATAGTATTTACTCTTGTACACGTACACACTTATAAAACCCGTGTACGCTCACATAAATAAATACATTCCCCATTCATACATATATAGGTACATATATACATATATAAATACATTCCATATATACATATATAAATACATTCCATATATACATTACATATATACATATATAAATACATTCCATATATACATATATAAATACATTCCATATATACATATATAAATACATTCCATATATACATTACATATATACATATATAAATAAATTCCATATATACATATATACATATATAAATACATTCCACATTCATACATATATAGGTACATATATAGGTACATCATTAAGCTTATAGTCATTTACTCACGTTGTTTTAAATA
>CM042158.1:23470452-23475452 GCA_023376005.1 Doryteuthis pealeii | reverse complement strand
CCTACATTTACATACACTTAAATACTTGTATGAACACGCACACACACGCACGCCACCACACACACACACACACACAACACACACACACACACACACACTGTGACATATCACTGGTACATCAACCAGTATACATATGTTAGAATTAGAAGAAAACTTTATTTGAAAGAAAGAAATAAAAAGGAAAACCCAAAGATGCGTAGGCGAGCAAAGGAAGTAAGATTCCATCGGTTTTGTATTTTTACGAAAGAATGTTAACATAACCGCTACTACCTATGTACTTAGAAGACAGTTGTACTCTTCCTCACGTGACAGGGAAAGTATGCATGTAGATTTCAGCTGTGACCCCGTAACCTAAAAGTACACCTTACCCCAGGGTGTTGCTATGACAACGACTGAGGAGGATTTTTCGCGCGAAAATCGCGCAAGCAACACACAATTGAAGGAACCACCCGACAGACGACACTTGAATACGACCGCTCTGCAAAAATTCGATATTTGGATCGAAAGACGGGAGGACGAAAGAATTAAAGACATTTTACCATGAATTAAAGTTAATTCATTTGGAAGGAAGGAACGAATCACCGTTGATAAAAAAAAGCAAAAGGAAATGAACAATTTAATAAAAGGACATTATTTCGCTATCACTGCTAACAGGTAGCTCCAATTGGGAAGGAATATTTGAAGTGAGCACACTCGTGCACTCACTCTAAAAACTTTATTCATTTTTAAAAGAGAGATACAGCAAGTGTGTCACAACTCGGCATATAGCCGCAGGTTTGGGGGGAGGGGGGGTAAGGGTGACAAAACTGGTCATACTACTTTATGAGTCATACTACTACATGAGTCTATTTAGCTAGGTTCATTCACTGAGCGATCCATACTAAAATAAACTCTTGCATTCTTCTCCTTGCTCAGCCTACTTACACCAAAATATTGGGAAGGGGTCTTACCCCTCTGTAGAGGCGCAGTCGGTGTGTTCTAAAACCCCGGCCGATAGATCTGTGAAAGATTTGGCAAACAGCATCCCGTCCTCTACCTGTTTGATCGCTGAATTAAAAAAAAACAATCCTTTTAGAATTCCTTATCGTAACCATAGAAACAGAGCAAAAATTTGCTATTCTTATACACCGTTGCCAAGGTAACGAGGACACGATCTAAACCACCGGATTTGGTGCATTAAAAATACAGACAAGCGAGAAATTTATCAAAAGTGTCAGATTTCAAAATCTTAGTGTGTAAATATTGGCTAACGCAAAGGAGGCGTTTTGTGTAATGGTTATTTGTCTTTGGAAACGACTAGGCTGGTGACATTTCACAAGAAACTAATGCCCTTGGGAAAGGAAAGCATCGAAATATTATCAGTCTAGCTATGGGTAAATACTAGGACGGAATGGAATCTTTAATCTTGGTTAGGCAACCAGTCTTGGAGAAGGAAAACTGATTTATTTATCATTATCATATAATGATATATTATTATTTGTTTATCAAAATGACTTGATTCGGCATTAAATGACCCGAAAATGGTTGATATGCTGTAAAAGAAAACAACCAAATCATATAGATATAATCTCACCTACACATATATGCATTTAACTAGGGGAGTTTAGGGTTAGGGTTAGGGTTAGGGTTGTACCTAGATATATGATCCAGAACAGAAGTCACTCATTCTGACCAAACAATCCAATTTTAGCCTCATCAAATCCATAAAAATGAATTCCAAAAATCACAATCACAAAGTGCAAAAAGCATTATTTGATGGTTGGTTGGTTTATTGGTGGGTTGGATTTTACGGCATGTCAACCCTTGTTGGGTTATTTTATGCCGAAAACATTTTCTTTTAATTAATTCTTGTCGGGTATTTAAAAATTTTTTCAAACTCAATATTTCAAAACACATTTTAATGCTCATTTTTAAAAAAAATCTGTTTAATCCATAGATGTGACTCTAACAGGCATTACCACTTCGAGGTATGTTGGACCCTGGAGTACTAGGGATAAAGGGGTACTCAATACCTCTCAGTTCAAGAGCTCCAGAATTGGAACTTCATCACTAAATGCAGTTTAACGTCATACCAAATACACTAAGATCTTTAGCCACCGCCTTCTAGTACATATATGATAAAAAATGTTTGAGACGTGCTATGAGTGCAATATGGTCGGAACAATCATATAGGTGCTAAGTAAGGGCCAAAGTAGAGTGTTGCATGTCATGGGCTGCTCAGCCAAGCAGATTCCGTCCTTAAGCATTACAAGTCACCAAGTCGCCAACGAGTGGCCCAATTGGGTAGATCTTACCCCTATGCAGAAGGGCAGTCTGTGTATTCTATTGCCCAAGTTGTCAGGACGGGCATTATTTGAAGAGAATGGTTCCATGTGCATTTTATTTCCTCCTCTCTTGGGGATCTGACATCATTTTTTTGTTTCTTAACCTTCCAGCACCTTCTACCTGTTTTTTAAAAACGCTTTGCATATATATTATATATATATATATATATATATATATATTTCCTGTAAGGATATAGTCCTGCACAATACCTCCTTCAACCCACTTCCTCTCACTATCTGAATAAAAGCCAGTCCTTGGCGACCACTTTCTCTCACTCCTTATTCGTGTTTTTGTCATATGTTTAAACACCACGGTGACAGTTAGGATGACTCACAGTTCTGAAGACATTGAAAATATTGAAAATATTTACAGTGGAAACTGTTGAAAAAAAACCCCACTCTACAGTAGGGTAGGTCGATTTTTCACTTTAAAAAAATATCAAATTGTCCATCTATGCGAAAGTTCTGTTTTAGTATACTGAATACTAATACCAAAAATTACATCTTTTACTTGCACAATTATACAGGAAATAGCATAAAAGATAGTCTACTATGCACCAAAAAAATACAGGAAATAGCATAAAAGATAGTCTACTATGCACCAAAAATTCTCGTTTTCTAAAGGCTAAATTTTGCGAAACGATGATTTTTAGTGCATTTTAGTAGACTATCTTTGATGTTATTTCCTCAAACAATGGTGCAAGTAAAAGATCTCATTTTTGGTATAAGTATTTAGTATACTAACACACAACTTTCGCACAATGGATAATTTGATATTTAAAAAAAGTGAAAAATCGACCTACTCTACTCTACTCTACAGTGTCAAAAACATTTGGTTTAAAAACAACTATATGACCCCAGAGTCATTTGAACCACATGCTCACCCTCGTCCCCAAAAGCCAGAGAAATCCCTATAAAATGTTTTCGGTAGAGCATCCGCCTCGGAACAACACGCACGGCTTGGATCTGTGCGGTAAAGTGGGGAGCTGATCGTATGCGTGGCCCTCCACTTCAGATGCAAAAAGATCTCCCTGGTCTTGGGCTGGTGAAAACTCAACACCCTAAATAAGGATTAGATAGTACCACTTATTTCCCAAGGGTATTAGTCCGAAAGTGAACGTAATAGCGTGACTGGAGTGCGAAGTGACTAACTACGATGTCACAGTCCAGCGCACGTTAGATACTTCGCCACGGGGATTCAACTTCTATATACACATAAGACACATTGCAGCCCTCAACAAATTAACCAAGAACAAGAACATCTTATTATAATGGAGATTGTGTGTTTTTATGTCTGTAACCGAAACTACATTACTACTCAAGTCCCGATTCCCTTAGTTATTGACATCATATTCTCCATGATTTTATTTTTATCTAAACCTCAATTATTAATAAAATTGTCTTAAATTATTAATACTGTTAACTATGTCTACATACTGACAACATGCAATTATATTTATATATACAACAAAATAGCGGTTTACAGTGTGATCGGGAAGGCTAATTTGCATATTAATATTAAAAAATCGAATTTAATAAATATGTGCTTAGTATTATTGATTTCTAACTGTTTGGTTTTATTTTAATGAATATAAGCAAAAGTCTCTTCAATGAATCTTAAATGAAATCCATTAACAAGATAAAATAACTGTCATTTTATTCTTTACTTCCTCTTTTAACTAAATACTTAAATTAGAAAAAATAACAATGAAAGACGAGAGTGATGGAAGAGTAAGTTTCAGTTATTCTATTTTTCGATTATACTCCCCTCTGTTTCAAATCATTTTATCTGCATTCTTATTTAGTTTCATTAGCCTTTCTAATTTAATACAATATTTTATTACACTAAAACTTAAATACTTGCACCCGGAGGGTGCATATATTTGCTAGTTACCATAACATCCCTTGACAAAGGTGGAGGCATCATTATACTAAACACAATAGATTATCACAACAAAATTATGGACTTTGTAGCAGTTCCCTGGTAATATTTTCTGATGATGTAATGATGACACGAAGACCGACTGATGTTGAATGTAGAAGATTTTATTTACTTCCAAACACTGTGAAATACTGAAATAAAATGGAGTATAAAACAATTACTATTTTACAAAAAGGGTCTTTAACAAATGCCAGCAACTTCACGGGAAAATTCGAAAGAAACATACCTGTGCGCCGTTACCAGTACCAAGAACTAACTAAGGACTAAATTCTAATTTTGGAACAATATTTTCCACACAACTTTTTTACTGCTTTTACCCTGGGCGGAAGTCCCTATTTTTCCCTAAGGATATCTGTTGATCTTGCCACAATGCCATTCTGGCCCTGTGGGTCACTTGATTATCAGACCCTACAGAGTTGCTTCCCTTACACTGTCCATGTTTAAGGGTATATTTTGAGGGTAGAAAATAAATATATCTAACTATTAGGCGCACTCAAAGGCGACAGCTACAGACTTACTCAATGATACTAACACACATACCAACCCATTTCCATAAATACCATCAACAAAAACACAGAAATTTTCAACAAAACATATATAAAAAAAAAATCCAATGAAGACAAATTCTGGCACACTCTCATTAATTACCACCCCTTCATCCCTTCAATATATGGCCTACCCAAAACACACAAAACAAACATCCCTCTACGCCCGATCATCTCAGGTATCGGTAC
>CM042158.1:23362952-23465452 GCA_023376005.1 Doryteuthis pealeii | reverse complement strand
CCCGAGTTCAATTTCTGGACGAAGTTGTTTGCATTTTACATGGCTCTAATACCATTGGGAAAGGTATGAATCCAATTCTCGCCCCAGCTATGGGTGAATAGCAGATCAGACTGAGCTCTTTAACCATGGCTTGTTAACCAGTCTAGGATAAGGAAAACTCTGAATTCAAACCTGTTAAACTCCGCTTCAGAAATTGACATTGTGTCGCATCCTGCTCCTGCGGAGAGGTTGGTATATATATATATATATATATTGTGATTGCCACTTATTCACAGAAGAAGGCCATTTCTACCAGTATTTCGGTTGTGAGCACTCAGATGGCTCAGAGATCCAGCATTGCTTTTACGGGCCCTGTCACACATATGAGCCCTCCTCCCGGCTTCCTCTGGTATGCGACCGTACATGACTGAGAAGCCCAGCCCTCGACAGACTGGCCCTGCCACACACATCACATATAGGATCAGGCTTGAATGTGGGAAATGTGTCTAGGACGTCCGTTATGTGTCGTCTACGTAAAGCCCGCTTCAAATGGAGTACTGGGGCCGCTTTACCTCAAACCTCTTAATTATTGCTTTACTTACCTTCAAATTTATTACTTAATCTTACCTTCAAAATTCTCCTCGTCTTTTGTTGATATTTCCTTCCCAGCATTTTTGGAATGGGTTCTGGATGTCGTTTTGAGGAATAGCGCACAGATCTCATAGCGCATATTCTTCTCTTCTGTCGTATGAAATCGATGGATTTTTTAAGTTTGGAAAGAAGAAATAAAGTCCGTAGGTGCCGAATCTCTTCGAATTGATTGATCTATCTATTAATAATGGAGATTCGCTTCCGGTTTTTGTCTGTAACAAATATTACGTCACTGCTTACGTCACATTACCCAACACATAATCCAACGTCATAACATATAATAAATATACTCAAAATGTGAGCATGCACCGTTAGACAATCCTCATTGTTTCAATAAATAGATGCCCGGCGTTATATATTTATATATAGATTGTTTTATTCTAATATAATATCTAAAGTTATCGGAACTGTTTCCATTTCAAATTGTCTTTCTTTCTTTCTTTCTTTTTTTACTCCTTTAATAAATTTGACGATTTTACATACTTATGGTACACACTCTATGACATTGAATTTTCAACTCCCATCCCCTCAGACAATATCTTTCAAAAAATTATTTTTTTTTTATTTTGCTAGTGTATATAATAAAAGTAAAAGTAAAGTCATCGGGGTGGTCTAATGTCGGTATCAACCCTACAGCGAGGGAGTCTATCCTCTTTTCACTAGTGCCAGACCAAGTTTTGCGTCTGAGACGGGGCACCACACCATCCATCAGCTCCTCTCTTTACCGCACAGATCCCTATGTTACTCATGCGCTGAGTTGGCGAAGAACCGGTATCGAACCAGGAACCTTGTGGTTCCTCGGTGGACACTCTACCGACTGAGTCAGAATCTTTAATCTCAGAAACTCGTTTAGAACTGTTTTGTTTCAGAGACTCGATAAGAAATTATTCAACTTACGATAAGTTCGCGGCATAACCAAAAAGAGAATGATATTGATTTTTCTAAAGCAACTTTTTAAAGGACTTAAACCAAATGGGCCGGTTTAGCTCAGTCGGTAAAATATTCACCAGAGAATCACAAGGTCCCGGATTCGATAGCTGTCCTCACCTACACAACGTATGACTAATTTGATCTGTTCGGTAAAGCAAGTGGGAGCTGGCGGTAGGTATAGCGTTGCACCTCACCAAAGTGTCTCCCTGGCTAGCGAAAAGGGGATAGATTTCTTCGCTGTTCGGCTGATACAAAAAATAGGTATTTTTATTGTTATAACTAGCAAATATAAGCACGCCCCGGGTGCGAGTATTTAAGTTTTGATGTAATAAAATATCATATTAAATTAGAAAGGCTAGTGAAACTAAATAAGAATGCAGATAAAACGATTTGAAACAGATGGGGTATAATCGAAAAATAGAACAACTTAAACTTACTCATCCATTACTCCCGTCTTTCATTGCTAAATTTTCCTAATTTAACTATTTAGTTAAAATAGGAAGTAAAGAATAAAATTACAATTATTTCTTCTTGTTAATGGATTTCTTTTAAGATTTATCCCCGAGATTTTTGTTCATATTCATTAACATAAAACCAAACAATTATTAATCAATAATACTAAGCACATATTTATTGAAATCATATTTTTAATATCAATATGCAAATTAGCCTTCCCGTTTACACTTTAAACCGCTATTTTGCTGTATATATAAGTACAATTGCATGTTTTTAATATAGGGTATTAATAATGTAAAATAATTTTATTAATAATTGAGGTTAAAATTAAAATAAAATTGAGGTTAAAATAAAAATAAAATCATGGAGAATATGCCTTAAATAACTAAGGGAATTGTTACTTGAGCAGTGATATAGTTTCGGTTACAGATAGAAAAACACACAATCTCCATTATAATAAGATATACTACCAAATATTCAAAAATTGTTTTCTTCTGTGTTTAACAGATTTGTAAAGCTAAAAACATGGAACTCTTGTCAGTCGAGCAACAAGTCGAAAAGAACTGGTTGGAAAAAATTATAGGTATGTTGATATAAATTCTTTTTCTTTATTTTATTTCATATGTTATATATTGCCTGATCAATCGGT
The DNA here is from genome assembly GCA_023376005.1 of Doryteuthis pealeii. Lineage (NCBI taxonomy): Eukaryota > Metazoa > Mollusca > Cephalopoda > Myopsida > Loliginidae > Doryteuthis > Doryteuthis pealeii. The sequence continues at coordinate 23,462,787 of CM042158.1, read as the reverse complement.
TGCACCTGGAGACCGGACTACATGCAGGAAGTGTGTGGGTGTCAAGTGCGGGCTGGAAACAAAAACAGGATATAGCCTTGAACTGACCTATGACACCTAAAGATGCAGGTGTACATTTGACACTGTTTAGGCGCAAAAACCTGTAGGCGTAGCCCATAACCAATTAAAACAGGCTGCGTGAGTGAAGAGGTGTGTCTACAGAAAAACTGCGTATATGTCACGATCAAAGAGGCGTGATACCATGAGTTAGACTACAATAAAAAAAAAGCTCGTAAAATCAATTTGGCAGACAAAGATCAGGTTCGAGATCGCTTGCAGAAAAGCCCCGAAGGCTCCATGTTTGCGTAACCCCTGCTAATGACTCTCAGTCTGCACACAACCGAGGAAATAAAGACATCATCTTATATTTTCATAAATACAAATGTTCATGTTCTTTGACGGGTCCAGAGTGTAACACATAGCCTTCTTACTTCTTTTCTTACCATTTTATACAGGGTATCTGCTAAGGTTTTAAATGCCATCCTTGGCCAGTTGAAAAGGGCTTAAGTAAGTAAGTCCTGAGTTATGGAATCCTTTGGTAAGTGTATAAGTCCTATCCTGCGAATAAGTCCTATCCAGGTTATTGGTAAAGGTCCAGTGATACAATCCTATGTCCGTCGTCCACGAAAGTTCAAAGCAGTTGTGCGTAGTGTGACCAGAACAGCCGGTATAAATATTATATCAGCAGCAGAGTACTGCCAGTGATTGACCAAGAGGTTGATCACATAGTTCTCGGCGAGTCTATAAATAAAATTGAATATCTAGCACACGCCTTATATCTAACAAAAATCCCAACAGTATCTATAAAACCCTGCAACAGATTTAAAATGTAACAACAAAGATAAAAGTTTTATTGAAGTGCAATAATCAAAATTACATAAATAAAACTACAAAGTTGAACTTTCATACGATGTTTACTAAATTATTCACTAGCAGGACCTGTGGATATACCACAGTATGATAATCTACTTATTACAACGATTGATATGTTTACTTAAAGAGCTATTACAATAATTTGATATGTAAAAAGTATAATAATCTTGATTTAATTCTCTTCACTCTTTTTTCTTTATTTCCTTCTTTTCATTATGTTCGATTAAAACAAATTAGCATCTTTCTCTATCTTTCCCCTACTCCATATTCTTTCTTTCTTTATTTATTTCTTATATTTTTTCTGTGTAGTATGTCCCTTTCTTCCCTTCCTTTCTTTATCATAAAAACGGAATGGTCCATTATTTAGTTGAGATGACGACACTCATAAGAAATAAGAATTCGGCGGATAAACAACACCAGATAATCAGAATTTATATTTGGTATTTCCTCTTGGACGATTTGGATGGTGTCATTTTTAACCAGAGGGTATTACAAGATGATAACGGTTGTACAATTAAAGAACAAGAGTATTAATATATAAATTAGTACAACGTGAGTTATTAAGTTTTAAGTTTTAAAACTGCTGCAAGATTTTATGAACACCCTTTACTTATCTTCTTGGCTGGCCGGATCGTCTCTTTTTTTTTTGTCTCTTTTATGCTGCTCTCTGGGCTGATTTATTTGTACTTTGATATTCCTTCTGGTTAGTCTCGAGCGTTTCTTCATCTCTGTGTCCATTCTCGTTCTTGATTTGTATATAACTTAATATGATTTGTATATAACCTAGTATAATAGTATAAATATTATATAACCTAGTATAATTGTACAAATTGTATATAACCTAGTATGATTTGTATATAACTTAATATGATTTGTATATAACCTAGTATAATAGTATAAATATTATATAACCTAGTATAATTGTATATATATATTGTATATAACTAGATTTGTATATAAGTATATAGTATAATATATATATAACCTAGTATAGTAATATATATTGTATATAACCTAGTATATATATGTATATATAACCTAGTATGATTTGTATATAACTTAAATATGATATATAACCTAGTATAATGTATAATTGTACCCTAGTATGATTTGTATATAACTTAATATGATTTGTATATAACATAGTATAATAGTATGATTTGTATTAAAAAAATATTGCGATTCAATGTGTTAAAAATTGATAACTTGTTGTGAACATTTCTATTTCATATCAAAGAGTTTATAAATATTCTTCATGGGGGAGGGGGAGATATATAAAATGCTAAATCCAACAAAATTTAACCTATTTTTGTATCATTATTCAACGAACAAAAACTCGGGATATTTTTTTAGACGTCTTTATTCAAGTTCCCAAGTTAACCGACACATGTGGGGAAGAAATAGCCATCTTCGGAAGGACACCATTTGCGTCTGTCACCACCGGTCACCCAGCTAAAAATGAATCTGCAATTGTTCTCACGATCGGATTGACCAACCAGAGAACAACTACAAGGTCAGCGAAAGGTTAAGCCTTGTCAATTATTTTACGGGTATTTTCTATTACTCTGAATTGCCAAGTACATTTTAAATTATATACCACCGTACTCAATTAATTGACAGTCAATTAATTATGTGAAATTTTGAATAAACTATATTCATCATGTTTGTAAAATGAAATGGTACTTAAATCATTTCCTGGTTTCACCTTGGTGACAAGATTTCATTTATATCCAACCATCAAACCCACTGCCAAATAAAAAGTCCAGCCGATAACTAATACTATCATTACCATAGCGTACGTTCTGGGAAATGGAATCTGCAATCCAAGTTCAAATCCTGGGCAAGGCAGTTTGCGTTTAATTTTATGCTAATGCCCTTGAGAACCGCACGAATTCATTTCTTTTTATTAGTAAATGATATGGTAGGTGGGCTCTTTAGTCTTGGTATGGCAACTAGTCTAGGAGAAAGAAAACTCTGAATTTAAACCAGATGTACTTTGCTTAAAAATTGACCCTGTGTCACAGCTTACCGGTGACGGAGGGTTTGGTCAAATACATACTACCAACACTGGATGTCACATACTTGTAGCTTTATATAGGAGGAGCTCATTGCGTGACAGTTATCGTCATCGTAAATGGAAACGGTGACTGGAATTCAAATCATTGACGAGACTGTTTGCGTTTCACTTAGGGTTAATGCATTTGGAAGAGGCATGAATCCAAGTATTCTACCACTACAGTTATGCGTAAATAGTAGGGCAGACTGTGTTATCTAGCTTTGATACAGAAACCTGTTTAGGAGAAAGAAAACTCTGAATTCAAACCAGAATTAACATGTTTCGCTATAAAGATATCCTAAGAATATATATATATATATATATATATATATGTGTGTGTGTGTGTGTGTGTGTGTAAAATGTGTTCAACCTGTTGTACCTTTTCAAAAACAAATGCATTGTTTTCAGTCTCTTTTTCTTTCTTTCTTTCTTTTCTTTCTTTCTTTCTTTCTCAATCGTTCTGTCTCTGTCTCTCTCTCTTTTAAATTCCTTATACATGTATAAAACAGCAAAAATTGTGCATTATCGTGATCTTTTTAATTAAACAATACAATTAAAATGCTTTAGAATGTTGCATCGTCCCCTATGGAACACGTTTACTGTAGATGACCGCCATCTTGTGATGGAGATCACCTTTTAGTTGAAAAGAAAGAAATGACACCAAATCTTCGAAATAATTGTAGAATTTTTATTATTCATTGATGGAGGTCAGGGGTACAGATTCGCGGCCAACACATCTTTGTTAACCAACACTTATATCGCCGAGTATAACATATGTCATTTTGTGTCTTTCCCGATGTGGTAAGCCTTTCGCAGTTTGTTCTGCCGTTCTGTGTGTCAGTCTTTTTCCCCAGCACGTGGGAGTTGCATTTACACCTGTTCAGATTCCGGTGCTACAAATCTTTCAATGAAACCTTCCCTTCCTTACGCTTGCACCTGACGACATCTGGGTCATTTTCAGGCCATTACATTACTTACCTGCTATACCCGGTGACATCTGTGTCCGGATGATAATTTTGTGGCGTTTTTTGTCTGCACTGAAAATTTTCGGTGATAACCCGGAGATTGTAATTAGAACAACATCAGGAACTGCTTCATTGCATGTATTAGTAATAATTATAAGAGAACTCAAAGGGGTTTCTATCCTAGACAGCACCTCCCCTTTGCATTAAGTTCAGAATTAATTCAGATTAATTCAAATAATATGCAGAGGAAACTATGTAACTTTTGTCCCTGTGTTCGAGTGCAGTCCCACGTTAAAAGGCCTTGTGCCACATCCCTGGGAAGGTAAGTAAATGTGAATATCAATATAAAACCATTGGTCTATTTATTGTTTGTTACCCTAGAAAATGGCACATTGTAGCGAGACTTTGTAGCGACCCTTCTAAGCAATTTCCAATCCAATTTGAAACTTAATGAAAATAAAAATGTTAGCTCTTCTTTTGCGCTCCCCCAAATTATTATAATTTCTCTGGGGAGATACGTATTAAATGTTAATTATAGCGTACTACTATTTTTTTTAATTTCCTGATAATTATAACATTTATTTTTAAGATGAGACTCGATATATGAGATTTAATTGACACCAAATGTAGGTTTTTAAGTAAATAGAATAAAATGTATATTTAACGTGAGGAACAAAAAGAAACTGTAAAATATTTGAGCCTAAATTGCTAACTTAACATTTTAGGTCTATGGTCTAAAAAGTGAAAAAATCCATCTTATATATATATATATATATATATATATATATATATATATATATCGGCCAGCAAAGACTTACATTGATCAGCTCTGTGCGGTTGCTGGATGCTGCGTAGAGGAACTCCCGAGAACGATGTGAGATAGGGACGGACGGAGAGAGATTGTCATGGCCATCTGTGCTAATAGCACGACCTGATGATGATGATGATGATGATATATATATATATATATATATATATATATATATATATATATATATATATAGTAGAAAGATATATACAGATAACCTACTTAAGTTTCACAAAAAAAAGGAGGGAGTTTATCCCCTTTTTGCTAGTGTTAGACCAGGGAGATTGTTTTTTTGCTGGGGGGGGACACACTTATCTTCAGCTCCCCACTTTACTGCACAGGTAAGATTACCCAATCTGTGTTACCCTTGCACTGAATTAGTGGGGACCAGTATCGAACCAGGAACAATGCGATTCCTAGGCGGGTGCTCTACCAATTGAGTTAAACCGGTCCTATATATATATATATATATATATATATATATATAGAGATAGAGAGAGAGAGAGAGAGTTTAAATTCCTGTATGGTTTGGAAACCTTGGCCACAGATCTGGTGGGTGGGGTAAAATATCTTGCATGGTTAAAGTGGGGCCGTCTCCACGCAGTACCTGCCCCAATAAAATGGGTAAGTGCCAGGTTTATTGTCCGGCGCCTGGGGTACCCTTAAAAGAAGAATACAGACGGAAACCAAGCATTTTTACACTACCTGTCACATGAGCTTCTGTTCGGGTCATTAAATATCGAATCAAGTCAATTTGATATCAGGTTGCGGTAAATAACGGATTCGTGCGTCCTTTATTCAGAGACGAAACGTGATTCATTTTTTTAAGTTTAGAGAAAAAAATCAACGGGCTTCCAAACAATGGGGTCAGTAGTCTATGCGGAAGGCCGAATAATTGGTCGGTCATAAAATTCTGACTAGGAGTGGTAGTACCTGTTAGGGTTCTATCTATGGGACAAATATATCTGTTTAAAAACTATTAGTATTCGATCAGACCATGTGCAAAAAAAAACCCTCTTAAAAACAAAAATGTAGATATGACCGTACAATTCGATTCCATAACTTTTAGGCATAAAATAAGTCTAGACGAGTTGACATGCCGTTAAAATAAATCAACAAATCTGTTTCATTATGAACCAAGAAAAGATTCCACATCAAAATCTCTTCAACTGAGAAAATGCTATAAGGGTTAGCGTGCTAGTAAGTAGACTATTTGTTGTACCAGCCGTTCCTACAGTGGAGAATATACACCGGTTCTCACTATAAATAGTGAGACACCGAGTGAAAAGGTTGTACTGTTACCGTACTGTTACCGTACTGTTACTGTTTAGCGGCAAGCTAGCCGTTCTTGTACCTTATTGTAAATACACTTGTCTCTTTTTACCCTACCTCGACTTGACTTCTTTTTTTACTGTTGAACTAACATCACAACACTATTGTTAGTGAGTTCGATTCTCGCTGGGTGTCCCATACTTCTGCCCATGTGTCAAACTAGACAGCTTAATAAATGACAACTTAGAAAACGAGATACCACATATCTTGGAGCAGGTGTACTTAGAATATTAGCATATGTGTTGATCTACTTGGTATATAACGTTGATGTGGTAACCAGTCTATGAGAAGGGCCCGTTAAACTCCACTTAAAATTGACCTGATGTCGCATCTTGTTCGTTGGGAAGAGGTTAAGTAAATACAATCTCAGTATATGTAGCCGACTTTTTTTTAGTTTAGTATAATTTTAGTATAACTTTTTTTTAAAGAAATAATGTTCATTCATAGTTTTTTATATCTAAAAGGTTGGTGCTGAGAAGTTCATAGGTTGAAAATTTCATATAAGAAACGAATGGGATCCAAGCACTGTAACACCAATGAAAAAAGTGTGTGGACCTCAAGGGGGATTATGTTGAAAAATAAACTTCATTTGATCTCATTCCATTAGAGTATCTTGGTCAAGCTATGAACCTTTCAGCCCATCCCCGTAGATTCAGAACTATCAATAGTGAGAACCTCCTCCTATTTGATAAATTATACATCAGAGGAAGGCTGTAGCATTCATCAGCCGTAAACTCATGATAAATCCATGTGAATACTAGTCCACCCAACTCGTGAAAAACAAAGAAAAATATTTATTCAAGTTCAAAATGTAAACTAATGAGGGTCGGAGATTTACAAGTCGAAATGTAGAACTCCGAAACATTCGAAATTTGATGAGATGACAAGTCCCAATGATATTCCTGAGCAACTAAAACTTTTTTGTGCGTCGTTCATTAAGTATTCCAATTGTGTATGAATACGTATAGTTAGAAATAGGTTTGTGCGTGCAAGTGCGTGCATGTATTAGGGCGTGTCAAAGGTTTTGTAATATTTAAAGCAGTGGAAAGGTATCTACTGTGGTTGGTAGTATGGTGGTAGTTGGTGCGCTGACACGTTGTGGATTGTCCCACGCTCGTGTGTGATTTGAAAGCCACACAGATGAAGTAGTTTAGTTCGGGAAGCCATGCTTTACGTGTTCGGATTGAGCCATAACACCATCGAAACATTTGTTGTGCGAAAGGAGAAGGTGGAGTTGATCAGAATATAGTAATTAGATGGTTCAAGAAATTTCAATTGGATTACAAGAACCGGGACTATCATGTAAGTTCAAATAGGCCTAAAACTGTGAAAAAAGTCTAAAAGTTAAAGGTGTAATTGATCCCCATATAGTAACCAGATGGTTCAAGAAATTTCACTTGGATTACAAGAACCATCATGTAAGTTCAAATAGGCCTAAAACTGTGAAAAAAAGTCTAAAAGTTAAAGGCGTAGTTGATCCCCATATAGTAACCAGATGGTTCAAGAAATTTTACTTGGATTACAAGAACCGGGGCTATCATGTAAGTTCAAATAGGCCTAAAACTGTGAAAAAAGTCTAAAAGTTAAAGGCGTAGTTGATCCCCATATAGTAACCAGATGGTTCAAGAAATTTCACTTGGATTACAAGAACCATCATGTAAGTTCAAATAGGCCTAAAACTGTGAAAAAATGTCTAAAAGTTAAAGGCGTAGTTGATCCCCATATAGTAACCAGATGGTTCAAGAAATTTCACTTGGATTACAAGAACCGGGACTATCATGTAAGTTCAAATAGGCCTAAAACTGTGAAAAAAGCCTAAAAGTTAAAGGCGTAGTTGATCCCCATATAGTAACCAGATGGTTCAAGAAATTTTACTTGGATTACAAGAACCGGGGCTATCATGTAAGTTCAAATAGGCCTAAAACTGTGAAAAAAGTCTAAAAGTTAAAGGCGTAGTTGATCCCCATATAGTAACCAGATGGTTCAAGAAATTTCACTTGGATTACAAGAACCATCATGTAAGTTCAAATAGGCCTAAAACTGTGAAAAAATGTCTAAAAGTTAAAGGCGTAGTTGATCCCCATATAGTAACCAGATGGTTCAAGAAATTTTACTTGGATTACAAGAACCGGGGCTATCATGTAAGTTCAAATAGGCCTAAAACTTTGAAAAAAGCCTAAAAGTTAAAGGCGTAGTTGATCCCCATATAGTAACCAGATGGTTCAAGAAATTTTGCTCGGGTTGCAAGAACCTTTACTTTCAGACAAGAATTGGTCGGCGTAAAACTGTGGATACCGAGATAGTGCTCCAAGCCATAGATGTAAATCCGACGAGAAGCACTAGGAAAGTATCAGTCGAGCTCGACATCTCACAGTCCAGTGTGTTTCATCACCTTCATCGTCTTGGCGAAAGCATCCTGGGCTGCTGAAATTTGCCATACGTTACCAAAATATTACAAGACTTTTAACTTACTCTAATGTGCATGTCAAAATGCGTATGTGTGTGTGTGTGTGTGTGTGTGTGTGTGTGTGTGTGTGTGTGTGTGTGTGTGTGTGTGTGCGTGTGTGTGTGTGTTTTTACTATTTTCCCATCTATTGAAATTTGTGCCTGACATTACTAAAATATTGCAAAACTTTTGACTCACTTGCATGTGCGTAGGTGTGGAAATATATATATATATATATATATATATATATATATATATATATATATATATATGAGGAAAAAGTGGAAGTGAATCCGACAGTATCTAATATGAAAAAATTGAAAAATACAAGTTTATAAACAATACTCGTTTATAAACTTGTGTTTTTCAATTTTTTCATAATATATATATATATATATATATATATATATATATATATGTGTGTGTGTGTGTGTGTGTGTGTGTGTGTGTGTGTGTGTGTGATATAGGATTGGTAACATTTCTGGAGAGTGTTTGATCATTTAAAGATTTTTTTAATTACTTTTTTCCCATTTATTGAAGTTTGCGCCTCTCGTTACCAAAATATTGCAAAACTTTGTGTAGATGTACGTGTGTGTGTGTGTGTGTGTGTGTGTGTGATTGGATATTGGTGAAATTCCTGGAGAATCTTTGATCATTTTTTAAATGTCTTTTTCCTTTTTTTTCCATCAATTGAAGTTTGTACCTTACGTTACAAAAATAATGCAAAACTTTTAATCCACTTTAATATTTCTGTGTAAGTGAATATGAATGTGTGTACATGTATGTGTGTATGTGTGTGTGTGTTTTTGTGTGTGTCTGTGTGTGACTGTGTAAGTGTATGTGCGTGAGTATTTGTGTGTATGTGTGATACGAGATATTAATGAAATTCCTGGAGAGTCTTTTATCATTTTTTTAAATTTCTTTTTTCATTTCATTTTTCTGTCTATTGAAATTTGTGCCGCACGTTAACAAAATATTGCAAAACTTTTCACTCACCCTAATATCTGTGAACATGTGCGTGTGCATGTGCGTACGTGTGTGTGTGTGTGGGGGGGATACGAGATATTGGTGAAATTCCTGGAGAGTCTTTGATCATTTTTTAAAAATTTTCTTTCTTTTTAATTCATCTGTTGACGTCTTGGGCTGGGCGTAGGTATCGAACCCTTGGTGGAATCAAACCAGTGTAAGACATTTTACCTTCGGGGTGCGGCGATTTCCTGGAATGGGAAAGGCAGACCTCGAGAAGCTGTTCCACATACCAGTTGTTCTTGGGAGGAAGGCCGAGGGGCGTGGTATCTTCTTTTCTTTCGGTGATTTGCCACTGTAAGGATTTGCAGAACTGGTAAGGTGACTTGGCAGCAAAGGAAGGAAGATACACAAAATTTCAAATATTTCAATTTCAGTTATATCCAGTTATTTCAGTTATTCCATTGATGAAGAATGCGGCACATAGTCAAAGAAAATCTGCAGCCACATCTTATTATTATGGAAATTGTGTTTATCTGTCTGTAACCGAAACTATATTACTACTCAGGTCACAAATCCCTTAGTTATTTACGTCATATTCTCCTTGATTTTATTTTATCTAAACCTCAATTATTAATAAGATTGTTTTACATTATTAATACTGTTGACAATATCCACATACTAATAACATGCAATTGTATTTATATATTTAAAAAATAGTGGTTTACAGTGTGAACGGGAAGGCTGATTTGCATATTGATATTAAACATTTGATTTTACATTATTAATATTGTTGGGCTTATCTACGTACTAAAACATAGCAGTTTACAAGACTATATGGAGATTGTGTTTGTCTGTTTGTAACCGAAACTATTCACTACTCAGGTCACAAATCCCTTAGTTATTTACGTCATATTCTACATGATTTTATTATCTAAACCTCAATTATTAAGATTGTTTTACATTATTAATATTGTTGGGCTTATCTACATACTAAAACATAGCAGTTTACAAGACTATATGGAGATTGTGTTTGTCTGTTTGTAACCGAAACTATTCCACTACTCAGGTCACAAATCCCTTAGTTATTTACGTCATATTCTCCATGATTTTATTTTATCTAAACCTCAATTATTAATAAGATTGTTTTACATTATTAATACTGTTGAAAATATCCACATACTAATAACATGCAATAGTATTTATATATAAAAAAATAGTGGTGTACAGTGTGAACGGGAAGGCTGATTTGCATATTGATATTAAAAATTTGATTTGAATAAATATGTACTTGGTATTATTGATTTTTTAATTGTTTGGTTTTATCTTAATGAATATGGACAAAGATATTTATCTTGAATCTGTTGATAATAAAGATTCAGTCTCTATTTGTCTGTAACCGAAACTACTTTACTGCCTACGTCACAGTTATTTCTGGAATTAAAATAAGATTAAAGTATTTAATTTATAGTCAGTATCATACTTCATAAAAAATATTTAAAATCTATGAAAAATCAGTTAATTGTCAAATTTTCACGAAAATTTCGATACTTATTCACCTTTAGATGAATATATGTTTAAAATAGTTTAAAAAAAGATATATTAGGAGAAATATTTTTGTACTAGGTCGACCTAGTAAAATATATTTTTTTCGGATTTCATTAAATTAAATAAGGGGGGGGGGCTTATTCAATTTAATGAAATCCGAAACAAAACAAATATCTCAGTGAGTGGAGTGGAGTGGAGTGAATATGATGCTTTTTAAGTAAGTAATTTTTTAAAAATATTAAAAGTTTTATTTTATTTATTTCATTTTCCCACCCACCCGGGCAATATCTTTCCAAAATTTATTTTTACACTGCCCGGGGGTGTTTTTTTTGTTAGTAAGAATAATTATATATAACATTTACAAATACTATCTGCGTTATTCGGACTATTGTCCCCATCTTATTTGTACAATGTTTCGGCGATATGCCCTCCGGTCTTCGGTTCCCGAGTCCCCCGAGTCCAACAAGAAATACATGAAGAAGGCCGGAGGGCATATCGACCGAAACGTTGTACAAAAACAATGAAGATGGGGACAATAGTCCGAATAACGCAGATAATACTAATCTTCAAGCCTCATCTCAAACTTTCAGAGAAATAATTTACAAATACATAAAATGAACAATGAATAAAACGTTAATTTTCTTCAATATAAAGTACGTATGTTTACGCTTATAGTCATATTCTTGAGTGCATGTAAATCCGGTATAAGTCCACATTGAAGGTTTACGAAGAATAGTGTGTGGGGTGTCATGTCTACATTAAAATCACCATGAGTAATCCTGGATTTTATCTTGGCATCGGTGGAAATAAACTTCCTTGGCAACTCAAGGAGGTCATAGAAACGAAGATATGATATTGGCTCAAACGTAATCGTAAATCTAACAAGAATATCTCAATTAATAAATAATATTCCCTCGGCACACTGTCAGAAAATCTAACAAATACTTATATTATATATATATATATATATATATATATATATAATGAGTGCCACTTATATACAGAAGAAAGCCCTCTTCACGATTCGCTAAGAGGGCCAGTGGGAGTTTGACTCCCCAGGTTTCTGTCCCTTTAGATTCGGTTCAGCTCAGTCGGTAGAGTGTCCGACTAGGAACCACAAGATTCATGGTTCTCGCCAACTCAGCGTATGGGTAGCATGGTATGTGTGGCGCTCCACCTCAGATGCAAAAACAATACCCTTAATCTAGCGCTAGTGAAAAGGGGATAGACTCCTTCGCTGTCCGGCTGATACCGACTTTACGCCATCCCGACGACTTTATTTACTTACATCAACCTTCCCTTACTATGATGTCAGCAATCCAGCATGTTAACCACTACGCTACAGCGACTCCCCCTGTAACTCCCCCGGCCAATTATATTGTTTATTTATCAGAATATCCCCCCCTTGCGGCCCACGCATTTCTTACATCGGTGTTGCAGAGCTTGGAAAAAGTCGGCGATAGCAGATATGACGTCATCATATGACCTTTTCAGCCTCTGAAAATTTCAGCCCACCCTCGTAAGTTTTTTGAGCGCCTTTTGTGGTGTAATGTTTCGCAAACTAGGTATCGCTCACTGTTACTAGTGATTTTGATTCTCACTGAGTACCCAATACTCCTGGCCTTGTGCCAAATCTATGTTAAGCTTAGTAGATAACTATGTGCGCGTGGGTGTACCAACATATGCAGGGTGCATATATATGTTTATTTTCCGGGTCTCTTACCAGGTTGTATTAGTATAAAGCCATTTTAAAGTGGGGAGTCACGCAAAATACCATCCTCTCGTCCGAGGCTCACTGTTTATAGAAAACGGACGATTCCATTGTCCTTCTTTAGGTACTATATGGAGCTAAGTAGGATTTTGTTGTTATTATAAGGGTTTCACGTACGCTTCGCATATTTGTGTTATGAAAAATAAAGTTAAAAAGTTGGGGTTTTTAAAGCATGAAAAGATGGTGGATGTTCGAGTTAAAATAAACTTAAATGAAATAAGCTGCAGTTCTCATAGCGCTAATATCCTTGGGAAAGGTATGAATCCAACTACTCTCCCTCCAGCTATGGGTGGATGTCCGAATTAAACTAATGTTTAAGAATTACTGCAGACTTACCAAGTGATCACTTACACTTTGAATTGAGAGACAATTGGTAAGTCTACACTATCTTTAATCTTGATTAGGCAACCAGCATAGGAGAAGGAAAACTCTGAATTCAAACCTGTTAAATGCGCTTGGGGTGGTTACAACTAGAATCGGTCCTAATTAGTGATCTATTTCACTAATTTTATCATTTAAAAAAAAAAAATTTTAATTAAAAAAATATCCACCCCCTTTTCAATCTTTAAAAAAAACCTCAGCATTTTTACTTTATTTTTTATTACGCTAGTTAGGATATATTTGTACTTTGAAAATCGTCATTATTTTACAAGAATGTTCTTTGAAATATTTTCAGGCAAGTTGTTTCATGGAATTAAAGACGGAACAATTAGATCGTTTGTCTGTGTGAAAGATGACGTCAGTAGAATCAGTAAGTAATCATTTTGAGAATAATAATTTTGGGGGGTGGGTGTTATTATTGTGGACTAGAAGATTCCCTACCCCCAAGAACTAAGCGCGCCCGAATATGTCTGTCCTACCCGAGGTGGGGGGAGTGTAGCGAGTAACTACAGATACTTTCCTGAACTCGACCTCGGTCGGTGGTCCAGTGTGCTTCGGCCACTGGACCGGTAGAGTACAATTAATAGCGTCGATCCCACGGGGCCATCCCCCCAGGCAATACCTGCCCCTTAATTTAAAGGGGCAGGGCTGGGTTTATTGCCCAACGTCTGAGGCGCCCCCTTTAAGGGGAATACCGAAGGGATCGACGCAATTTTTGCTCTTTCCCACCCATGAGCTTCGGCTTGTGGGTGGGCCCACGTTAAAACGAGGCCTTGTACCCAGCCCATACAAGTGGGGTATGAGGCAAATATCCTGAACTCGCAGTCTCCTCGTCGTGAGGAGTGGCTCGTAGTCAGACTACTGCCACCCCAGTTGAATATGCAAATTTCACACTGGTCGGGCAGCGCTGAGTGTGATTAACCCAGATGTTAGATCTTGGGGAGGGCAGTTACTGATTATTTATTTCTCACCCCACAGACAGTTGTGCTTTGATCTTCTTAACCCGAAGAGATACGTACGTTGAACTAGAGAACTTTTTGACGGATTGTCCATCTATGCAAAAGTTGTGTTATTATATTGATTCCAAAAGTTAGATCTTTTACTTGCACCACTGTTTGTCATTAACAAAAATGCACTACAAATCCTTGTTTTCTAAAGGCTAAATTTTGCGAAAACGAGGATTTTAGCGCATTTTAATAGACGATCTTTGATGCTATTTCCTCAAACAATGGTGCAAGTAAAAGATCTAATTTTTGGTATCAGTATTCAGTATACTAACACACAACTTTTGCATAGTTGGACAATTTGATATTTTAAAAAGTGAAAAATCGACCTACACTAGTATGTGTGTGTGTGTGTGTGTGTGTGTGTGTGTGTGTGTGTGTGTGTGTGTGTGTGTCCGTGTGTCGAGACCGTTATTGTTTCATTATTTATGATTAACCAGTTGCTTTTCTTTAATTTTTCTTTTCTTTTCTTCTCTCCAGATAAATTTGCACGCTATGACGCGATACCATTCATGATACATGAGATATCCAGCATGTCAGGAAATCGGATGGAGTGTGCAGTGGAATGCAGTGGTGTATTGCCGTGTGATATTTTTACTTATGAATCCGATTTCTGTCGGTTCTATAGCAAGGGCAGCAGTTTACATAGTAAACAGTCATGTAATCAATTGCCATGCTATGTAAAAATTGATGCGGATTAATAAAAATAAACAGGATTATCTCCCCTTTCTTTCACGATATTTCGTAAAGTAATTACAGCGGGGGGAAATGATCGCATCTTCTGTTTTAATGTTTAGATATTGGATAAAAATAAGGGACTGTTTTTTTTTATTTGTTTTTTTAAATAACTTTTGTGTTATTTCATTTTTTTTTTAGATGAGACTTGATGTGTATTATTTTGCTTTGTCTTTTTAGTTATGTAAAAAACAGCGTTTCGGCCGTTGTATCATCCGACCTTCTTTAGGTGTTACCTGTCAATCAAAGCATAGAAATGACCCAACGTGGGGAAAAATAATGACGTCATTATTTGAATGAGATTTTCATAAGTTCTTTGATGCCTTGTTTGATTAACAGTTAAAATATTCAAAATGATTTCCCAGGTTGGGTTATTGCTATACTTGGGTAGACAGGGAACAGTTGAAGAAGACTGAAGAATACCTCGACCCAAACGTTATGTTTTTTTATACATACCACAATAAAGATAAGGAGAACAGTCCGAAAAATCAATAAACTTCTGTCTTATTTTCTTTTTTAATGGTTTATTTGAGCTAATAAACAAATAATTTGATGAAACGTTTTTCGTTCATTTTTCTTATTTACTAATAGTGTATGTAAAAAAAAAAGCGAGATAAGGACAGTCCAAAGCTGAACAGTTTTAGACCTTATTTTCCGATGCAAGTAACATTGGGGAACGTAAGTATTTACCTCTTGAGTAGTGGGTAATAGTTTGGAAACCACTGTGTTATTTGCTCTGTGCTGAACAGCTTGAAGAGGCATGGGCTTCGTTTCGCCCTTGACACACCCATGATGACATCAACGAGCATTCAAACTGTACCAGTTAGGTCGTAGCCCGGGTCAAATAGGCCTGCCTACTTCTGAAAGCGGAAGCTGACGTGGTAAGGTCACGTCAGAAGATCAGAAGGACTTGCAAAGACCATCCTGTAGGTCACCCTTTTAAGGAGCAGGAAGCAAAGCAAAGGAGAGGGTGGGACGACAATGTCAGTAAAGGGATCAGAGCATCGGCGAATCTCAAAGGTTGGAAAGGACGAGGGTATGAAGGAAAGAGCTTGTAGCTCGTAAGTAATCTGTAGTGCTCTTAAATTAAAGTTATAGTTTACTGTACGTACTTGTGTAATGAACGACTTTTTAAGACCTTTTTTTCGCCTAAAAAACAAGGAGTCGTTCATTACACGAGATATGTTTTTGTTGAAACGTTGAATCTTACCTTGTTTCTCAGTCCAATCTTGCTGTAACTTCAATCCAAAATGGGTACCCCCGCCCTGAAGGACGGGTTGTACCAAAATATACCCCGCATAAACTATACCTAAATAAAGGCTATTATTTAAGATTATAATGTTTTGACTAACATTGTTAACTATTTACAACACATGTGCATACATATCAGACCCTATCTAATGCAACTTAGGAGGGCGTGATGCCGAACCTCATGGGTGGTAGGCACAAAAACGTTGATCCCGTCGGCATTCCTCCTCAAGGGGGTGGGGGGCTCAGGCACTGGGCAATAAACCCAGCCCTGCCCCTTTAAATCAAGGGGGAGGTGTTGCCATGGGGGATATCCTCCTGGAATCAACGATGTTAATTAATAACACAGGTCCAGTGGCCGAAGCACACCAGACCCCCGCTCTGAAGGACGGGTTGTACCAAAATGTCCCCCGCATAAACTATACCTAAATAAAGGCTATTATTCAAGATTATAATGTTTTGACGTAACATTGTTAATTATTTACAACACATGTGCATATTTGGTTGGTTGTTTATTTTGTTTTATGGCATATCAGACCCTTGTGGGTTATCTAATGCCTATTTTTTATATATGATATTTAAGCGAATAGCTTGTTGGTAATTATTGGTTTTGTTTTATAAACTGATAGAAATAATTTTCATGAACTTAATGTGTACTAATAAACTAGTAGAATTAATAAACTGGTGATTGACCCTCAGCCACAGCCTTCTAGTATCCATATGATAAAAAGGGTTGAGTGTTTGCCATAAGAGCAATCTGAAGTAATCGAACCTCACCGGATGCCCCATACTAGCGTCCTTGTATTACATTCTACCCGTGGTGAACGGGTTAGGTAAAGCAGACAATCTCACCGTGATGTAAGGGTTAGCAATTTAGTCTCGCAGATCCATTACTACTGAATAGCGTTTTCGATTTTCGCCGGATACAACATATTTCCGGCCTTGTGTCACATCCTTCCGGTTTATCGAACGGGTTGGGTAAATACCTACATAATGGTCACTCAACGCTAACAGATTTATACTATATTAAATGAACCTACCGTAGCACAGAACGGTAGTGTAGTAAATTCACGGAGTCCTCGAATATTGTGACCTTGTGCCAGAACAGCTTGTACTAGTTGTGTGCGAAAATTCCCAGCGCTTGAACAAAATAAGGTCAGCCTTGAAACTTTCCTTCTTGTTTTAATGTGTCAAAAATCATACAGCAAAGTAATACTTACATTAACCATTTAGATAAGATTGAATTTTAGTCATTTACTTCCTTTTTTACTGGACAGTTAAGTTCCAAAACTACGTCTTCAGCTTGCAAAAATACAGCCATTGGCCATGTATATTTTAGTTTTCTTCTCTCATCATTAAGGTGTCGAATTATGACCGATTTGTAATTTAAATCTAATTACTCAGTAAAAAAGATGAAAGAAATGACGGATTGTCAATGTAAGACTTACAAACAAACACACACACACACACACATATATATATATATATATATATATTGTGTGTGTGTGTGTGTGTGTGTGTGTGTGTTATGAAAAGGGAGTGACTTAACGGCGAAGGCAAAATATCAAGCAAGTCGATAAAAATAATTAACCGAATAAGTCGTAATTAGGAATGAATATAAAAGTGCTCAATACGTTTGTAGACTTGGTTTAGAAAACTGATATAGTCAGAGTAAGTCTACTCGAGTTTCGCCGTTTGGATCGTCAGGACTTTTTTGCAGAAAAGCCCTGGCGATTATAACTGATAAATATCAACAAAATTCACTGTGAACAACCCTCATTGCCTAATGGTTAGCAAGCTAGATTCACAGATCAATGTTATTGAGTTCGATTCTCACTGACATTAACCTTATGCTACAACTAGGCTAAGATTAATAAATAACTAATGGTTATCAGAACATTGTTAGTGAATTCGATTCTCACTGGGTGCCTCATACTACTGGCCTTGTGTCACATCAAATCTAAGGCTAGTAAATAAATAATCGTTAGCAAAACTAGATTCGAAGACTATTTTAGTGTGTTCGATTCTCACTGGGCGCCCTACACTTCTGGTCATGTGCCACAGCTAAGCTTTGTAAATAACTATATATTTTGCCATCAAACAATGGTTACCAAACAAGTCTCGCATACTACTATGAGTTCGATCCTCACTGTATGCCCTGTAAATATGCCGTATAAAGAAAATCTTAGCAATTATCAAGAATTAGAATTTATATATATATATAATGATTGATAATAACATAATATATATAATATATATATATATATATATATATATATATATATATATATGATTGATAATAACATACTTAACAATAATTCAAGCAAATTACCAATTACTATATATATATATATATATATATATATATATATATATATATATATTATTTTTTTATTTGTAAACTCTACCGGTGTGGAAAAACCCAGGTACTTCAGTTTTCAAAATAAAAAATTCAAACTGATATCTGGGGGGGGGGGGAAGATCGGCACATCCGTACTTTATGAAAATAATTAACCGAATTATCCTGAAGAACCATTCGGGTGAAACCTACGTAGATAGTGTCTGACTCATGTAGGTCCTTATATATAATTATTATAAAATTGTGACTCGTTTGTTTTTTCTTTTATTCCGTTGAGTTTCTCATAAAACTACTATATATATATATATATATATATATATTATATATATATATATATATAGTAAAACTACTATATATATATATAGTAGTTTTATGAGAAACTCAACGGAATAAAAGAAAAAACAAACGAGTCACAATTTTGATTGTCGGAAAAAAATAAAATAAAAAAAAACAAAAGTGAATAAGTCGAGAAAATAAATATTAGATAGTGCTCAATACATATTTGTAGAGCCGATTCAGGGACAGACATTTACTACCCAAGTTTCTCCGAAAGGATCTTCACGATATATATATATATATATGAGAAGTAAATAAACAAACAATGTGTTTTGATATGGCTTTTTTAGCCGACAATTTTGGGAGAATATGTGCTTAATTGAAGTCGTACCTAATTTTGAAAATTAATTAATTAATTATTAATTAATTAATTTTCAAAATTAGGTGCGACTTCAATTAAGCACATATTCTCCCAATATATATATATATATATATATATATATATATATGGGAGAATATTTGGGGGAATATATATATACATTTTGGGAGAATATTTGTGAGAACATTCGCATCTGATGAGTCGGGAGAGTTAGACTGGTAAGTAAGGGATGATTCTATTTGGGATCATTGAAATCTCACTGTACACCCATACTGTTGTAGGTGCAAATTTATAGATTCATACAAGGATTTTTATAAATCCCTTAGAGAGCTCAATGTATATTAACTAATAGATTAATTATATACAGAGTAATATTTAACTTCCAAAGAAAGAAAAACTTGACAAACCGTCATTAGACTATAATGAATTTATTTCGAGCTAAAACTCAAAATGAGTCTAGTCTCTTCAGATAGATTTTACAAAAAAAGAAAAAAAATTTTTTTTTGTAAAATCTATCAGAAGAGACGAGACTCATTTTGAGTTTCTGGTTGAAATAATTTCATTATAGTCTGACGGTTTGTAAAGTTTTTCTTCTTTGAAAGTTATATATATATATTATATATATATATATATATATATATATATATATATATATGAACAGGCAAACACATACACACATAGGTTTAAGAACGTAGTCAGGAACAATGAAGGATACATTTTTTATATTTTTTTATTAGTATAAAGAATAATATGAGAATACAAAAATTTAAAAAATGTAATCGAAGAAATATTCTGAAGACATGCAATTTTGGAACCACTTTTGCGGTAAGTTCTGAAGAATTATCGGTTCAATCCTGCCGCAGGGTGTCAGGGGGGAAGATGAAATTTAGACACGAATCACTAAAGAAAAATAAAATAAAATAAATGGATCTTTCATTCGTCCAATAAGAGAAACAAGAATAATTCCAGTTCTTTGATAGAATTATTTGAAGACGAAAAAAAGAGTTGGAGGAGGAGGGACATTTTTGTATGGGTAATATCACCCATACAACTACATTAACTAGAGAAATTTATTAGTTTCTACTTAAATATGTTCTTGTTATATTCATTAAGGTTTTTAAAGAGAAAGATGAGGGATTTTTTTTAGTTTTACGAAAGCGTTTTTAAGGTTACATTTTTCACAAATAAATTAGAAAAGAAGTTATACAAATACCACGTACTTCACTTTCTGACAGAGCGTTGTCGGCTGCAGTGTGTGATTTTTTTTTAATCCGCCATAATCTTCATTCTTAAATCGTTCCAAACAACGGAAAATCCGGATAAAATGGCGTCACAGAGATCTTAAGAAAAGACAGTCTTAATAGACGTATGTACCCTCTTTTTTTTTCTTAAATAAGAGTTATTTCCCATTAAACATATCGAGAAAACTCGTTATATTTGCAGAAACTAATCTCATTACTAAGCCCATAAAAAGTAAAGTAAGCGGAATGGCCTATTTTCGGTATCAGCTGGACAACGAAGGAGTCTATCCTCTTTTCTCTAGCATAAGACCGGGATGATTGCTTTAGCATCTGTGATAGTGCGCCACACCTAACATCAGCTCCCCACATATCCAAGCTGTGCTACTCATGTACTGAGATGGTGAGGTTCGCTATCGAACCTAAAAACTTAAGTTTTTTAATGATGATGCTCTCAGCGTATGAGTAGCACAGCTTGGACCTGTACGTTAAAGTGGGGAGCTGATGGTAGGTTTGGCACTCCACCACAGACGTAAAAACAATCTCCCTGGTCCAGCGCTAGTGAAAAGGAGATAGACACTCTCGATGTCCGGTTTATATCAATAGGCCATTCCGCCGACTTTACTTAGAAGAAAATATTAATTTATATTTGATTCTACACGAGCTTCCACTAAAACAAATTAAGCCCAAAGTAGGCCCGTCTCAGGCAGAACATTGCAAATATACACATAGACAGAGGGAAAAAAATGGCTGATGAATCGTTAGGACTCGAGTCAATTTCAAAGTTTAAACAGTTTTAAAAATATTAAGTATCACGATCGATATTCGATCTTTAGAAATAGGCACGAGAAATATGACTCTTACAATCTTTAACTTGTAATACAATTCGTAAGAAAAGTACTATCATAGTATTGGTGTCCGAACGTAGCCACCCCCCCAAAAAAAAAATATCCCTTACGAAACACCATTTTTAAATTATTTTTTTAGTAAGCTTTGCTCAGTCAAACATCCACTCTTCAATATTTACCTGGCAGAAGGTGGTTTTTGTAGGCGAAAGTCACTCCCGCACACGAATGTGTGGACAAGCGTAATGCTAACAATTGATTGGTCTCCATCCCACTAATGAGGCACCTCAGGCATCAAGCAATGGACCTGCCCCATGTTCTTTAAGAGAACGGAAGTGGTGTTATCATAGGGGTGGCAGTCCCTAAAAACCAAGTTCTTCAATGTATCACTTAGAAGAAATCTTCAATATTTACCTTACCCCTCAACTATGGGTAGAAAGTGACACAAAGTCACATTTTTTTTGCTGGAGACTCTCCTGTAGGATTCCTGAATAGTCACTTATTTAAGTATTGAATAATTAAACAAATTCATATTTATTGTTAGAGGCGCATTGTGTAATGGTTATCATCGTAGAAAATGGACTCAGGAATGCAAGTTCAAATCCTGGATGAGGTTGTTTGCATTTCACATAGCGCTAATACCCTTTGGAAATGTATGCATCCAACTTTTCTCCCTCCAGCTATGAGTAAATAGTAGGACTGACTGGTTTCTTTGAGCTTGGTTAGGCAACCAGTCTAGGAGAGGAAAACTGAATTCAAACCTGTTAAGATCTGTTTAAGAAATTGACCTTGTGCAGAGGGTTTAATAACTATATTCATTGTCATCACTGAAGTAATATTGTTAAACTATTTCTCTGAATGTTTGAGATGAGGCTTGAAGATTAGTATTATTTGTGTTATTCGGACTATTGTCCCCATCTTCATTGTTATTTGTACAACGTTTCGGCCGATATACCCTCCGGCCTTCTTCAGGTATTTCTTAGGTTCAAAGTTCCGTGATGGCCCCCGAATACGACAAGAAGGTTCCCGAGTCCGAGAAGGTTCCCGAGTCCGACAAGAAATACCTGAAGAAGGCCGGAGGGTATATCGACCGAAACGTTGTACAAATAACAATGAAGATGGGGACAATAGTCCGAATAACACTAATAATACTAATATTGTTAAATTTAATTTTTACGATGTTTATTTTTTATTTCTCTTATCTGGGAGAAGAATTCTAAAATAAATCATTTATTATATTGAAATTAGACCGTTAATAAAATTATGTTTCATAAAATGAAAAGAAAAAAGTTTAAAAAGAAATATCCAAATTTTTAAAAGCTTAAGATGAAAAGTCCGGATTTTTTTAGGCGCAAAAATCTTTTCGACAAAAATCATACAACAGCGTATAATTTCGTAAGGGATATTTTTCGTGTATGTTCGGATCCCAACGCTCTGATAATACTGTTATAAATTCTCGTCTGCCATATCGACAAAAAAAAAAAAAAGATAACATAAATGAATCCAAGATTTAAAAAAAAAGTTTTAAAACTAAGAAAATAAATCGTCGGTGCATTGAATTGTTATATACTAAGTCAAAGATAGGTTATTCTCTTGGAGTGCTGAACTCTGACGTTTGTGATAGAAAAATATATAAGTTTATAAAAAATAGTGACATGGCTGTCCGGTCTAGAGACCAGCACCTTTGTTAATATGGGCTGGTCATGCGTTTAAAAAAAAAGAAGGAAAATCAAGGGAAGGAAGGAAGAAAGAAAGGAAGGAAAAGAAAGTATTTCTTATAAGTTCTTAAAATTCTTATATATTTTTTTAAAAAACAAGTTAAACAGCCAGATTAAATCCTTTTGTCCATTCCAAGACGTCAGAATCCTGGACGCTCCCACTACTTCCACTTTTTGGTCTGGGAGAAGAATTAGCGTAAATGCTAGATTTATCACTGATGAGAGTACTTCTTGGTGACCGATTACTGTCCTTATGAACTAAGGCATAGTCGTCCCCGTTGACATAAAAATGAGGGACATCAGGAAATACTTCATCGTCCCCTTTGCCGTCGGGATTTTCTGTATACTTTGAAGCGTCGGCATCGAGGCGACTCCTGCCGGTGAAAGAGTTATCGTTCTTTGTCATCAGACCCGAGTCGACTGATTTTCTCGACTCGTTCTGAATGTTGGAATAGTCGTCCATGTTTTTTAGGCATTGAAAAACGCTATCATCCTTGCTAGAAACGGTGTCTGCTGTTTTGTTTGATTCGTTCTCCGAGGGAGCTAGGGAGTTTTTCTTTTTTATAGGCTTAGATATTAGGTTCTTCTTAGTTGCTGGCTCTCCGCCTAGGCTGTCTTCGCTCTGTTGTGATCTCGTGCCCAAGGTTCCATTGTCTCCTTCGGTGGGGAATGTCTTGAGGTACTGGAACGATACCAAATTTTCGTTTGTTGTCCCCCCGGGGCCGCTGTTATGACGTGCTTCTCTCTCTTCACCGTCTGCGAGGGACCGGCGACGTCTACAAAAGGCGAAGTGTAGGAATAAGACAGGATCACAACTGTGCAGCGTTGCTAGGAGGAGGCGGTTTCGTGGTCCCACAAGCAATCGTATTGGGAGGATCTCTGTAAAGATATAACATTCTCTCAAACACGGGAGGAAAACAAAGCTCTTCAATTGTATCAATGCTTTGTTCCAAAAGTGAATTCCTTAATTATCTTGTTACCTTTTTTTGTCTTTTTACTATTATCTATATGGCTAGCATAGTTATTAACGAATGGATAGGCAGTTCTGCCTAGGATCAGAACGTAGCTCCCCCCGGATTTCAAGCTGGGATCCGAGTGTAGTATATGTTCCTCCTCCTCAGAACATATATATATATATATATATATATATATATATATAATGATTTTTTATAAAAATTACAAAAAGTAAATATATATATATATATATATGTATACATTAAATTTTTTTTTAAGTTACAAAAGCATATATATATATATATATGTTGTTATGGGCCCAAAAATTAAATATTTTATAAAAAAGAAGGTCCGCAAAATGGATTATGTTTATAAAATTTAAAAAATTTTATATATATATATAATATATATATATATATATATATATATATATAGTAGAATTTTTTTAAAATACGGAAGTATTATATATATATATATATATATATATATATATATATATTATATATATATAATATAATTTTTTTAAATACAAAAGTAAATATATATATATATATATATATATATATATTTTTTTAAATTACAAAAGTAAATAAATATATATATATAATTTTTTTTAAATTACAAAAGTAAATATATACACACACACATATATATATGTGTGTGTATGTATGTATCAATTTTTTTTATTGTTGATAAGCATTAGATAATAGATTACTAATATACCAAAACCGGATAAATATTAAAATAAAATTTGTCTTTTGTTTGATTAATATCAATCTTTTTGAATAAATTCTGTCAATTTTGAAGCTGAAAACGAGACTATTTGCAATGTAATAACAACCCGTCCTCACTACTGAGCAATCAGAAACCCCATTGTTATGGTAACCCGAGCCATGTTCGATTCTGGTGTTTCGTGTTACCATAACGGGATTTCTCAGTACTCTGTAGTGTGACATCCGTTTGCTGTAATATTAAACAGAACTGTTTCTTAACCATGCCTAAATTAAACATGCAAATTATGACCGGAAATAAAAAATAGTATCAGTGACGATTGGGTTTGGTGTAAATTTCTACGCCCTTTAAATAAAGTTTTCAGTAGGTTTTGACCACTAAGACAGCAAGATTCGGCTATTTCTTTATAATATTCAAACTGCGTTGGACCTAAACTTATACAACCTTATTTCTAAGTTTTTCATTGTACGTTAAAATAATAGAAATCCTAAAATGCGAAACGTTTTAAAAAAACATGAAAATATTAGAGCAAAATCATTTTTAGATTTTCGGTCTATAATACGCATTATTTGGATTATTCGGACTATTGTCCTCATCTTTATTGTTATCTACACAATGTTTCCACCGATGTGCCCTCCGGTCTTCAGGTATTTCTTGTTGGACTCTGGAATCTTCTCAAACTCAAGAAACTTCATTTCGAACTCTGGTCGAACTCGAAAGCCTTCATGTCATAATCGGAAGGCTCTCCGATTAAGGCATGAAGACTCCTGGGTTCGACAAGAAGGTTCCCGAGTTCAGAAATGCTTGAAGAAGACCCAAGGGCACATCGGCCGAAAAGTTGTGTAGATAACAATAAAGATGAAGACAATAGTCCGAATAATCCAAATAATCCAAATTATCAAGCCTCATCTAAAAAATGCAGAGAATTTATAATACGCATGCTTTCGAATGTCACTTCCAATCTGAGGTTTACTTGCAATTCGTCTCTATGACTGTGTACTTTATTAATACATTTGCCCTTAAAACATTGATATTGCAACTAAGTTTAAAGTGTTTACCTGTTCAAAATGTTTATGAACTTCATCAATACATTGGCTCTTAAAACATTAATATTGCCACTAAGTTTAAAGTCTTTATCTGTTTAAAATGATTTTGAACTACACTAACACATTGTAGATATTTACCCAACACGTTCACCACTAGGTCGCAAGTATGGGGCACCCAGCAAAGATCGAACTCGCTATTCAGTAGTAATGGATCTACGAGACTAGCTTACACAACGATACGACGTTATGGTTGCGAAGACACAAAGTCAACGGCGCTTGCTATCATACAATTTTCAAACCAAGTGAATTATTTGTGTTCGTATTTTTCTTTATATAGTGTTGTTTGATGCGTCATGGGAAGGGTGGTCAAATACTTGGATCTAGTTTAGTTTGTGGGACATGATGGGAAGGCTGGTTTTCTTTGTGTTGGATTTTGGAGAGGATGTTCTAGTCTTGTAATGTATCAATTTCGCGATTTGCTACTTTATTTCTTCTGTTGTGTTTAATTTCTTCTCGTGTGTTATGTAAAGGGTTTGTCATTTACTCAGCTTTGCTAAATCTATCACACGGACCTTATTACCTGCTGTTCCTAAGTAATAATCTATCTCAGAACTGAACAAGTTCATTGCTGCTTAATTTTGTGAATATGATCAGAAAACGATGTTTTCAGCGAGAATCCGTAAGTAAAAAAAAAAAGAAATTAAAAAAAAGTAGGCATAAATTAGATATGATTCATGGAGCAACGTGTGAGAATCGAACTCGCTAATCAGTAGCAATTGATCAGCGAGACAACCTTGCTAACCAATATTCCTTTACTAAGTTTACAGAGTTTAACTGTCTTGAATTAATAGTTTTACATCTCCTACACCGGTTGCCATAACCGGTCTAGGAGAACGAAAACTCTGAATACAAACCTGTTGAGCTGACACTAAATCATCTAAATTTCTCGGTTATTCTGATAAAGCCATTTTCTACCCTGGAACTGGTAAAGACCTCTATCTTTCAAAATCTCTAATCAAATTAAACCTTTTCTTGCCGGCCATTAACTTGTGTAACCAGTACGACTTGATGATGTTGATGGAAATTGTTTGGTAAGGATTATTATTAGCTAATTGAAACTATATATCTATTCACTAAGACAGCAAGATTTGTTCAAACTGCGTATGGCCAAAATTCAGTTGGACAGCACCTCCCTCTTTCTTTAGACTTTTATTTTTAAAAATCAAAATTTTAATTTGTCACTTATTTTAATTTTTCACCTTAAGAACAGTGCCTAAATTTACTAATAAAAATTGTTTTCAATGAATTTCTTAATAATAGTGTAATAAATCATGTTTAAAAAATCGGTAAAAATGCGCCATTTTGATGATTTTTTAATGAAATTCTCCCGTTGTAAAGACTGTAAAACAAATATCTTTTAGGTGCGACTTTTAAAAAATCCCTCCTCTTCATAATATAGCAAAAATGACGTTAAATTACATTCATTTTACTTAAATTTTGTTGAATTTTGATACATTGGAGAGAGGGCTAAAACACGTGAAATCTTGCCCATACCTAGTTATATAAAATATTGTTTCCGTATTTGTCTTGGCACCGTGTTTGTCATGAGACCACAGAAAAGAAAACAAACAAAAAACCCAAAAATAATTAAAAAAAAAAAAAAATAACAATCATAATAATTACTCTATGAGAGTAGAAATACTTATTTTAAGAAGATCCAAATTTTTCAAGTCAAAACTCTTGGTTTTCCTAAAAATCTTTTATTTATTATCTAAACTGTATGTAATATTTTATTATTGTTTTATTATTGTTGTTGTTTGTTTGTATGTGTGTATGTGTGTATTTCAGATTACGAAAGGGCGGCAACGTAGGCCTTGTACATAATAAATATTATTTGTGATTGTGTCTTTACTGAATTTAATGAGTCCGTAAATATATATATATATATATTATATATATATATATATATATATATATATATATATATTATGTGTGTATGTATGTATGTATGTATAAAGCATCAGCAACTCTCTTCTTGTCCGACTGATATTTTTAGACGGATCTAGGCCCGGTAAAACACTTACCGTCGCATACTTGCAAAAAGGGCGGTCAGCAGGATGATCACCAAACACGCCAGAATAACGACGCCAGCGATCAACCCTAAAAAAAAAGAAGAAGAGAAAAAAATGGTAGAAAAACAATTAATTTAAATTTGTATAATTTAGATTTTTGGGGACTGATGTCCTCGTATTCCTTGCTTAATTCATACAGTATTAAACAAGACGGACATCTCATGTTTGACGATTCTCTTTTCGATCTTTTCAAGTTTTCGGACCAAGGGTGGAGTCTGTTGATTAGTCCACCAAAATTTTAATCTCAAGTACTTTCAGCATTCCGAAATGCCATCATCAGGAGTAGATTTAATTGAGTGTGTTCCTGGTTCTATTTAAACGCGGAATGTGTTTAAACGATCAAGTAGTAGTGGGAGTAAGTAGGAGGGGAAACTCACAGAAATTAACTGAAAGGGTGTGGGGATTGGGAGGGGGAGAATTTGCGGGAAATTAGTTATAAATATTTTAGAATATGACTGCTATATTCAAAATTAATCTTATTCAAAGTGGGTTTATTTTGCTTAATGCATAATGCTTCAAGAATTTGGAGTTTTTTTTTCTTTTTTTGTGTAATATTTATGTTTTCGGTTAGAAATTTTCGGTAATCTGATTTTAAGTGTTGTGAAATGGAACTGGTATTAGATAGATGTAGTGTCAAACAGCGTGATATTAAGAAACAGGCACGAAAATTGGAAAAGATCGAAAATAAATTCATCATACATCAACTTTCCTTGTTTAATACCGTCTGTATTAAATAAAAAAATGCTGCTAAAATATACATATTTATTGTATACACAACGTTCGGCCGATGTGCCCTACGGTTTTCTTTTGGTGTTTCTTGTCGAACCCAGGAACCTTCTTGTCAGAATCGGGAGGCTTCAATTCGAAATTGGGAGCCTTCCCAGAACTTCGAACCAAATCCTTTTTTTAATCCATTTAGGTAAATTGTTCTCATTCCATTAACCATGGCCGGATAATTAATCTGTGTTAATTAATCTGTGTTATTTACGCCAATAGTCAGGATGGAACAAGCAACCTCCAGATGATTTTCGATTAGAACTGTATTAACTCAACGCTTAAAGCCGAAATATTGTGTATAAAACAATAAAGATGAGGTCAACAGTCCGAAAAATCTAAATAATACAAATTATCCAGTCTCATGTTTAAAAAAATTTCAAACAAATAATTCATTTAAAGTTTTCATTCTCTAGCAAATACATTCCGTCATTTTCACAATTTTTCTGAAATGCTCGTAAAACGTGTATTCATAATTTAATGACGCTTGCACGCATATTATGAATATATTTAAAACATTTTAATTAAAAAAATAACAGATGACATTATATATACTACCAAGAATATGCGCAAGTATTTAAGTTTTTAATGTTGGCGAGGACCGGTATCGAACCTGGAACCTTGTGGTTCCTAGTCGGACGCTCTACCGACTGAGATGCGAATAATTATAGATAACTCGTCAATTTTATTTTATTTTGAAATTTTTGAAATTCAATTTCTGAGGGATCAGTTACGTCTTGCAGCAGAGTGGAGATGTAAGGCGCACAGTAGTTAACGTCATAGAAAATAGACTCAGCGGTCCGAGTTCAAATTCTGGATGCGGTTGTTGGTTAGGGTAGGTCGATTTCTCACTTTAAAAAAATATCAAATTGTCCATCTATACGAAAGTTGTGTGTTAGTATACTGAATACTGATACCAAAAGTTAGATCATTGTTTGCAGGCTGTGACTACCGTCCAATTACCAGACAAAAAAAGACAGAGTGTAACCGAATACACTCTGTAGCAACTGACAGGAGAGTGTTCAGTATATATGGATACAAATATACACACTAAAACCACCAGCCAATCAAAATCCTGGAAATAGACTTGACCATGCCACATAGTAGAATAGCAATTTTTGTTCAGTTTTGAATAAAGATAATACAAATACATGTAAATTTTGCTTCCTATGTTATTGTTTTTTTTTTATTCAAACCTATGAAAACACCACAAAATGCTGTTAAAGTGAAAACATTTTATAACATAGCTGATATTGAACAATATTTCGATTTTATGAAAATCATCTTCAGAGCTTGTTTATACTCCGTGTTGTTAATAGCGTGTTGTTCAATATCAGCTATGTTATAAAATGTTTTCACTTTAACAGCATTTTGTGGTGTTTTCATATCCTTTTATCTATACTCATACCGTCGGATTCATTTCCTTTCTTTTAACTTATATATATATATATATATATATATATATATATATATAAACCAGCTAGCCACATGGAAATTCCACAGCAGTTGATAATAAAGATTACCCTTTAATAATATTTCACAAGCGTATTAATATATAGAATATAGTGTGTACACCAGTTCATTAAGAATTGGCCCACAATCTTAAGAGAAAAAAATTAGTAAAAAAAGAAAGAAAGAAAATCAAGGGATTTTTTTAGAATTTGTCGCATCATTTTCTTTCACTCTTCGATTCATTTATTCATTAATTATTTTTACGATAAACTATTTGATTATTTTATTTGATATCGTAAGAGTATTTTTACAAACAATTAGATTAAGCGTTCATGACATAGTTGATGTTCTCTAGTTGTTACTTGATTTCAACATTACTACTGTCCCTCTTCCCCACTCTCACTGAAACGTCTTCTCTTTCCTTCTCCCTTATAAAGATGTCCCCAGGAGTTCTATTATTGACTTTTATTGAAATCCACTTAGACAGTCCTATTCCTGAATATTAGCTTAACATGTGTGTAAAGTTTCATCATACACTGGTGTAGGTGTAAACTACTTATACGCAGACAGATAGAAATTGCCATTTATGTAGTAGATTTCAGAGAAATAACATGAGATAAATCGCTGTAGATTTCTATTTGTATTTAACAATTTCTGGCCCTTCGCATGAGCGTTCTTTACGTAGTTGACATTCTCTCGCTGTTACTTAGATTTCTTTCTGTCATCCTTTTCTTTTCTTTTCTTTTCTTTCTTTCTTTCTTTCTTTCTCTTACGTTTATGTTCTTTTTAATCCAATAGCCTATAATTTATCTGAGGTAACGACGTGACATGACACACGGAGGTATAAGCGTATTGATATATAGAAGATACAGCAAGAAACTTACCGATGACTACCTCTCTACTATATAGTCCCGTAGTTGGAGTCTCAGAGGCCGCTGAAAATAATAAAAAAGAAAAACATCTTATTAAAATTTATTCTGACATCATCTTTTATTTAATCATTTTTTAAAGAAATTTTGGCACTCTTGAAATTTCTCGACCGTAGGAAGGGTGTTCAGTAAATTCTTATACCTTAAAAAACAAGACCATTAATCGATAGATTGGTTTTAACAATACTTTATAGTTAGATAAGTATATCATTAAGAATTTGTTGGATTATTTCGGGGTATGAGGTGTGCTGAAGATTACAATAAACTCTTCCAAAACAGCGTTAGCTGAATCGACCAATCAAAACGCCCCAAAATTGTATTTAATTCACTATTTGAAGGCGTTGATAAATTGTCGCTCAATTGACCGCTGGATGTACAGACGAACGGACAATAATTATACAATTATTCATACAATTATTTTTTTTCCAAAGGTCAAAGGTTTATCAAGTGACATATGATGGCCATTCAATGCTGAATTCAAAAATATCATTTATTGTATTTAGTGAATACTTCATAACAAGTTGTACATAGTAAAAGTAAGTAAGTAAAGTCGACGGGGCGGCCTAAAGTCGATATCAGCCAGTCAGCGAGGGAGTCTATCCCCTTTTCAATAGCGCTAGACCAAGGAGATTGTTTTAGCAACTGAGGTGGAGCGCCATACCTACCATCAGCTCCTTACTTTACCGCACAGATCCCTGTGCTACTCATACGCTGAGTTGGCGAGGACCGGTATCGAACTAGGAACCTTGTGGTTTCTAGCCGAACGCTCTACCGACTGAGCCTGTTGACTCTACTTGTCACAGCTATAATACTTTTCTATACATTTCAAGTAAAGCTTAAAAATCTGATCGAACCAGGAACCTTGTGGTTCTTAGGTGGACGCTCTGCCGACTGGGCTAAACTTGGTTTAGCTCAGATTGGGTGGGGAACAAGGGTATACTCTCGCCTCAAAACAGGCAAAGTGGATATGAATTAGAAAAATGTTTTTAAAAATACGTACATGAGGCCTTGTCTCTATTTCCATAATTATTAGTTGGATTTGGCGGTTTTTCAACGGGATTCACCTCACCCTCACTATTGCCGCTTGCACCACTGCTACTAGTTGAAGGTCCGACGGGAACCGTTGCGGGTTCAATCTTGTCTACGACTTCGGTGTCGACTGGAATTCCATCTGGGATCACAATGTGAGGAGCAGTGCTTAATTCCTCGATTCCTTGGTTGGCATCAGTCTTGTGCATCATAGGCATATCTGTGAAAAAAATAGGAGGAATTTTAATGATTGATTCAGGGATTGAATTTAACGGTATGTCAAATAATCTCGGGTTATATCATGTCTAGAATTTAGAGGATTGCGTTAATGGCATATATATTGTGTAGTTGTTTTGTTTTTGTACACAATTATATTCAAAGTACAGCTCACAATCAAGCATATCCTCCTAAATTGTAACAGCCTTAGACAAACCTGCATTAAATATTATCAAGCAAAAAACCTAAACGACCTCTTTAAAAATACAAACCCAGAAGACATTTGAAATTTTCTAAAAAAAAAAAAAACAATCTTTTCAACAAGATCTTACAAAACATAACCGAATACCTCCACTCGAAGAAAGTTCTACAATGTTGACAGCATGGACAAACTATTTGGAAAAATAGATCCCAAGAGGATATTAAACTTTTTGAAAAGAACCGGCCTCTTATCAAGGATGTAAGTTCAGTCTTACAAAAATCACCCACTCACTCTCTTGATGTTAAAATTCTCAATAGGAAACTTGATTACAGCAAATAAACCCCTATACATTTTTGAATACCTAATTACTAATAGAAGTATTCGGCATAAAATAACCCAAGGGGTTGACATGCCGTAAAACCCAACCCAACCAAACCAAACCAAACCGAATACCTCCATAAAACCACTACTTTAAAGACTGACATCCATAATAACCTATTCTAGAATTAAATGACCCACAGAGAAAGAGATCTGGCTCCAATGAAGAAGTGATATCGGAAACTGAGGGGTATTTTGACGCCAAAGACAAACCATTCTACAAAAAAAGGCATCGAATTGTTAGAGAAGCGTTGGAATCAGTGTATCACCCTAGAAGGAGACTATGTTGATGAATAAAGTCGAATTCTGTCTAAAAGTTGTTTTATTAGTTAGACCCGGGACTTTTTGAGCGATGTGTTATTGGTATGTTCATAGTTATATGGTTTCAAGTAACTAAAAATGATCCTTAGTAAACAATTATGGCTTCAAGTAACTATTGTTGATAAAATATTTTGCCTACAGTTAAATGGTTTCAAGTAATCCTATCTAATATATATATATATATATATTATATATAATTCTGTTTAATATTAACCATTTATTCCCACACAGTTATCGGTGGGATTGTTGAATATACCGACTGCACCTCTGCATAGAGGTAACCCCCCCCAATGGTGCAATCAGTTGGCCATGTGTGGCGACCCATGATGCTTAAAGACGGGATCCTGGTGCTGAGCAGTCCATGACATGCAAGATTCTTCTTTGTCCCTTAGCTAGGCTAGATGGGCGGTCAGCGAGGCCTCCTCCAATCAACCAAATGGTCACATCAAGCCCTAGCACCTGTATGATTGTCGCAACCCTATTGACCCTATGGCAAACTTCCAATCCTATTCATCATCTTATTATAATGGAGATTGTGTGTTTTTCTGTCTGTAACCGAAACTATATTCATACTCAAGTCATAATTCTCTTAGTTATTGGCATCACATTCTCCATGATTTTATTTTTATCTAAACCTCAATTATTAATAAAATTGTCTTACATTATTAATACTGTTAACTATGTCTACATACTGACAACATGCAATTATATTTATATATACAACAAAATAGCGGTTTACAGTGTGAACGGGAAGGCTAATTTGCATATTAATATTAAAAAATCGAATTTAATAAATATGTGCTTAGTATTATTGATTTCTAACTGTTTGGTTTTATTTTAATGAATATAAGCAAAAATCTCTTCAATGAATCTTAAATGAAATCCATTAACAAGATTAAATAACTGTCATATTATTCTTTACTTCCTCTTATAACTAAATACTTAAATTAGAAAAAATAACAATGAAAGACGAGAGTGATGGAAGAGTAAGTTTCAGTTGTTACATTTTTTTATTATACTCCCTCTGTTTCAAATCTTTTTATCTGTATTCTTATTTAGTTTCATTAGCCTTTCTAATTTAATACAATATTTTATTACATTAAAATTTAAATACTTGCACCCGGAGGGTGCATATATTTGCTAGTATATGTAATAGAAGTCGGTGACTGAGAGTCTTAGTGTTCTGGTTTGTTTGTTTTGTTTTACGGCATATCAACCCCAGTGGGTCATTTAATGCCGATAAAGTTTTGAAATAAATCAATTCTTAATGGATAATACAATTTTTTATAAATACATTTTTCTATTTAACCCATACATGGGACCCTAACAGGTACTACCACTCCGGGTCAGAGTGGACCAGGGAGCAATGGTGATGAAGAGGTGCTCCACATTCCCCAAACCTCCAAAACTCGAACCTCACCATCAGATAGAGTTTAACGTCATTCCCAGGACATGTAGACCCGCAGCCACCGCCTTTTAGCACCCATATGATAAAAAGGGGTTGGGGCTTGCCATAAGGGCAATAGGGTTGGGGAAATCATATAGGTGCTAGGGCTTGACGTGACCAGCCGATTGATCGAAGGGGGCCTCTGCGACCGCCCGTCTAGCCCAAGATAGGGCCAAAGTGGAGTATTGCATGTCATGAACTGCTCATCCACCTGGGCTCTATCCTTAAGCATCACGGGTCGCCACCCACGGCCAACAGGTGGCCCCATTGGAGGAGTCTTACCCCTCTGCAGAGGTGCAGTCGGTGCATTCTAACGCCCCAGCGGTCTTAGTGTTCTGGGTATGACATTAAACTACATTTAATGATGAAGTTCCGATTTTGGAGCTCTGGGGAGTATGGAATACCGTTCAGCGCCATTACTCCCAGGTCCACTCTTACCCGGAGTCGTACTACCAGTTAGGCTCCCATCTATAGGCTAAATAGAGAAACAAATGAGTTAAAAATGTGTTTAAAAAATGTTGAATACCCATCAAGTAATGGCGATGAAGCAGTACTCCACATTCCCTAATGAATCTAGAATTGGTATCTCACCACTAGAAGCAGCTTAACACCATATTCAGGATAGTAAGACCCTCATCCCCGGCCTTCTAGCACATATATATTTACCAACCCCTCCGCACGAGCAGGATGCGACACAAGGTCAATTGCTTAAGCGGAGTTCAACAGGTTTGAATTCAGAGTTTTCCTTCTCCTAGACCGGTTGCCTAACCAAGGTTAAAGAGCCCAGGCTGCCCTACTATTTATCCATAGCTGGAGGGAGAGTAGGATTCATAACTTTCCCTAGGGTATTAGCGCTAAGTGAAATGCAATTACCACGTCCAGGATTTGAACTCGGGGTGACGAGTCCATTTCCCATGACTTTAACCATTACACCACGCGCTTTCTCTAGCACATATATGATACCAAGGGTTGAGGGTTTGCCATAAAAGCAATTCGGCAGGGAAAATCATAAAGGTAATAGGGATTGATGTGACCAGGGCCTCTCCGATCATCTGTCTAGCCCAAAGTGGAGTATTGCATGTCATGGACTGCTAAGTCATCATGATTCCGTCGTTAAGTATCACAGGTTGCTACCCAGGCCAACAGGTGTCTGCATTGGGGGTCTTACTACTCTGCAGATGTGCAGTCGGTGTATTCTACAACCTTAGTCGAAAGAGCGGTCTTACCCATCTGCAGAGGTGCAGTCGACATATTCTACAACCTTAGTCGAAAGAGCGGTCTTACCCATCTGCAGAGGTGCAGTCGACATATTCTACAACCTTAGTCGAAAGAGCGGTCTTACCCATCTGCAGAGGTGCAGTCGACATATTCTAAACCTTAGTCGAAAGAGCGGTCTTACCCTCTGCAGAGGTGCAGTCGACATATTCTACAACCTTAGTCGAAAGAGCGTCTTACCCTCTGCAGAGGTGCAGTCGACATATTCTACAGCCTCAGTCGAAAGAGCGGTCTTACCCATCTGCAGAGGTGCAGTCGACGTATTCTACAGCCTCAGTCTACAGGGTGGTCTTACCCCTCTGCAGAGGTGCAGTCGACGTATTCTACAACCTTAGTCGAAAGAGCGGTCTTACCCCTCTGCAGAGGTGCAGTCGGTGTATTCTACAGCCTCAGTTGAAAGAGCGGTCTTACCATTCTGCAGAGGTGCAGTCGACGTATTCTACAGTTGCAGCCGAGAGTATTTTTAATTAAAAGTTTGAAGTTAACTTACCTTTGTTGGCATTTGAAGAACTTCTAAGATTTAATGTTGAGCCTTTCGGTGTTTCTGAGCTGCTTGCCATATTCTTTGAAGTTATATGCATGGGTTCTGGGGTCGTCATGGGATTCGGGCAAGTTTTTGTCCAAGGGAGATCGGCTTGAACACCAGAGAAGTAGGTGCTACCAGGAAAAACTGGAGTTGACGAAAAGTAAAAAGAAAAGAAAACTTTTGTAAATTGCTTTAAGAAAAATGTTTAAAAGATATCTTTATATATAATGGAGATTCGGTATCTGCTTGCCTGTAACTGAAACTACGTCACTGCTTATGTCACAATACCCCCAGAAATTGCGTAA
Organism: Doryteuthis pealeii; assembly: GCA_023376005.1. Lineage (NCBI taxonomy): Eukaryota > Metazoa > Mollusca > Cephalopoda > Myopsida > Loliginidae > Doryteuthis > Doryteuthis pealeii. The sequence continues at coordinate 23,426,082 of CM042158.1, read as the reverse complement.
GTATATCAATAAGTATTTAATCTATAGTCAAAATCATTAATACATTGAATAAAGAACAACCCTGTATTATATTCTCAGAAATTAAGTATGCAACACAAACGGTCCACATTGTTTGTTAAAACAAGTTTTGATAAATACATCTTTGGTATTATTTATTTATTTTTAGTTTGCTTTATTTATTTGTTTATATATACTTAAGGTTGTCTAACGTATAGAGTTTTACGAGAAAATTATTTACAAACAAGAAATAGTCACATAATGTTCTTTCAAATTAAATTTGAAGATGTTTGTATATTTAACTGCGTCCGGTTTAGGTTTGCGCATGTCAAAGATCTGTTTACATTTTTTATGAAAGAGCGTGACAAAAAACCCTTTTATTCCGGACGTCGATAAAATCGAGATTAAAATTTCAAAAAAGTTTTTTACACTAAAATTGAAATATTCGTTCAATTTTAATAAAATTTTGTAGAATTATGTAAAAATGCGTGTATCAAAAAATTGTTGTCTGTCGTAAAACAAAAAACATCTCGGTAGAGTTGAGTGAATAGGATGCTTTTTAAGTAAGTAAGTAATTTAAAAAATATTAAATGTGTTATCTTATTTATTCAATTTTTCCCACGCCTTAGGCAATATCTTTCAAAAATTGTTTTTTTTACACCACACGGAGGACGATTTCTTTGCAAGTCCCTTTAAATTTCGTAAAATCACAACATATCTTATTACAATGGAGATTATGTAACTATCTGTTTGTTACCGAAACTACGTCACCACTTTCGTCACGATTTCTTTAGTTATATTCTCAGCGCTTATGAAATAGTCATGATTTAATCTTAATTAGAATCTTATTTATTAGGGATGTCTCTATTAAATTTTGCTGAGTTAGATTTGCCGCCAAACTGCCCATATTATTAATGCATTTAAAATCCTGAAATAGGGGTTATATGTCTCTAAGAAATACATAGTATATGGTGGGAATAATTTGCATAATGATTTTAACAAAACTGGGTTTAATAATAATTATTTTCTGTTACTGATTTCTAATGTAATTCCCAAGCGTATTAAACGCAATCCTATATATATAATTTTATAGAGAAATCAATTAAAATAGCATTTAATTAAGTGCAATATTTTATATTCGTTCTTATTTAGTTTCGTTATTCTTTCTAATCTATATACATATATAAAGGGCAGTTGTGTGTATTTATGTATGTATGTATGTATGGTCCGGAGGAAATTACGAAAATAAAACAATTAACGACAAAGGTAATATATATATATATATATATATATATATAATTATATTATATATATATATATATATATATATTCACTGTTACTGAGTTTAGATTTTGAGCAAAAATGATAAAGATTTCATTTATATTCGCGAAGATATTTAAAAATTTAAATAGCATTAAAATAGCATTAAACTTTTACTTAAAAATGTCCGTGAATCTCAAAGTTAAAGAATCAATATCGAAATGTAAAACAATCATTTTTTTTCAGGCCGGATTAACATAAGGTCTTTTTACATGGGGATTGTTATGGGGCATCCAGCGAGGATTAAACTCGCTATTCAATAGTAACGGATCTGCAAGACTAGCTTGATAACCATTATACCACTTGCTTTATCTTTCTTCTCTACTCAAGTGACGACGGGTAGTCGCTTTTAGTTTAATATAATATTTTATTAGTATTATTAGTGTTATTCGGACTAATGTCCCCATCTTCATTGTTATTTGTACAACGTTTCGGCCGATATACCCTCCGGCCTTCTTCAGGTATTTCTGTCGGACTCGGGAACCTTGTCGGACTCGGGAACCTCTTTCGAACTCGGAAACTTTCTTGTGTATTCGGGAGCCATCACGGAACTTGAAACCCCTTTATTTATTCCACGGGGGTATCCTGTTTCATTCCGCTAACCATAGCTGGGTAGGAGTTGTGCTCATTAATTATTTATTTTTCTAACTGCTTTCACTCAGGATTGAACTCTGGAACCAAAGATAACTGTCACTTAGAACTGTCTTTTAACCCAACTGCCTAATCCACTCGGCCATGTGTCCAATTGGATAATATTTTATTACATTAAAACTTAAATACTTGCACCAGGGAGAGCATACTTTTGTGTGTTTTAGACAAAGAACCTTGGGGGTAATTTTTGTACTCACCTCTGTAATACATCCAGATTCGGCGTTGTGGCAATTTATCAAAGTCGACGTGCAACAAAACCTCATGGGCCTCCGGAATAAACTGATGTCTGGTGATGTTGGGGAGTGAAGTCCATTCGCTGTATTCGTTCTCATAAGTCACTTCCATTGCGGGTAGGTCAAGTAAGAAAAGTTCTACAACAGAAATCTGGGTGAAGAGCATTCTGATTCGACATGTCGAGGTGCTGGCCGGGATCATATTTGGGTAGTCAGACGAACGGATTTGACCCTCGAGGTTATCTATTATTTCGTCGTAGTGGCACATTACTGTTGTTGTCACCTTTTCTGAATAATAATAATAATAATAATGATGATGAACAATATTGATGATGATAATGATATTAATAAATGATGATAATGATAATATTGATGATGGTAATAATAATAAATAATAATAATAATAATATTGATGATGGTAATGATATAATAATAACAATGATAAATAATATAATAATAATGATAATGATAATGATGATGATGATGATGGTAATGATATTAATATAACAATGATATAATAATAATAATAATAATAATAATAATAATGATAATATAATGATAATAATTATGATGATACTACTACTACTATACTGATAATAATAATTAATAAAATAATAATAATAATAATAATATAATAATAATATGAACGGCTTATCTAACCAAAGCAGCAAACTGACACAAAAGGAAAGCTAGACAGGATTGGGTGTGAAAGGTGTTCCACTAGGAATCGTGCAAAAGATTAAATTTCTAATTTAATATATTTTATTAGATTAAAATTCAAATACTTACGTCTGGGGGATGCGTGTTCTTGCAAGTATATATATAAAAACATAGGTCGTACCAGCTGGTCTCATTATAGAGTGATAGTTATTTAGATGTGGCACAAGGCCAGAAGTATGGGTCACCCAATGAGATTCGAACTCACTAACAATAGTCTGCAAATCTAGCTTGCTAACCATTACACCACATGAGTTGCTCTCATTATAGAGTAATACGAAATATCGATGTAATGTTAACACGAGGTTATTATCCGTTTTCATGTTGGATTTCTAAATAGACATACATACAACTGTAAGAGGGCGCACGCACACGCACACACACACACGCACACGCACGCACGCACGTCTTTGAAATGTATTAGCGGTTTAGCGTTCATTCTACCAAGAATCTTGGAATGATTAGGAATAAGAATATTGAAAATGTTTCCTTGAACTTGCCCAATAGGGTAGGTCGATTTTTCACTTTTTGAAAATTTCAAATTGTCCATCAATGCGAAAGTTGTGTGTTAGTATACTGAATACTGATACAAAAATTAAATCTTTTACTTGCACCATTGTTTGAAGAAATATTATCAGAGATCGTCTACTAAAATGCACAAAAAAATCCTCATTTTCTAAAGGCTAAATTTTTCGAAAATGAGGATTTTTAGTGCATTTTAGTAGACGATCTTTGGTGCTATTTCCTCAAACAATGGTGCAAGTAAAAGATGTAATTTTTAGTATCAGTATTCTGTATACTAACACACAACTTTCGCATAGATGGACAATTTTATTTTTTTTTAAGTGAAAAATCGACCTACCCTATTGCCCAAATATCCACTCCATTGCATTTTCCGCAGCATCAGGTGTGTCATTAACAACATTTTGCAAGAAATTTATTCGTTTATAGTATCCATCAGTCTGACTAGACTGATAGATCTGTGACCGAATCACGGCAAAAGCCTGGGACAGGGTTTTATCGAAGACCAACAATTTCCCATGTCGCAGGTCTTTCATTTTCACGACATAATTGTGATTTTTAAACAAAGTTGCTTTGAAACTGTCAGTTACCAAACGCTGTTGACGCATGTCTTCGCTACCCTAACCCTCTCTCTCTCTCTCTCTCTCTCTCTCTCTCTCTCTCTCTCTCTCTCTCTCTCTCTCTCTCTCTGTGTGTGTGTGTGTGTGGCTAATACGCTACTTTGAAACCAATGGTAACAAACGCCTTTTCATTGTATAGTATACCATAACAAATAAATATAGCGCTTACACCTGTAATCGAACACGTTATTTTCTTTTCAACATATAACAACAAACGATTACGCCGGCGCCGTTGGATAAGTACTAAAACACACAAGTACTTCTATGACCTCTGATGATAGGAATTTTTCCCGAAAATAATATAGGAATAAAAAGGTAAATAAACATCATTTAATACCTATTCCATTGCATTGTAAATTGCCTTCAAATTTATATTTTACACATACATACAATGCTTCAAACAAACTATAAAAATTTCTTATTACACCACGCCTGAGCAAGGCTTAATTTATAGTAAAAAAATAAAAAAAATTTTAAAAAGAATTTTAAAAAATAAAAGAATTTCGAAGAATTTGCACGAGCGCACGTACAAACGGACCGACATGCCATCACGGAAAACCCCGAACATTTAAAATATCTGGCGTTCCTTCAACTTAATAACAACAAACGATTACGCCGGCGCCGTGGGATAAGCACTAAAAAACACAAGTACTTCTATGACCTCTGATGATGGGAAATTTTTCCCGAAAATATTTAGGAATAAAAAGGTAAATAAACATCATTTAACACCTATTCCATTGCATTGTAAATTGCCTTCAAATTTATATTTTACACACACACACACACACACACACACACATATATATATATATATATATATTATATATATATATATATATATATTTGCATCCTAATTCTTTTGCAAAAAATAAGCGTCAACACCGAATTTTTACTTCTGTTTGTTGTCAACATAATATTCCTTTTAGTGTTTCATACCTTTCATGCAAACGTAGTGAATTTTCAAATTGTCTTCCCATTTGCATTGGTTTTCCACGTAGGGCTCATATTCCTCAGTACAACGTTGCCTCTTGTTGCAGAAATACGTCAGACTGTTCATCACATCATCGGCCTGAGTGAACCTTTGATTTCCATAATGGCGATCTCAGTACCAGCCGAACAATATGGCTTCTGCTGGCAAATGTTAATCTCGCAGAAATTATCTGTAATTAAAAATGAGAAAAAACAAAAGAATTATTATTTTAACTAGCAAAAAAATAAATAAATAAATAAACCCTCCGGGCGGTATAAAAAATTAATTTTCCCAAGATATTTTCTAAGGTGGTAGGTAGTTAAAAGTTCAATGTCAGAGGGGTTGTAAGTAAAATTATGAAATTTATTAAAGGAGTAAAAAAAAAAAATTGAAATTGAAACTTATATCTGTCCCCTCAAATAAAATGTTGCGTGCGTCTATTAATTATCAATTAAATAATCATTTGAATATTTTTACACAAAATCGTAGGTATTTATTTATTTGTAAACTTTTTAGTTACCTACTTGATACTGAAAAAATGACCATTTCTTGTTTGTTAATAATTTTCTCGTAAAACTCGTTAGATAACTTTAAATATATATAAAAATGAAACAAACTATATATAGATATATAATACCGTGCATGTGTTTATCAAAATTTGTTTTTAAAAAAACAATTAGGACTGTCTAAGGTGGCATACTCAAATTTTGAGTGTATATAATAAAAGGTTGTTCTTTATTCTATATATTCACGATTTTAGGTAATGTGACGTTAAGCAGTGACGTAGTTTCGGTTGCAGACAAATTGAATCTGAATCTTCATTATTAAAAGATTTGCAGGGATAGTGATGATAATGAAAATTATAGTTGATTATTGTAGTTTGAATATAGAAAGTTTGTTTTGTTGAATTTTACATGTCAACTCTTGTTGGGTTATTTTATGCCGAAGAGATTTTGTTCTATTCATGCTTGATCGGTATTCAAAACTTTTTTAAACTCAATTTTTTTCATCAGAATTTTAAAAAAAACATTTTTTTCTGTTTGACCCATAGATGGAACTCTAACAGATACTACCATTCAAGGTAAGAGTGAACCTGTGAGTAATGACGGTGAAAGGGGTACTCCACAATCCCCAGAGCCCCAGAATAGGAACTTCTCACCATTTGATGCAGTTTAACGTCATACCCAAGACAGAAATATAGGAACTAAAGGCTGAAAAAACGTTTACCATAACAGGAAGGCTGATTAAATCCACGAGGCCACGAAGAGTTTATAAATTTAAGTGGTGGACTTCAGCACACCTTATATTACAAATATTATGGGCACCTCACGTGGTGTAATGGTTAGCAAACTAGATTTACAGACCATTGATAATGAGTTCGATTCTCATTGGGCTCCCCATTTTTCTGGCCTAACGAAGTCGAAAGTAAGTAAATATGTTACATGTATTAAACCGGAAATGAGGAGGATTGTGGGAGCATGATCAGAGTGACGATATTTATAAAACACTAAGGAAATTAGAGGGCGCCAAGCAGAATAAATGCCACCAGTAGTAACGATTTTAGCTCCGAAACCACGTTTGAATTCATGGGTAATCGTTTGAAGATGACTTATTTTAATGTAATTTTTTAAAAAGTATCTGAACAAAGACCGAGGTTAATGTAGCCTGAACGTTGTATTTATAAACAATATAGATGAAGACAACATTCCGAAATATCAGAATGTCTATTGTTCCGTAACTTAGAGAGTCCCTTCTTCATTTAACCTGATGGAATGATTTTGTAATATAGTTATTTACTAAGCTTAGCTTAGATATGGTACAAGGTCAGAAAAATGGAGCGATCTCACTAACAATGGTGGACAAATCTAGCTTGCTAATCATTACACCACGTGAGGTGCCCATAATTTTTGTAATATAATTATTTACTAAGCTTAGCTTAGATGTGGCACAAGGCCAGAAAAATGGGGCGCCCAATGAGAATCGGACTCATTATCAATGGTCTGTAAATCTAGTTTGCTAACCATTACACCACGCGAGGTGCCCATAATGTTTGTAATATAAGGTGTGCTGAAGTCCACCACTTAAATTTATAAACTCTTCGTGGTCCTGTGGATTTAATCAGCCAATCAACACGCTCTTCCTGTTAAGGTAAACTGATAGTCAGTTACTTTCCCCAGCACAGGAGGCCTATACATTTGCCATTTTGGTTTACGGTTTTTGGGTTATTTTATACAGAAGACATTTTCATTCATTCTTGATATTTTTAAACTCTTTTTTCTATTTAACCCATAGATGGGCCCTAATAAGTAATTCACTTCGGATCAGAGTGGAACTGGCAGTGATTGTGCTGAAGGAATAATCCACACTCCTCAGAGCTCCAAAACTGGAACTTCATGATCAGAACACTAAGTCGAGGTTATAAAGAATATAAAAGCGCTCAATACGTTAGTAGAGCGTATATATATATATATATATATATATATATATATATATATATATTATAATGGGAGATTATGTGCTTAATAGAAATCATACCTAATTTGAAAATTAATTAGTTATGAATTAAATGAATTAGACGTGCATATCGGTTTAAATGTAGGCGTAAACAAATCTTTAAATCTAACCTATATGCACGCCTAATTCATTTAATTATAACTAATTAATTTTCAAATTAGGTATGACTTCAATTAAGCACATAATCTCCCAAAAATTGTCGGCTATCGCCATCTCAAACAGATTGTTTGTCTACTTCATATATATATATATATATATATATATATATATTATATATATATATATACTTTCAAAGAAAGAAAAAACTTAATAAACCATCATCTTTCTTTGAAAATATGAATATTGCTCTGTATCTTATTAATTTATTAGTTGTTATACATTGAGGTCTCTTAGGGATCTTTATATGAATCTATATTTCCACCATCATGAGTATGCATTGTGGATGTACAGGAGATATTGATGATCTCAAATGGAACTATCCCCTACATACCTGTCAGTTGGATAGTTTTAGCTATATATATATATATATATATATATATATATATATAGAGTGGATATATATGTGTATATATTCATTTGTATATATATGCATATATACACATATATATATGTATATATATGTATATATATATACATAATCATCCTGATTATTTCTATCTCAGCCTATTTCTATGAGAATGCAATCAACATCTCAATGACTATCCTCATTTTCATCATACACACACACACACACAACACACACCATATATATATTATACACTAGGGTAGGTCGATTTTCACTTTTAAAAAATATCAAATTGTCCATCTATGCGAAAATTGTGTGTTTAGTATACTGAATACTGATACTAAAATTACATCTTTTACTTGCACCATTGTTTGGGAAATAGCATAAAAGATCGTCTACTAAAATGCACTAAAAATCCTCGTTTTCGCAAAAATTTAGCCTTCAGAAAAAAGGATTTTTAGTGCGTTTTAGTAGTCGATCTTTGATGCTATTTCCTCAACAATGGTGCAAGTAAAAGATCTAATTTTTGGTATCAGTATTCAGTATACTAACACACAACTTTCTCATAGATGGACAATTTGATATTTTTAAAAAGTGAAAATCGACCTACCCTAAACACACACACACACACACACACACACACACACACAAATACCCCCACACACACAAACACCCCACACATATATTCATGTATACATAATCATCCTGATCATATCTATCTCAGCCTGTTTCTATCAGCATGCAATCAAAATCTCAATGGCTAGCCCCATCTTCTTCATGTTTGTGACTTTTCTTAACCTTACCATTATACAAAGTGGACGGATGCGATCACTTGAGACAAAATGATTTAACGAATGTCCCCACGAAGTAAAAAAAATCTTTTAAGTACTACATCCTCCTCGCCTTTCCGCTCAAGCTAACCTCTGTCACCATTTCATTTCTCGCTATCTTATCTCCCCCCCCCCCGCTCTTCCTCCTCTCTATCTCTCTCCAGCTTCTCTTTCACTCTATCCCCCCTCTCGCTCTCTCTCTACCTCTACCTCTACGCCTCAAATTATCTTCTCTCTTTTTCTGTACTCTCTTTCTAATTATCGTTACTTCTTTTCTTCACTTTCTTTCTTTCTTTTTTCCTTCTATCTTTCTATCTTTTTATCTTTCTTTCAATTACATTTTCTTTTCTTTCTTTTCTTTTTTTCTTTTCTTCTTTCTTTTCCCTCTAATTCCATTGTCTATCTGTCTTCTGTCTGTCTGTCTGTCTGTCTATTTCTCTCTTCCTAATGTCCTATTTTTTTCGCTTCCTTTCCAGTCCTATTTTAATACGGTCAAAAATATCCAACCGCACGTGTACACGCGCGAGCCCGTGTACTTGTGTCGGTCTCTTGTGCGTACATGGTATGGTATTAGACAAGATCTACGGAGTGGTCGGTGTTGGCATCAGCGAGGGAGCCAATCTCTTTTTCGCTAGTCCTAGACCAGGGAGATTGTTTTGCGACTAATGCAAAGCGCTACACCTACCGTAGCTCCCAGATGTTTTTTACTGCAGGGAGCAGATTATCATGCTGTTGTCGAGAAACCGGTATCGAACCTGGGACTTCTTTGGTGGATGATAAACTAGTCCTTATACAACAAGGATAACAGTGTGCATTTAATTTGCACATATCGTTATTTACTAAGCTTAGCTTAGATATGGCACAAGGCCAGAAGTATGGGGCTCCCAGTGAGAATCAAACTTATTAACAATGTCTGCTAATCTAACTTGCTAACTATTATACCACGTGAGGTGCACACGCGTGTGGTTTGCGTGTGCCAGAAAGCTATCATGAACCGTAGGTATAGTAAAGTCGTCGGGCGGCCTAATGTCGACATCAGCCTGACAGCGACGGAGTCTATCCCGTTTTCACTAGCGCTAGACCAAGGAGATTATTTTTAGCCTTTGAGGTGAAGCACCACACCTACCATCAGCTCCTTACTTATCCGCACAGATCCCTGTGCTACTCATACGCTGAGTTGGCGAGGGCCGTATCGAACTAGGAACTTGTGGATTCTAGCCGAACGCTCTACGACTGAGCTATACGCAGATCAAATTTAATCTTTCTTGATATAATACAAAGAAATAGTTAAAAAACATTATTGAAAAAAATACTTAAGATATTGACCCTCACTAATACACATTTTTATTGGTTTGGTTGGTTGGTTGGTTGGTTTTACGGCATCTCAAACATTGGGTTATTTTATGCCCGAAGACGTTTTTATTTTATTCATTCTTGATGGGTATAATTTTTTTTAAACTAATTTTTTAAAACAGATCTTTTAAAACTAATTTTTTTTACATTCAAACCAACAAGTTTGTAGAGAAACGTTAAAATATACTCACTAATAACTAAAAGGGTGACACAACAGGCCGGGTGGGGGAAATAACACGGTTTAGCTGTTTGATAGAGATCCACCTTGGAATCACAAGGTCCAGGTTCAATATAGCCACCCAACTCAGCGCATGAGTAGCACGATTTGGATCTGTGCTGTAAAGTGGAGAAATGATGGTAGGTTAGTGTTCCACATCAGACGCAAAACCAATATCTATTGTCTAGCGCTAGATAAAAGATTTATAGACTCCCTCGCTGTCCGTTTGATACCGACAATAGGCCACTTATAAAAGTTAAGGAAATGTGTTCTATAATATTCTCATCATTGGGTTTACGTTGACATCATGGATTCCCATGACTATTCTCGCCACCTGTCCCTATCAGTCATCGCTCCTACAGGTCTTCTGCATATCATCCAGTATCCGCATTGACCGATATATGTTCTGGCAAGGTCTTCCGTGCGGCAGCCAGTATCCGCAACTGAGAGGATATGTATTTTTTCTTTTTCGGTTACACTGGTGTATCCATGAGTAGATGTCGCACAGAGAACGTTTATTTTGAATTCATTATTGCTTATCTACCCCGTGTCCAACATGTCTTGTTCGTCTTACTTAGGTGGTTTGTGGGATAGGAAGTAAGTGGCCGTACAGCTACTCTTTTGGAGATGCTGCTTTCAATATTTATTTCATGTCTAGCTTTTTCTCTAAGTGTACATTAAAATCCAAGTGGTGCAGCCACACGTTTAGTACTGACACAATTTGGAATAAGAAAGATCAGATTTCCATATGATCGGTAATCTGTCTATAGGCAGTCCATGCCTTTCCCTATACGTATTTTAGCATCGTTTTATGTAGATGAGATATTACTACTTAGGTTTGTGAACTGGTTTACTATTTTGAGAGGCTTACATCCAGAGTGTAAATTTTGAGAGAGCCTCGCGCATATAGTTGGTATATAATAATTATAAAGCGAGAGAAGTGTATCCTAAATGAATAGTGTTGCCGTGAAGTTAATGTACGGTAGTGTAAAAATTTAGGATGAGAGCGAGAATTGTATTATAAATGAGTATAACATGTAGAATGTATTGACCATGGCAAGTGCAGTATTCTTAGACTTGACGCGCTCTCACGCGGCTCTGCATAATTAAATAAGGGTCTTAAAGAGATGTGCTCGTAACTAGATACAGTTAAATAACAGCTTAGAATAATTCTGGTATGTAGTTTAGATTTTCGTATAGAGTTATTAAGATATGTGACTAGCTGCTGTGTGCAGGTGAACGGGCATCCGGCACGTTTTTGTGCATTTGAAAAAAAAAATTTTCAGCTATTGTAATAGAAGAAAGGTCTCTCTCTTGTAGCGAGTGACGGATTCCAGGTGGTATGTTTCTGTATACACTGTGTTTAGGCACGGCCTGTAATCTTACATATGTAGTACGCGAGCTTGTTCCATAGTTTGCTATATTGTGATGTGGTTGTTGAAATGACACTTCTCGCGGTTGTTGTAAGGAAGAGAGTCAGAAATGGTGGGCTGACCAAGCAAGGTGCGAGTATCTCCGAAGCATATTAATATATATCTCTGACACTGTGCTCTCGTGATATAGACCATAGAAGGCTCAAGCAAGAGCAGACGGAGATCCTCCCAACGGAGGAACTTAAACACCCACACGAAAGAGTAACAGGAGACGGGCAGCGCTATCACACGGAGGGATCAGGATCAGTCGACTGTTCCTTAGGACTAGCTCTAGGATGTCTAGGGCATCTGGCTGCTTTCTTGGATAGACAATGTAAGGAGCACAATAAGTTTGTTCAGGATATATTATCATTAAGTATGTGGTATATATACGTCTATATGCATGTGCGAGAGTGTTTAGTTGAGAACATGATGTGTTGTGTTTGTTATGATAGACCGTTATCAGTTGTGAATCCACTGTACGGATGTTGTCCTTTCTGTTTAGAGTAGCGTGACACAGAGTCACTCTCGCACGCTTATTCCTGGTTGGTTTGGTTGTGTGTATGTTGCTGGGAGTGCTGTACCTATGGATATAGACCATAGAGATATGTATATAGGGTTATTATATGCTATAGCGAGATGCTGTTGAAGTGATGTATAGACTATCAGTCCGGCGTTATTCACTCTTACGACAACTTTTTAAACTCAATATTGTTTCAGTCTATTTAATTCTGATACTAATGATAGATGTCTCCCAGGGGTAATGGTAGCAGGAACGCGGGTCCGAGATCGGACCGGAGCTGCGAAGAATCTATAATGGCCAGAGCGTGTGTATGAACGTGTACTTCAATTCTCACTCTCCAGGAGTCATACCAGAGAATTGAAGACGAGCGTCACGTCTCCTCTAGGACCTAACTGCCGGATTAGTTTGATCAGTGTGTGAGAGCACGAGTGATGTGCTGTATGGGACGCTAAGTCGGAGCATCCGTCTAGGATCGAGGGTGAATACACTGCTGGATCAATTGATGAACAGAGTGGTGACTGGACGGTGGAACGTTCTAAGGCATATATGAATTAATACAAGGCCTTAAGTGTGTGTATGTCACGTAGATTAGAGAACACGCTGTCTACCACGATCAGCCGAGCTCGAATACCGATATCTGAGGTAGATCGCGAGTCGTGAGCCTCGCAGATATATGCGTGGCAGATCTCTGATCCACGCTATGGTTGACAGATAACTCAGCGAGGTATGCGCGAGCATCGCACTGTGAAGTCAATAGAGAGGGAGCACGCTCGCACAGGAATAGGAAAACCTTGGCGGGAGACAGCGCAGCTCATGAGATCTTCGAGGTATAAGTTGGGAGCGACATGACCGGATGCATCAGACACAGTGCGTAGGCGCATATACGATGCGGGCGCTGAATCAGGGCTCACACGGATGATAGCAGGTAGGGAGCCGGCGTTCTTCAGACACACTGCGCCGTGTGGAAATATGTTGAGGAGGCTGGGTGGTGGATCAGCGGGGAAAAAGCATTATACCGGTATGCTATGTTTTCTCTGGTTCTGGAAGGATGCTACAAATTTCAGTTGAATAAATCATTACACGAAAATAAATTTAAATGCTCTCTCTCTCCATATGCTCAATTGAGTACATAATGACATATTTACGGGCGCGTATGGTCGTGTGTTGGGTATAACTCAGATGTGTGTGGTCACACATATTAATGAGATTATACTTCACCTCGCTCACGGTATTGTTATAGAGTAGGGGGATGGGTCATCACGTGGGTTGATTGTCTGAGTTGAATGATGGCGGTCACTTTTAGTTAGTTAGGCATCACGCTTCCTCTTGATCGTGCAGTAGGTGCGCGTTGGATCTCTTGGCGCAGCGGAGAGTAGCGGTTATGGGTGCATCATAGGTGTTGTAGGATTTCATAAACCATAACTAGTTATGAGTCCAGAAATTCCAATGATAGTGTGCAGAGTTGGAGTTTGAATAGGATAACGATGATAGTCCTGATACTTTGACGATTTTGGACTTTTTTTGCATTGCTGTGGCCGATCTACGCTTTCTCAGATTTTGCTCATAGTCAGATATATCTTGTCTTGGTCTTAGAACACTTAATGGTGTTGATAAGTTATACCTGGAGGGTAGTAAGCCTATTTGATAGAGTCGGTGTTTCCCACGTAAGAATGATTGATACGGACAGTTATTGGGACTGATAAATTGAGTTGAGGTAAACTTAAGTTGTTGGAAGAAAAAGAGGTATTAGAACATGAAGACTGTGTCGCACGGATGCTCACGTCATAAGAGGCAGGTAAGCAGTTATTTCTGGTTGAGTATATGTCGTGCCGCTCACTTAATTCATGTGTATATCACTTGGAATAAGGTTACTTTGACGGAAGTTCTATCAGATTTTGAGGAAGGTGTTTGAGATGTCATAAAACCAGTTTGATGGTTGAGATGGGTTAAAAAATCAAATTTTTAAGGGGGGCGTTTACATAATGGGAAGCGTTTTTCAAACGGCGGATGGGGAAATGTAAAGCACTAAAAATTGGTTTTTAAAACTGTGGGGGCTTGGTTTAACGGGTTTAACGTTTCTTATGGTGACGGTAGATTGGTATTCGCTATGGTCACGTGATGGACGAGATATGAAAGGCTCTGGGTAGTTCTGATAGAACATAAGGTATGAGTATTAGAACCTGATAGAGTTAGTTATATGTACCTAAATTAGAGTATAACTAGGTGTATACCAGCTGTCAGTGATACTTAGCACGGGTATATCATATTAGCTCCTCCGATAATGGGCGATTACGCCATTGAGGGATATTGCTGTCATCCCCGATTGATAATGATAGAGTAAGGATATTCATTGATGCCAGAGCGGTCGAAAGACTAAGCTAGGATTCGACAAGCTTGAGATGTATGATGGATGTTGCAGTAGTAGTACGTGGTTGTGTGGAAATCAGTCGTTCAGAGGTTAAACAGTAAAATTACACACATTCCGTGATGTACTGATAGATAGGGTGTCCGACATGCAGGCGGTTCGAGGTGGTGGACGATGGAAGTGTCACAGGGATATGTCTGAAGCCCAAATATGACGCATCGCCACAGTGACTCGCAAGTACAGTTAATCCGCTCTCGCGTTGTAGGCCACACTGGAAGAGGCATGAATGGCCGGCCGGACACGTACGTGTCGGTCTATACGAGGATGGTACTTTATTATATATATATATATATATTATAATATATGTATATATAATTATATAATAATTATTAGAATCGCATGGGTGATTGGAACAGAGGGTCGTACGTGATTAGCAGTATATATCATGCTCACTATTGTGTATGTGAAGTGTAAGACAGGTGTCCTGTGTGTTTGATGTCCACGTATAGTTTTGTTGAAACAGTTGGATGCAAGCGGGTTAATTAGTTAGCCACAACCAGTCACATACCTCTTCAAAAAGTGACCACCGGACATACTTAATGGATTGGATATTCGCTCCACTCTCACAGTTTCACTCCACACATTTTCATGTATGTTCCCTCTCTCTCTCTGTCTTCCTCTACTCCCCCCCTCTCTCTCTCTCTCTCTTCATCTCTCTCTCTCTTCGTCTCTCTGCTCTCTTAGAACAAATTGTACACTCTCTCTCGGTTTTTTTTTCGCATCTTCGCACAGTGCACGTGACAAGACGTGCACTAATCCCGTTTTATTTGGGAATACAAGAGCTCGACGACAAAAAGGGAATGAGCAACCTGATTTGTGCGGCCAAGTAGGACGTGGTCGGTGTGGTGGGTAGGGTAGCTGCACGTGTGGTGTGGTGGAGCGTTTAGGCTGCTGGAGGGGGGAGGTTTTTTATGATCGCCTTTGTTCACTGAGAGTCGATTAGTTTTATGTTGTGGCGGGCCAAGATACTGAGCCTACCATCCATCTTCCCACTTACCGCGGCATATAATTGCGCATTCTGTTGCATACTCGAGATTTGACAGCGCGTGGTTGGCGAGGGCGGTATCGAACCCGGAACCTTGTGTTCCAAGGTGGATCGCTTACCGACTGAGCTATACGGCCCTACGTTTTGATAATTTGACAAAAGTGAGCAACACACTCTAATTAAATAAATCACTAATGAAAATAGGCCACTAAAAATATGAATTATTTTTTTTTTTTTTTCAATAAACTATTCCAGCATTTTTTTCAACCTAACACAAGGTCAGTGGACATGTTTTTCTCGGGGCGAACGTACAGATGGGAAGGATGACTAAAGAATGAATGTAAATCCTGAGTATCTGATTTTGCTTATTCGCAGAAATTTTATTTCTCATGAATGCCGTCACCTTAGCTAAATAATGGACCATTCCGTTTTTATTATAAAGAATGAAAGGGAAAAAAGGACATGCTACACAGAAAAATATGATAAGAAAATAAAGAAAAAAGGAAGAGATGGGGAAAGACAGAGAGAAAATGTGTCATAACGCTAATCTTTCAATCGAATATAATGAAAAGAAGGAAAGAAAGAAAAAAGCATGAGAGAGTTAAATCAAGATTATCATACTTTTTACATATTGAACAATTTAACAATAGCTCTTAAGTAAACATATCAAACATTGTAGTAATTAAATTATCATACTGTGGTATATCTACAAGTCCTACAAAAATAGTTGAATTTCTTTGTGAGAAAATCATCTACAAAATTTCCAAGCAAGTGGAAAATGTGAACCAGCAAACATAATGTGGTATGACAATCGACTATACAGAGGTACCTTGACTTACGAAGTATTCCAGATGTCCTTGACTTACGAAGTTTCAGGTTACGAGCTTTTTCTCGAGTTGACGAAGCTGATCAGTCGGTCGATTTTCGCTTCATAATTGAGAGTTAAATTTTGACGTAACGAGCGTGCCATTCGGATATCGCTTATTGGTTTACTAAAACAGGCGATTTTGACAGGTTTTCAAGCTCCTATAGCTGATTAGACGCACACGGGAGAGCGCAGTATTTCTAAATAAGAAATGAGAGAAAAAGTGAATGAAATAGGATAAACATGAATCAGTATTGAGAGTGCAAGTCATGGTCCAATCACGTGTATCTGTTTGTGATCTTTCCAGCGATTGATGTTTGTACAGACGGCTCTGATTATATACACGTGTTATTTTCTTAATAAAAATATGTTACACATCATGAGAATCAGAGTTAGGTGGTGATGTCGAGGATGCAGAATTGTATCGAACGGAACACCACCATATCTTAGAGATTGGCACTCTCACGCTCCTAGGCAGTATTGAGTGATCGGTGTCGGTGTAGGATACTTCACTCGAGAAGGCCATAGAATTGGGAGTTAACGAGCCGAAGAGTATAACGAGCGTTAAGGAGCGAGAGTTTAGGTATAATGGAGGTGTGTTAGTATGTGTGATATGAGTGGAGTCAGGGACAGTTGTCAGTCTATGCGAATTGACGCCCACTCTCGCACTCTCGCACTGGATCGCAATGAATGAGTCATAGAGTGAAAGGTGTGTGTATGTATGATAAGCATTCTATAGAGGTCAAAGGTCTTACACGCGCGCACGCTCTCGTGGAGACGGTGAATGTAAGTGGAGTATTCGAGATTTGCTCTGGGGCAGAGCAAACGTATGCGCGTCTTGTATAGATGCCTCATATATGTATGCAGTGTTATCGCGAGGAGAGAGTTGAAGACTCATACGTGCAAGTACTAAGTATCTCGCACAGCTATGAGGAAGAGGTGTCAGGAGCATAGAGCATTCTCACGCTCTCATGAAGGTTTCCGATAAACGGTTGGGCAGCGCACGCTATAGAGCAAACGAGACACTCAGCCGAACTTGTACACAGTTTCAAGAGGGTAGGAGGCGGGTGTTGGCACACGCGGTACTCCACTCATTGCTCACTCTCGAGCGCACAGAATGTGTTACTATTACGAGGAGTATATGAGAGATTAGGAGGAGATCAGGGTGTGAAAAACCTCGGATAGGTGGGTTGGAAACGGATTATAGGCATTGTCAGTCTAATTTCATTTGGGAAAATTGGTATTTGATGATCCATGAGAAAGTTGATTTGTACGACGGAACGAATTAAACGTCATAAGGTCAAGGTACTACTGGGTGGTTGGAACCGGATTTAATTGGATTTTTAGTCCTATTTTCATTGGGGAAAAATGATTTGATATCCGTAGAACCAGAAGAGCGGTGAGAGATGTAACAGATGGTACGTAGTACTGCTACGCGCGCAGGGTATCTGGCAACAGTATTCGAGCATGGGCATTTCAGTCTAGGGTACAGAGGAGCCCACGATAGGATTCGATATTGTCTGCAGGATTGGTATGTATGTGTATGAGTTAACACTACGATAGGATGTCAGGAACTGTAGCTCATGGAAAGGAGGAATTCAGTAGCCAATATGCAGTCTAGAGGAAGACGTCTCTCTCGCGATATCACATAGTAAAGTATGTGTATACTGTGTCGGAGCAGTATATATATAGATATATATATATTGTAGATCTGACGTGTCTAGAGCGTTGAGGTTAGAATATTGGAGATAGAGAAGGAGTCGATGTCTAATTGATATTTGATGAATTATAAGTGACTTGGAGGTCGTTGAGAATGAGCCGTGCATCGACGCCACTCGGATATATATACACGCTCTCTCCACGGGAGATCGTGATCGGTGGTAGAGAAAGAGAGACTCGCCCTCTCACCATTGGTGATATAGTAACTGTGATGATTTGAATATCCATTAGAAATTTCGTATGTATGTGTCCGAGAGAGAGGTCTCATAAGCTCAAGTACCACTGGTGGGGATTGGAAGCGTGTGTGCATTCATTCAGTCAGTTTTCGAAGTTGGACGAGAGGAGAGAGTATCCGACGTATGACGAGGAGAGGTGTTGATCCTCGAGTGCAGGTGATCCACACGATGTGCTTCACCACCTACTATATGTCACGCAGTACCACGGGTGGGTTGGAAAACGGATTAATGGCATTTCAGTCTATTTCATTGGGGAAAATTGATTTGATATCCGTAGAAATTGAGTTACGAGCGGAACGAATTAAACTCATAAGTCAAGGTACCACTGGGTGGGTTGGAACGGATTAATGGCATTTCAGTCTATTTCATTGGGGAAAATTGATTTGATATCCGTAGAAATTGAGTTACGAGCGGAACGAATTAAACTCATAAGTCAAGGTACCACTGGGGGTTGGAACGGATTAATGGCATTTCAGTCTATTTCATTGGGGAAAATTGATTTGATATCCGTAGAAATTGAGTTACGAGCGGAACGAATTAAACTCATAAGTCAAGGTACTACTGGGTGGGTTGGAACGGATTAATGGCATTTCAGTCTATTTCATTGGGGAAAATTGATTTGATATCCGTAGAAATTGAGTTACGAGCGGAACGAATTAAACTCATAAGTTAAGGTACTACTGGGTGGGTTGGAACGGATTAATGGCATTTCAGTCTATTTCATTGGGGAAAATTGATTTGATATCCATAGAAATTGAGTTACGAGCGGAACGAATTAAACTCATAAGTCAAGGTACCACTGGGTGGGTTGGAACGGATTAATGGCATTTCAGTCTATTTCATTGGGGAAAATTGATTTGATATCCATAGAAATTGAGTTACGAGCGGAACGAATTAAACTCATAAGTTAAGGTACCACTGGGTGGGTTGGAACGGATTAATGGCATTTCAGTCTATTTCATTGGGGAAAATTGATTTGATATCCATAGAAATTGAGTTACGAGCGGAACGAATTAAACTCATAAGTTAAGGTACCACTGGGTGGGTTGGAACGGATTAATGGCATTTCAGTCTATTTCATTGGAGAAAATTGATTTGATATCCATAGAAATTGAGTTATGAGCGGAACGAATTAAACTCATAAGTTAAGGTACTACTGGGTGGGTTGGAACGGATTAATGGCATTTCAGTCTATTTCATTGGGGAAAATTGATTTGATATCCGTAGAAATTGAGTTACGAGTGGAATGAATTAAACTCATAAGTTAAGGTACCACCGTTGTTGTACTCGCACCTTGCTCTGCATGGGGCGAATAGGAAAACTGGAACTTACGTATATCAGGTGAGTTTGACATCTGTTTCGTAGTGACTGCGTTCACACTAGGAGAAGATAGTGTCGTCGGCATCACATGTGGGGGAGCTTTTGTTGTTCCAGCTACTAGAACAGAAAAGAAAAGAAAATATGATTGCTTTAAATTAACACTATATATAAATGTAGGTAGAAAATTAAACAAAATTGTTATAGTAATAGAAGTATTATTTTCACTCGAGTATATTCATGAAAATAGTACTGTATATACCACCATATATAAATGTTATATGAACTTTATACACACACACACACACACACACACACATATATATATATATATATATATATATATATATATATATATATATATATATATATATATATATATATAATAGTAATTGGTAATTTGCTTGAAGCATTGTTAAGTATGTTATTATATACTAATGATTGGAAGGTAATTACAATGCATATAAAACAAAAACAAAAATATGTTTTTAGTCTTATCAATTTCAAAGTAAACTTTATCTTCAGAGACGGTTTTCAGAAATGGACGCGTTTTTTTGTGTCGTTATTTTATTTATTTTTTTTTATGTTATAAACACGCGTCTCGTGGCGTTCTTTTTAAAAAAATATATCTATATATAAATGTTTTAGTGGACAGATTGATTGATTTTAACATGTCAAGTCGTCTAGGTTTATTTCAGACATCGAGGTTAGGGAATTGCGTTCATTGTACATTCATATCTACATTTTTTTCTATATAGTTCTTTCTTAAGAGTTTTTTTTTGTGCATACGATCCAATCGAATATGAATAATGAAAAAAAAACTACATATCTATTTGACCTATATACATGGCTCTAACCGCTACTACCAATCAGGGTCAGAATGCAGCTGGGGGTAATGGCAATGAAGAGGTACTCCACACTCCCCAGAGTTGCAGAACTGGAGTCTCAGTATCAGTTTCAGTTTAATGTCATGCCCAGAATACCCCTTTTTGTGTTCTGGTGGGAGGATCTTGCCTCTTTGCAACTTTTTCTAAGCCCCGCCGACAGGGCTGTGAGTGTTTTAAGAAAAAAGCAATACAAATGTTTGATAAAACGATATATATTTGGCCCTTAGGCTAGACAGGCGGCCGGAGAGACCCCTTCGATCATTTAGCTGGCCACGTTAACCCCTAGCACCTATATGATTGTCCCAACCCTTTTACCCTTATGGCAAACACCCAAACCTTCTTATCAAGGCGGTGGCTGAGGATGTTAGTGTCCTGAGTATGATGTTCAATTGCATTTAATGGTGGAGTTCCAATTCTGGAGATTTGGGGAATGTTGAGTAGCCTTTTATCAGCATTACTCCCAGTTCCACTCTGACGCTAGGAAGAATAATTTTAAGATAATATATATGTCATATTGTTGCACTTCAATATGATGCCCATTTTGAATTATATATATCTCTCTATCTCTCTATCTATCTATATCAGTCTATTCATATCTATCTATCTATCCCTGTATTGTGATACCTGTTTACTTCTCTCTCTCTCTCTCTCTCTCTCTCTCTCTATATATATATATATATATATATATATATATATATATATATATATACCTCTCCCAGTCTATTCATATCTATCTATCTATCTATCTCAGTTTGTTCATATCAATTTAACTAAATACTTTTTATTATTTGTTTTGTTTGTTTTGAGAGTCTATTATTATTATTATTATTATTATTACTAGCAAATATATGCACCCTTCGGGTGCAAGTATTTAGGTTTTGATGTTATAAAATATTGTATCAAATTATAAACTATTTAGAAAATGATAAACTGAGGGGGTATAATCGAATAATAGAACAGCTTTAGATTTAACTCTTCCATCATTTTCTTTCCCTCCCGTCTTTCATTTTTCCTAATTTATCTATTTAGTTAGATTACGAAGTATTTAATAAAATTACAGTTCTTTCGTCTTGTTTATGGATTTCTTTTAAGATTTATCCCCGAGATTTTTGCTCAGATTCGTTAAGAGAAAACCAAACAATTAGAAATCAATAATACTAAGCATATATTTATCAAAATCAAATTTTAAATATCAATATGCAAATTAGCCTTCCCGTTCACACTGTAAACCGCTATTTTGTTGTATATATAAATACAATTACATGCTATTAGTACGTAGATATGGTCAACAGTATTAATAAGGTATAACAATTTTATCAATAATTGAGGTTTAAATAAATTCATGGTAAATGTGACGTCAGTAACAAAGGGAATTGTGACTTGAATAGTGATTTAGTTTCGGTTACAGACAGACAAACACACAATCTCCATTATAATAAGATTTGTCTCACCACTTTAACTGGGTCTTCATGTTAGATAATCGTAAATGTAATCATTACAATAATAATAACATAAATGTAATCATTACAATGAATAATAATAACATAAATCTAATAATAATAATAAATAATAACATAACTAATAACATAAATCTAATAATAATAACATAAATGTAATCATTACAATAATAATAACATAAATGTAATCATTACAATGAATAATAATAACATAAATGTAATCATTACAATAATAAATAACATTACAATAATAACATTATTACAATAATAAGATTTGTCTCACCACTTTAATTCGGTCTTCATGTGAGATAATCATAAATGTAATCTTACCTTCAACGCAACTATAAGCAAACCGGAGTTTTGGTCTCAAGACTTTGTGTTCGTCGTTGCCACAGCAAGACTCCAGCTCTGTCATCAGATTTTTAAGGTCGCAAGAATTGACACGGTTACACGTCTGCCTGATCGTCATTTCGCTTGTCGCCCAGATATCAGGTATGGCCGGTTTGACACACCTCGTCACATCTACTTCAATGACCTTATTGCCATCACATCCTGGAGGTTTCATTCGGCAAAGGTTAGAGGTCTTTCCATCCGCTAAAAATAAATAGATAAATAAATGAATAAATAAAAAAATAAAAATAAAATAAAAGATACAACACGATACAATAAGTGCTACATAACCTTAACATACGTATACTTGTGTTGACATACAAGTATACTATCGTATGAAGGATACCTTGGTTTATTCCTCATACTAAATCTTAGTTGTCGTCTGTACTTACTTCTGGATAGCATCTTAGTTGATGGCTGCATTGTCTATCGGTCTATCCGTCTTCTTAGCTGTTTCTCTGACTGTCTTTTTCTTACTGGTTTCTTCTTCATCTTAAGATGTTGGTTGAAACGTTTGTGTTGTCGATTTGTTTTTAGTGACCAACTCAAGACATATTTTGGTGAATTCACATATTCATTTAATTTCTTAAGATTTGGACCCACTTCTCAACCACGCGTTTGAGTCTCTAACTAACTGCCTCTTTATATCCTGATGACTAGCAACAGACTGAAATATATTATCTCACACTTGCAATCGCAAACGGAAGCGAAGGGTCAGAACTAAGGTTACGAAATGTCAATCAAAATCGAACCGTCCGATTTGAATTCAAATAATATTTTCCAAACGTTTTAATTTGAATTCAAATAATATTTTCCAAACGTTTGAATTTGAATTCAAATAATATTTTCCAACCGTTTCAATTTGAATTCAAATAATATTTTCCAAACGTTTCAATTTGAATTCAAATAATATTTTCCAAACGTTTCAATTTGAATTCAAATAATATTTTTCCAACCGTTCAATTTGAATTCAATAATATTTTCCAAACGTTTCAATTTGAATTCAAATAATATTTTCCAACCGTTTCAATTTGAATTCAAATAATATTTTCCAAACGTTTTAATTTGAATTCAAATAATATTTTCCAATCGTTTCAATTTGAATTCAAATAATATTTTCCAACCGTTTCAATTTGAATTCAAATAATATTTTCCAATTTGAATTCAAATAATATTTTCCAACCGTTTCAATTTGAATTCAAATGATATTTTCTAGACTTACAACATTAGAAAGATACGGAGTGAGATAGATAAATATGAACACATTGCAATATACAGATAAAGACGACGTTGTATGGACAAAATGCTTGGGTTGATCAAGGAATACACATGATATTAGTTCAATTCCTTTGTTAATGCATGAGTGAAAAATGAAGGTAAATGTTTAGTGTTGACCAACCAGCAAAAACCTGCATTGATCAACTCTAGGCGAACACTGGATGCTGTGCTTGTCGAGATGGCGGATGGAGGTGTTTGTGTGTGTGTGTGAGAGAGAGAGAGAAAGAGAGAGAGAGAGAGAGAGAGAGAGAGAGAGAGAGAGAGAGAGAGAGAAATAGAGACAGACAGACTTATATATATAATTTATTATATATATATATATATTTATTATTATATTACTATACATTTAATGTTGAAAAATATTTTTTAAACTAAGTTTAATTGAAATTATACATTGCTATATTAACACAAACAACTGTCTCAATAATAGATTCAATAATTAATTTCAATGGTTAATTAAATGTATAGTAATTTGGGTTTTTTGTTGTTTATTTTTTAAAGCAATGCGTAATTAAAAACAACCTTAATCCCCTAAAACCGTAACCCTATTCGCAAAATGTTAATTCATAGAATGTAGGACTGACTTCTGACTTAGGTTGGAAAATTAAAACGGAAATTTTTTTGCTGGTACCCAATGACAGTTTAACTACAGTCTATGAATTAACATTTTGCGAATTGGGTTACGGTTTTAGGGGATTAAGGTTGTTTTTAATTCCTTATGGCTTAAAAAAAATAAACTCTGTCTTTAGTCTTTTCATTTATGCAGAAAATAGTATCAATCAAATATATACCACTCCGATATTTCTGAATAATACAAATAATTGTAATCTTTGTGGAGTTCCGTCATGAAACATGCTTGCCGGTGACTGCTAAAAAAAAAAAAACAAAAAAACAACACCAGCTACGATTGAAGTCCGTAGCGGAAGCGGCGTGAAAAACAAAAACAACTAGGGTTTAGGGTTTAGGATTTAGGGTTGAGGTTTAGGTTTAGTTTAATGGAAAATAAATGAATAATTTGGGTTCTGTTTTTTTCTGAGTCACCCTGTATACAGGGTGACCTAGAAAAAACAGAACTTTGTAATAAAACAGTTAATTTTAACTAGGGGTTGGGTTTACAGTGGAAAATGCCCTGAGTTGGTTCTTTTTTTTTTTTTTAAGTGATACCGCTTCGGATGCAGGAAGCCAGGACGGAACTCCGCAAAGATTACCATTATTTGAATTATTCAGACTATTGTCCTCGTCTTCATTGTTATCTGTACAAAGTTTCGGCTGATGTGCCCTCCGGCCTTCTTCAGGTATTTCTTGTCGGACTCGGGAACCTTCTTGTGATTGGGAGCCATCACGGAACTTTGAACCCAACCCTTTATTAGGTCCACGGGGGTATCCTGTTCTCATTCCACTAACCATAGCTGGGGTACAGGTGTTAAGCTGTGTTAATTATTATTCTATGTTACTGCTGTCCCTGACCAGGATTGAACCTGCAGTCTCGAGATAACTGGCATTTAGAACTGTCTTAATCTAACTCCTTTATCTACTAGGATATGTGTTCAATTGGACAATCCAGTGTGAATTTTTTCAATTGCAAAAGTTACAATTTATTTTGTAAAAACGGATTTTAAGTAGCCTTTTGGCAGGCATTTTGATCAAAATGGACGAAAAAACGTTTTAAATACATCAAAAATAAATTATATGTGTAATATTATTTTGCTTTTTTACTGATGCTCATTATGTTACTACTTTTCGACTTAGACAAAAATTTGACCTTAAATAATCAATTTAATAAATTTTTGTTCGTTTTAAAAAATGAAAAGCAGATGATATTTTGGCAGATCCTACTCTTTTCTCTAATCATCTAGAGAGAGCTTAATGGGTGACCCAACGGTCACGTTTTGTCTAGTATAGATATATAAACACCGTTATATATATATATTATATATATTATATATATATATATATATATATACTATTTTATATATATATATATATACATATATATATATATATATATTATATATACATATATATATATATATATATTATATATATATATATATATATATTATATATATATATATATATATATATATATATATATATATATATTATACATATATGTATAAGATAGAGATTATATATATATATATATATAATATATATATATATATATATATATATATATATATATAATGATAATGATGATTATGATATTGCTTTATAATATATAATATATATATATGTAAATAATATGGGTGCTATATTTCTAAGCAGACAGTGCTCAATATCATTGATAGGTGTGTTTATATTTTAGTTAAGGTAGCGCGCGCGCGTGTGTGTGTGTGTGTGTGTGTGTGTGTGTGTGTGTGTGCGCGCACGTGCGTGTAAGTTTTTAGATTGAAGGCTAAATACAAATACTTTGTAGTGACACATATACCCGCCTTAAGAGAAACAGGGACACAATTATTCCATCAAAACTAATATTAAAAAGAATAAATAAAACAAAACATCTTCGGCATAAAATAACCTTAAAATCTTAAAAATGCCTTAAAATCTAACCAACCACCCAAATTAAAGATAGTAAATTCACTGTCTGGTATATTGTTTAAAAAAAACCCTGAAAGAGAGAAATAAGCGATGTTGAGTGTTTTCATGGATGTATGGTTTAATGGCATATCAACTCTTGTTGGTTAATTAGTGCCAAATCCTGTTTTTATATATACAAGGTGACCATAATGTCTGTAAGCAATTTAAAGAATATTTAATTTAAAATGCCTAAACAGTACAGTTTTATCAATATTTTTGTGGGCCGCTGAAGTGTGTTCTTCCTTGGAACTATACTAAGTCACATCTGTGACAGGAACACAGATAATAATCAACATCTGGGTTTGACATTGCCACACTATACTACCCATGAAAAATATCAAATATAAATACAAATAAACGTAGGATTCAGATGTTCGAACTGAGTGTCATGATTGTTAGGTGATATCTTAATAGCCTGCATGGGGGACCTGATAGGCGACATGTGAATGTTGGCTGTTCTAAGGTTAGGTACTCATACAAAGACCAAAGTAACTATACATTTGAGAAACACCAAAGAAAAAATGGACTAGAGAAAACTACAGAAATATAATCCACTGTTATTTTAAAAGCAAACCTACACAAAGAGGTTTTAGGAAAATGATGATCGAATTTGGGGCAAAATCCACTAAATTTCAATAATAAATAAGCCTAAGACCTAAGACTGACCAAACGAGGATGATTTTAAAGAAAGGATTGTTCTCTGACCGTTAAATACTAGAAACCAATAGTAATAAGTTTGGGGGTACTTACTACGCGCATAAATCCCCAAATGGGTTAAAAGGGGCTCCTTAACCTTGGTCGGCAACCCATCAGTTAAGGAAAAGTCCGACACAAAACCTATGCTGCCTTCAAGGAATGGCTAGGGGAGTAAACCCCGAAACAAATCAGGAGCCAGAGTCCCTAATGTGGTGTAATGCTGAAATCCAGTACTACCCATCAACCCCTGCGACACTACCGTTGCCAAACCGCATTGGTACCTTACCTTTCCTTTAGATCACAGCGGCAGTGTGGAGAGGGGGATTTGCTGCATGGGCAACAGTTTATCCTCCATACGAACCCGTGCAGGCTATGTAGTTCAAATTAAAATTTTAAAAAACGAAAAGAACAAAAAAGAAAAAAAAGGAAAAAAAAAAAACCCTCCCCCCCAAAAAAAAAAAAAAAAACTTTGACACTACTTCATCGTCTCTCGTAGACGGAAGGCTGCCAGCCAAATACTAGAAATATGTTTTCAGGTAAATTGAGAAGACTATGCTCAAGAAGAGCCCCTTAATAAACAAAAATATAATCCACTGTTATTTTAAAAGCAAACTTATACCAAAGAGTTAACGAAAATTATGATCAAAGTTTTGAGCAAAATCTGCAAAATTTATAAACAGACGAGGATGATTTTAAAGAAAGGCTAATTTATAAGATAAAATAATACAAGAAATACTTAAATATGTTTTAGGTTAAACAAGAAAAGCCCTTATATAAACTAGTGAAACTCAGTTATATACTGAGGCCAAAACACAACCAAATAAATGTTTTATATTACATGAAATTACAGGTTAAGTTGCCAAGTTTTTCTAAGAATTTCTCATAAAATCTATATATATATTATACATATATTTTTTATATAGATTTATCACTCTATATAAATATATTTATATAAATCATACATATTTATCTTAAAAAAGCGCAAGTATATGAATTTGGATTATATTAAATAACTCACAATCCCAACCAACCAACCAACGTTTATTAATACACATGAAGTTAATTAGAATGTCAACCAATGTGTAATACCCGAACAAAACACAATAGCTGAATAGAAAATGAGATTAGAAGGACAAATAAAGAAACTACGATAACAAACGAAACCACTGAGGAAAGAAAAATACACGACGTAATGTAAAAACCGAAAAAACAAAAAAACAAAATAAAACAACAGCCCACAAGACAACCGGAAGAAATAAACCAACATTTGCGAAAGAAGAGAGATTCAAAAGATACCGGGATAAAACCAAACATACAAACAAAACAGAACCTTACAAAATAACGAAATAAAAAATCTACTATGAATAATTATGATATAAAGGACTGTTGTCCTCATCTTTATTGTGTATAAACACAACGTTCAGGTCACTGTAACCTCGGCCCTGTTTTAGGCGTTTTTATTTTATTTATTATTTTAATCACCTTAAATTAAGTCATCTTCAAACGATTACCCATGAATTCAATCGCAGTTTCGGAGCTCAGTCGTCACTGCTCCGAAACTGCGATTGAATTCATGGGTAAATGTCTGAAGATGACAGAAAGAGTCTATCCCATTTTCACTATTGCTAGATTAGGAAGATTGCTTTTTGCTTCTGAGTTGAGGTACCACACCTACAATCAGTTTCCTTTTTCTCAAATGAATGACAGAGCGGGAAAATAACATGATCCAGAAATACCCCCCTAACAAACAAAGAAAACATCCCCAGCAACTACAGGCCGATAACGTGTTTACCTTGGTGTGGAAAATTCTAACTGCACAGATAAGAGAAGACATATATTACTCGCTTATACGCAGCAGACTATTTTCGGAAGAACAGAAATGATGCCGTAACAAGAGGAACAGATGA
The DNA here is from genome assembly GCA_023376005.1 of Doryteuthis pealeii. Taxonomy (NCBI): domain Eukaryota; kingdom Metazoa; phylum Mollusca; class Cephalopoda; order Myopsida; family Loliginidae; genus Doryteuthis; species Doryteuthis pealeii. The sequence goes on along the minus strand of CM042158.1, from coordinate 23,396,956 downwards.
CCTAATATATCTATATATTTACCAACCCCTCCGTATGAGCAGGATGTGACACATAGTCAATTTCTTAAGCGGAGTTTAACAGGTTTGAATTCAGGGTTTCCTTCTTCTAGACTGGTTGCTTAGCCAAGGTTAAAGAGCCCAGTCTGACCTACTATTTACCGAAAGCCGGAAGGGGAGTAGTTTGATTCATTCCTTTCCTAAGGGTATTAGCGAAATGCAACAGCCTCGTCCAGAATTTGAACTCGGGTCAACGGGTCCATTTCCTACGACTCTAACCATTACACTACGTGCCTCCATACTATATATAGATTAGCTCGTTATGAAAAAGAGAAGGGAATATAACTACCAAATCAGGAAAATATGAAAACACTCGGGAAATAAGAAAACTCCAAGTACTTGGAAATATTGGAAGCAGATAGCAGCAATCAAACAGAGATACAAAAAAAAGTTGTTTTTTTAAATGTTCCCCTGAAGAACAAGAAATTTGCTCGAAAACAAGTTCTGCAGTATAAATCTCGTTAGGGGAATGAACACCTGAATAGCTGTTGTGTTTTTACATACAGATAAAATACGGACCACTGAATGAAAATGCAATACCAGGTTGTTGGAAATTAACAAGGTTTTATTTAACACAGGGTAGAGAATGCTTCTACCCCAAAAGTGACTTAACTAGCTCAACCATGCTGTGCACGTGTGTCCACTCAGTATAAACTCCCAATCCAAAAGTGTCATGGTGGAAACCCCACTTCCAGGTTCCCATCAGCCCGCTACTGATCAAGGGGAGCAACTCTAAAGGTCGTTAGGTCTGAACCTAACAATAGCCCACCATCACTGTAAGATACTCTGGATGCATAAACTAATTCAGAAAACCGACCTAGTGTTCATTTGCAAAAAAAAAAAAAAAAAAAAGAACTAGAGATCTTGTGCATTTGGTCCCTGTTTTAATATTTTATTCTTTATGAAGTATCTTCAAGTGAGATCAGGTTTGTTGAATGTGTTTTTAATGCACAGAATAGAGAAATGCTGGAATATAATAGATTTGTACATAAAAGTTTAATAACTCAACAATCATTTTGAACAAAATGATAGTGAAAATCAATACACACTAGGGTAGGTCGATTTTTCACTTTTTTAAAATATCAAATTGTCCATCTATGCGAAAGTTGTGTGTTAGTATACTGAATATTTATACCAAAGATTAGATCTTTTACTTGCACCATTGTTTGAGGAAATAGCATCAAAGATCGTCTACTAAAATGTACTAAAAATCCTCGTTTTCGCAAAATTAGCTGGTCAGTTGGTTAGCTGGACTTTACCTTGTAAAAATGTAAGACATGCATTTACCCATTATATGGGTTAATTTATGCCGAAGTCGATTCATTGAATTATTTATTCCTGATACTTTTTCAAACTCATCATTTTCTATCTAACCCACAGATGGGACCCTTACAGGTAGTACCACTCCGGGTCAAAGTGGACTTGTGAGCAATGGTGATGAAAGGGTACTCCACATTAGAGCTCTAAAATTGTAACTTCAAAATTAGATGCAGTTTAACATCATACCCTGGACACCTCCAGATCTGTTATTAGTTTAATATATATATATATATATTATATATATATATATATATATATATATATATATATATATATATTCGTTCTCAACAAACTTTTTTTAAAAAAAGAAAAAGAGAGAGAAATAAGAAATTACAGTTATTCGCCCATTTCATTCATAAAGGAGGAGAAGAAGAAAGAGAGGAAAAAAAAGGAGAGGAAAAGGAAATAAGAAGAGAAATTATAACCACACAGATAAAAACATAAGCACGTCATTTCTGAAAATAAACTCTGATGATGAAGCTCTAGCTTTGAAATCGATTAGACATAAAAAACATCTTTTTGTCTTTATTTTTTTATACGCATTGTATTGCCTTCGAATTTTAATATTATATATATATATATATATATATATATATATATATAAAAGGATTTTATAATTTGCTTGAAGCATTGTGTTTATATTGGTTTGTTGGTTGGTCTTGAAGGCTATCACAATGCAAGTGTAAAGAAAAAAGAAGGTAACTATGGTGTTCTTTGTTAACCTGTGATTTATCCTTAATATTTCGGGATAAAAATCCCTTCTACAGAAGATCACCAGAACTGAAGTTGTTGCTAGTGGCTGTTCATTTGTTCTGTCTGATGCCTTCCAAATTCTGTGTGTGTGTGTGTGTGTGTGTGTGTGTGGTGGTGCATAAACAAGCACCCCCATATATATATATATATATATATATATATATATATATATATATATATACAGATACGATTTGTTTAACAAGTGAATAGTGTGTAGGTGAATATTCTGATTTGGTTTTATTAATTGGTATGGGACCGGTCTAGGTCAATCATTAAAGCCCCCACATAGAATTCGCACTATTCAGGATTCGATACTGGTCCCTGTCAACTCAGCGCACGAGTAGGGCAGCTTGGGTAATCTGATCTGTGCGCTAAACTGGGGAGCTGATGGTAGGTGTGGCACACCATCTCAGCATAAACAATATTTCTGGTCTAGCTCTAGTGAAGAGGGGATAGACTCCACCTCTATCCGGCTGATACGGATAACAGGCCACTGTACCAACTTCCCTTATTTTTGTATAAACTGGTAGAAATAATTTCCATTAACTCAATGTGTATCAATAAATTAGAAGACGCGATTTAATATGCATTAATAAACTGGTGGTTGACCCTCAGCCGTCGCCTTCTAGTACCTATACGATAAAAAGGTTGGGGTGTTTGTTATAACAGCAATTTGAAAAATAGAGTCGGAACAATCATATAGGTGCTAGGGTTTGACATCACCAGCCGATTGAAAATGTTTCATTTAATAATAGAAAGTTAAGCAGCGGCGAGAATGTTCAGTACTTAGATGGGTGATCTTCAAGCAACAGTTGGTAACGTAAGCCACCTGGGGCTGGTGTGCTAGACTTAGCGCCTCGGGTGATGTAATGGTTACCGAGCGCGGTAAATACTGCGTTATATTCTCCCTGACTAACCCAAACTCCTGACCTTTGGCCTCCTTTTATTTTCCTTTTTTCCACAACTTTCTTTCTTTCTTTCTTTATTTTGTCATCCATCCTTCTTCTCTCTTTCTCTTTCTCTTTCACTTTCTTTCTTTCTTTCTTTTGTCATCTCTCTGGGCATCGTTTCTTTTATCCTTTGTCATCTATCCTTCTTTCTTTCTTTCTTTCTTTGTCCTCCATCCTTCTTTTTTTCTTTTTATCTCTTTCTCTTTCTTTCTTTCTTTTTTTCTTTGCTATCGCTCTGTGCCCTTTCTTTCTTTTTTCCTTTGTCAAATCTTCTTCTTTCTTTCTTTCACTTTCTTTCTTTCTTTGTCCTCCATCCTTCTTTTTTATTTTATCTCTTTCTCTCTTTCTTTCTTTCTTCTTTTGCCATCGCTCTGTGCCCTTTCTTTCTTTTCCTTTGTCAAATCTCCTTCTTTCTTTCTTTCACTTTCTTTCTTTCTTTGTCCTCCATCCTTCTTTTTTATTTTTATCTTTCTTTCTTTCTTTGCCATTGCTCTGTGCCCTTTCTTTTTTTCCTTTGTCATATCTCCGTCTTTCTTTCTTTCTTTCTTTCTTTCTTTTTAAAACTAGAAACTAAATCTACAATAGAAAACTTGAAACAAAAAGAAAATCGGAAACTTTTGCTCACACCTAACATAACTATATTTTTTTAAAAACCGTCCCACCCACCGAAAACCAACAAAAAATATTGTCAAATTTATACCGGGCAGGTTTTTATTTTATTTTTTTCATTTTTTGATACAATACAAAGCAGTTATAATTTTGAGAGGTGTAGAGAGGTTAATGGGATTGAATGTGTAAGAAGAAGAGATATGTTTGCAACAGAAGGAAGAAATGGAAGGAGGGGAGGAAGAGTAAAGGGAGAGGATAAGAGAAGAAGGAAGAGGGGGAGGGGGAAAGGGGAAAGGAGTTGGTCTAAAATTTTCGAGTGGCTCTTCACTCCTATTTTCTCTAATTTCACTCTGAAGCTGAAAGAGGGATCTTAAGACCCGGAAGTAGTTTCCGGTTACGCCTTTATGTGCAAGCCAATTAGTTTTTAAGCAAATAAAATGGTGAGTCAAATGACATTTGACTATTTTTTTTATTTTTATAGGGAGACTTATACTAGTTGGTTTGTTGGTTGGCTGGTTGGTGGATTTTACGGCATGTCAATCTTTTGGGTTATTTTATGCCAAAGACATTTTTGTTTTATTCATTATTGTTGAGTATTCAAACATTAAAAAACAAAACAAAAAAAAAAAAAACTCTTGATCTATTCAACTCTTTGCCCACCAAATCCACCCCCCTCGGTTGTACCAAAGTTTCTTGGTATTTTTACCTGTATGATGTGATATTTTAAAGTTCACTATCTACTCACCTCAGAATCCATTCTATTAAAATAGAATTCTATTCTTATTGTAATATTTTTCAGTTTAAACTAGAGACACGTGCAAGAGCCACTACCGACGGATTACGGTAGGATTGCAGTGACTGGAGAGCCGCTGTGAGCGGTTTAAAGTGGGCAAATAGTTAAACATTAGATTGGAGCCGAACAGATACTACCACTACGGGTCAGAGTGTACCTGGGAGTAATGGCAATGAAGAGGTACTCAACACTACCAGAGCTCCAGAATTGGAACCTCACCACTAGATGCAGTTTAACGTCATACCGTACACTCAGCAACCACCTTCTAGCACATACATGATTAAAAAGGTTGGGGGTTGCTATGAGAGCAATACGGTCGAGTTAATCATATAGGTGCTAACGCTTGACGTGACGAGCCGATTGATAGGAGGGAGCCTCTCCGACCTCCCGACTAGCCCAAATAAGGATCAAAGTGGAGTGGTGTATGTTATCGACTGCTCAGCTATCAGAATTATCTATCGATGTATTCTACAGCTACAGCTTACAGGACTTGTTAACCATTACACCAGGTGGGGTTCACAAATAGAGACCTTTTTTTGGGATCACCCTCGTGTTTTTGTGGTGTCTCTATCTAATTTGTCTGTCTATTTGGGAATGCAATTGATACCAAAGCCAACAGAGCGTTATATAAGTAAAGATGGTGGGGTGGCCTATTATCAGTATCAGACGAGCAGCGAAGAGCTTTTACCCTTTCCGCTAGTGCTAGACCAATGAGATGGTTTTTGGTGGAGTACCAAACCTACCTTCAACTCCCAACTTTACCGCACCGATCAGATTGCCCAATCTGTGCTACTCGTTCGCAGAGTTGACGGGGACAGGTATCGATCCAGGAACCTAGCTATTCCTAGGCGGGTGCTCTATTGACTGAGCTAAACCGATCCTGGGCGTCATATACTTATGGACTATACCGTACATATATACTGAAATTAATGAATAGGTAAATATAGAATTCATTGGAAATGGAAGAGATAAATAGATTAAGCACATATTGGTTGATTTAGAAATCGAATTGATGCTCTCTGAGACCCTTACCCCACCCGACTCGCTGGTAATAAACACGGAACAAAAAAAGGTCAATGTTGATTCTTGCCTGCGCATTCGATAACACATATAAAGATTCTTTAGTCCTCAGGAGAGCTTAATATATGACAACTATATCATTTCCTACAAAAAAAAGTGTAAAAAATTATCCGGTCATTTTGCCTATTATAGAATAATTTGACCATATTACTTTAGACACCCCTTTTTGATCTCGATTTACATTTACACCATCAATATCCGGTTGTTTGTTAGGGGTTAGGGTTAGGGGTTAGTTTTATAATTTTTTAAAATCTAAAAATCGCTTGTTAAAACAACCGGATATTGACGGTGTAAATGAAAAACATGTCCTTTCTTAATCGAGATCAAAAAGGGGTGCCTAAAGGTCATATGGTCCGAATAATTTATTTCAACTAGCTTCTTTATAAAAATGAAATCGAACCTTTTGGGTGGATCCTCGTGTCATTTTGTCGTTTCCTTAAATAAGAATCGAAAAATTGACTGTATGTAGACACTCAGTTAAATAGTTTGCCAAACAAACGTTTGTATGATATTTCCAACAATTTTTCCGATAAATTCAGCAAATATTTCTACTTTAAGATTCTACAATCAAAACTGATATTATAAAGTATCATCTATTACCAAACTCTACAGCAGTAAAAGTCATATTCGCCTCCACATGTTGTATCTCATGTATATACACACATATGGACACCGGAAAATTATATATGTCCTTAAAAAAATCTTTCCAAATGTCAAATATTTACCAAGTCATATATGATCGCCATTTTATGCTGAAGTCAAAAATGCCATTCATTGTGTTTGGTCAAGTCTGTTTTTAAGGTGTGCTTGAATACTTCCCAACAATTTGTACGTAATATTAACACTTTTTTAAAAGCCTATAGAGTGTACAAAATATGGTATAATACTGTTCTAGTCATTTCAAATAAGTGATTGTATCGTAAAAATTTGATCTGATTAGAAAAAATGAGTATTATTTTGGGGTTCAGCGTAAAAAAGAAAATTGATCTGATTAGAAAAAATGAGTATTATTCAAATCTTTTTTACGCTGAAAACAGCGTAAAAAAAAATTTGATCTGATTAGAAAAAATGAGTATTATTTTGGGGTTCAGCGTTAAAAAAATTGATCTGATTAGAAAAAATGAGTATGATTTTTGGGTTCAGCGTAAAAAAAAATTTGATCTGATTAGAAAAAATGAGTATTATTTTGGGTTCAGCGTAAAAAAAAAATTGATCTGATTAGAAAAAATGAGTATTATTTTTGGGTTCAGCGTAAAAAAAAAATTTGATCTGATTAGAAAAAATGAGTATTATTTTGGGGTTCAGCGTAAAAAAAAAATTGATCTGATTAGAAAAATGAGTATTATTTTTTCAGCGTAAAAAAAAAAATTGATCTGATTAGAAAAAATGAGTATTATTTTTGGGTTCAGCGTAAAAAAAAAATTTGATCTGATTAGAAAAAATGAGTATTATTTTGGGTTCAGCGTAAAAAAAATTGATCTATTAGAAAAAATGAGTATTATTTTGAGGTTCAGCGTAAAAAAAAACTGCCTGAAAATCAGCTATTATATATTCGACCTTGAAAACATCGCTGGCCAGTGTAGTCACTCTTGAGTTCTCATTCAAGATTTCAGTGTTGAATTCAATCCTAAATTGTATATTTATCGATACACTCTCTCTTCAAAACCAAAACCAAAATTTTCTCTGATAGACTTTTACGAGGAATCCAGTAATGGTTTTCATATTTACACTTGATATTCATTTGGAGGGTCACTATGAACCAAATTATCGGCTGTGGTATGAAAAAATAGGCTGAGGGGAATAACTAAGATAAATGTACAAATTTAATTAATTTCCATATCGACTATTCTGTTCATTAATACTGTACCAAGCTCACTTTATACCATCAGTGCTACTCGCTGGAATAGCCTCTATGGCTTGGAATATGGCATCACAAACTCTTTTGCAAAGTTACTTGGAGGAGTCAAAAGTTTTGCGACCTTGTGGAAACATGAGGAACTTTGGTAGCTCCAGATGCTTTTGCTGAGCTCATGAAGTTGAAAAACCACACTGAACTGTGAGATGAAAAGCTTGAGTGCAAATAACTAAGCAATGCACAACATGTAAGCACATAATGTGTAAAATATGCACAACTACAATGATACTATTAACCACTGTGCATACTTTCTATGGCTTCAGCTGCTTTGGCCACATGATATACGTGCAGCAAACTAGCATGAACAAAAATATTGCTACTTTTTACACCATAGTAAATAAGTGACAAATTCTAAGGAATCAGTTTAACTGGAAGAGAAATTTTAGGTCAGTATGTATGTATGTATGTATGTATGTATAACTGGAAGAGAAATTTTAGGTCACATCTTGTAATGATCATAAGCATACAGAAATACCAACTATCCTCTCTCCACTATGTATGTATGTATGTATCCACATCTTGTAATGATCATAAGCATACAAGAAATACCAACTATCCTCTCTCCACTATGTATGTATGTATGTATGTATGCCCAGCATAAGCCTAAGAAGAGGTATAAGGATTGCTTAAAAAACAACCTTGTAAAAATAAAAATAAGTCCTGACAACTGGGAAAAGCTGGCACTAAAGAGAACTGACTGGAGAGTTCATGTGGATGATGGCTGTACCAGTTATGAGAGTGAAAGAATCGTGCATGAAACCTAAAGCGTCAACTTCGAAAGGTTACACCTGTCATATTGGAGAGAACATGGAGGGTTGGAAGTGTCTGACATGTGGTCGAGTTTTGCTTTCGAGGGCTGGCTATGTCAATCATAGGAAATCTCACCTGGGTCAATCCATGCAGATTCCAGGTAAATAATGTGTCTTGTGCTATATGTGGCAAGGTCTGTAAGTCGGCTTCTGGTCTTAAGAGACATATGGTGGTGCATAAGCATCAAATTTTATCATCTGAATCATCTCATTCAACGGGAAGAAGTCTTTTCAATGTTATATTTGCGTCAAACTTTGTAGATCTGCAGCAGGTTTGATGAGTCATTTGAGGCTCATGCAAGGAAGGGTTCTGGTGGTGGAGTTGTGGGATTGTGAGGGACGGCAATGATCTGTAAAGATTATGCTATTGCTATGTATATGTATATGTATATGGTGTATATATATATATACATAACCCCTCCGCACGAGCAGGACGCGACACAAGGTCAATTTCTTAAGCGGAGTTCAGCAGGTTTGAATTCAGAGTTTTCCTTCTCCTAGACCGGTTGCCTAACCAAGGTTAAAGAGCCCAGTCTGCCCTACTATTTACCCATAGCTGGAGGGAGAGTAGGATTCATACCTTGCCCAAGGGTATTAGCGCTAAGTGAAATGCAATTACCACGTCCATATGGGTGTATATATATATATATATATATATAATATATATATATATATATATATATATCATTAATCATTGCATTAATGATAACACTCTCGATATTGCGTATCGCTTCCTTTCAAAAAAGAGTATCATTGCGTTATTGGTAAATGGGGGTTAACACGCACAAATTTCCGTTGTAACATTTTCACAATAAACACATCTAATAATAAGTACTGCTATCCAATAGTGACCAATATGAATAGTCGGATACTATATAACCTGTGTAATTCTGTGAACATACAGCTAGTGTTTAATATAAAAAAAGGATCATGTCTAACTGCCCTGTCGGCAGGGCATAGAATACGCTGACTGTATCACCTGCAGACATTTATTTTACTGTTGAAAAATGCGGTATCGAATAGGTAAAAATATCCACAATCTACACAGGGCCTTTTTCTACCACTCGCATTGTGGGCGGGGCTTAAAAGCGCTGACAGTATCTCCCACAGAGACCTGCTTAAGAATCCCATCCCCTAAAAAAACGGGGTGTCCTGGGTATGCTCCAGTTCTGGAAATCTGTGGAGTGTGGAGTCGTCCTTCATTGCCATAATTCCCATGTTCCGTTTATGAGTCAAATAGATCTGTTTCATATTCATATTCGATAGGAATACTTGATGTCATATAACTGTAAATTATTTGTATTAATCAGATTTCTATAATAGTTACTTGAAGTTAGAATTATTTGCTAAAGAGTATTATTAGTTAATTGAAACCATATAACTGTGAGAACTAATTTGGGTCAGTATAGAAGGAATTGAACTTACACAATACTGTGTTTCAGTAAAAATAAAAAAAATAAACTTAACATTATTGTTCAAAAAGTATCCAATCTGGTTTCGTAAATCATTTTTTCAAACTGGCACAGACTTTTCTAAATTACTGAGTTATTCAAATAAAACCATTTTCTACCCTGGAACTGGTAAAGACCTCTTTCTTTCTATGCTTCTAATCTCAAGTCAAATGAAACCTTTTCGCCTTTCATTAACTTTTATTATGTAATCAGGAAGCGCGTGGGGAAATGTAGTGTTATTTTTTCTATTGTGTATTTTGAAAGCCTTTTTTTTTAGCGCGGAGTATGAAATTTAAAGGGTATTGTAATTTAAGAAAAGACTTTTCAATAATATTAAATTCCTCTTCTAAATACTTTTTATTACATATCCTAAGTGCTCTGAGAAAGAAACCTATTATAGTACCGCTCTTTATCCTATTATTGTGTTGCGAATAAAAATGGATGTAATCGTTTTTGTTAGTATTCTTATGATAGACTTTAAATTCTAAAATGTTGTTATTGTTTATTATAAGTGTGTCTAAAATGGTAGGGTGTGGTTTTGTCCAAGTTCATAAGTGAACTTAATGGATGGTTCCACATCATTTAATTTGTCAATGATATCAGTTAACTTGCAGCTTTTTGGGTAAATGAATAACGTGTCATAACGTGTCATCAATGTAGCGGAAAAAAATTAGAATCATTAGGTAGAATATATTTGAAGGGACCGGATTCTAAGAACTCTAGGAATAATCATGCTAATACACCACTCAAAGGTAGCAATGAAAAAGGATATAAAATATATTCATTTTAACAACAAAGTGTGTTTTTCATACTCTTTATATAATATATATATATATATATATATATATATATATATATATATATATATACCAATCCCTTCTCACGATGCACTACCACCCAAGACAAAGGGCATCTAATCCTGTGGTTGTACCGATCCGCACCCGGTCTAGTCTTGACCACTCCTCACGTTGTGAATGATTTTTTTAAAAAAGAACCCAGTGCCTTCTTTTAGTCGTAACCGAGTGAAGTCCACAAAGGAAAAAAACTTAGTTTCTCAGGCTAATTCACCCTATATACGAGGGTGAGTCCAAAAGTAATGCCATTTTGTTTAGAACAGATATATTTACCAACACAGGAACATCATACACCAAAATGAAGGTGGTCCTCTATGGATCAGATCCCTAATTCTCCACATAATCACCGTTTCTCTCAATAGCAATGTTCCACCTTCGAATGATAGCATATATCACTGCCCCGTAAAATTCTGTTGACTCTTCTTTGAGCCACTTCTTCACTACAGATTTCACTTCTTCGTCACTGAACTAATGTTTGGCTCTCAAACCCTCTTTCTTGGGGCCCCAAGAAAGAGAGTTTGAGAGGCAAACATTAATCTAGTGACGAGAAAGTGAAATCACCCTTGAATACAAGGAGGTGATGAGCCCAGCTTCCTCTAGCAACCCTCTTTCTCTGTATCCAGAGCTCCAGAACTGGAACTTCACAATCAGATAAAGTTTAACGTTATACCCAGGACAACTAGACCCTCAGCCTTCTAACATATATGTGATAAAAATGATTGGTTCTTGCCATAAGAGCAATAGTTGGGACAATCATAAAGGTGCCGATGTAACCAGCCGATTGATCAGAGGGGTCACTCTAGCCTAAGTAAGAACCTAACTGGAATGTTGCATGTCATTGAATGCTCCACAAGGATCCCGCCCTTAAGCAACGGGGGTCACCACCTACGACCAGTAGGTAACTGCATTGGGGGGGGGGTCTTACCCCTCAGCAGAGGTGTAGTCCGTGTATTCTAAAGCCCCAGTCGACAGGGCTTATAATGATCGAGGAAAGGGGAGAAAATCCAGGCATTATCTTCTATACATATATTAAGCGCAATTGGTGTCTATGTATGCATGTATGTATGTCCGGAGGAAACAACAAAAATAAAACGATTAACGGCAAAATAAATATCACCAGATCTTCCTTTTTGAGCAAAAATGATGAAAATTTGATTTATATTCGTGAAGATAATGAAAGAATAAAATTTAGAGTAGTACCACTACTGTTCTTCTACAAGGATGGCATGGTATTAATTAACTCTCAAAGTTGGAAATTAAACTGATGTGCGAGTGATATCAAGTCTTTTAAGTTTTCCAGGATTCTTCAAAGTATTCAAGCCGATCTCAGCAGTGCTGTGGTCTAGGCGGTCTCACTCCTTTCAGGACCTCCTATCATGAATTCTCGGTTATATGAATTTCAGAAACTTACAGAAAAGCTATGTTCATTGAGAGATGCGAATTGGTCTGACACAAAGTGGTATTAGGGCCACAACACGGCTAATAGGAAACACTGATTTTTTTAATTTTCAGTGTCTGTGCACTTTTTTTTCTCTGGTTCCCCACCAGGCCGAATCAACGCAAGGTCTTTTTTACGTAGGGATTTTAACGGGGCATCCTGCGAGGTCCAACTCACGATTCAGTAATAATGGATCTGCGAGACTAACTTTTTGTCCCTATCTTCTACCCAGACGACGCTGGGTAGCCGCTTCTAGTAAAACACAAAGGAAAGAAATAAAAGAAGCGAAATCGAGAATTATTGATAATTGCTACAACTTCTCTCGAACCAATCCAGGAACGACTTGCGTAACACTTAGCTTGTCAATCTAAGATCCGTTTTAACAGCTCGTTAGATATCTAATTTTGTTTCCCTCAGTTTCGTACAAATTCTTAAAATGTTTATTTTATCTTATATTAATGTGCCTATAAAAAAACCCCACTAAAACCATTATACAAAGTAATGTCCTACATCTTAACCTAGAGAACTAGTGTCTTCATGATTGAAAAGAGAACTTGTGTCCTCGTCTTTATTAAAATATCTAGTGTCCTCATCTTCATAAAGAGAGCTAGAACGTTTGGTAAAAAAGGCTTTTACTGTGTGTGTATGCGCGCACCGCCACCCCATATATATATATATATATATATATATATATATATATATATATATATATATATATATTGCAATGTTGAAATTCGAATATGATGGTAGGGACTAGGAGCAACTGAAGGTTTCAAAATTAATTGTATAAATTAATGATTTAATCATAACTCAAGAGACGATCTAAATACAAGTAATATATATATATATATATATATATATATATATATATATATATATATATATATATATATATATATCAGTATGTTCATATCTATCTATCCATCTATCTATGTGTAGATTGTTATAACGTTCATTTGATACTGCATTTTTAATAGTGAAATTTGACTAGACCGGGAGTGTCCAACCTCAACATCTTTTAGTGCACTTTTAGGACACTCAATTTTGCAGCAGACACCATTTTATTTTAACAAACCTAACTTATTATCAGACTTAATAAAATAAAAACTACCTTAAAAATTGGCAGTTACCCGAAAGCAAAACATTTTGATATTCATCACGTACGAGGGTGGGCTGAAAAGTTCATAGACCGAAAAATAATTATATGATGACGTCGTATCTGCTGCTGGTGACTTTTTTTTACCAATGAGATCCAAGCACTGCAACACCGAGGGAAGATGTGTGTGACCCACAAGGGGGACTATAAATACCATTTGGTGACATTCCATGTCTGGTTTCTTTGTATAATTTGGTTTAAATTCTGGAGGTCTGGGGAGTGTGAAGAACCCCTTCACTACTGTAGTGGTAGTACCTATTAGGGTCCCATCTATGGGTGAAATAAATCTGTTTTGAAGTTAATGAAATTTTCTACCCGGTAACTGATTACCAACTTTTCGCGCACTCAGATAATTTACATACAAACTGTATTGGTACGCCATGGAGGAGTTTATTATCGTGAGAATACATTTCAAACAAGAGGTTGACGTCGGATCTAACCAACCTTCGTGGGTTATTTAATGACAAAGACATACTTATAGAAAAACGGTAGCGGTACTATTAACCTATAGCTGGGCGATCCCGGGGGTATTAGTCCGAAAGTGAACGTAATAGCGCGACTGGATTTCAAACTCAATACGGTGTCGCAGTCCAGTACTGTAGCCACTACGCCAAGGAGACACCCCCAAGTTTTTCAATTAAAATTGATAAGTGAATTGTTACAAAGAAACTAAAGATTCAAACTTGGTGGTAGATTCTTTTGGATGGTGTCGAGGTGAAACCTCCTGGTGTGAAAATGAGTCAGAGAATATCTACCTAGGTTTCTCCTAACGGATCATCATGATAATGCTGACTCTTATTTAGCTCTACTTTTTGTATTGAGCGCTTTAGTATATTTAACTCAGGCAACTGTTACAGTATTTTTTTTCTTTTGGCTATTTGAATAGTACCATCTGATTATTTTCAGGAGGTGCATATGATTTGGTCTTTTTTAAATATTTTTTTCTCCAGGCAAAATTTGATGTAATTACAGACTATAAAGCCGGGAGTTTTTTTTACTGTCGAAGTTAAGAAATATATATATATATATATATATATATATATATATATATATATATATATTGGTAATATAGGGTGCTATATCTATAAGTAAATAGTGTTCAATGTCGAAAATAGAAAATTTAAATCTAAGTTAGGGTAGCGTGGACATGAAGTCAACAATGCTTGCCTACAGATAGTTTCTCGTCGATGCGATTTTCAAACTAAGTCCTTTGTTTGAAAATTGCATATTCTGTCATTAAACACAAGAAAACGTTTGGGTTTTAAACTTTTTCATAAACAAATTCAACCTGATATTCATTTGAAATCATATACTTTACTTTTATCTCATTTTTATGTGGGAATGGAGTGAGCGATTCCTTCATTATTATATTGATATCTCAACTGTTTCATTAATTAGTAATTAGATTTTTTTATTATTTATAATTTATATATATATTTATGTATATTTTACATATATTTATGTATATTTAGATTCGATAATTTTATATATATTTATAATTATATTTATTAATTATTTATACTTATATAATTATATTTAATATAATCATTTATACTTATATCATTATATATAAATATTTTTATATAGTTATATCTATATAATTATATATTAATATAATCATTAGTTATATATTTATCAATTATTTATATATTTATAATATAATCTATCTTCTATCTATACATATATAGAGGGCAGTTGAGTGAACCTGTATGTCCGGAAAAAACTTCGAAAATAAAACAACTAACGACAAAGTCAATATATATATATATACACATTATCACCAGGGTTTGGATTGTGAGCAAAAATATAGAGATTTAATTTATATTTGTGAAGATAATCAAAAAATAAAATTTAAATGATAACAGCATGGATTTTTTTTCATTTAATATTTTAGATAGTAGACATTAATATTTCTTTTCAGAGTAGCTGGATCAATGCAAGGTCTTTTTTTTACATAGGGATTTAAAGGGGACATCCTACGAGGATTCAACTCACGATTCAGTAATAATGTATCAGCGGGACTAACTTAAAAAAAAACCTCTACCCAGACGACGCTAGTCTTATATATATTTCATTATTCATTAATTTTTTAATATTTTATTGATATCTCAACTTTTTCATTGAATAGTTTCTTGAAATATCATATTTTCAGAATGTAAATATAGATTACGTTTTTTTTGCATCTATCTGAAAATTAAATTTATTGTCCGTTCTGTTGGCTGTGTATCCCCTGCAAGAGGGGCAAAACCTCTCCAAAGATTTGTCCTGGGTATGACACAAAACTGCATCTGACGGTGAGGCTCCAGTTCTGGAAATATGTGGAGTATTGCCCACCACTCCATTGGCATTACTCTAAAGTTCACTCTGACCTGGAGTGGTATTATAGGTTAGAGGTGTTAAAATCGTGCATGAAGTGATACCTATTGTCCTTTGCTTAGCACCGACAAAAGTTTGAATGACTATTTCAAAGAATTCATTTTGCCATTCTTTGAAGCGACAGGATGTTTTCCACTGGTTTTAATGTCTGGTGTTCTTGACCAATTGTCCTCAACCGGGAGCCATATGGCCCCGGAAGTCATATAAAATTTTTTTGGTCTAAGCCAGCAAAAAATGTTTAATTAAAAAGACAATAGGGCTTTTAAACATCGGATGGCTATGGTGGGACCACCAGCGTAAAATAGGAATCAAATTAGCCTATCGGTAAAAACAAGGTTGAGAACCACTGTTCGAGGACTCCCTTCCCCAAGCAGTTTTGTTCAAAGGCTGCTGGCATTAGGAACGAGCCCCGAGGGGTTCAATGACTATTTCAAAGAGTTTCTCATGCCATTCTTAGGGACGATACATTGTCAATTCTTTCAACCAGGTTTTTTTTTCATATGTTTAAACAGAATGGTCCATTATTTAGCTAAGCTGACACTCGTAAGAAATAAGAAATCGGCGGATAAGCGACACCAGATAATTAGGATGTATATTTTTGCATTTCATCTTGGACGATTAGGAGGGTCTGATTTTTAACCAGACAAAGAATTGACTAGCTCTGTGCGGATACTGGAAGCCGCACAGAGGAACTCCCAAGGACAATCAATGATAGGATAGCCTACCAATTCTAGCAGATTGGTTCAAAGGCTGCTTGTCTTAAGAACGAGTCTGCGAGGTTAAATGGCTGTGTCAAAGAGTTTATCTTGCTCTTCTTGGGGGCGACACATTGTCAATTCTTTTGACCAGGATTATGGATCGGAATTGGCTTTTTACACGAAAAAAAAGCGTTATTATATATATATATTAATACTCTTGTTACTTAATTTTCCGAGCGTTATCATCTTGCCACACCCTCTGCTTAAAATGCGACCGTCCATAATCGTCTAAGATAAAATGCAAAAATGTAAATCCTGATTATCTTGTGTCGCGTATCCACCGAATTCTTATTTCTTATGAGTGTTGTCATCTCAGTTAAATAATGGACCATTCTGTTTTTATTATAAAGAGAGGGAAGAAAAGGGACATGTTACGTAGAAGACATATAATAAGAAAGAAAAAAAAGAAAGAAAGAGAATAAGGAAAAGATAGAGAGAAGATGTGAGCGTTAACGCTAATATGTTACAATCGAACATAATAAAAAAACGAAAAGAAGAAAAGAAAGAAATTAAAAAGAGTGTGTGTGTGAGAGAGAGAGAGAGAGAGAGAGAGAGAGAGAGAGAGAGAGAGAGAGAGAGAGAGAGAGAATTAAATCAAGATTATAATACTTTTTATATATTGAACTATATGCAATATCTCTTAAGTAAATATATTATATAATTAAATTATCATACTGTGGTATACCCACTGGTCATGCTAGTTTTGTAATAAAGTTTTAAAAAATTAAACCAAAGAATGGAGAAATCAAAGAAAGAAAATTAAATATATATATATATAAAAAGAAAGAAAATTTCTCTGAATTTTTAGATGAGGCTTGATAATTGTACAGATAACAATGAAGATGAGGACATTAGTCCGAATAATACAAATAATACTAAAAAAGAAAATATACAAGTTAAAGGAGACATGCCATATTCATGATAGTTAGATTCTTTTAAAATATCTCTATATAAAGGTCAGTTGGTGTGTATGTATGTATGTATGTATGTATGTATGCATGTATGTGAACAGTGCGAAAGGTCATGTCTGAGCAGAGCTGGCCTGATGAGTCACCAAACTGTGTTTCGGCGAAATGGGCCAATAAACTACTCTGTGCTCCCTGGAATAACTTGTAAGTGTTGGAAGATGTGCAAGACTTTAGCTGAACTAAAAAGTCACATTCGCGCAGCTCAACGTTGCCCTCATCCTGTATGTATGTATGTATGTATGTATGTATGTCCAGAGGAAACTACGAAAATTAAACGATTAATGACAAAGTAAATTTATATACACATTCACTATCATCAGAGTTTGCTTTTTGAGCAAAAAATAATTAAGATTATATTCATATTCATGAAGATAATTAAAAAAAGAAATCTAAATGATAACAGCATGGATTTTTTTTGCAATTAATATTACAAATAGTAGACATTAATTTTTCTTTTCAGTGTGGCTGGATCAACGCAATGTCTTTTTTACATAGGGATTTTAATAGGGCATACTACGAGGATCCAACCCGCGATTCAATCATAATGGATCTGCGAGACTAACTTTTTCACCCCTCCTCTACTCAGACGACACCGGGTAGCCGCTTCTAGTACATATATAAAGAATAGTTGATATGTATGTATGTATGTATGTATCTCATATTCATCTGAATCATCTCATTCAACGGGGAAGAAGTCTTTTCAATGTCATATTTGCGTCAAACTTTGTAGATCTGCAGCAGGTTTGATGAGTCATTTGAGGGCTCATGCAAGGAAGGGTTCTGGTGGTGGAGTTGTGGGATTGTGAGGGACGGCAATGATCTGTAAAGATTATGCTATTGCCATCTCATATGGCAAAGTAAATATGTATATTATTAAATATCACCTGTTCTTGTTTTTTTGCTTTTTGTGCAAAAATTATGAAGATTTGATTTATATTCGAAGATATTAAAAAATAAAGATACACATAGAAATAGCATTGAAATTCTACTTAAAAATATCCAACATTTGTAAATCTCAAAATTATACAAATCAATACTCCAGGGTTTTTTGCTCACTCCCTCTACCCAGGCGGTTGTGGGTTGCCGCTTCTAGTATAAAATAAGTTTGTTAAACTGTAAAAAAAGAAGCCAGTTCAATATGAATTTTTTGATACACACTTCTTATCTAGATATTACTAAAATTATCATTATACCTGAATGTACGTATATATATATATATATATATATATATATATATATATATATATATATATGTGTGTGTGTGTGTGTGTGTGTGTGTGTGTGTGTTACAAGTAGATATTCATCAAACCCGTTCGCTATGGGTAGGATGTGACACACGCTATTCAGTAGTAATTGATCTGCGAGACTAGCTTGGAAACTATTACTCCACAGTAGGACGTCCTTTTCTTTGCTCAGTCCATAAATACAAGCCACTAAGTTAGTAGGTATTCATCCAACCCGTTCGCCTCGGGAAGGATGTAACACAAGGTCGCAAATATGGGGTATTCTGTAGTAATAGATCTGTGAAACAAGCGTGCTAACCATTACACCACGATAGGACGCCCTAATGTATGTATGTATCCAACTCCTTCATCACGAGCAGGATGTGGCACAAGGTCAGTTTTTATGCGGAATAGGGCTTGTTTGAATTGAGAGTTGTTCTTTTCTTAGACTGGTTACCTATCCAATGCTGAAGAAAACGGTCTGCGCTACTATTTACCCATAGCTGGTGGGAGAACAAATGAATTCATGTCTGTTTCAAGGGCATTTGAAATAGCCCTGTATAGAATTTGAACTCAGGTCGACTGCGACAATAACCGTTACACAGTGCCTCTTACTGTATGTATGGATATATTAAACCAAACCATTTGCCACGAGTGGGATGTGACCCAAGGTCGCAAATAAGGAACATCTAGCAAGAATCGAACTCGCTATTCAGTAGTAATTGATCAGCGAGACTCGCTTGATAACCATTACACCACTTTAGGAAACCCTAATGTATATATGTATGTATGCATATAGTTACCCAACCCGTTTGCCATGGATAAGATGTGACTCAAAGTTGTAAGGAAGGGGCATCCAGTGGAAATTGAACTCGCTATTCAGTAGTAATGGATCTGCGAGACTAGCTTGCTATCCATTACACTACGATGAGACGCTTGTGTATGTATGCATGTATGTATGTAACCGTAACCCAGCAACTTCGATTCCAATTTTCAAATTAAATATCATTTTGTTGGGTGTGAGCCCGCACTGACCGCCATCTTTTTGTTTAATCATACAAATTTTCAATATAATGGCGATTGCTAAGAAATACTAATCATAATTCGTCAGTGATTCCTATAAAGAAGCGCCGATATAATCGTATACTTTAGTTTTGTGTATTTTTGTTTTTAATTAATGGAGGTAAATAAGCAATTAAAATAAAAACTTACCAGGTAGAATAAAAATAAATAAGAATGCCAAATTCCACATTTTTGTTAGTACTCTATCCTTTCCTTTGTCTTTCTGTTCAATTCTATGCTGTTCTATTCCAACGACGTCCTCTAACAGTGTCCGTTGCAATGCAAAAGAAGTTAATCATCAGATGTTTGCCCACTACACTCAACTCTAATTACTGATAACATTACAACGAAACCCTTGAGTTTTTTTCCGGTCGTAAAATCTCAAATTTTTCTTTCTTTTCTTTTCTTTCTTTCTTTCTCTTCATCATCTACCTTTCTTTTTTTTCATCCCTCTTTCGATTTGTTTTTTTTTTTTTTCTTTCTTTCTCTGTCACGTCGTTTTTTTTTTTTTTTGTTGTTTTTTTTTTTTTACATTTCTTTGTCATCTCTGTTTCTATTTTTATCATCTCTCTTTCTCTCTCTGTTACTTTTTCTTTCTTTCTTTCTTTCTTTCTTTCTTTCTTGTCATTTCTCTTTATATTATCTCTTTCTATTTCTTTCTGTCTTCTTTTTCATTTCTTTCTCTATCATTTCTCTTTCTCTAACTTTTCTTTCTTTCTTTGCCACTTTTATCTTTGTCGCTTTTATTTTTTATTTTTGTCACTTTCTTTCTTTCTTTCTTTCTTTCTTTCTTTCTTTGTCATTTTTCTATATCGTCTCTCTTTCTTTGTCTCTCTCTTTGTTTGCACCTTTTTCTTTTTTCTTTCTTTATTTATCTATTTCTACCCTCTCTTTTTTTGTGACTTTTCTGCGACTCCTTTTTTTTTCTTTGTCATTTTTCTTTCTTTCTTTCTTACTTTCTCATCTCTCTCGCTCTCCCTACCCCCTCTATAAATCTATCTATCTATCTATCTGCACCTCTTTTCCTTTTCTTTTTTTGTCGTCATATTTGTACTTTTTCTTAATGGAGATCTACTTCCTCTCTCCTCATTAGTGATCTTGCAACACCCACAATAACCAACAAGAATTGGTACAAGGAATGTACAAGTCATAAATAAGTAAGGCAACATCCGATAACGATATACTTAGTAAAAAATGTAATTTAGGGGATGGATTGTTAGTTTTTATTTTTTGTATCATTTGATTTTAAAAAAAAAAGATTAACAAAAAAACTCGATGAACAAATTCAACAAATTTTAATTTGTTTGCTCACAGTTTTTTTTTTTAATTTTTTTAGAGGATCGACAAAACTTCTTTTGTATGCTGAACCATTTTAAAGATTTTAAACAATGATAAAGTGAATACTAAAGAAGAAGAAAATCCTGAAAATTCTAATCCTTTTGTCGTAATAAACTTGAATAAAGGAGGGGAAAAGGAGGAGAAGAAGAAGGGAAGAGGAGATCTCAAAGTAGTTTTGACTAACGAGACGAGAGACCCTTGAGTTTGAATTCAGAGTTTTCCTTCTCCTAGACCGGTTACCATACCAAGCGCCCATTCTTCCCTACTACTGTCAGGCTAATAATAATAATAATAATAATAATAATAATAATAATAATAATAATAATCTTACTACCCATATGTATAAGGAGGAAGGAAGAAATAAAAGGAGGGGGTCTCGAAGTAGTTTTTGTTTAACGAAAAGAGTCCCTTTGGTTTGAATTCAGTGTTTTCCTTCTCCTGGACCGGTTACCATAGCAAGGTTTAGGAGCCCATTCTGCCCTATTATTTATTCATAGTTAGAGAGAGAATAGTTAGAATCGTACCTTTCTCAATGGTATTTGTGCTATGTGAAATGCGAACAGCCGCGACCAGGATTTGAACTCATCCCGCCTTGTCCATTTCCTACGACGGTAACCATTACACCACGCGCCCCTCCAACTTGGATTTGTTTCTCTTATACTTAGCCCCCCCCCTACACACACACAAAAAAAAAATGTTCAAAATTTGTTTATTTAGTTTATCTTTATATCAACTTTTATTTATATCTACTATTTGTCCATACTTATCCATATAACTTAAATGGAATAAATGAGTACAAAAGTTAGCGGGGTGGCCTATAGGAGGCGCGAAGTGTAATGGTTACCGTCGTAGGAAATGGACAAGGCGACACGAGTTCAAATCCTGGATGCGACTGTTTGCACTTTCAGATAGCGCTAAATCCATACTAGCCTAGCAGACCATTGTTAGTGAGGCGCGTGGGTGTACTGGTTAGGGTCGTAGGAAATGAACTCGTCGACCCGAATTCAAATCCTGGACGAAGCCATAGTTCACATAGCGCTAATACCCTTGGAGAAAGGTATGAATTTCTCCAGCTATGGGTAAATAGTAGGGAAGGCTGGGCTCTTTAACCTTTAACTAGGCAACCAGTCTAAGAGAAGGAAAACTCTGATTTCAAACATGTTAAACTCCGCTTAGGGTGATCACTGCTAGAAAAGACTCAGTCCTATTTAATGATCTATTTCAATTTTTTTTTAAATTAGTGAGTTTGATTCTCACTGCGAGTGTTTGATTAGACTATCAGTAATGAGTATAAAAAACGGTATCTCATTTGTTCGTGTTGGGTGACAAATATCTTAAAAGAGGCCCTTTACACGATTTTAAATTAAGACTCTCGAAAACAAGTGTATAGAAATACGTACTAACACTGAACTAAATATCACTCAGTTTGAATTGTATACATTAGACTGTAAACTGCACCTGTATGTGCTTAATGTACTTGTTTATTTCGATGTTACATTGCAATTTACTTATATATAAATTCAATGGTGGAGGCGAGTAATGGAATAGTTACCGTTGTAGTAAATGGAAAGGGCGAGACGAGTTCAAATCCTAGGCAAGGCGGTTTGCATTTTATATAGCGCTATTACGTTTGGGAAAGGTATGAATGCAACCACTCTCCCTCCAGATATGGGTAAATTGTAGAGTAGACTATGCTCTTTAACCTTGGTTAGGCAACCAGTCTAGAAAAAGTTAAACTGAATTAAAACCTGTTAAACTCTGCTTAAGAAACTGACCTTGTGTCACATCCTACTTGTGTGGAGGAGTTGGTATATATATATATATATATATATATATATATATATATATATATATATATATATATATATATATCTTGTTAATAAACCTTCACGGAAAAAAAACCGGCAAATAGTTTGATAGTAAAAAAATATACTACCAAACTTGACTTCCAAGAGGGTCGTACCAACTGAAAATAATCGATTAACACTATGACACTTGACTGAAAGAAAAAATACACGAATATATATATATATATATATATATATATATATATATATATATAAACCGCAAGCTAAAATGTAAAAAGTGCTCGATACCTAAGTAGAGCGAATAATAAAGTTAAACCTAATGAGTCAGATGTACCTACTAATAGTTTCGCTTAGTAGCTCATCAGGGAAAGATTCTTGCCCTGATGACCTACTAAGCGAAACTATTTGTGGGTATATCTAACTCATTAGATTTAATTATATATATATATATATATATATATATATATATATATATATATATATATACAATTCGGTTTTAATCGTATCATATCTCAATCACTTTAACACGTTTGTTGTGCTGTGTATTTAAATTTGGACATTTATTTATTGTTTCTGGATTTCAATCGTCGACTCCGCCGTATATATATAAATATATATATATATATATATATATATATATATATGTGTGTTGTGTGTGTGTGTGTGTGTGTGTGTGTAGAAAAGTTTTTTTTGTCCCTACCATGAGTTCGGGATTCAAGGTACACCTTCTTCAGGGCCTGAATAATGGTGTACCTTGAACACCGAAACCGTGGTAAAGAGAAAAACTTTTTTCTTCAACCATTCGGTAGAGCGTTCGGCTAGGAACCACAAGGTTCCTAGTTCGATACCAGTCCTCGCCAACTCAGCGTATGAGTAGCACAGGTGTCTGTGCGGTAAAGTAAGGAGCTAATGGTAGGGGTGGCGCTCCACCTCAGACGCTAAAATCATGTTCTTTGTCTAGCGCAAGTGAAAAGGGGATAGACTCCCTCGCTGATAGACTGATACCGATTAAGGCCGCCCCGACGACTTATAAATGCTCTATACTTTACGAAATATATTTAGCACTTTTTGGATTAACGACTAACGCTACTTCAGTGAAAATTTTGTAGCAGTATTTGATGAATGGATATATATATATATATATATATATATATATATATATATATATTATGTGTGTGTGTGTGTGTGTGTGTGTGTGTGTGTGTGTGTATAAGATAAGAAAAATGGTCGTCAAAGGATGATTTTATTATAGTTAGACGTATTAGCCAATGTTAAAACGTTTCGGTTTGTATATTATTTAACCTTCACAAAGGCACATATAATTATGAATTAATTAATAAAATAAGTATGAATAAAATATTGAAAACTAGTCAATTCTAACTTTTTAACTCTAATTTCCGAATCCTTTTGAAGTCATCCATATTTGTTTATAGGATTATCAGGGAAAATAGAAATGAATCCGACGGTATCTAAATATATAAAATATGAAAAAACAAGATCATCAGAAAATGATTTTATTACACACACACACACACACACACACACACACACACACACACACACATATATATATATATATATATATATATATATATATATGCGTGTGTGTGTGTGTGTGTGTGTGTGTGTGTATACTAGACAAAACGTGACCCGTTGGGTCACCCATTAAGCTCTCGCTAGATAATTGGGATTATGGGAAAGAGTAGGATATGACAAAATGTCGTCTGCTATTCATTTTAAAAACGAATTAAAATTAATTAAATTGACTATTTAAGGTCAATTTTTTGTCTAAGTCGAAAAGTTGTAACATAATCAGTAAAAAAAGCGAAATAAAAAAAAATTTAAAAAGCGAAATAATATTATACATGCGATTTATTTTTAATACATTTTAAACTATTTTGTCGAGCAATTTTGCTCAAATATATCTCAAACATGGCCGCCAAAGGTGACGTAAAATCCGTATTTTATAAAATAAATTTACCCCCCCTCCGATTGAAAGTAAATTACCTAAAATCAAGGAAGTATCCGATTTTAATGTATGTACAGTGCTGATTTATCAATGGATGAATTTTATTTTATTTCAAAACATCCTGATTTAATTAGATATTTCTGCTATGGTAAATTAATATATAAAATTCATTTAAAATATAAAGCGTCTAATTTTAAGTTCAAAATTTCATATTTTTAGATTCTAAAAACATATCTATATCGATATTTGTTCTGTTTAAAGGGATGGGGCTAAATTTTCAATAGAGTTTTTCTACAAAAAATATAAGATAACGAGAATAAACTAAGTAGTTATTAAATAAACTAGTAAAACCAAACCACCCTTCGGGCGGTGTAAAAATAAACTTTTGAAAAATATAGCTCGAGGGGAGTGGGAGTTAAAATTCAATGTTAGAGGGGTAGTATCCAAGTAAAATTAATAAATCAATTAAAGTAATA
The DNA here is from genome assembly GCA_023376005.1 of Doryteuthis pealeii. Taxonomy (NCBI): domain Eukaryota; kingdom Metazoa; phylum Mollusca; class Cephalopoda; order Myopsida; family Loliginidae; genus Doryteuthis; species Doryteuthis pealeii. The sequence goes on along the minus strand of CM042158.1, from coordinate 23,371,793 downwards.
AAAAACGACAATGCCAAAATATTTTTTTTAATTCTTCCTTTTATTCTAATAGATAAATCTGTAGAGTGTAGATGATAAAAAAATCTTCCTTTTATTTTGATAAATAAAACACTGAATGATAATAAAAAAAACACTCTTCCTTTTTAACCTAATAAAATTTATTAAAATAAAAGGAAGGGTGTTTTTTTAAATTATTATTCAATATTTTATTTATTAAATAGATAATACACTACACTGAATAATAAAAATACAGTTTTTAAACAAAATTTATCCTTTCCAGCGTAAAATATGTAAACAAAAAATAAGTTGGTAGGTTTACGTTTTTTCAAAGTTAAAAAAAGGTGTTACAGTTACATTAATAAAAGTTTGCAAATACAAAATTAAAATATATTGAGCAATAGTTATAAATAAATTTCTTTAATTGATCAGTAAAAACAAAAAAAAAAAAAAACAAAGAATAAATAAACAAAACTTTTCCGTCTACGTCCATGTTACATTTTAGAAGTCAAATCCGAAAGAAATATATCTCCGCAAATAACTTATTTTCCTCCTTAAATAAAATAAAACTTTTAATAAATCTAAACTGAAAGAATTGAAGAATAAATTAAATAACAAACTCACATGACAATAACATTTTTTTAAATCAATTACTTAACTAAAATGCATCAACTGAGTTCTTGAAAACAATGTTTTGTTTTGAAAATATCTTTGTTAAATTAGTTAATTCTCCAAAATTTTATCAAAATTGAACGAATGTTAGTTTAAAAATTCATCCACAGCTTGAAATCTATCACTATTTTCCATAAATTGCTTTCAAACGTCAACAAACATTTAGTTTAGTGTAATGAAATATCATATTAACAGGTACATCAAATATAACCTGAATTTGGAGGGGTCATTTTTTGTTTATAAACGCTTTTGATAAACAAACATGCGAAGAAAAAAGATTTAAAAATAAATATTTTTACACAATTCTACCAATTGTATTTTAATTGAATGAATGAGTAAAAAAAAAAAGGTTCTCATTGATAAATGCTTTAGATTATTGTGGAATCTGTGACGTAAGCCGTGACGTAGTTTCGGCTTCAGACAGAAATGCAATCTATCTCCATTATATATAGAAGAAGAAGAGATAGATAGATAGATAGATAGATATGTTTTTAGAATCTAAAAATATGAATTTTTTGTACGATTATATTTTTTTATTGGAAATACTTTTGGGAATTATAGAAATTAATTGTGAAATCCAGCGAAAGTCAAACATGAAATAGAAATAATTGTTTTTAGGGAAAGTAAACATACATCAGATTTTCTTTAGATTAAGTGACAGTTGAAGAATTATCGTTGAACTTTTAAAAAGTAAGCTTAAATATTAATGCAATACTTAAATGCCGCAATCAATTTTGAATTTTTAGTTTATTGTTGCTTATCTACTTAAACTTATATGTAATGTTAACAATCAACAGAATGAAATGTGAGAAAAGTGTATAATTAATTGTAATTAGTGTTGTATCTAGCCACATGTTCTGTTGTAACTATGCGGTACACTCTCATAAATAATATATATATATATATATATATATATATATATATATATATATATTACATTTATTACACCAAATTTCAAACCACTAACCTTGTTATCCGCAACAACTCCTCTCCCCAGACAAGTCTTAATGAGACTAATGTAATATACAAATTTAAATGCCCATTAGGGTAGTGTTGTCTCCCAAAAAATGAAAGTACCTACATCGGTTTTATCCCAACGACCATGTCACTTCGTTTGACTCTCCATATATCAGATGATAGCTCCATTTCACAACATCTAAAATTACATGCATGTCTCGACTCTAATTACCGAAATATCTTAACGGAAAATACGCACATTTTGCACAATGAAAAAAAAACAAAACAAACAAAAACTCCAAATACTAGAAGCTTTAGACACCAAACAACACAAACCATCCTTAAATGTTACAGCAATATGCCTCGTCTTTCAGTGCTAGCAGTAGTATGCGCAGCAAAAAGAAATCATGAACCCTCCTCAGTAGCTAGCTTAATTTTAAATTTCAAATGACTGAGTATAAAAAAAAATGTTCCTCTTTGATGAAAGTCCTATGAAGTGTCTTTGTTTGTTTTTTTTTTTGTTTTTTTTTGGGGGGGTTGTATTTTGCTTGTTTGTTTGTTTGTATTTTGTTTAATGTTCTTTACTCGGTGATAACTTAGATAGTGGGCGGGTGTTATCTCCTGCAAGACTGTGCAGTTGCATGGATATACATGGTGAGCACAACGATACTTCTTGTGGGATGAGCGCCATCTTGGATTTCACTGCCCTCTAGTGGTAGGAAAGGTGCACAGAAATTCTAATGGTGGAAAATAAATATGTTGAGTTAGTTTATGTGATGTTATCATATTTATAAACATATTTCAATGAAGTTTGATGCTATGACTATTCAAAATCAAACAGTGTTTTTACATTCGACGTTTTATATTTCGACGTTTTCCCCCTGAAAAAAAACAGAAGCAAACAGATTATTTTCATTAAAATATTGCAAATCAAATGCTAATTCTGCAAAAATATTGCAATTTTTTTGTTTATATCTAATTTTCTTAATATCTAATCCATGGCTTTGGAGATTAAGTGGTTCATACCTTTCCCAATCCAAAAGTGAACGTAATAACGTGACTGGAGTTCAAATTCGTTTCCGAAACAATTGGAAAAAAAGAAAAAGACAAGAGAAATACTGCCAGCTAACAAGATTAGAAGATGTGTATAATAAAATAAGAAAAACTAGTACGAACTGTGGATATACCACAGTATGATAATTTAATTATTATAACGTTTGATATGTTTACTTTAGAGCTGTTGTAAATACTTCAGTATGTAAAAAGCATAATAATCTTGATTTAACTTTCTCTCTCTCTCTCACTCTTTTTCTTTTTTTCCTTCTTTTTATCTTATGTGTTCGATTGAAACAGATTAGCGTTATCGCTTTCACGCGCTCATCCCATCTATTTTTTCTTTCTTTCTTTTTTCTTATTATATTTTTTCTCATTATATTTTTCTGTGTAGCATGTCCCTTTTCTTTCCTTTCATTCATTTATTGTCCTTATCTTGGTTGTTATATTCCCAACTTCAAAATAACTAGAAAGAAAAAAAACATTTATTCCAAACAAGACTAAAAAGCCTAGACTGCCCTACTATTTACCCATAACTGATGGGAGAAGAAACGGATTCATACCATTTCCAATGGTATTAGAGCGATGTGAAATGCAAACAGCGTCGTCCTGAAACTGAAAAATATTATTGTGTTATATTTGCATAATGTTAGAGATATCTTGGAAGTGTATTTGATATTTACTCAGCTCTTTATTACTTGGGTATACATATTTTGCATAATGTTATTTACTCACAGTTATTTACTATGATTTTTGTGTTATATTTGCATAATGTTAGAGATAATTTGGAAGTGTATTTGATATTTACCCAGCTCTTTATTACTTGGGTATACATATTTTGCATAATGTTATTTACTCACAGTTATTTACTATGATTTTTGTGTTATATTTGCATAATGTTAGAGATATCTTGGAAGTGTATTTGATATTTACCCAGCTCTTTATTACTTGTGTATAATGTTATTTACTCATAGTTGGTGTGAGAAGATACGAGTTCATGACTTTCTCAATGAAGTGAAACGCAAACAACCTTGTCTTGGATCGAAACTCGGTTCATCGAGTACATTTCTTGCGACGATAACCGTTACGTTGATGAGTAAAAATAACGCTAATAACAGACATGTAGCACTCAACTTTGGTCATCACTTAGGCTAGACAGGCAGTCGGAGAGGTCCTTCCGATCAGTCGGCTGGTCAAGCCCTAGCACCAATATGATTGTCCCAACCCTATTGATCTTATAGCAAATCCTCAACCCTTTTTATCATATATGTGCTAGAAGGCGGTGGGTGAGGGTCTTATTGTCCTGGGTATGACTTTATATGATGGTGAAGTTCCAGTTCTAGATCTCTTGGATTCCTTCGGACCCGGTGTAGTAGTACCTATTAGGGTCCCATCTAAGTGTTGAATATAATAAAATGAGTTTTTAAAATGTTTTTAAAATGGAATACCCAACAAGAATGAATAAAACAAAACATCTTCGACATAGAATAACCCAACAAGGGTTGACATGCCGTAAAATCCAACCAACCAACCAACTAACACCAATAACAAACACAAACACGAAATTATATCATGAGCCTTTAACGATTTTATTCAGTATTTTACTGAGGTGCAGGAGCAGCTGCGGCTGGTTCAGCGGGTTCGGCAGATTCTACCTGATCGGCAGTTGCTTTGTTGTAATGCAGACCAACAATGCCGCCATATCCGTGGTTGAAGTGGTAGGGATAACCAGCGGCTACAGTGTAGGCGTATGGCCAACCATGATAAGCAGCGGGTGCATGCCAAGGATAACCATAGAGACCATAATTGGCTGGGTAGTCTGAAATAAAGAAGAAAAGAATATTAGTTTTTAATTTCAATAAAAGAAATTGACATGAACACTCTGTGTAATTTTAAGGATATACAGGGTGCAACAGAAATACCCTCCTCATTTTAAACTGTCACTTTGTGGTGCAAATAAATTTGGGCAAGTGCTAATTGTAGCCCCATCTTGCTAATTTCTTACCTTCATTCAACATTTCTATTTGGTTTATCATTATTTCAAAATCTACACTACCTTACAAAAATGATAGGCTCTGCCCATTATTTGCAGAATCATCTCACCGGCTTTTCTAAGATGGAAATGTTATATATCGTCACTGGACCCGACAAAGAACACGGAGCACATGTATATATACATGTGCTCCGTGTTCTTTGTCGTTATATTTTTATTCTTCGATTGTGCGTAGACTGAGAGTCTTCGGTAGAGGATGCACATACTCAGGAGCCTTCGGGAGTTCTGACTGGGAGCGATCTCGAACTTGATCTGCTCAACCCAGATTTCTAATTTTTTTTTTTAATTCTTTAACTCAACAGGATCGGTGCACACCATGGGTTTGTTGTTGAAACGTGAGGTTTTTTTTTTAAGGCTGGGGTATCTGTATTTAGTGTGAATGATGCTGTTCCGGATAGAATTTTCAACTCATGACAGTATCATTTTTCAGTAATTTTAATCTTTTGTCGTCCCGGCTCACTGCCCTAATTTACAATATGATTTAACGAGCCGGCGAATTTACGGTCAAACTTAGATATTTTCCGAGTTGTGTTTTTGTCGCTTTTTTGTCGGCAAATTAATGTAGATATTTTACAGCCCCTCCCTGCAAATTTTTATCGGCAAATCAATGTTTGTATTTTACAACCCTCCCTTTTAAAAAAAGTGTAGTTTTTTGTGGGGGCGGGTATTGAATGTGTACAAATTTTCAATTGAATTTTTTACAAAACTCAAACTCAAATTTCTAAACAACTTCGATAATGTTCGTTCTGTTTGTTTTGATTTTACAATTTTTTTTTTTTTGGGGGGGGGGCGTAAAATATCTACATTTTATTTTTTGCCGACAAAAAAAGGACAAAACATGACGCCAAAAATATCTAAGTTGGGCCGGGAATTCGCCTGACGTCCGCTCGCTAAAACATTTATTAGGACAGGAGGCCGGAATGACAAAAGATCAAAATACCCCGATTTTCTATCTGGAACAGCACCATGACATAAAATGAGCACAAAGAGCTATCTGTGTTGTAATTACAGATTCACCAGTCTTTAAAAAACCGTTTCAACCGCAAATCCAAAGTCAAATTTTCATACATCGAAGGCGGGATAAGTAGAGATGGGAAACAGAAAATGCGAGAAAAGAAAGGAAATAGAAGAAAAGGAGAGAGAAGACTGAAAGAGAGAGAGGGGGTGAAAAGAGGAGAAAGAGAGAGAGAGGAAGAGAAGAGAATAAGAAATGAAAAGTTGAGGAAAACAATGAAAGAGAAAGGGAAAAAATTTAGATAAAATATTCAAATACTCACAGGCAGCACTGACAGCTACAAGTGCGAAAAGAGCAACAAGGATGGCGACCTTCATGATGAAACAAAGCTGGAAGATAAAGAAAGAAAATTAGAATATACTAGTAGAGGTACCTGGTGTTGCCCAGGATTTTAAAAAAATGAAAATAAATCTATATTTATATATAAATGAACAAAAATCTTTTTCTATATATGTTGATATTCTAGTAGCCATATTTGCTAATCTCAAGTGTGTAATACACCTTCAGTCGAGAGAGATCAGCAATCTTTTCTTGGTTGTTGATATTCTATCAAGACAGTAAATGATCTTAAATTCTGTTTGTAATGCACTTTTACCGGAAACTGCTGTTGCTGTTGCTGCTGGTAAAGTAAATGTATAGAAGTTGCGATTCTATTTGTGTCTTATAGCAAAATATAAGGGCATATCACGTGGTGCAATGGTTAGAAAACTAGACTGTTTTTCCTGGGTCACCGGTATACAGGGTGACCCAGAAAAAACAGAACCCAAATTATTTATTCATTTTCCCATTAAACTAACCTTAAACCCCAACCCTAACCCTAACCCCTAACCTTAGACTCCCATAGTTAAAATTAACAGTTTTATTACAAAATTTGTGGGTTCTGTTTTTTCTGGGTCACTCTAATTTTGAGGCTTTTGTGCAAGTTCAGCCAAAGAATATGTTTAAAAATTAGTCGTATTCGATAGGAATTATAACCGAATTATTTGTATTAAATTAGTTACTTCAAGCAATAATTATTTACTAAGTGGAAGCGTGTGACGTACATGGAGACGCATGGTAATACGGTTAGAGTCGTAGGAAATAGACTCGTCGACCCGAGTTCAAATCCTGGATTTGTATTTGACATAACGCTAATACCATTGGGAAAGGCATGCATCTAACTACTCTCCCTCCAGCTATGGGTAAATAGTAGGACGGTCTGGGCTCTTAAACCGTGACTAGGTAACAAGTCTAGGGGATGGAAAATTGAATTCAAACCTGTTAAACTCCGCTTAAGAAATTGACCCTTCATCACAGGCTACTCGTGCGGATGAGTTAGTAAATATATATAATTATTTACTAAGGATTGTTATTATTTATTTGAAACCATATAATAGTGTATAAACAAATGATTATTATTAAATGGAAATAATTATTCGAAACCATGTAATTGTGAATAGATTATTAGTATTATGTAGGAATACTTGAAACAATATATACTTCTTCATTCTTATTAAACTCTGCACCACTCTGACCCCAAGTGGTAGTACCAGTTAGTGTTCCATCTATGAGTGAAATAAATCTGTTTAAGAATTAGTCGTATTCGATAGGAATATTTTATGCCATATAACTGTAAATTCTATGTATTAAGAATAGTGCCGTGTTTGCTCAGTCGGTAGAGCGTTCGGCGAGAAACCACAAGGTTCCTAGTTCGATTCCGGCCGTCGCCAACTCAGCGTTATGAGTAGCACAGGGATCTGTGCGGTAAATTAAAGAGTTGATGGTAGGTGTGGCACTCCACCTCAGATGCAAAAACAATCTCCTTGGTCTAGCGCTAGTGAAAAGGGGGATAGATTCCCTGGCTGATACCGACATTAGGCCGCCCCGAAGACTTACTTACTTTTTACTTGAATATATATTTTTTTTGGTTTGTTTTGTTTTACGGTATATCAACCTCAGTGGGTCATTTAATGCCGATAAAGTTTTGAAAAAAATCAATTCTTAATGGATAATACATTTTTTTAATAAATACATTTTTTTTATTTAACCCATAGATGGGACCCTAACAGGTACTACCACTCCGGGTCAGAGTGAACCAGGGAGCAAAGGGGTGCTCCACATTCCCCAAACCTCCAGAACTGGAACCTCACCATCAGATAGAGTTTAACGTCATTCCCAGGACATGTAGCCACCGCCTTCTAGCACCTATATGATAAAAAGGGGTTGGGGCTTTTTTTTCTCTTTTTTTTTTTTTTTTTTTTTACTAAGGGTTATCATTAGTTACTTGAAACCGTATGACTGTGTGCAAAACAAATGATTATTATTAGATAGAAATCATCAGCATCATAATCATCATCATATTGCGCTGACAGCACGGATTTCCATGACTCTCTTTCGCCATAATCTAATTTATTGATTATTATACATTGAGCTCTCTTTAAGGATTTATAAAAATCCCTGTATGAATATATGTTTGCACCTACAAGAGCATACAGTATGGTTATACAGTGAGATTTTGAAGATCCCAAACACAATCATCCCTTACAACCAGTCATTTGGCTTACCTTACACACACACACACACACACACATACATATATATATATATATATATATATATATATATAACTCAAAAATAAAAATACTACTCTGATGAAGGTCAGCAAAATCTGTGTACGGAACATTTTATGCATTTTCCCAATTATTATTATCATCATCATTTCAATTCCATCTGATTATTTTAATAATAATAATAACGTAAGTCCATGTACATTTTGATAAACAGACCGAAACACATGTGTAAGTGATATCGATTAAAAGTGATATCGATAAAATTCATTTTTTATCCATCTACATTTCTTTTCTTTACTCATTTTTTCCTCATATTGTCGGATTCATTTCCCATTCTCACACACACACACACACACACACACACACACACATATATATATATATATATATATATATATATATATATATATATATATATATATATATATATATATAGATAGATAGATAGATAGATAGATAGATCAAAAGAAACACAAGAAGGCATAGACGAAGATAAACACAAGATACTATAAAAAAGAACGACCCACAAAAACGGACGTCACGTA
>CM042158.1:23352952-23360452 GCA_023376005.1 Doryteuthis pealeii | reverse complement strand
ATGCAAAGAGGTTAGAGAATTGCGTTCATTGTACATTTATATTTTGTTACGGCCAAGTCACCCTGAATGCACCGATTACCGCTAGATCATCGTGGTTAAACAGCAATGAGACTGTTCCATACTTCGTTGGGTGACCACTAAAGCAATTGCAGGTACTGTAAGCAATCTGAGGTCCTTATGCCAATATCTAAGCAAATACACATGACGTTAAACAAATCATTTATCAAAAAGGAGTTTGATTCGGTATTAAATGACCCGAAAAGGGTTGATATGCCTCAAAAACAACTAAACAACCAACCAACATGTATATTTACATTTTTGTATAATTTTTTCTAAAGCTTTTTTTTTTTGCACGCATTAGGCACACAGTGGGCCCTATAGTTTAGCTCAGTCGGTAGAGCGTTCGGCTAGGAATCACAAGGTTCCTGGTTCGATAACGGCCCTTGCCAACTCAGAGTATGAGTAGCACAGGGATCTGTGCGGTAAAGTGAGGAGCTGATGGTAGGTGTGGTGCTCCACCTCAGATGCTAAAATAATCTCTTGGGTCTAGCACTAGCAAAAAGGGGATAGACTCCCTCGCTGTCTGGCTGATACCGACATTAGGCCGCCCCGACGACTTTACTTATTCCTATCTGATACAAATAATTTGCACAAAGTGGTATGGATTTAAGTATTCTTCTAATACTAAGAAACATGGTTTCAAGTCAAATCCTGGACGTGGTAAGTGCATTTCACTTAGCGCTAATATCCTTGGGAAAGGTATGAATCCTACTTTCCCTCCAGCTATGGGTAAATAGTAGGGCAAACTGGGCTCTTTAACCTTGGTTAGGCAACCGGTCTAGGAGAAGAAAAACTCTGAATTCAAACCTGTTGAAGTCCGCTTAAGAAATTGACCATGTGTCACATACTGCTCGCGCGGAGGGGTTGGTAAATATATATGGTTTCAAGTCATTATTTCTATCTAATAATAGTCATTTGTATGCACACAGTTATATGTTTTAAGTAACTAATAATAATCCCTAATAAACAATTGTAGCTTCAAGTTACTATTCTTAATACGAATAATTTATAGTTATATGTCATCAAGTATTTCTATTGAATATGACTAATTTTTAAATATATCTATTTGACTATAGACAGGACCGTTTGATTGTTTACAGTAGACCTGGGAGTAATTTCAATGAAAGAGTACTCTACACTTTGCAGATCTCCAGAACTTGAACCTCACCATCGGATGAAATTTATTATTATTCTGAGATCACCCTTTTTTTTGTCTGTCTTACCCTCTGCGGGGAATACATTCAGCGAATTCTAACCCTTGTCGACAGGGTGGCATAGAATCATAGTTAGCGCCAGCAAGTACATCCAGAGACAGGGGGCAAAACAAAGCAAAAACAAAAAAAAACAAACATCAAAGATAGTCAACTGACCATCAGGCTGACCCACCACGTGACCCCAAAGAAATGAACAAAAAAAATAAATGAACAGTCAGTATAAAAATAAAGCAACTCGAAATATTAGAAAATAAACAAGATTAAGAATTTAATATTTTTCATTTAGATTTTAATCTTTAGTTTTTCCATGCTTCTAAGACAGCAAAAAATTAATGTACGAATAGGGAAGGTATGGTCGGCTATAAACAGATTATGATTCATATGGAAGTTCGATCTCACTGACAAGTTAAAACGACAATTCTTCCAAGCTGTGGTTGTGTCAGTGCTGCTGTATGGCTACACCACTCGGACCCTAACGAAGCGCCTGGAGAATAAGATAGATGGGAGCTGTACAAGAATACTGCGTACGATCTTGAACACGTCTTGGAAACGGCCCTCTGGATTTAGTCTTTCTTATCTCTGTTCTTCTTAAACGTCTTTATTTATTTATTGGACACTTTTCAGATTTATTTAATACTAGAAGTGGCTACCTAGCGTCGCTTGGATAGAGTGGGAAACCCTGGTGTATTTATTTATTACTTTTGAGATTTACAAATGCTGGATATTTTAAAGTAGAAGTTCAATGTTATTTCTATATATATTTCAATTTTAAAATACATATGTATATAGATCAGATCTTCATAATTTTTGCACAAAAAGCAAGAACCAATGATACTTAATATATATATATATATATATATATATATATATATATATATATATATATATATATATTGGTTTGGAGGTTGATTTTGAAGGCTATCACAATGCAGGTGTAAAGAAAAAATAATAAGGTAACAATGGTGTTGTGTGTTAACCTGTATTTTATTCTTGAATTTTCGAGATAAAATCTCTTTTTCAGAAGATCACTGGAACTGAAGTCGTCTTGTTATAGCATTTTAAGTTTAAAATTTTAACTTGAAATACCATAACAAGACGACTTCAGTTCCAGTATACTAGGGACTGGCAAAATGTGTCTAAAATGCGTTTTTGACAAAATGACCACTACAGAAAATAATTTACCAAAAATCAGAGAATTATCGGATTTTAATGAAATTTTCAGTGTTTATTTAACAATGAATGATCTTTATAATGCATTATTTATTTTATTTCAAAACTTTCTCTTTTTTTCAGGTCGCTTAATTTTGACCCCTCTTATGTTGGGGGCGTAACATTTTTTTCAAGTTGGTCTTATACTGTACTAATTAAAGTATAAATAAAGAGATAAAAGACCGAAGTTATGAAAAGAAAAGAAAAATTTTTGCGGTGGCTTTTCTATGAGAAAATAAGTACCGAAATTTGAAAAATAAAATGTAAAAAAATAATAGATAATTAATTTTTTGGAGATTTTGTTTTACTCATTTCGATAATTATGTTGCATACTGGCCTCGAATTCACGCCGCTAAATTCGTGTATGTTAGTAGCGGATATCGTCACTAACCCACTAGCCATGTATGCTAGTAGTCAGCTATTGAACTTCAATAACAACAGATACGCGTATACAAAAGATGACTCTTCTTTATTTTCTTCGGTGTGTGGTAGGTGAGTGGCGGGCATGGAAAATGACACTACGACTACTTATGTGGTGGAAGGTGGTGGGCGAGCCTCACTGCTCGCTAGCAGCGCCCGACCGTATCGACGGTCAGACACCTTGTGCTCTCTGCGCCGTCTCTTCGGGTCTCTCCGGGTCTCTCCTCTGGGCTGTCTGATAACCGCTTAAGTACTGACGACCGCCCACACATTCTTTTGTTCCTTGACCGGAAGTCCTTTCTCTTTGTTCAAATTCGCGTTTGTCCAGATGAGTCCTTTGTCACACCTCTTTTGTTATACTAAGATTTCTGTCTCGCCTATCTATTGTTTCCCTGTTCAATTTTCCTTTGTCTGTTCGACTTCCCGCGCAAAACAAACAGTCAATCTGCAACAATTATTTAATTGGCTATTATCTTATAAAAGAAAAAAATTATGCATCGATATTTTTTCTGCTTAAAAAGGTGGGGGGGGGGTACATTTTCAATCGAGTTTTTCTTCAAAAAGTATACTTTGATGCAATAAAATAAGGTTTGAATTGAATAGATATTTATTTCTAGAATCTAAAAATATAACATTTTAAACTTAACATCAGACTTTTCACATTTTAAATTAATTTTATATAATAATTTTTCATAGCAAAAATACTAAATTAAAGTTTTGAAATAAAATAACTAATGCATTATAAAATTCATTAATTGTTGAATCAATACTGAAAATTTCATTAAAATCGGATAATTACCTGATTTTTGGTAATTTTTTTTTTTTTTTTTTTTTTTTTTGCAATCGCGAATGTTACAGTAACATTGTGAACAAGCACTTAAACCATTGAAAAAGAGACAGAATGGCAGATCGCGTCGAAATTGACCAAAACAAATCCCTTTAAATGTATTAAAAATAAACTGCATATGTAATGATATTTTTCTTTTTTTAATGATGGTCATTATGTTACTACTTATCGATTTAGACAAAGTTTGACCTTAAATAATAGATTTAATTATTTTTAATTCGCTTTTAAAACTTGTAGAAGCTGATTTTTTTGCCAGTCCCTATATTATACCAACCACTCCGCACGAGTAGGAGATGACATAAGATTAATTTATTAAGCTGAGTTTAACAGATTTGAATTCAGAGGTTTCTTTCTCCTAGACTAGTTGCCTAACCAAGGTTGAATAGTCCAGTACGCCCTATTATTTTCCCTAGCTGGATGGATAATAGTTGGATGCCTACCTTTCCCAAGGATATTAGTGCTATGTGATATACAACCACCCTCGTCCAGGATTTGAACTCCTTCAATTCTTTTACTACACAACAAATATAAGCATGAACGTACAATGAATGTGATTGCCTACCCTCTAAGCATAAAATAACCCCGGACGGGTTGGCAAGCAGTTAAAATCAAACAAAGGACGATGATAACCATAACACCACAGACATCTCCTAATATATTAAGTTTTTCTTTTCTTTGTTTGACACATGGCTACAAATATAGGGTTCCTTGAAATATATTTTGTTTTGTCATATTCTGCTGACATAGGAAAATCGGAGTGAGATTATATATATATATATATATATATATATTATATATATATAATCCCTCCCACACACACACGTATATATATATATATATATATATGAAAGTGCGTAAATAAACACTGTGTTTATTTGATATGGCTTTTAGCCGACAATTTTTGGAGGATTTGTGCTTAACTGAAGTCATACCTAATTTTTGAAAATTAATTAGTTAATAATTAATGAATTTAGGCGGGCATATATGTTCAAATGTAAGGCTAAACAGATCGAGAAAATGTCAATCCCTGAATGTACATTTCTACCTATTAGGTCTCATCAGCAAGGTTATAGACATTGGAGACTGCTCCGTGTGTGACTCGAAACCTCGACTGCCAAGCTGAGATTCTAACCACTACACCAGCTTGCCAATCCCAAATTCTTCGTCCGTTCTGAACTTATTTATATACCACTTTTTATTGACTTGCTACACGACAGTATGAAAGTACGTAAATAAACACTGTGTTTATTTGATATGGCTTTTAGCCGACAATTTTTTACATTTGAACATATATGCCCGCCTAAATTCATTAATTATTAACTAATTCATTTTCAAAAATTAGGTATGACTTCAATTAAGCACATATCCTCAAAAAAAAAAATATATATAGCTATTTATTAAGCTTTTTTCTGTTTGACACAAGGCTACAAATATGGTGTTCCTAGAAAAATATTTCGTTTTGTAAATTCTGCTGACATAGAAAGAAATCGGAGTTGTCATTTCCTTCTTAAAATATTTATTCTTTTTGAAATATGTCACAAGATAAAAGCAGGTGCCTCGAGGCATATTAAAAAAAGAAAAAGAAACAAAAAACAAAACAATAAATATGACAATTCAAACTTGGTTTACAAGATTTGGCGACGTGATTCCCGGACATTATTATTTCTGGGTTTTTTATTTGTCAACGTTTTATGATGAAGAGCCTTATTTTTTATATATTGTCAAAAGTCAAAAACTAATAAAAAGAAAATTACTTATGGTCAATTCAAATTGAAAGCACTGGTTCCCGTTACATCACCGAAATGAAGTAGTTCAGGTTTAAGTTTGGTTAGGTTTGGTTTATTACTTTAACGTCATCTTTTGGGTTATTTTTATTTTTCAACCATATCTCAGTTCTAGAATTAAGAACTATTTTGGAATGTATTTTGTGCCATTAAACTAAATAGGATAAAAGCCTTTAGATAACAATAATTGATTCACTTAGTTTAGGTTTGGTTTATTTGTTTAACATCTTTTGCGTTTATTTTTATGCCTAAATTTGTTTCATTTTTAAATGTTGCATTATAATAATCTATTATTAAACTAAAGCTAAGTGAATTAATGATTGTTCCCTAAAGGCTTTTTTCCTATTTAGTTTAATCGCACAAAATACATTCCAAAATATTCCTTAGTTCTAGAACTGAGTTATGTTTGAAAAAATCTATTTTAATTGGTTCTGATAAGTTTTAATTTGCAATTAAGTCAAAAACTGACCCGTTTCTTACTTCTCGGTTCTTTGGCAAGATACAACTATTTTTATTTTATTTTTTCGCTTTCTTTTATTTTCAATCTATGCTCCCTGAAATAGCAAAATACACTGGACATTGCTAAGAATGGAAAACTTAAAGAGGGTAACTGAATATATTTTAATAACAGGACAGAATAATGGAATAAGAACTAATTAAACAAAATAAATAATTGGCTGAAGAATTGCAAGTGTAGATTATGTGGAGATGAAACTGTTAATTTTGTTATCGTATTTCGTATGCTAATGGCCACGACTTATATTCATAGATTGTTCCAAAACAGCGGTGGTTGAATCGGCCAATCAAAAACGCCCAAAAATGTATTTTCACTTATTATCTATCTGTCCTTCCAGCGAGTAATTCAACATAAATTGTCCTAGAATTACTCGCTGGAAGGACAGACCAACAGGTGAGGATTATACAACTATCTACTTCAAGACAGGATAAACTTGATACAACTCCTACTTTAAGGGCGGATAAGGATTAAAACTGATACTACATCTTTTTACTTCAAGAAAGGATCAAACTTTATGCCACAAGGGATCTCCACGGTAAAGCTGCTTTCAATAACACCAAGTAATTATTTATTAAACACGGTTTTATTAAAACCGGTATTCAAATTATTCACACCATATACTATGTAAAGATTTATTTCTTAATGATAAGACACACACTGCAGGACTTTAAACACGTTAGCCGTGGGTGGGGTCCCGTTATGCTTAAGGACGGGATCCTAGTGGCTAAGCAGTCCATGACATGCAACTCTCCACTTTGGCCCTTACTTAGGCTAGACGGGCGGTCGGAGAGGTACCTCGAATCAATCGGCTGGTCACGTCGAGCCCTAGCACCCATATGATTGTCCCGATCCCATTGTTCTTATGGCAAGCCTTCAACCTTTTTTATCATATATGTGCTAGAAGGCGGTGGCTGAGGATCTTAGTATCGTGGGTATGAAGTAAAACTGCATCTAGTGGTGAATTTCCATTTCTGGAAGACTAGAGTGCCCTTCATCACCATTATTAACAAGTCAATTCTGACCCGGAGTAGTAGTACTTGTTAGGGTCCCATCTATGGGTGAAATAGATTTTTTAAAATGAGTTAAAAATGAGCTTGAAAAAAATTAAATAGCCAACAAGAATGAATAAAACAAAATGTCTTCACCATAAAATAACCCAACAAGGGTTGACATGCCGTAAAATCTAACCAGCAAACCAACCAACTAACCAACAAACCAACCAGCCAACATTCAGAATATTTTATGAATGGAGGTCAGAGATTGAAAAGTTGTTGTTGTACAGGAAAAAAATTATTGGCCTATGATTTGTACTTATTAACCTCTGCTTTTTGTCGGGTATAAGCGTCTTTACCGGACGTGTCATTCGACTTAAGCTGGAACAAGAGTAGTTAGAACGGAAGTAGTAGCAATGATGTTAATTGTAGTCATTGTGATACAATGTGGAAGTTG
>CM042158.1:23342952-23350452 GCA_023376005.1 Doryteuthis pealeii | reverse complement strand
ATATAAAAACAACACAATATGCTGTTAAAGTGAAAACATTTTATAACATATTCATAGCTAATAATGAATAATATTTCGATTTTTATAAAAAAACGGAGATGAAAGTCATATGAATTCAAAACGAAAACCTTGATGTTGCAAAAACAAATGATATGAATTCAAAACGAAAACCTTAATGTTTAACTTTTTTGCAACATCAAGGTTTTTGTTTTGAATTCATATCATTTTTTTTTTTTTGCAACATCAAGTTTTCGTTTTGAATTCATATGACTTTCGTCTGCGCTCTTGATAGTACGTTGTATAAACAAGCTCTGAAGATGATTTTCATAAATCGAAATATTGTTCAATATTAGCTATGAATATGTTATAAAATGTTTTCACTTTAACAGCATATTGTGTTGTTTTCATATCCTTTTATCTATACTTATATATATATATATATATATATATATATATATATATATATATATATATATATATATATATATATATATTAGGTATTCAAAACTCCTTCTTCTGTTTCTTATTTCTTCCGCAAGATTTCTTTCTTATCTTTTTCTTTCTATTTTTTAAATTCTTTTTTTATTTCGTCTCTTTCATTATTTTTTTTATGTGTTAATCTCTTTTCCTTTTTACATTGTTTCCGTCTTGGATATTTCTTCTATCTTTTTCACAAATATCTTTCGTTTCTTTTTTCTTTTCATTTGAGTTCATGTGTTTTGAATAAAATAGAGATCTTCACACTGGATGGTAAGCCTCTTAAATTAGTAGACCAGTTCTCTTACCTAGATAGTAATATCTTATTTACAGAAAGTGATGTCAATATGCATAGGAAAGGCCTGGACTGCTATGGACATATTATCGATCATATAGAAATTTGATCTCTCTGATAAGATGAAGCGAGAATAACGAAATGCTTAGAGAAAAAAGCTAGACGGGAACTACACGAAAGGGTAGTTCGATTCGATTTTTGTGGAGAAAGTTGCAAATTAACATAAAAAGCATTATCTGCGTTATTTGGACTATTGTCCCTATCTTCATTGTTATTTGTACAACGTTTCGGCCGATATGCCCTCCGACCATCTTCAGGTATTTCTTGTCAATCCTGAGTAGAAGCAGTAACATAGAAAAATAATTAACACAAATCCTACCCCAGCTATGGTTACCGGAATGAGAACAGGATACCTCCGTGGATTAAATAACGGGTTAGGTTCAAAGTTCCGTGATGGTTCCCGATTACGACAAGAAAGTTCCCGAGTTCGAAAAGAAGGTTCCCAAGTCCGAGAAGGTTCCCGAGTCCGACAAGAAATACCTGAAGAAGGCCGGAGGGCATATCGGCTGAAACGTTGTACAAATAACAATGATGATGGGGACAGTAGTCCGAATAACGCAGATAATATTAATCATCAAGCTTCATCTCAAACATTCAGAGAAATAACATAAAAAGATACCACAAAAAATGTATTTCTTCAAAACTTTGTCCTTGTTTGTGGAAATGAATTTTAAAGACTAAAATAATCATAAATTGTCAATATTTCGGTGTTATCTGAAAACATAAGTAGGTCTAATTACAACTGGGTCTTCAAAAAAACAAATGTAAAAAATACATTAAATAATCGTCTATTTAATTACAATATACACAATGTTCTCAAAAAGTTGTTTTTTTTTTAAATTAAACACTGAAAAATGTTTTATTTAAAATACAAATAATTACGAATGTGGTCTTATTTTTATCAAGTTATTTTCATCGTGTGTACCTTTTGTTACGATTTTAGGGGCCATTCTTTAGGCTTCAAGCAAGAGCGCTTTTCCAGCGGAAATCCTTGGTGAAGAATCCTTTGGTTGTTCCTTGGTGCTCCTCAGTATTGCGAATCCCTCGTCAATGGTTGCAAATGAACTTTTCTCCGTATCAGTGATTAAGTAGTCAACCAGCCACGCATTATGGCCGTTGACTGACAGAGGAATAAACCATGTGACCTCGCCTAGCCTATAAATTTGTGTGGTGCATTGTATCACACCTTATATGTCCAAAATATTCAACAAACTTGCAATTTTATATTAAAACATACCTAATTATAAAAAAGTCTTTAATAATCACTGTAGTATTTACGTGCTAATCTGGTAACTTGCATGTATTCTTTTGGCTTCTCGGTAAGTTTATTATTTTTATCATATTTTTCTAATTTCCTTTCCAAATTCAATTTGGGAATTTATTCAATTTATGAAATTTCTGATAAAATCATACAAAACATTTTCTTTTCGAATATTGTCATAAAAAGATTGAAAAATGCGCTTACAATATTGAATTAATCAGGGGTGATATTTCTTCTAATCTAAGTGCTAATCTCGCTAATGCATTACTTTTAGACTTACGAGTTATTGGCCTTTTCAAGCCAAATATTGATATAAAAAAACATCATCTTTGATAAATGCAAACTAGATAGAGCAAAGACAAGGATAAAAACCAATGCCCATAAAAGGCACGAGGAAAAGGTGGAAAAGCTTGTTTGTATTGATGTTTATGGGAGAAATGACAAAGACAGTTTGTTGTACGAAGAAATTTTAGAAGCTAATGGAGAGATTTAAAAAAGCAAAGGTATCAGAACGCCACTTGACTTTCACAAATGAGATTGGATGTGAAAGTGAATATCTCTCTCATAGGACTATTCCTAATACTAGTGCGTCTGGGACTGTTCTTGCAGATGAAGTTGCTTCTGTTTTTGAAGAATTTAATAGCGTGGTTACTATTAAGGGTGTCCTTCTAGACAACACCAATACAAATACAGGTTGTGAGGGTGGATTTGTAACAGTTATAGAAAAAAAGATACAGAAAAGTTTATACACCATTAGTTGCTCTGTGTATCAGCATAAACTTCCTTCTTTCAGGTATGGTGATGGTACTACAAGAATTCCTACAACACTTAATGTTCTGCTGGGTAAATTATGTGGAAATGATTACCATAATTTACCCCAAATAATATTTACAGCAGTTGGTAGTCGTCTGGATACTTCTTGTTTAAGAGTATTTACGGGCTTCGAAGGAGCTCTTATTTCTCCGTAGTTGTAGGCAAATTGTCGGACAAAGAAGACAAACACACAATGGAAATTTAATACATGTATTGACAAAATAATACAAGAACTTGTTGCAAATTTTATTGGTATTTGCTACCAGATTTATCTGAGTTAAGTAATGTTCTTGGAGTAGTGGTGATAACAGGGGTATTATGTTGCTTGTTGGAAAGTTGATAGGACGTTTCTTCGGACGTTTCTCGTTCTTCCTCGTAACCGGTTCGGTGATAAGTAATGATGGGGGATGCTATTTTAGAAGCTTCTCGCCCTGGTAACAGTTCTTTTAAATGACGGTGAATGGGCCCTTTTCAAGTAGACTATTTTGTCTTGGTGCCTTCTGTAGTGTGCTATTGTGACAGCCTTGTAGTCTGCGGACACAATTCCTTCGAAAATGTGCTGTGAAAAGATGCCTCCATCCAGGTCAACGGTCCGTAGAAGTAAGCCGTTTTTGGGTTAAGTGATGAGTGAAGTTTAGGGACCGCTATTTACGCGACTACCCTCAGTGAGTGCTCCGTGATAAGTAAAGTTTTGGGTTTTGGCGCCAACATACGATGTTGGCTATTCGCCCCCTAGCAGCAGGGGGAGATAATTAACTATGGAATTTCCAATATGTTTTACTATCAAGAAAATAGATTACCTGACTTGTAACCAGATACTTCTTTTAGAATATACTGTAGGCATTTCTAGAGGAAAGGTGGACCTTAGACTGAGTCTATAAATCAGGCAAGATGGTTGACTTTGGCCATGAGGCTAATGAGTTTATGGATTCAAGGTGCTTACCGACAAGAAATGTTTGCGAAACTCCACAGCCTTATTAAGTTCATTATTGAAGTATTTGCTGTTAGCTGGTTTAAAATCAAAAGTGATAACAAGTTCCATAACCGACAACTGTATATTTGCAATATGATAACAAGGATTAAACAACAGCCACTTGGAATACAAAAAGTTACATTGAAAAATATTCAGCATATTGCTTTTGCTCTGCTGCTTGAAAATACTTTGTACTCAATGGCGAAATCAGATGAACTGGAAGCGAGGGAAGAAGCAATAAAAAATTGGCTATTAGCTAAGTAAACATTTATTCATAGAAAACTGATTAAATTGGTTGTCGAATTATAGAATAATTTTAAAGTTCTTTTCTAATTTCATCCTAAAAATTAAAGCAAGTAGGATTACATTTTTAAGTTAATTCAACAAGTTAACTTTCAGAAGTGAAGGACCAGCAAAAAAAAAAAAAAAAAAAGATTAAAAAGCAAAAAACAAACCATAATCAATTTTGGAGCTATGTATTGGTCTCACTTGATTAACCTTGTGCAAAGTGGGATTTGTGAAACTACATTTACGGAACTATTTTCACTCTCATAATTCACCATCAAATTGTCGGTCTCAAACCATTCAAAATCATCGTCATTCTCAAACATATGTAAGATACATGCATTTTGATCTGCCTCAGCTTTCCGAATCATATTATCATCAAATACTTCAAAATCACTCAAACTATCATCACCAAACATCCCCAACAAACAATCAGCCATTCTGAAAAGAACTTTTCAAAATCCATGCAAAAAATCGGGTTTTTCCCTAAATTTGTACAGCTCTAAATAGTAAAGTTGGCCGCTATTAGACATTTTCTTTTGAAAGGGTCCAAAATTTCAAGGTAATATCAATCCTTTGAAAGTCTCTCCAGCAAACGAAATGCAATTCCTTTCCCAACTGAACACGGCACTCTCACATCAAATAGCAGTCGTCAGATTTCACTTGCCGTCCAAACACTTTCTTCCTCACTCGCCCTGTCAGCGACAGTCCGTCTTTATTTCTGCTCGTTCGGATGCGCTTATGCAAATTCGGATATACTTTATTTGGGTCTCTACTAACAACACCTCAGCTACGAGGAGGTAGCGAGTTCGAGTATCCGTAGCCGCTCGCCACAGGCCAAACATATCCTGATGCGCTTTGTTTGTGGGGGCTGGGAATCCGTTTGTTCATAGGGCTGCCTTTCAGTCTCGTCACACATTTACAATGCCCGGATGTAAACAAACGATAATTCAGGAATGGTACAAAGCTGCCCTAAAATTCTCAAAGTGACAGTTAATAACAGTAGTTTCCCAATCGGTGCATGAGATTGAAGCAAGGAACAAATATATATATAATAATAATAATGAATTTTATTGTGTACAGTGCTCAGGTGGACCACAACTCATCAAAATCTCATGTCAAGTACACAGAATAATGTATCAGTGTCAGGAACATGAACAGTTTACAGTAGTAATATGCATGTATGTGTGCGCGTGTGTGCATATGTATGTGGAGAGTGGCATCAGGTATAGTGTCGGCGGACCACAGGAAGCATGGAGGCTTTGAAAGACTCAGTGCTTCGACAGCCTACAACAGACGCGGGCAGTTTATTCCAAGTCTCCGCAATTCTGAGCGTGAAAAAAATGTTTCCGAAAGTCACGTGAGCAGTGCTGTTTTCTGACTTTGTAGGCATGCCCACGTGTGTTGGAACGATGGAGATCAAAACGGTGCTCAAGGTTGCTGTTGTTAAGATGATTAATGACCTTATGAGCGTTTACCAGGTCAGTTGCCATACTTGCCAAAGTGTTGTGTCATAAAACAAGTCAATCTTTTGATTCTAAATGGTCTTACATATAGCAATTTGACACTAAATGTTAAACTATAATCACCAAAGTTAGTCAAATCTTCCCAATAGTTTTTTTTTATATTCTACATAAAATTATCCATTAATTTGTGCCCAGCAATATATATACTTGTCTGATTTTCTTTTGTTTCATTCATAACATAAAAAAAAGTTGTTTTTTAATCGTTTAAAATTTCACCGTTACAGCTTAATTACTGAGGCAAAAAGCAGCATATCAGAAGTGTTTGTGGTGATAGAAGCTTTGTCAATTTGAATTCTAGTTATATTTTATCCGTTTTAACAGAATAAAATAACATTTTCTGTTATAGATATTGAAATTGCTAAATTTTCTAACCAGTTTCTAGGCCAAATGTAAAAACGAACATTTTTTGGTGCATTTTGATAATAATAATAATAATAATAATAATAATAATGGATCTAACCAGATAGCTGGAAAAGAGTTATGAAATATGAAGGTGACAGTGATACCAATCATAGCTCGAGTACTCGAAACAGGAAGTACCTCTCAATTTCATCCGAAAGGGTTGGGCCAGGGCTTAATCCTGATTGCTGAGGCGTCCCAAACAGGAAATTTCACAGGAGCTGTAGTAATTCTGTCCACGATTCCACATACGCGTGGGGTACTCCCCGTGAGAATAATAATAATAATAATAATAATAATAATAATAATAATAATAACAACAACATAAGCGTTGATTTGAAAACCAATGTGGTCTTTATTAAATCATTTATTGGGCAGCGGGAACAGCAGAGTCAGCGGCTGGAGCTTCGACGGGTGCGACAGCAGCATCAACTTTATCAGCAGCAGCCTGGTTGTAGTAGTATGGATATCCGCCCCATGCATTGCCCCATCCGTTAGCCCATCCGTTGCCCCATCCGTAGGAAGGCCATCCGTAATAGGCACCGGCGAGACCAGCATATGGGTAACCGTATCCACCATAGTAATTGGCAGGGTAGTCTGAAAATAAACAATAGATTGTACCATAGGAATTATAGGGATTTACGCGGAAAAATAAATTGATTTATTTTAAAAAAAAAATTGAAACTCTTTTAATCAAGATAATTGTACATAATTATTGTGAAAGATTCTTTCTTGTTCTTATAAATAAATGAACATATCTACATATCAATATTCGTGTTCCTTAAAAATACGACCGTTATCATCTTGCAACACTCTCTGCTTAAAAATCAGACCGTCCAAATCATGCAAGATTAAATGCAAAAATGTAAATCCTGATTATCTGGTGTTGTTTATCCGCCGAGTTCTTATTTCTTATTAGTGCTGTCACATCAACTAAATAATGGACCATTCCGTTTTTATTATAAAGAAAGAAAGGGAAGAAAAGGGACATGCTAAACAGAAAAATATAATTAGAAAGGAAGACAGAAAGGAAGAGAGTAAGGGAAATATAGAAAATGAGGATGGGCGCGCGGAAGCGATAGCGCTAATCTGTTTAAATCGAACATAAGGAAAAGATGGAAAGAAGTAAGGAAAGAAAAAATACAGAGTGATCGAGTTAAATCAAAATTATGATACTTTTTATATATTGAATTATTTTACATTAACACTTAAGTAAATATACAAAACGTTGTTGTAATGATAAAATTATCATACTATGGCATATCCACAGGTCCTGCTAGTTAAATATATATTGTACAGGGTCGGTTTAGTTCAGTCAGTAGAAAATCCACTTAGGAACATAAGGTTCCGGGTTCGATACAATGACCGAGGAAAATGTACGTGATTTGAGAGTAATATTCACAGTGTCGCC
>CM042158.1:23332952-23337952 GCA_023376005.1 Doryteuthis pealeii | reverse complement strand
AAAATGTTACTTCCGAGTAGTGCAGTAGCAATGATACAACTAGGGTTTGGAAGAAAACCTTTTTCACTTAAAACTTGGGGGGGGGGACGTTTTTTAATCTTTTATTTTTTATCTTTTACTTTTTATCTTTTATTTATTTATTTATTTTTATTTATTTATTACTTATTATTATTTGGGTTACTTTATTCCTTATTTCTAGCTTTTTACTTTTGCTCATTTTGTATGTACACTCTTACAACTATATCCCAAGAAATCACTTCCACATCTAAGCCACACCCCATCCAAAGTATAAGCCTCACCTCCTCATTCAAATAAACTATCCCTGCCCATCTCAAACTAAGACCCCCCCCAAAAAAAATGATAGATTTAAAAGCGATGTAACTTTGGGAAATTCTCAGTAAGAGTCATGTTCTTGTGATTACCTGAAGATGCCGTAGTAATACGGTTGAAATAAATTATTGTGAATGAAACAAGTTTAAAGTTTTTTCCTTCATTTATTGAATATCTTGCTCTGTCCTTCCACTCACTGGCACTGGGCACATTGAGTTCTCCTTACGGTCTACCCGCATCAGCTTGGTTAAACCACACATGGAAAGATCCTAACTACCGGAAAAAATATGTATGTATGAATGTATGTATAAACTGAATATTTGGCTGTCTAATAGTATTTATATGTTTTCTGTTCCAGGTGGAAAAAAAACTCTAAATTCAAACCCACTACTAACACGTCATCGAGGCCTTTCCGTAGTGAAATGTTTAGCAATCTAGACTAGCAGACCAAGTTCGATTACTACTGAGTTGCTCTATACATTTGGCCTTGTGCTGAATTAAGCTGAGGTCAGTAAATCACAACTAACTCTACCATGGACCACCGTGGCAGAATAAGGTCCATTACTGTTCATGTTTACACACCTTGGGGAAGTCCGAACTCCGACAGTGGATTGACGCTAATACGATTTTATCTCGCAAAAATATTTGTTTTGAGGATAACCATTAATGGCGGCAAATCAAATTCCCGTGCTCCAGCCTAGAACAGTAGTCTGTCATCAATGTTTTGGTAGCTGAAAAGTGCAAACTATGTGAAATTTACGGATAAATGTGTAATTTGTACGGTGAAGCAAGTTTTAGTAAAAAGAATGTTTTCAAATGGACTAAATATAGGTTTGCCACTACGAGTCTGAGTTGAAAGGACAGTTAATTGAGTGCAAACACATTGACTCTCCGATAAAGAAAAGATTCCGAGCGCAGGGGTCAGTAAATAACTATTCCTTAGATTACACAAATTGTGAGAGGAGGTGACCTGAAAACAAGTCGGTGTTACCGATGGAACAAATCTGATGTTGCGAAATCCGAAATATGATTAGATGGTGATATACGAAGTTCATTCAATAAATTTTTGTCCATTCGAAAGAAGAAACATTAAAAAAACACTCCTGATGATTTTTTAATTTTTTTAATTTTTTTTTTTTTTTCACGTGATTCCACAAACCAATGATAATCTTGTTTTATGTCAACTTGGGTTCAAAGCCTGTCAATAAAATCTCTGGTGATTTTTCCATGAGTTTACTTACCGTTAAATTTAAAATTCAAACTACACTTCATTACATAAATGATACGCTATGCCTATTCAATATGTAACATAATCTCTTTTCTTTCTTTTTCATTATTTCTTTCCTTCTATCTTTAAAAAAAAACTTCTTTCATTTCTTTTTTTCTTTCTTTTCCTTTGAGTTAATGTGTTTTAAACAAGACGAAGACATTTCCACATTGGATTGTAAGCCTCTGAAATTAGTCGACCAGCTCACATACCTTGGTAGTAATATCTCATCTAAAGGAAGCGATGTCAATATATGCAGAGGAAAAGCATGTAATGCTATAGATGAACTGTAGTAATGCACGAGACACTCCTGACAGCGGAGACAATAAAAGACCAAAGGAGAAGCTGGGCATTTAAAATGAATACCGTGTGCTCAACAGGATAACGATACTACAGTTGCTTTGTTGTGGAATGCTGCTTCCAAGATTTGTTCAAGACAGTACGCAATATCCTTGAGTAGTTCACACCTAGCTTTTTGTTTTCTTAGCGTGTCGTTAGATTCCAATTGGTGCAGCCATACAGTAGCACTGACACGGAAAAATTCTCGCTTTATTTTATCAGGGAGATCAAATTTCCATGTGATCGATATTCTGTCAATAGCAGTCCAATAATAATAATAATAATAATAATAATAATAATAATAATAACAAACATAAGCGTTGATTTGAAAACCAATGTGGTCTTTATTAAATCATTTATTGGGCAGCGGGAACAGCAGAATCAGCGGCTGGAGCTTCGACAGGTGCGACAGCAGCATCGACTTTATCAGCAGCAGCCTGGTTGTAGTAGTATGGATATCCGGCATATCCATTGCCCCATCCGTTGGCCCACCCGTTGCCATATCCGAGGGAACCCCATCCGTTGCCCCATCCATGGCCGTAATAGGCACCAGCGGCACCAGCATATGGGTAACCGTACCCACCATAGTAATTGCCAGGGTAGTCTGAAAAAAATAAACAATAGATTGTACCACATAAATTATAGGGATTTACACGGAAAAATAAATTGTTTTATTTTAAAGAAAATTGAAACTCTTTTAATCAAGATAATTGTACATAATTATTGTGAAAGATTCTTTCTTGTTCTTATAAATAAATGAACATATCTATATATCAATATTCGTGCTCTTTAAAAATACGACCGTTATCATCTTGCAACCCTCTCTGCTTAAAAATCAGACCGTCCAAATCGTGCAAGACTAAATGCAATAATGTAAATCCTGATTATCTGGTGTTGCTTATCCACCGAATTCTTCTTTCTTATTAGTGTTGTAACGTCTGCTAAAGAACGGACCATTCCGTTTTTATTATAAAGAAAGAAAGGGAAGAAAAAGAATAAGTTTCCAGGTTCGATACAAGGACTGATGAAAATGTACGTCAGGCCGTTGGTGTAATTGTTAGAGTCGTAAGAAATGAACTCGTCGACCTGAGTTTAAATCCTGGATGAAGCTACAGTTCACATAGCGCTAATACCCCTGGAAAAGGTATTAATCTAACTACTCTCCCTGTATCTATGGGTAAATAGTAGGGTAGACTGGGCACTTCAAACTTGGTTTGGCAACCAGTCTATGAGAAGGAAAACTCTGAATTCAGACCTGTCACACTTCGCTTGGAGTGGTCACTACTAGAATATACTCAGTCCTAATTAGTGATCTATTTCACTAATTTTTAAAGTTTTTAAACATTTTTAATTCATTTTTTTATAATAAATTCTGATTAAAAAAAGTTATGTAAGAGTAATATTCGCCAGCAATAGAATAAATTAAGATAAGATTTATGATAACTAGAAGAAAGCTTATAAGAAACACGTTGATAATCTATCCATATATAAAGGGCAGTTGTGTGTACGTATGTATGTCCGGAGGAAACTACTAAAATAAGACAATTAACGACAAAGTAAATTCACTATCACCAGATCTTGTTTTTTGAGCAAAAATAATGAACGTTTGATTTATTTTTGTGAAGATAATAAAAAACTTTAAATAACAGCATGAAATTTCTTTTCGCACTTACAATTTTAAATATGAGAGATTAATTTTTGTCTTTAGAGTGTCTTGATCAATGGAAGATCTTTTTTATATCTTTTTTAAATATGTGCTTAGTATTATTGATTTCTAATTGTTTGGTTTTATCTTAATGAATATGAGCAAAACTCTCGGGAATAAATCTTAAAAGAAATCCATTAACAAGAAAAAATAACTGTCACTTTATTCTTTAATCGCTATTTAAACTAAATAGTTAAATTAGGAAAATTTAGCAATGAAAGACGGGAGTTATAGAAGGGTAAGTTTCAGTTGTTCTATTTTTCGATTATACCCCACTCTGTTTCAAATCGTTTTATCTGCATTCTTATTTAGTTTCATTAGACTTCCTAATTTGATATAATATTTTATTACATTAAAACTTAAATATTTGCACCTGGAGGGTGATGTATTTGCTAGTATTTATAATTGATAATAGTAAATAAATATCTTTTACAAATATAAATAGATTATATTTCGTGAAAAAATAGGTACTGTAGTTACGCAGTGCGTATAGACAAGACACCACTGCCTAATAGGGTATCCTGGATTTTATAAGCAAGATGTATATGTTCGTCAACCCCTCCACACGAGTAGGATTGACACAAGGTAAATTTCTTAAGCGGAATTTAACAGGTTTGAATTCGAAGTTTTCATTTTCTTAGACTGGTCGCTTAACATAGAGCACACTCTGTCTAATGATTTACCCATAACTGGAGGGAGAATAGTTGAATGCATAATTTTCAGAAACAATTTTTCAAATATCAGGAAAAAAACTTAGGAAAAAAACAAATTTACAAAATACTTACAAGCAGAAGCAACAGCCAACATGGCGAAGAGAGCGATGATAACGGCGACCTTCATGATGAGATTATTCTGGAAACGAGAAAAAATATGATTAAAAAAAGACAGAAAAAATCTAAATACAAGCGGTATCACCACTAAAGATGCTGTCTCCTCTTTTGAAAACACCAGCAGGACTATCAACAATAGGGTAGGTCGATTTTTCACTTTTTTAAAATATCAAATTGTCCATTATGCGAAAGTTGTGTTTTAGTATACTGAATACTGATACTAAAAATTAGATATTTTACTTGCACCATTGTTTGAAGAAATAGCATCAAAGAGCGTCTACTAAAATGCACTAAAATACTCGTTTTCGCAAAATTTAGCCTTTAGAAAACTTTTTTACAAGTGAATTTTTGGCGAGTTATTTGATGGGATATTTGGTCACTTGAAACAATAATTGGTTGTATCGTTGGTTCGTTGGCTCGTTGGTTTTGTATTGTCAACCCTAAAGTCAGTATCAACCAGACAGCGAGGGGCTTTTCACATGCACTTGACTAAAGAAATTGTTTTTTTGCGTCTGAGGTGGAGCGCAAC
>CM042158.1:23282952-23327952 GCA_023376005.1 Doryteuthis pealeii | reverse complement strand
ACCGACCTTAGACCACCCCGACGACTTTACTTTAGATGCGTATGTGCATGCAAAGGTAATTGTAATGAAGAATAAAGGTATGCTTATGATTGTGTATATGTATTGTGTGCATGTATATTTATATGTGTGAATGTATATATGTTTTTGGCATGGGTGAGGAGCTGAATTTTTTTTTTTTTTAATTAAATGATTATTTATTTATTTATCTTTTGCTAGAGCTGCACAAAAAAATGGAAGTGATTAGGATTGATAAATGAGTCGTTGGTGGTCGGTTGAGGGTTAGTCATTAAAAACATTGATTTGGCCATTTAGTAAAATCTGATTTTGGGCTGTGGGGAATCGATGTACTTTTTTTTAAATTATAAACTTGGATTTTTTTCCGTGTCTGTCTATTCTGCTATTAAAATCAATCAATCATTCAATGAATCAATCAATCCAAATGAACCTTGTCTTATTGAGATTCTTTGTACTGTTGTCCTCATCTTTATTGTTATATACACAACGTTTCTGTTGATGTACTCTACGGCCTTCTTCAGGTGTTTATTGTCGAATTTTTTAGATGAGGTTTGATAATTTGTATTATGTAGATTATTGTAATGTTGTACTCGTTTTTATTGCTATATACACAACGTTTTGTTCATTGTGCTCTACGGCTTTCTTCAGGTATTTCTAATCGAACTCGGGAACCTTTTCGCCGAACTCTTCACCTGAAAAAGCCCGTAGGGCACATCGGTCGAAACGTTATTTATATAACAATAAAGATGTGTACAACAGTCCGAATAAACTAAATAATACAAATTATCATGCCTCATCTAAAAAATTCACAAGAAACACTAAAAGAAGGCCGTAGAGTACGTCGACTGAAACGTTATGTGTATCAAGCTGCATCTACACAAAATTCAGACAAAACCAACTTTTTTAAATCTATTTTGGGTTTCTTTTCTTTTCTTCTTTTTCTTCTTCATCTCTATCATCCTTTCTTCTCAATTTCAATGTCTTCATTTATATCTTTCACATTCTCATTAAAATACACTGACTGTAACCCCTACAAAATAGTAAGACCTCCCTAAAAAGAGGCGTCCTGGGTAAGACACTAAACTGAATCGGAAAGTGATGCTCTAGTTCTGGAAATCTAGGAAGTGTGGAGTACACGTTCATTGCCATTACTCCCAGATTGTCTCTGACCTGGAGTGGTAGTACTTATTAGGATTATATATATGAGATAAATAGTTCTGTTTTAAAAATTATCCGTATTAGTTTTGAATACTTGATACCACATAACTGTAAATTATTTGTATTAAGAATAGTTCAAGGACTGATTGCTTTAGGGAGGAACCCCAAGAGATTGAATGGCCCTTTTAAAGAGTTTCCCTTGGCATTCTTGAGGGCGACATAAATTCTTTCGGCCAGGATTGTGATATTTCATCGTGAATTGTCCTCATACTTATTCCGTATGAGGAATATTCAACCAATCATAGTTCTTCTACAATATTTTTGTTGTGTAACAGTCTAGTTATTCTGAATGCGAACAATGGTGTTTAAGAAAAAAATGGCCGTTCGCTGCTACAAAAGTAAAGTAATTGTCTGTCAGATTTTATCTATAAATGATTATTTATTTTTACTTGATGCTTGTATGTGACTGGTTGAGAGCTCATTGACTAGAGTTCAGGTTCAACAAGTTAATAATTATGAGTTCATTCATGAAAGACTGCTATGAAATTGTAATGACTTCATGACGTGCTTATTACGCGCGAAACTGACGTAATTGTATCTCCAGTCATGTTTGTATTCTATTAAATTTGCTCAGACAATAAAACATTCTTCGTTAATACTTCATCGTGAATTGTTCTCACATTTATTGTGTGCGAGGAAAAGATATTTAATCAGATGTCATCGTTTCTCTACAAAGAATTCTTTTTTGGGGTATATACGACACAAGGTCGTAAGTAAGGGCCATCCAGAATTCAGTAGTAATGGATCTGCGAGACTAACGTGCTAATATAGGGTGATACGAGATGAGTTGATAAAGAGAAATAACAAGACACAACTGTTTTGAAGTATAGATGGAGACTTTATTAATTTTGCCCGTTCAGTCTGAACGCTAGCGTCCAGACGCTCAGAACTTTTTATCTATTTTAAATACCCACAATACATCCCCACCCAAGTAGCGGAGCTACGCTAAGGATGCATCTGTGAGGGGTTTTTTTTTTTTGTTGTAAGGTGTGTGTAAGTTATAGTGGCCTGTAGCGAGGGAATTTTTCTTTGGCTAAAAAGGACCAGCTATACCTCTGTAGGGTTGTGTATGGGGAAAGTCAAAGGTGTGTATTTAGGAAGTCAAAGGTGTGTATGGGGAAAGTCAAAAGTGTGTGTTTTTTTTTTTTTTTTTCATTTTGGTTTCGTAGAAAGGACTCGTTCGCTCGTTGGTTGCTTGGGTTTTTTTTTTGTTGACGTCGGTTGATTTCTTGGTTGAATTATTTCTTTGGCTTCTTGGTGCAAACGAATCCTTTAAAGAAATAAGAGGGGAATTGTCCAACTCTTTTTACTTGACAATTAATGTTTTTTTTATGTGTGTGTGTTTGGTAGGTCGTCACGACGGAGAATTATGGCTGAAAAATGTTTTCTTTTTATATCGTTTACACGCGTTTCGCGTGGGGACGAATTTTTAAAAAAATTGAGCCTTTTTCTTTTTTCATTTTCTATGTAATCTCCTGTCTGTTTTTAGTACAAACACTTAGTATGGACCGCAAAATAGACACGATTACTTTACCTTCTTTTCTTTTTTTTTTTTTTTTTTCTTTTTGAATTCAATCTCCTGCAAGGTTGGCTTTAGGTCCGTGTATGGTTTTTAGTAATTTGAAGGCGTCTCCTTAGACAGCAACAGTTCACTTTCTCCCATATCGGAACTATGTCCAATTGTAGTAGGTTCATTTTTTTTAAGTTAGGTAAGGTGAATGTATAACAGTGTTCAGAATTTCGATAGTAGTGGTGGAAGTGAGTGGGTAGAAAATTAAATAGTAAGTAAGTAACATGAGTTCATTCAATTTTTTAAAAAAATTTTTTAAAATCTTTTTTAATGTTTTTTTTTTTTTTTTTAATTATTATTGGTGAATGTGGAAAAACATAAAAATATTATTTACTCACAATTTCCTTTTAATAAATGTGGAAAACATATGTTGTTTGTTGTTGTTTTTTTTTTTTTTTTTTTTTTTTTTTAGGTTAACTTTTGTAACTGAGTAGTCAAGAGAAAAACAGTAACGGAGTTATTATTTTTATGTGCAAGGACAAATTGTAATTATTTACTCACTTTTTTTTTGTTTTTTTTTTTTTACTTTGCTTTTTTTATTTATTTTTTAAATTTTTTATCAGCCCCCTTTTTCTTTTTGTCGGTAATTATATTTTCTCTCGTTTCTTCTTTCTTTCTTTTCTTCTTCTTGATGTACATTTCATCGTTGTCAATGTTTTTGTTGCTGTTTGTAGCGGGAGGCATTCTCGTCGATGTTGTGCGTCTTCCATGATGTGATATTTTGATAATAAAATCTGCGATGAATTTTTAAGTTGTTTTTTTTTTTTTTTTTTTTTTTTTTTACATTTTTTTGACCATTTATAGTGGTTGCGTGTTCATATCACGTCGGTAGGTTACCATTTTATAGGATGATACGAGATGAGTTGATGAAGAGAAATAACAAGACACAACTGTTTTGAAGTATAGATGGAGACTTTATTAATTTTGCCCGTTCAGTCTGAACGCTAGCGTCCAGTCGCTCAGAACTTTTTATCTATTTCAAATCCACACACTAACAATACACCAAGATGGGACACACATTTTATACCCAACCCGTTCCCCACGGGTAGACTGGGACACAAGGTCGTAAGTATAGGTCATCAACAAAGGATCGAACTCACTATTCAGTAGTAATGGATGTGTAATACTAGCTTGTTAACCAACACTTAATGATGGGACGCCCTTATATACCCAATCCGTTCTCCATGAGTAAGATGTAAGACAAGGTCGCAAGTATAGGACTCCTGCAAGGATCAAACTTGCTATTCAGTAATAATGGATCTGCGAGACTAGATTGTTAACCATATAATACCGATGGAACGCTTACATATTTACTCATATGTACCACATGTACTATGTGACACAAGGTCGTAAGTATGGATACTCAAGCGTTGATCGAATTCGTAATTTCGTAATAATGGATCTGCGAGACTAGCTTACTAACCATAACATCACAATGGGATGCTCAAATATATTTAGCCAATCCGTTCACCACAGGTAGGATGTGACACAAGGTCCCAGTCAGCGAGGTTTTAGTAGTAATGAAACTGCGAGATTAGCTTGCTAAATATTATACCACGATGGAACGCCCTTATAAGAATTAGCGGGGTTTTAATTCGTAGTTAACACCTGTGCTCTTATAATGCATTAGGTTATCCAAAAGAGGGTAACCCAACACAGAATATTCGGTAGCGAAAGGACAATTCAATTCATACAATATGACATTTATTTAAACACATATAAAAATGAATATAGTCTCTATCCGAAATCATAAAACAGATTTCCTTTTGGGATGTCTCCTTCTAAATATGTAAAAAATTGGGTTCAGTACAAAATATTTTGGTTTCACTTCACCCCTATTAAATAAACAAGTAAAAATTCGACCTGGAAAAAAATTTATTATTAAAGACACCAATGTAGAATAAAGTAACCCAAATAATAAGTAAAATAAATAAATAAATAAAAGACAAAAAGTAAAAGATAAATAATAAAAATAAATAAAAAAATAAAAAATTTAAATTTTAAAAAAATTATTTTTAATTATTTTTCTATTTTTTATCTTTTGTCTTTTATTTATTATCTTTTACTTTTTATCTTTTATTTATTTATTTATTTTTATTTATTTATTTATTTATTTTTTACTTATTATTAAAAGAAAAAAGTAAAAGATAAATAATAAAAGATAAAAAATAAAAAATTTAAATTTAAAAAAAAATTATTTTTAATAATTTTTCTATTTTTTAAATTTTTTTTATTTTCTATTTTTTATTTTTGTCTTTTATTTATTATCTTTTACTTTTATCTTTTTATTTATTTATTTTATTTATTTATTATTTATTTTTTACTATTATTTGGGTTACTTTATTCCTTATTTCTAGCTTTTTACTTTGCTCATTTTGTATGTACACTCTTACAACTATTCCCAAGAAATCACTTCTATATCTAAGCCACACCCCATCAAAGTATAAGCCTCACCTCCTCATTCAAATAAACTATCCCTGCCCATCTCAAACTAAGATACCAACCCTCCCCCCAAAAAAAAAATGATAAATTTAAAAGCGATGTTACTTTGGGAAAATTCTCAGTAAGAGTCATGTTCTTGCGATTACCTGAAGATGCCGTAGTAATACGGTTGAAATAAATTATTGTAATGAAACAAGTTTAAAGTTTTTTCCTTCATTTATTGAATATCTTGCTCTGTCATTCCATTCATTGGCACTAGGCACATTGAGTTCTCCTTACGGTCTACCCGCATCAGCTTGGTTAAACCACACATGGAAAGATCCTAACTACCGGAAAAAATATGTATGTATGTATGAATGTATGTATAAACTGAATATTTGGCTGTCTAATAGTATTTATATGTTATCTGCTCCAGGTGGAAAAAAACCTCTAAATTCTAACCCACTACTAACACGTCATCGAGGCCTTTCCGTAGTGCAATGTTTAGCAATCTAGACTAGCAGACATTGTTAATAAGTTCGATTACTACTGAGTGCTCTATACATTTGGCCTTGTGCTGAATTAAGCTGAGGTCAGTAAATCACAACTAACTCTACCATGGACCAGCGTGGCAGAATAAGGTCCATTACTGTTCATGTTTACACACCTTGGGAAGTCCGAACTCCGACAGTGGATTGACGCTAATATGATTTGATCTCGCAAAAATATTTTTTGTTTTGAGGATAAGCATTAATGGCGGCAAATCAAATTCTCGCGCTCCAGCCTAGAACAGTAGTCTGTCATCAATGTTTTAGTAGCTGAAAAGTGCAAACTATGTGAAATTTACAGATAAATGTGTAATTTGTACGGAGAAGCAAGTTTTAGTAAAAAGAATGTTTTCAAATGGACTAAATATAGGTTTGCCACTACGAGCCTGAGTTGAAAGGACAGTTAATTGAGTGCAAACACATTGACCCTCCGATAAAGAAAAGATTCCGAGCGCAGGGGTCAGTAAAGAACTATTCCTTAGATTACACAAATTGTGAGAGGAGGTGACCTGAAAACAAGTCGGTGTTACCGATGGAACAAATCTGATGTTGCGAAATCCGAAATATGATTAGATGGTGATATACGAAGTTCATTCAATAAATTTTTGTCCATTCGAAAGAAGAAACATTAAAAAAACACTCCTGATGATTTTTTAATTTTTTAATTTTTTTTTTTTTTTCACGTGATTCCACAAACCAATGATAATCTTGTTTTATGTCAACTTGGGTTCAAAGTCTGTCAATAAAATCTCTGGTGATTTTTCCATGAGTTTACTTACCGTTAAATTTAAAATTCAAACTACACTTCATTACATAAATGATACGCTATGCCTATTCAATATGTAACATAATCTCTTTTCTTTCTTTTTCATTATTTCTTTCCTTCTATCTTTAAAAAAAAACTTCTTTCATTTCTTTTTTTCTTTCTTTTCCTTTGAGTTGATGTGTTTTAAACAAGACGAAGACATTTCCACATTGGATTGTAAGCCTCTGAAATTAGTCGACCAGCTCATATACCTTGGTAGTAATATCTCATCTAAAGGAAGCGATGTCAATATATGCAGAGAAAAAGCATGTAATGCTATAGATGAATTGTAGTAATGCACGAGACACACCTGACAACAGAGACAATACAAGACCAAAGAAGAAGCTGGACATTTAAAGTGAATACCGTGTGCTCAACAGGATAACGATACTACAGTTGCTTTGTTGTGGAATGCTGCTTCCAAGATTTGTTCAAGACAGTATGCAATATCCTTGAGTAGTTCACACCTAGCTTTTTTTTTCTTAGCGTTTCGTTAGATTCCAATTGGTGCAGCCATACAGTAGCACTGACTCGGCCACGATTTGGAAAAATTTTCGCTTTATTTTAACAGGAAGATCAAATTTCCATGTGATCGATATTCTGTCAATAGCAGTCCAATAATAATAATAATAATAATAATAATAGTGTACCTAACCAGAGACCAAGAAAAGTTATGTAATATGAAGTGACAGTGATACCAATGATAGCTTGAGCTCTCGGAACAATCATGAAGAACCTGGAGAATAAACTGGGGGAAGTGGAGACGCGCAGAAGAACTGAGACCATTCAAATTTCAGCATTACTAAGATCGGTAAGAATACTTAGAAGAGTCATGTTAGAGCTGAGGAGACTTGCTGTCACACGGAGTTCAGGTTGAACCATCAGTTACTATTGGTGCGCAAAACTCGTCAAGACAAACAATAATAATAATAATAATAATAATAATAATAATAATAATAATAACAAACATAAGCGTTGATTTGAAAACCAATGTGGTCTTTATTAAATCATTTATTGGGCAGCGGGAACAGCAGAATCAGCGGCTGGAGCTTCGACAGGTGCGACAGCAGCATCGACTTTATCAGCAGCAGCCTGGTTGTAGTAGTATGGATATCCGGCATATCCATTGCCCCATCCGTTGGCCCATCCGTTGCCATATCCGAGGGAACCCCATCCGTTGCCCCATCCATGGCCGTAATAAGCACCAGCGGCGGCACCAGCATATGGGTAACCGTACCCACCATAGTAATTGCCAGGGTAGTCTGAAAATAAACAATAGATTGTACCACATAAATTATAGGGATTTACACGGAAAAATAAATTGTTTTATTTTAAAGAAAATTGAAACTCTTTTAATCAAGATAATTGTACATAATTATTGTGAAAGATTCTTTCTTGTTCTTATAAATAAATGAACATATCTATATATCAATATTCGTGCTCTTTAAAAATACGACCGTTATCATCTTGCAACACCGAATTCTTATTTCTTATTAGTGTTGTAACGTCTGCTAAAGAATGGACCATTTCGTTTTTATTATAAAGAAAGAAAGGGAAGAAAAAGAATAAGTTTCCAGGTTCGATACAAGCACCGATGAAAATGTACGTCAGGCCGTTGGTGTAATTGTTAGAGTCGTAAGAAATGAACTCGTCGACCTGAGTTCAAATCCTGGATGAAGCTTCAGTTCACATAGCGCTAAAACCCTTGGAAAAGGTATGAATCTAACTACTCTCCCTGTATCTATGGGTAAATAGTAGGGTAGACTGGGCTCTTCAAACTTGGTTAGGCAACCAGTCTATGAGAAGGAAAACTCTGAATTCAGACCTGACAAACTTCGCTTGGAGTGGTCACTACTAGAATATACTCAGTCCTAATTAGTGATCTATTTCACTAATTTTTAAAGTTTTTAAACATGTTTAATTCATTTTTATAATAAATTTTCATTTAAAAAAGTTATGTAAGAGTAATATTCACCAGCAATAGAATAAACTAAGATAAGATTTATGATAACTAGAAGAAAACTTATAAGAAACACGTTGATAATCTATCCATATATAAAGGGCAGTTGTGTGTACGTATGTATGTCCGAAGGAAACTACTAAAATAAGACAATTAACGACAAAGTAAATTCACTATCACCAGATCTTGCTTTTTGAGCAAAAATAATGAACGTTTGATTTATTTTTGTGAAGATAATAAAAAAAAAACTTGAAATAACAGCATTTATGAAATTTCTTTTCGCATTTACAATTTTAAATAGGAGACATTAATTTTTGTTTTTAGAGTGTCTTGATCAATGGAAGATCTTTTTTACATAGAGATTTTAATGGGGCATCCTGCGAGGATTCAACTTGTGATTCAACAATAATGGATCTGCGAGAATACCTTTTTTTACCCCTTCTACCCAGGTTACGACAGGTAGCCGCTTCTAGTGTGCTTATATAGAAAACATCTTTGTAAATATCTCTATTTTGAAATTTGGTGTATTAATGACAATTAGTAAAAGATCATTTTTGTTCTTGCAAATAAATACTCTGGCATTAAATGGCCCACAGAGGTTGATATTCCGTTTAACAAAACTCAAACAAATTCAAATAAATATATATTAGATATGTATTATTCAGGGCCGGGTTAGTTCAATCAGTAGACCATCCGCCAGGGAACCATAGAGTCTTGGGTTTGATACCGAACCTCGGTAACTTAGCGCATGAGTAGGACAGCTTATGTTAGGTGTGGCACGCCACTTCAGACACAATTACAATCTTCTTTGTAGAGCGCTATTGAAAAGCGGACTTCCTAGCTTTCAAAATGATACCGACAATAGGCCACTCCACTGACTTTACTTTCTGAGTATTGTTACGAGCAAACAATATTGAACAAACCTCATCTTACCAAATAACAAAAGCATTAAGTGTTATGGGTGTTGCTTCAAAAATATATATAAACATCATATTACTATTGTGTAAAACACACATTGAGATTGTTAATGATAGTATTAAATCTTATTATAATGGAGATTATGTGTTTGTCTGTCTGTCAGTAACCGAAACTATATCAATACTCAAGTCACAATTCCCTTTGTTATTTACGTCACATTCTTAATGATTTTATTTTTATTTAAAGCTCAATTATTGATAAAATTGTTTTACGTTATTAATATTGTTAGTCTTATCTACATACTATTATGTATCTGCTAGTATTTATAATTGATAATAGTATTAAATATCTTTTACAAATATAAATAGATTTATATCTTTCCAGTATATTTCGTGAAAAAATTAGTACTGTAGTTACGCAGTGCGTATAGACAAGATGCCACTGCGAAATAGGGTTTCCTGGATTTTATAAGCAAGATGTATATGTTCGTCAACCCCTCCACACGAGTAGGATTGGACACAAGGTAAATTTCTTAAGCAGAATTTAACAGGTTTGAATTCGAAGTTTTCATTTTCCTAGACTGGTCGCTTAACCTAGGTTAAAGAGCACACTCTGTCTAATTATTTACCCATAACTGGAGGGAGAATAGTTGAATGCATAATTTTCAGAAACAATTTATCAAATATCAGAAAAAAAACTTAGGAAAAAACCAAAGTCACAAAATACTTACAAGCAGAAGCAACAGCCAACATGGCGAAGAGAGCGATGATAACGGCGACCTTCATGATGAGATTAATCTGGAAAGGAGAAAAAAATATGATTAAAAAAAGACATAAAAAAATCTAAATACAAGCGGTATCACCACTAAAGATGCTGTCTCCTCTTTTGAAAACACCAGCAGGACTATCAACAATATCGATTTTTCACTTTTTTAAAATATCAAATTGTCCATTTATGCGAAAGTTGTGTGTTAGTATACTGAATACTGATACTAAAAATTAAATATTTCACTTGCACCATTGTTTGAAGAAATAGCATTAAAGAGCGTCTACTAAAATGCACTAAAATACTCGCTTTCGTAAAATTTATCCTTTAGAAAACCTTTTTACAAGTAAATATTTGGCGAGTTATTTGATGGGATATTTGGTCACTTGAAACAATAATTGGTTGTATCGTTGGTTCGTTGGTTCGTTGGTTTTGTATTGTCAACCCTAAAGTCGGTATCAGTCAGACAGCGAGAGAGTCTATCCCCTTTTCACAAGCGCTTGACCAAAGAGAATGTGTTTTGCGTCTGAGGTGGAGCGCAACACCTACTGGCAGCTCCTTACTTTACCGCACAAATCCCTGTGCCACTCATACGCTGAGTTGGCGAGGGCTGGTATCGAACACGGAACCTTGTGGTTCCTAGGCTGATGCTCTGCCGACTAAGCAATGCCGACCCTTAAAGATCTTGGTTTAACTCTCTCTCACACTTTTTTCTTTCTTTCTTTCCTTCTTTTTATCTTTTTTCATTATGTTCGATTGAAACAGATTAGCGTTATCGCCTCCGCGCGCTCACCTCTTCTCTCTATCTTCTCCTCCTCTCTTTCTTTCTTTTTTTTCTTTCTTATTATATTTTTTCTGTGTAGCATGTCATTTTTCTTCTCTTTCGTTTTTTATAATATTAAGGGAATGGTTCATTATTTAGCTGAGGCGATGACACTCAAATAATCAGGATTTACATTTTTGCATTTCATCTTGGACGATCTCATTTTTAACCAGAGGGTGTTGCAAGATAATGACGGTCGTTTTTTTAGGAACCCCGGTATTAATATATAGATTCTATATATATGATACTAATGTAGGTTTAGACCGGTTGCCATACCATGGTTAAAGAGCCCAATCTGCCCTATTATTTACACATACCTGTGGTGAGGATACTAAATGGATACATACATTTCCCAAGGGTATTAGCACATTGTGAAATGCAAACAGCCTCGTCCAGGATTTGAACCCGGGATACCGGTTTCATTCCTTGCGACAATGACCCTTTTGAAAATGTGCGCTTCCAGTGTAACTATCTCTTCTAATAAAGTCGAAAAATATAGATTCTCTGATTCGCTACCAATTCGCAATTATTCAATGGTGAGTCACCCAACACGAGTTGCTGTAACAAGGGTGACTTTGTGGGGTTTGCGTTCGCACTGGACGTCTTTTTGTTAACGATTCAAATTATAGATATAACGGATATAATTATGAAAACTTCTCATCTGAATCTTAACCCTTCATAAATAGAAGCATCAATATCATTGTGGACTGGTGTTAGAACGGGAACCCAATGCGTTAACGGGTGGTCTAGGTGTTTCAGGAAGGAATAATGTCAACCAAGACCAAAGAAGTAAGGACAACATCTTACCTTCTCTTGACGAATAGTTGACAATGTCACTTAAGCAGATAAAATCAAAGTGTGATTGAATCATAGAATTCTTCCACTTTATATAGTCTCAATAGATTGCCCCAGGGTAGGCACTGGCCCCAGGATGTACCGGTTTGAAATGGAATTTTTTTCAATTTTAACTCTCACACGCCCATTTGCGTAGATGTGAGCGAGAAGTTGACGGCGGTTGGTTAGAAAAGTCTTATGAATGAAGATGTATAAAACAGTGTGGGCGTGTTTTGGCATGAATAATTGAGCATGTATACCTATTTGATATATATATATATATATATATATATATATATATATATATATATATATATATATATATGTATATTATATACACACATAC
This sequence comes from Doryteuthis pealeii, assembly GCA_023376005.1. NCBI lineage: Eukaryota > Metazoa > Mollusca > Cephalopoda > Myopsida > Loliginidae > Doryteuthis > Doryteuthis pealeii. The sequence continues at coordinate 23,315,729 of CM042158.1, read as the reverse complement.
ATATACGGATATTATCGATATATACATATATGCATATGTTTGTATAATATCCACAGACACACACACACACACACACACACACATATATATATATATATATATATATATATATATATATATACATATACGGATATTATCGATATATACATATATACATATGTGTGTATAATATCCATATATATATATATATATATATATATATATATATATATATATATATATATATATAAAGTTTTTTTATAATTTGCTTGAAGCATTGTGTTTATACTGGTTTGGTGGTTGATTTTAGCCGACAATTTTTGGAGGATATGTACTTAATTGAAGTCATACCTAATTTTTGAAAATTAATTAGTTGATAATTAATGAATTTAGGTTCAAAACTAAGGCTAAGCAAATCGAGAAAATGTCAATCCCTGAATGTACATTTCGACCTATTAGGTCTCATCAGCAAAGTTATAGATATGGGAGACTGCTCCGTGTGTGACTCGAAACCTCGACTGCCAAGCTGACAGGCGGAGATTCTAACCACTACACCAGCTGGCCAATTTAATTAGTTAATAATTAATGAATTCATCGACTCTGACCTGGAGTGGTAGTACTTATTAGGATTATATCTATGAGACAAATAGTTCTGTTTTAAAATTATCCGTATTGGTTTTGAATACTTGATACCACATAACTGTAAATTATTTGTATTAAGATAGTTCAAGGACTGCTTGCTTTAGAAAGGAACCCCAAGAGATTGAATGGCCCTTTTAAAGAGTTTCCCTTGGCATTCTTGAGGGCGACATCAATTCTTTCGGCCAGGATTGTGAATCAAAAAGTTTTACACACATTGGCATCTTGACTTACGAATGCATCAACTTCCGAGTTTTCCGAGTTACGAACTGTCACTCGATCAGTTTTTTGCTTTGTGTTGAGAGCTAAAACTTGAGGTATGAGCGAGCTTCAAATACGCTTATGTTAATATGTTCACTAAAACATTTAAGTTTATAAATTTATTACGCCAAAGAAAATATCATTAAAGATTCCAGTCTGTCCTATTGTACACCCATAGCTGGAGAGAGAACATTTGGATTCTGGTTTTTCACAAGGGTATTATTATATATATATATATATATATATATATATATATATATATATATATATATATATATATATATTAATACTAAAACTTAATATTAAACATCTTGATTGGTTCAAGAACTGCTTTCCTTAGAAACGAACCCCGAATGGCTATTTCAAAGAGTTTTCCTTGGCATTCTTTAGGGCAACGCATTGTCACTTCTTTCACCCATTATTATGGGTCCTAAAAGGGTTGATATGCCGTAAAACGAAAAATCCAATAATCAAGACTTTCTCTACTAAAAGACTCCTTTTTCTATTAGGACATTTCACTCTTCTTTGCATCTCCAGTCATGTTTGTATTCTATTAAATTTGCTCAGACAATAACACATTCTTCGTTAATACTTCCTCGTGAATTGTTCTCACATTTATTCTGTGCGAGGAAAAGATATTTAATCAGATATCATCGTTTCTCTACAAAGAATTCTTTTTTAAAATCTGATTGATTAATAGGTGGTTGTATGGACCATCCAAAATGTGCAATCGGAATTATTGAAATTAAACCGTAATATATAAATCTTTACTTCCTTTTCTACCAGCTCAAGGACTCAACACTTTCTCTACAAAATACTTTTCATATTAGGACATTTCACTCATACAACTCTGTATAAGCTCTTCCTTTTATCTTCTGCCGAGTTTGTATTCTAATATGTTAAGTTTGCTCAAGTAATAAAATATATATTTTTTTGTATGCGTATATTTTTGCAAATAAATCTCTACCTTATAAATAGCAACAGGCTAAAATAAGTCAACAGTTTAGTAATCAATACTTTTTAGTAACTCTTAGTTTACAACATTCTATTCCCCACTAAACCCTTGTTGTTGTTGGCATCCTTCTGTCTACGAGAGACAATGGAGTAGTGTCCAAAATTTTTTTCGAAACTAAGTAGCCTTATTGGGTTCATATGGAGGATGAGCTGTTGCTCAAACAGCAAATCCCCCCTCTCCACACTGCCGCTGTGATCCAAATGAAAGGTAAGGAACTAATGCAGTTTGGCAGCAGTAGTGTCGCATGAGTTGCTACGTAGTACAGGAATTCAGTATCACACCACCTTAGGGACTCCGGCTCTTGATTTATTTCAGGGTTCAGATATATCGAAATGGACAAGGTATTAAAACCCGAGATTCTGAATTTAGATAGAAAGACCCTTGAGGCACAGAAAATATAGAATCACTGATACCGAACATTTTCAAACTTTATATTGAAGCAGTCTAGTTATTCTGAATGTGAACAATGGTGTTTAAGAAAAAAAATGGCCGTTCGCCGCTACAAAAGTAAAGTAATTGTCTGTCAGATTTTATCTATAAATGATCATTTATTTTTACTTGATGCTTGTATGTGACTGGTTGAGAGCTCATTGACTAGGTTCAGGTTCAACAAGTTAATAATTATGAGTTCATTCATGAAAGACTGCTATGAAATTGTAATGACTTCATGACGTGCTTATTACGCGCGAAACTGACGTAATTTCCGTTGATTTTGTTGTTCTCACGTCTAGCCAACTTTAACTTCCGGTTATTGAATGTTACTGAAAAAAATATTATCCCTCTTTAATCCGCCATATTTTGGACTCAAACAAACTAGACCCCAAAATAATACCGGAAAAAAAGAAATTTTTCGATTTTTATTACAAAACCTTCTTTTTTTAAAAAAAAAAAAAGAAAGAAATTCTACTTAATTAAAAAAAATGTAGAAAAAATTAGTTTTGGTCTCCTCGCGTAGTAGGTATTTACCGAAATCGTTCGCCACGGGTAGAATACGACACAAGGTCGTAAGTAAGGGCCACCCAGAATTCAGTAGTAATGGATCTGCGAGACTAACATGCTAACAATACAGCAAGATGGGACACACATTTTATACCCAACCCGTTCCCCACGGGTAGACTGTGACACAAGGTCGTAAGTATAGGTCATCAACCAAGGATCGAACTCACTATTCAGTAGTAATGGATGTGTGATACTAGCTTGTTAACCAACACTTAATGATGGGACGCCCTTATATACCCAATCCGTTCTCCATGAGTAAGATGTAAGACAAGGTCGCAAGTATAGGACTCTTGCAAGGATCAAACTTGCTATTCAGTAATAATGTATCTGCGAGACTAGATTGTTAACCATACAATACCGATGGAACGCTTTACATATTTACTCATATGTACCACGTGTACTATGTGACACAAGGTCGTAAGTATGGATACTCAAGCGTTGATCGAATTCGTAATTTCGTAATAATGGATCTGCGAGACTAGCTTACTAACCATAACACAACAATGGGATGCTCAGCGAGGATCCAGTTTTCAATTCAGTAGTAATGAAACTGCGAGACTAGCTTGCTAAATATTGCACCACGACGGAACGCCCTTATAAGAATTAGCGGGGTTTTAATTCGTAGTTAACACCTGTGCTCTTATAGTGCATTAGGTTATCCAAAAGAGGGTAACCCAACACAGAATATTCGGTAGCGAAAGGACAATTCAATTCATAGAATATGACATGTATTTAAACACACATAAAGAATGAACATAGTCCCTATCCGAAATCATAAAAAAGACACAAGGTGTTCCATGGAACCTGAAAAATGGTTAACCAAAAAAGGGGTGGAAGCTACTTACGATTTTTCAAGAGGTCTGGGAACAAAACAGACACTTTTGTGCGCAGCTGTTGAGGAAACGAAAAGACGCACATCTTTTGCTTCCAAATCGTGTCGGAGAAAAAAAAAAGATTTTTTAGAGCTCACCTTGTAACGTGAATAAAAACGGGCATGTTATGTGGGAAAGCCTTTCCTTTAATGTAAAAAGGGAGACAATTCTATTTTATCTCCCAACACCATGGGTACCTCGCGTAGTGTATACGGACAGAATGCGACAACAATAGGAATTAAGATCTCGCCTACTTACTATTGTTTAAGAATTATTAGTTTCATATGTATTCTATAGAAATATAACTATTATAGAAATATCATAATTTTATAGTATGATGATTTGAAGAATGTTGTTGTTGTTGTTGTTGTTGTTGTTGTTGTTGTTCGCATCTTCCGTCTACGAGAGACAATGGAGTAGTCTCCCAAAAAAATTTTCGGAACTACGTAGCCTGGGCGGGTTCATATAGAGGATGAGCTGTTGCCTAAGCAGCAACCCCCCCCCTCTCAACACTGCTGCTGTGATCCAAAGGAAAGGTAAGGAACTAATGCAGTTTGGCAACGGTAGTGTCGCAGGAGTTGCTGGGTAGCACTGGAATTCAGCATCACACCACCTTTGGGACTCCGGCTCCTGTTTGTTTTCGGGGTTTACTCCCCTAACAGTCAGATTATTTATACTATTGTAAAATCACCAATTTCTATGTGGTGTATATATCTATACTTTGGGGGGATTAACTTGATGTTTTAAACTAGGCAATAAAATAAATGTTTATCTTTCTAAGGTACTATTCAATAATAGTTATTTTTTCTAACAAATCTCTTATCACAGAATATAAAATAATATATATAAAACTATAATGTATATATAACTAATATATAATAATAATTGTAGGGTAGACTGGGCTCTTTAACCTTGGGTAGGTAACCAGTCTAGGAGAGGGATAACTCTGAATTCAAAATTCCTGAGGTCAGTCGTTGATTGGGTTCGTGGCATTCCTTGATGCACCAATTCTTTCCTATCGACTGTGCCAAAAAGTGTGGAATGGTCCTACACAAGCCTTCACCACTATAAACAAATCACTGTGTTGGTTGTTCACTGGATGAACACTCATGCGTCGAAAATCGACGAGCGAGTCCATATGTATATAACTAATATATATAATATGATATAATATGATAATTTAATATCTACAATAGAAATACAATAGAAATATATTGTAGAAATATAACTATATAGAAATAACTATTAGTTTCATGTGTCTTCTATAGAAAAGAACAAACAATTGACCGATGAAATATTATTTACAAAAAAGATCTTAATTCTTTTTATTTGAGCATTTACGCACTTTTTGATTTTGTTATGACCCGTTTAAGGGTCAATAAATAATAACTCAACACGGCGATAAAATGTAGAGAACAGATGTATTCAGCAATATATCAACGTACAATGAAAAGGGTTTCCTTGTTACAACGTACACGAAGAACATGTATCTGCTACTTTTCACTTGAGTAGCTTTGCTCTGTTAATATATGCTCTTTGGGTAAGTCTATGTTTGTGTCATAGGTGAGTCACCTACAACAGATTTATTAAACATTTTTTAAAGCTTTCCACTAATTAAACTCCCCCTACCCAGTTTGAGTAGCAATATGAAGCAACAAAGAACCAGGGTACTGCAATCCATCTGAAGATCTGTGACCACAGGGTACGTGGAACTCTAAGTTACGGGTGACAAGTAAAAATTGTAGTCCAGATTTAAAAACTTTATATATATATATATATTTATTTATTTAAGAATGGAAATGAGTAACCTACTCGAGTTTCATCGATAGATTCTTCAAGAAGATAGATTCTTCTGAAGAATCTATCGATGAAACTCGAGTAGGTTACTCATTTCCATTCTTAAATAAATTTATGCTCTACATTGTATTGAGCACTTTGTATTAGTTTTTTCTCAACCTTAACCTCTGGATATTGTGCGCTTCCAACGATCGTTCTTATACCCACCGGTAAGTTAATACTTATACATATACACATATATATATATATATATATATATATATATATATATATATTATAGGCGATTCTCAAACCAAGCACTTTCAGTAACCCAGCACCGTTGACTCCATGTCCACGCTACCCTAACTTAGATATACATGCTCTGTTCACTTGAGCTCACTATATTATCAATGGGCCGGGTTAGCTCAGTCGGGAGAGCGTTCGGCTAGAAACCATCAAGGTTTCTAGTTCGATAACGGCCCTTGCCAACTCAGCGTATGAGCAGAACAGGGATCTGTGCGGTAAAGTAAGGAGCTGATGGGAGGTGTGGCGCTCCACCTCATACGTAAAAACAACCTCTTTGGTATAGCCCCAGTGAAAAGGGAATAAAGTCCCTCATTGATTGGCTGATACTGACTTTAAGCCAACCCGACGAATTTATATTATCAATATTATTATTACACATGAAATAATTCCCAGATTGCTATGAGAATTTTTCTTCCTTTTAAGTAAATAGGATATTACCCTAATATATTTTTTGATTTTCATTCATACAATCTTGTTCTATTGTTAGAAATTAATCTTTGCTTAGTTTAGCACACAAACATCATTACTTACAATACCTAAATAATCATCCCTCTAATTAATGAACAGGTTTATTTGTTTGATTTTGCATTCTCTCTTTTCATCTTGTTATCGATTTTGCCTGTTCATTTCCTATGCGGTTTTTCCATTGTATATAGAATTGTTTGGATAATGTAGAGTTTTGTATGCATTTTCAGTGAAATTTCTTCCTCTTGTAAATGTTCGGGTTGGTTGGTAGGTTGGTTGGATTTAACGGCATGTCAACCCTTGTTGGTTTACTTTATGCCGAGGTCATTTTGTTTTAGTCATTCTTGGTGGGGATTCAATCTTTTTTAACTGAATTTTTTAAACACATTTTTTATCAATTCAACCCATAGATGGAACCATAACAGTTACTACCACTCCGGGTCAGAGTGGACCGGGAGGTAATGGTGATGAATGGGTACACGACACTCCACAGAGCTCCAGAATTGGAACTTCACCATTGGATGAAGTTTAACGTTAGTGTTTGGGGATGCTGGTTCTTTTTCTTTTCTTTTTTTCTTTTTTTTTTTTTTTTTTTTGTCAGAATAAAAATGTATGAAGTTGTTCTTATTTGTGGATTTTCTGATAACTTTGAATTTCAAGTCATTTCAAATTTTTAGAATACAGCTCAGTCGGTAGAGCGTTCGGCTAGAAACCACAAGGTTCCTAGTTCGATACCGGCCCTCGCCAACTCAGCGTATGAGTAGCCAGGATCTATGCGGTAAAGTAAGGAGCTGATGGTAGGTATGGCGCTCCACCTCAGATGTCAAATAATCTCCTTGGTCTAGCGCTATTGAAAAGGGGATAGACTCCCTCGCTGTATGGCTGATACCGACTTTAGGCCGCCCCGACGACTTTACTTTTACTTTACTAGAATACCTATGACAGCTATGAGTTAAATAGTAGTACCACAGTTCTTCTACAAGAAGGTATTGTAAATAACCCACAGAAGTTTATATGCCATTATGCAAATTAACTAAACAATATCATATCAAATAGGTGTTCGATGTGTAATGGTTATCTTCGTTGGGAAATAGACACAGGCGAGACGAGTTCAAATCCTGAAATAGACTATTTGCATTTCACATAGCGCTAATACCGTGGGAAATGTATTCATCCAATAATACTCGCACCAACTATGGGTAAATATCAGAGCCGACTGGGCTATTAAACTTTGTTATGGCAACTGGTATTGGTGAAGGAAAACTCTGAATTCAAACCTGTTAAACTCCATTTAAAAAATCCACCTTGTGTCACATCTTACTCATGCGGAGGGTTTGGTAAATACATATATTAAATATTGATATTGGGATTACATATCATTTCTTACTACTTTTGTTAAATAATAGACTAGCGGTGTCTATTATTAACATGTAGTGTAGTTGAGTTTAAAAGATGATACTAAGTGTAATTGACAGTTTCGGGTCAGTTGAAAACTTTTCATTTTATTGGACGAAGCAAAGTCAGGCGACTAAGATTATAGAATTTTACATTGTAATTTTTATCAGTCAACAGATAGACCTGTGAATATATATATATATATATATATATATATATATATATATATATATATATATATATATGTGTGTGTGTGTGTGTGTGTTGTGTGGTGTGTGTGTGTATTAAATTTTCGTTATTAAATATTCAGCATTGGAGAAAGAAAAATAAATAAAATGATCGATTACACGTGTAAGAGTTACATTTATTATAGAATACTATACAATTAAAAAACATTTGTTACCAGTGGTTTCAAAGCAGCGTATTAGCCACAAAAGACGAAACACTTTGAATATAAACTGATACTTATATTCAAAGGGATTTGTCTTGAGGATAAGCGGCTAATATACTACTTTGAAACCAATGTTAACAACTGCCTTTTAATTGTATAGTATTTCATTATATATACATATATGTAAGTAAATCGAAATGAATCCGACAGTATGAATGAAAGATTTTTTTGAAAAAACAAATGATGTTGATAATCGCTGACAGAATCTGTTTCAACCTTTATCGGTCTTCTTCAAAAGCGAAATATATATGATGGAACTTGAACGTTCAAACAAACTTTCGTTTGTACCCTCCTATCTTTTAACGGTTTATTTATTTATTCCGTCTTTCCATCATATATATTTCGCTCTTGAAGAAGACCGCTAAAGGTTGAAACAGATTCTGTCAGCGATTATCAATATCATTTGTTTTTTCAAAAAGAAATGTTTAATTCATATACATATACATATATATTATTATCATTATCATTATTGACATCTCTATATTTATCATTATTGACATCTTTCTGTATGTATCTATATATTTATTTCTATCTTGTTTCTATTTCTCTTTCATGCATTCTATTATTTGACTAAAGCATTATCAAAACAATTACTATTCAAAAGACACTACAGACATTAATGTGTGTAGTATATTAAGAAGGAATGAAAAAACACAGGTTTAAATGAGTTAAGTGGTGAGTTTATTGGCCGACGCTGCAGTGTTTCGATCTATTAATTAGATCATCTTCAGGGCATTTGTTGGTATATGGAAGGTAATAAGAATTTTTTTATCACAGAATAACGAGAAAAGCGGGTGGTAGTCCTTGTTATTCTGTCTGTTTAAAATTTGAGGTTTGAAAAATTGAAAATTAATGTTTCTATCGTCAGAAGAACATCTAATTTCTCTCCAAACAAATAGATCCTCGTGAAAATGGTGACCTTAGCCGATTCACTTTCTACAGATGAATATTCCTCTTTTGAAATTCACCTTGTAAATGGATGTCTAAATTTTTATCTCCGGCTCCCGACTTGAGAATGTAATATATACCTGGTCAATGATTTCGCACCTGGAACCAGGACTGCACACAGGAAATGTATGGGTGTTACATGGTCCTGAAAACAAAAACAGGATATGGCCTGGAATGCATTGAACTGACCTTTGGCACCCGGAAAATGCAGGTGTACATTGACACTGCGGAGGCACAGAAAATGTGTAGGTGTAGCCCGTAACCAATGAAAACAGGCTGCGAGGGCGAGGAGGTATGTCTACAGAAAACATTGTAGGGTGTCACGATCAAAGAGGAGTGACCCTGTGAGTTGAACAATTATTTAAAAAAAAGCCCTTAGAAATCTGGGTTGGGCAGGTCGAGATCGAGATCGCTTTCAGTCAGAACTCCCGAAGGCTCCGGTATAAGTGCATCCTCTGCCGACGATTCTCAGTCTACACACAACCAAGGAATAAAAATATAATTTCATATTTTATATATATATAAGTGTTCCGTATTCTTTGTCGGGTCCAGTGACTGTATATAACAAGAACGGTCGGTAATATGTTTTTGTAATGTTACTAGGGAGGGGTTATTGAAATAATCGAATTGTAACTTACAAATGAAAATAGTTTATTTAACAATAGGTACAAGAATTTGTTAACAGTAGAAGATATTTTCTGACCTACTACCATGTCAGATGAACATAAAGTCTTATTGACGTAGGAAGCTACACACAAACCGAAGCTTATGCAATGACCAGTGTAAAAAAAACTGCATGAATCCCTTCGGCATTCCTCTTTTGAAGCGCCTCAGGCACCGGGCAATAAACCCAGCTCTGTTCATTTTATATGTTATCAGAAGTAGATATTTTATGACTTCTCACCATGCCAGATGAACATTAAATCCGATTGACGTAGGAAGCTACACACAAACTGAAGTTTATGCAGTGGCCAGAGTATAAAAAAGATATATGAATCTCTTCGGCATTCCTCTTTTGAGTCACCTCAGGCACCGGACAATAAACCCAACTCTGCCCATTTTAAGTGTTAACAGTAGAAAGTATTTACTGACATCCCATCATCCCAGTCATTAATTGTGTTAACAGAAGTAGTTTACTAGCCTGTCTAGTTGGAAAAGACGGACCACTGATACAAACACCATCAATATTCATATTCAAATAGAATAGTTCTTTCTATACAGGGGTCATCATGTCTTCTCTACAACATATGTGTAAGTCGTTGATGAATAAATTAGGTGCCCAGAAAACTTTCCTTGTTATTGATCTCATCAGTAAGAACTGAAACATGGCGGGGGTCACAACGAGAGATGACGAGAGAAGACGACTGCATGATGAGACGAGAAGATGGCCAGTACTAGACAGTCGGCGAAAAAAGACAACAAAGAGCTGGACGTTGTAAGAGAAGACGAGAATATATAAAACTTTTCAATATAACCAAATTTCATAGAAGAAAAATTTCTAGACACGGTTTAGAAAATGCTTTGGTATGAAAGAACATAGCATTTTTTTTTCTCTGTATTTTATAGATGAGGCTTGATAATTTGTATTATTTGGATTATTCCGACTATTATACGTGTATATAACAATGAAGATGGGACAATAGTCCAAATAATAGATAGCGTTTATTGCCAAAATTTTGGTACGACAGCACCTATCCAATTGGACACATAGCCTTGTAGATAAAGGAGTTAGGTTGAGACAGTTCTAAGTGACAGTTATCTCGACTGCAGGTTCAATCCTGGTCAGGGGCAGCTGTAACATAGAATAATAATTACCACAGCTTAATACCTGTACCCCAGCTATGGTTAGCAGAATTTTAAGTTATTAATGATTTCTAATTTGCAAAATTTTAACTGATGTTGTAGCTTCGCTTCTGAGCAAAAAGCAAACTACCTTTTTGGTACAAATAATGTTCAATATATGTGAAATAATAAGACCAAAAAATTGTCATAGATGCAGTGCCACATTGGGATATTGACCTTGATATGAAAAAATAAGAAATCACCAATAACTTAAAATTAGTTGACTTTAAAGCTTTTTTGATAGCATCCTTGGATTCCTTGGGCCAATTTTTAGGACTAGGGAAGCTCTAGAACTCATTTTACAGACAAAAATAGATTACAAAATGTCGCCATTTTTCGCAAAACCCACCAAATTTGGAGAGCTAAAAATCGACATAACTTCCCAATTTTTGAAATTGGAAGTTAAAATTTTGAGGATTGTCTAAATTTAACATAGTCCATACCTGTGCAAATTTTCAGAAAAATTGAAGTAGGTAGGTGACAATTTTACTTATTTCTGGATGATTTGACATGGAATTATTCAAATAGCGTATTTTCGAGATTTAGTTCATTTTAGATTTGAGTCACGAGCTACAGTTAGATGATTTTGAAAATTTCAAAAAATGTTTTTAATAATTCTATCATTTCCTTTTAAACTAATTCGATCAAAGATATCTAAGAAGATTAATTGCTATTTTTGGAAAGTTTCTGAAAAGTTTTTTAAATGTTTTTTTTAGATATTTGAAAACATTAAAAAAAAACCATTTTTTAAAGTTTTAAGAATTAAAATTTTTTGTGTTTTTTTAATTTTTTGATGAAAAAAGTTTTAAAAATTAGAGTTAAATATTTTAGTTAAAAATGTTTTTTTTAAATTAAGAACTATTTTTGTAATTCTATCATTTTTAAAATCTAACTCAATCAAAGATATCTTAGATATTTGATGGATGTTTTTGAAAAGATTTAAGCAATCAAAATTTTAAAAAGAAATTTTAGATGAAAAAGAGGTTTTAAAAATTAGAGTTTAAAAAAGATTAAAGTTGGAACAATTTTACAAGTTGAAAAATGTTTCAGTTGAAAGAATATTTTTAATAATTCTGACATTTTTTTAAAATCATTACCTCCATCAAAGATATCAAAAAAATTTGATAAACTTTACTGAAAATATTTTTAAAATTTTAACGAAAATTTAAGAAGCAACGACACAAAAATGTTAATATGAACGTACAATGTACGCAATTCCCTAACCTCAAGGCATAAAATAATCCTACACAGATTAAAGTGCTGTTAAAATCAATCACTCAATCAATCTGACAATGAAAAATCAATAAGTAAAATGTCCTTACGCATCGAGTGTAATTTATCATCCATGATTTTTAAAAAATACTTTCTAGAAATAACCATTTTCTTTTTAAATTATTATTCGTCACAAGATCTTATTTTGTAGATCAAATGCTTTCAATGGCTTAGAGTTCAGCATTAACCCATGTATTACTATAAACTTTCTTCTTAACGTATCCAGAGTATCACATTAAACTATATCTGATGATGCTGTTCCAGTTCTGGAGATCTAGAGAATATGGAGTACCCCTTCTTTGCCATTACTCCCAGGTTTACTTTTATCCGGAGTGGTAGTACCTATTAGGATCCCATGTATGGGTCAAATAGATCAGTTTAAATTTAATAGGACCGTGTGCAAAATAAACCTCTTGCGCAAAAAATGCAAATGTGAATTTACAATGTACGCGATTCCTTAACCTCAAGGCATGAAATAACCCTAGACGGGTTAACATGCCTTTAAAATGAATCACTCAATCAATATGACAGTGAAAATGAATAAGTGAAATGCTCTTTTGCATCGAGTGTTTTTTATCAACTAGGATTTTAAAAACTTTTTACTTTCTTAATAAAGAAAAAAACATTTTTGTCCTTTGTTTTACAACAGCTAAAAATTCTTATTCCAGCATTTCCCCGTCGGTTTGTATTCTTCATTCTTCGAGATGTATACCTGCACTGTGACAAAACTTGTGGAATTCAGCATGTTCCAATTGTTTCATCACTTCATTAAGGGCGTAAATCTAAAAAAAAAAAAAAAAGAAAAAAAAAAAAAAGAAAGAAAAAAGATAAATGAAAACATTTACATTTTTAAAATTCCCTTCTGGTACGAGAGAGAGACAATGGTTTTGAAATACTTTGGTAATGTTGGGTATAATGCGGCACCTCCGGGTCCTTTTACTGTGGTCGTTAAGATGACACTGAACTGTGAGATACCGAAAACGTGATACTCTCTGAGTGCTATTCACCGGATTTGCCTCGACGGTTGGGAGCAAGGCCTCTGAATCTAGGAATTTAAGCTTACCTGACTGTTGAGCCTCTTGCAGACTGAATGAAATTTGTTATAATATTTTGACTGTATAAGGTGTGCTGAAGCCCACCACTTAAATGTATAGACTCTTCGTGGCCGCGTGGATTGAATCAGGCAATCAATACGCTCGAATACGTGGTTGGCTAACTATTTAATGGCCGATCTTGAAAGGCGTTCAGTTGCTCATGCTGAACACAGACAACCGGATCAACAACCAAGGATTCTGCTTACCACTGAGGAACACAAGGATTCTGCTTAAAACGTATCAAACCTCTAATAAGAATGTTCTCTGGGGGGGGGCTCAGTTAAGTCCGACGCTTTTACTCTCCCAACTGTGCTGCACTCTTCTCACCAACACTATCAAAATATCTTGTTTATCGTCCACTCGTCGTCACAGCCAAAATGCTCCTGCAAGCTTCCTCCTCGGTTTTCGAGGGCTAGGAAATAAATACACAATTAAAGTGTTCATCCGGGCTCCTTACTCTGACCTGCCGGTGCCGCACGTGCGACACTAATCAGCACGCGTCAATCCTTCTCATCCGGGCTACTCTGGATAGGTTAGCAATTCCCATGTGTCAGGCCACGACTCACGATCAGGAGAATGCGAGTTCAATCTCCCCACTCGCCTCTGATCTCATTATGCATGCCAAACACAGTCGTGCACGCTTCGAACTACTACGTTCGTGGTTTCTCTCACCACAAATGCTACAAGGGATCTCCACTGTAAAGTGCTCTTACCTGCAGCCTAATAATGACCACAAGAATCTTAACACTTAAACCATCTGGTTACTCTACTCTGATCAATTGTACCTTTACCTTTTGTACAAAAAGTTATGATCATTTCCCTTTTTTGCCACGGTTTTCCGTTAGGGAACTAAGGGGCATTGTGACCGGCAGTATAAATTGGTTGTGGCGCCAAATTCAAATCCTCTATTCTCGTAGACACTCTAGACGTCAGAGGTATCATACCAATTGTGTTTCTCCGTCTTTTATGTCTATGCGGTTTCGCCCTCCCCCACAGGTATTCTGTAAACCTGTTAAACGACTGCTTCTTCGTCCCCCGGTTTCACGAATTTCCCACGCATTATCTACAGGAAAGAGGCCTCGCTGTCCGTAGCCATTCCGTGTACCTGTTACGCGATGGCCACAAGTGAACACTTTGATTCTATGTTCAGTAGCATCGGGACTATCTGCAAGGACTCTTTTCTATTGGAACATTTATTCTATACACATATATTCTTTATATTCTTCTATCATGTTTTGTATTGTTTCTGTTTGAGTTTGCTCAGACAATGAAGTGTATTTGTTATTACTTTTGTATTTATATCGAAATGATAGACAACCAACAATCGTCCACCCAACGAAGTATTTTTGGTTGTTTCCGCGGTGATATGTCCCAATTCGAAGTCGTAAAGCATAAGTTCCCGAATTGGATTCAGCTGCACGTTCATCTCTGCGGCTTTCAAATTATTGTGTGGGTAGGTTAAAGTGACCTCCCTTGATTAAAGGTAGCTTTGAGTGATCGTTCTTAGTATTATGCAGATTTTTATGGCAGGCCGTCAATAGGGGCTACTTATAAACAGTGGAGGCCGCCATTTGCATTCTAGACCAGGCATGTCGCATATTACACCTCTTATAATTACAACATGTCAGCACAACAAATACCATGATACTAATAACCAGTGCGAATACCCATTATAACTTGAACTCATTTGGTCACGTAATATATACATCACACATTACCAAAATATTGCAAAACTTTTGACCCCCATAATAAAACTTTACATTTTCACAACAATAGTGAGGCGATTTTTCTATAAATGTATATTTGAAGCATGAAACCTGGGGGTCACAAAAATTCCATTCGATGAATATATATATATATATATATATATATATATATATATATATATGTTCTATCAATAATATTGAGCACTTGTAATACCGCAAAAAAATAGTCCGCCACGAACTCGCCAAGTAAGTTAGTGATAATCATATACTATTACGAGATTATATATTATATATATATATATATATATATATATATATATATATATACGTTTTAAAAACGAATGGCTTAAAATTTCCGACTGCAGTTTCTCGCCGTAGCGCGAATCTTCAATCGGAAATTTTAAGCCATTCGTTTTTTAAAACGTATATTTAGCTCTTTATATTGAGCACTTTTAAATCATTTTTTTTACATCCAGAAGTAAATATATTTGTTTGTTTGGTGGATTTAAAGGTAACTGGGATATATATATATATATATATATATATATATATATATATATATATATATATATATATGATATTTATTGGATAGTATGGGTGCTATATTTCTAAGCAGATAGCAATATCATTGGTAGAGGGTTTATATTTGAGTTAAGATAGCGTGGACATAGAATCAATGCCTGGTTACTGACAGTTTCTCGCTTAGGCGATCTTTAGACCAAGAGTTGGTCTAAAGATCGCATAAGCAAGTATATGTTAGTAACCAGGTGTTAACTCTTTGCCCAGGCTATATATATATATATATATATATATATATATATATATATATATATATATATACGTTGTTGCTTAAGAACTTTTATTTTTATATAACGCAAATCATCGTTTTAAGGTCTCACTCTTAATAATTTATATGAAGTCAACAAGTATTATTTTTTAGTATCTTTGCATTCAAAAGAATGAGTTAGTTTTTACTTGCCTCCCGTCTTTGTTGAACTTTCTTCTCTTGGACAATATTCTTTAAAATTGATTTTTCTGTTCGTTTCTTCTGTTTGTCCGCTCGGAGCTGAAGCAATACTGGATCTTGATACGTAAGTGGCTTTAGGATACTCTGTGGTTATAAATTCATATATATATATGTATATGTGAGAATGGGAAATGAATCCGACAATATGAGGAAAAAATGAGTAAAGAAAAGAAATTTCGATGGATAAAAATGAATTTTATCAATATCACTTTTAATCGATATCACTTACACATGTGTTTCGGTCTGTTTATCAAAATGTATACGGATTTACGTTATTATTATTATTAAAATAATCAGATGGAATTGAAATGATGATGATAATAATGATAGGAAAAATGTATAACATGATCCGTACACAGAGAGATTTTGCCGACCTTCATCAGAGTGGTATTTTTATTTTTTGAGTTGGAGACAAGAATAGAATTTATGTATATATATGGTTAAAAATAGAGGAAAATGCGGATAAAACAACAAAACAACTAAATTCAAATGATATTGCACCTATGTGTGTTAGGAAGCTTTGTTAAAAATTATTTTGAAGACAACTAGGAACCACAGTCTACTTTTATGGTGAAAAGGTAATTGGGAAGGAGAGAAGATGAGGGGATGGCGGAATACGTGATAAGATGTGAGGTGAAAGGAAAGGAAAGAGAGGTACCTTTTTAAGCATAAAAGTAGACTGTGGATCCCAGTTGTCTTCAAAATAAATTTGACAAAGCTTGGGCAATTTGATTACTTTTTTTTAATTAAAAAAAGCAAAACTAAAACTAAAACAAAACAAAATCATGTAAACTTGACAAATAAGTAATCATAAAAAGAAGGGGTTTTTTTATACCTTATGAAATGCTCTATTTTTATTATCGTCTGATTTCTGGGTTTTATTTGTGTTTGCTTCAGTGTTACATTCCCACGCGGGTTTCCTGGTTGACTACAAAACATGGAATGAAGAATTGAATTTCCGGAAAACGTTCCTAATCAATAATAATAATAATAATAAAGTCTGCGGTGGGACCTATTGTCGATATCAGTGCAATAGCGAAGGAGTCTAACCCTTTTTTTGCTAATGCTAGACCAGGTAGATTGTTTTTGCTGAGGTTGAGTGCCACACCTACCGTCAGCTCTCTGATGCTTTACAGCCTAAATCAAATTGCCTAAGCTGTGTTACTCATGCGTTCAGTTGGGAAGGACTGGTATCGAACCAGGAACCTGGCAATTCCTTAGTGGATGTTCTACCAACTGACCTAAATCGATCTGTTATGACATTATTTAATTGTTGGTTATTTTGTTTTATGGCTTATCAACCTTTTTTGGTATTTCTCTGAATTTTTGAGATGAGGCTTGGTAATTTGACACATAGCCTTGTGGATAAAGGGGTTAGGTTAAAACAGTTCTAAGTGACAGTTATCTCTAGACTGCAGGTTCAATCCTGGTCAGGGGCAGCAGTAACAGAATAATAATTACCACAGCTTAACACCTGTACCCCAGCTAAGGTTAGTGGAATGAGAACAGGATACCCCGTGGACTGAATAAAGGGTTGGGTTCAAATTTTCGTGATGGCTCCAGATTACGACAAGAAGGTTTCCGAGTTCAAAAAGGAGGTTCCCGAGTTCGAGATGGTTCCCGAGTCCGACAAGAAATACATGAAAAAGGTCGGGGGCACATCGACAGAAACGTTGTACAGATAACAATGAAGATGAGGACAATAGTCCGAATAATACAAATAATACTAACCTTTTTCGGGTCATTCAATGTCGAATCGAGGGATTTTTAATAGAGGACTCAGGTCACTTGGAGTATCTGTTGTTTCTTAAGTGGTTATGTGGTTGAGAAGAGAGGAAAATATGGATATAACAACACAAATAGCTAAATTCAATTGATATCTTGCCTCATTATTGGCTGAAGTTTTCTCAAAACTTTATTGACTTAAGTGCTTGTACATTCTGCTTTTATAGTGAAAAGGTAAATGGGTGACGGGTGAGAGAAAAACACACATTGAGTGGTCATCTAATTTAGTATTCAACTGGTTCATCGCCGATTAACTCCAGTGATCGAACGGGAACCAGTGCTTTCAACGGGACTGTAATACCATTACATTATTATAGGACATAAACTTTGGGTAGCGAAGACATAAATTTGACGGCGCTGGGTAACAGTCAGTTTTTCGCCTATGCTATTTTCAAAGCTTGGTTAGAAAATCGCATTGGTGAGAAACTGACAGTTACCAAGTGCCATGGAATTTATGTCTTCGCTACCCTAACTTTGATATACATGCTTTATCAATGGTATTGAACACACTTTACTCATAGATATAAGAAACTACACACACACAGATATATATATATATATATATATATATATATTATGTAGATAATATGGGTGCTATATTTATAAGTAAACAGTGCTCAATATCATTGATAAAGCATATATATTTAAGTTAAGGTAACGTGGACATGGAGTCAATGACGCGTGGTTACTGACTGTTTCTCGCCCAAGCGGTCTTCAGATCTGAAGATCACATAAGCGAGAAATTGTCCGTAACTAAGCGCCATTCTCCATGTCCACGCTACCCCCCTCTCTCTCTCTCTCTCTCTCTCTCTCTCTCTCTCTCTCTCTCTCTCTCTCTCTCTCTCTCTCTTATATATATATAATAAGTATGAAAGAGAGACGTTTACCCAAACAATTTTCATCTATTTATAAAATTATTCCATTAAACATAAAAGCAACAATATCTATTTTCATAAGGGTTTACACATACACCTGATTTTGAGAATTCTAAGAATTATTTTGAAGAAGAAATCGCTTTTTATCGATGAGATAATCTTCACATGTATTCGGTAAAACTAGCTTAAAGGCCACCCAATTGGCTCCTGTGATAGGCAACAATAAATTACAACTCAAAATTGATCGCTCCATTTAAGTATTGTATTAATATCTAAGCCTACTTTACGAAATGTTTTAGTTATCTTGCGTAGCCGGTTTGATTCCAAAATGGTATGATATGTTGGGCTACGGCCTCAAAAATAAAGTTGGAAAAAATATGAAACACTGACATTCAATCCTTAGAGCATCCGTCTAGGAATCGCAAGGTTCCTGGTTCGATACCGGTCCCCACCAACTCAGCGCATGAGTAGCACAGATTAGGTAATCTGATCTATGCCGTAAAGTGGAAAGCTGACTCACCACCTCAGAAAAAAACAATATTCCAGGACTAGCGCAAGCAAAAAGGGGAGAGACTCCCGAGTTGTCCAGCTGATACCGACAATAGGTCACTCCACCAACTTTACTTTTAAAAAAATCAAATTTGGTCCAGAATATAAAAATGTCTTACCAATTTTATTCTTGGAGCTTTTACTTCCGATCCTTTACCATTTCTTCCTTCCTCTCTTAATTCGTTTTGACGCCATTGATATTTTAATGATGCGGTTGGCGTTAAACTCTGAGATTTTGGTTTATTCTAATAATAATAAAAAGAAATGGTTACTCAGAAAACAAGCAAACTAGCACAAAAGTAATATAAGACTAGATACGACTGGGTGGGAAAGGTGATCCACTGCGAACCGTGCAAGATATTAAAATTTGACCATACTATGCACAAATCAGAATCCATCCTAGAGAATGAATATACAAATACCTTGTACCTTGCTAGAGAATTATAAAAAGAAAAAAGAAAAGACTAACAAAAAAATCTGCAGAATAGGTAAAGGTGATACCAATTGTTATTGGTGCCCTTGGAACGCTCACCAAGGGTTTGGAAAAGAGACTGGGGAAATCAGAAATCAGAGGAAGAATCGAGACCATCCAAACAACACCATAGTTTGTAACATAATAGAATGGAAAAGGCCAGGAATGCAAGAAATTACGTGTAGTAAAAGTGGAAAGATTTTGATGACGAAGCACATGGCTGTTTGTCGAATTCCGATTAGTTAGGACAAGGGAGTGAGGAGAGTGAGAGAGGGGCAAGGAAAGATCAGTTTGGAATGAAACAGTGGCAGGGTGAGATGCAAGATGCGTGTCTGTCACCTAAGGCATTTAGACTTGGGGAATAAAATAAAGAGAAGTGGAATACCCTTTCATCACCATTGCTCCCAGGTCTACTCTGACCTAGAATAGTAGTACCTGTTATGGTCCCAACTATGGATTACATTTTAAAAATGAATTTAAAAAATGATGTTTAAAAAGAATTGAGTACCTATCAAGAATGAGTAAAACAAAACGTCTTCGGCATAAAATAACTTAACGAGGGTTGGCATATCATAAAATCCAACCAACCATCCTGGAGAACTTTTGAAGTAATGGCCAAATATTTTATTCGTGTATGTTCCACACGGTAAAATGATTCCATGTGTATTTTGACTTGATGGGAAATCGTAAAAATATCCTACTCTATCGGAAAAGACAGCCATGATACACTATGTTCCTCTTACAAATAAAAACTAACTAAATAAATAAATGAAGGATGTTTCAATGATTCTACCGAATTGAGAAAAAATGTCTTGAGTTATTATTAAGAACACACAAGACAAGATATCTTCAAGTGAATCCAAGTTGTTTCCAGCCTGAAAACAGCAAAGAATGCCAGCCAACCCAACAACCAGATCCAACAATTAGATTCCAGCACCAAGAAGGAAAACAGGAATAGAGATGAATATTTTACCATTATTATTGACACACATCATTCCTTTCAAATCAGAGTTGCAACACTACAAGTTAAGATCGGCTATAATCTTCAAAAGAGTCCTAGAGTCCAGTAGAGACTTGCTGTTACCCAGCCTCCAGTGAAAGATATCCGACTAACGCTGGTGTAAAAAACTCAATAATAATAATAATAATAATAATAATAATTATAAGAGATAAATGGTCTTATATTAAGTTTGGAAGGCTTAGAGTAACCTTCCAACGTGGGTACATGTGGGTACATGAAATACTCCGACAGCGTTATAAGATGATAACAGACTTTATTCCGTGAGCACACAGAGAAATACATTCAAGGCAGGAATACATATACAGAACGCATTATAAAGGAAGTAGGACTTACGTCCTAAGGAATGTCCCTTACTGATAGCTGGTTGGGGGGCTTTGCCCCCCCCACACACACACACACTTAAGGGGAAGAGGCGTCAAGCGCCTAAACCATGTGAAGTGTTTGCCGGTCTCAGAGGAAGAGTTCAGAATTCCCGGGCTGCTGCCTAAATACTCAATCACCTATCGGCGAACACCCGCAACAAGGGAAGATAACCCTATTGGACTCATGTCCACCCGGAATTACCATTTTACTAACCCAACAATAATAATAATATTTACCTGACGGCGATTGTCTTTCAAATCTCTTTGTTTGGTTCTCTTTGATGATTTTACTGTTTTTTGTCGGGTGGATTCATTCATGGTTAACTTCGAAAAATTCTGCAAAGAGAAAGTGACAAAATAAAGAGTAAGTGCAAATTTGTAGTGCTCCAAGTATGATTGGAATCACCGTCATCTTCATGTTCAAATGTGGAAAGCGGCGAGAGATCGAGAAAACTGTCATTGTAAGTATTTACCCTTCTCGTTTGTCACGGGTAGGATGTGACTCAAGGTCACAAGTATGAGGCATCCAGTGAGGATTTTGCTATTCAGTAGTAATGGATCTGCGAGACTAGCTGGCAAATCATTACTCTACGATGGAATTACCAACTTACCCTATCGTTGTATCATTGGTAATTACCAGAAGAGATAGATTTTTTAAAAAATCTGTTAAAATAACTAGCAAATATATGCACCCTCGGGATGCAAGTATTTAAGTTCTAATGTAACAAAATAATATATTAAATTAGAAGGGCTAATGAAACTAAATAAGAATGCAGATAGAGTATGAGAGGGTTCCTACATTTACCAAGGGCATTAGTCCGCAAGTGAACGTTATAGTGTGACTGAAGTTCTTACTAAAACGTAACAGTCCAACAAGCCTCTACGCCATGGGGACCCCACTCCAAGCGAAGCTTATTATTTGCGGATTTCCAAATAAACGTATACGTAAAGAAGATTACAGTATGTGTTTCCCCCGATATAAGCGGTACTATCTAACCAATAACTGGGGGATGAGGGAGCTCATACCTTTCCCAAGGGTATTAGTCCGACAGTGGACGTAATAGCGCGACTGTAGTTAGAACTTGTTTCTTACGATGGTGCAGTCAAGCTCTTCGCCACGGAGACACCCCACCCCAAGAGACGCATACAATTAGCGGATTTTTAAAGTAAGTATATAAGATTACAGCATGCGTTTTCTCCGACATAATTGATTGACATACGGTTTCTGTAAAATCACACGGGTAGGGGAAATGAGGGGGTGCGTGGGTGTGTAGTGAGGCGTATATCTACTTCACAATTTCCAGGATGTGTGTGTGTGTTCAGTGTTTGCTGATAAAAGACATTTAACAACTAAATCGCACTTGTCATGATTATATCAATAAAGATTTACTCGTTCATCTTCGTTCGTTTGTTTGCTACCTTGTTATATAACAGATTAAGGTAATCTATTTGGCTCAGTGGGTAGAGTACTCGCCTAGGAATCGCAAGGTTCCTGGTTCGATACCGATCTTCGCCAATTCAGCGTATGAATAGCACAGTCTGGATAATCTGAGCTGTGCGATACAATGGGGGAACTGATGGTATATGTGGTGCTCCACCTCAGCAAAAATCTCCCTGATCTTGTGCTAGCAAAAAAGGGATAGACTCCATCGCTGTCTGGCTGGTACCAACAATAGGCCTCTTCGCCAACTTTACTTGTTTTGTTATTGACGTGCAGCCTAGTAATTTAAAATGGGGTGGGGAACCTGTTGGACCATTCAGTTTGATAGGTGTTGACCCCAGGGGTTGTTTGATACCGTGGCTTTCGCTCTATGAAAGTTACGTAACCGGTTGATTCTAAAAGTTTAGTTTAACTAGAAACGTTTGTCACTAAGAGGCTCACTGATGCGAAGGGGTCGGTCTCATCTATGATCTGTATGTGTGAATGCGGTAAAATGTCTTCGTTGAAGTAGGTAGTCATGCGTGAAATGAGACGCAATGTCACAAGTATGGAACATTCAGCGAGGATTGAACTTACTATTCAGTAGTAATGAATCTGTGAGGCTAGATTGTTGGTTGATAGGTTGGATTTTACGGCATGTCAAACCTTGGGTTATTTCATGCCCAAGATGTTTTTGTTTTATTCATTCAATTTTTTTTTTAAATTCATTATTGATCACATACTTTAACCTCATTTTTTATTTGTTTAACCAATATACCATAACTACCACTCCGGGTCAGAGTGGACCTGGGAGTAATGGAAATGAAGGGGTACTCCATGCTCACCAGAGCTCCAGAATTGGAACCTCATTAGATGAAGTTTAACGTCATACCCAGGACACTCAGACCGTCAATCACCGCCTTCTAGCAAATATATGAAAAAAATGAGTTGGGAGTTTGATATGAGAAATACGGTCGGGACAATCATATAAGTGTTAGGGGTTGATGTAACCACCCGATTGATCGGGGGGTGCCTCTTCGACCGCCCGTTTAGCCCAAATAATAGTCAAAGTGTAATGTTGTATGTCATGGAGTGCTCAGTCACCAGGATCCTTAAGCATCACAGATAGCCACCCACGAACAACGAATGAACTCATGGGAGTATTATCCCTCTGCAGAGGTGCAGTCGGCGTATTCTACAGTCCCAGCCGGTAGGGCGGGAGACTAGATTGCTAACTATTACTATGAGACGCCCATGTCGTTGTCGAAGTTTTAACTTTTTTGTAGTTCATCGTTCCGCCTAAGACAATGAAGAAGAACGAGACGAAAACCATATGACAAACGGAAAGATAACGGTGACAGAAGGAGACAGCAGACGGATCGACTTAGATGACACGTGGTGTTGGGCGCCGGTCGATAACCAAGAAGGTAAGTATAAAATAAAGAACCGAGTAACGATGTTGCGATCTGGTGCTAAGATGACCAATCGTAAGTAAAAGTAAAGTAGTAACACTTGTTTGTTGTCTCTTTGACTCTTAGACTCGCTTGCCAAGGGTAAGATGTGATAAAAGGACGCAACAATGCGGCATCCAGCGAGTATCGAATTCGCTACTCAGTAGTATGCGAAACTAGTTTGAAAACCATTGCACCACGATGGGACGCCCGAAAACAAAACTGGGCACGACTGGGTAGGAAATGTGATCCACTAGGAATTGTGCAAGAGATTAGAATTTGTTTGGTAGTCGGTTGGTTGGATTTTACGGCATGTCAACCCTTGCTGGGTTATTTTATGTCAATGACGTTTTATTTCATTCATTCTTAAAAAGTATTTTTAAACTCAAATTTTTAAACTTTTTTTTTAATTCATTTTTTCTATTTAACCCATAGATGGAACCCTAACAGGTACTAATACTCTGGGTAAGGGTGGACCTGGGAGTAATGACGATGAAGAGATTCTCTCACCGGAGTTCCAAAACTGGAACTTCGCCATTAGATGTATTTGATAAGACCACGTGTAAAAAAGCTCTCTTAAGAAACAGCTACACAAAAACGTTAGAATGAACGCACAATGAATGTGATTCCCTAACCTCTAGAATATCCGTGGACATGTTGACATGCCGTTAAAACCATTCGGTCAATCAACCAATCACCTATTTGTCCAGAAATAGAGACAGAAGCAGAGATAGACACAGACAGGGATATACAGAGACAGGCAGAGAGCGATAGAGATAGGGAGAGAAACAGAGATAGAGACATACAGACAGAGACATATAGGGATATAAAGATATAGAGATAGAGAGGGGAACAGATAGACAGACAGATAGACAGAGACAGAAGGAGGGACAGAGATAGAAAGGCAAAGACAGAGAGAATGGTTGAGATGTGAGAAAAAGTAAGACTAACTTGAATATTGTTATTTCAACTTGATAATTTGGAGATAATTTTGGACAAATCTTTTTTTTTTTTTTTCTTTTTTTCACAAAATTTACATGTTCGACGATAACTATTTCATAACGGGCGACCCGTTATGAAATAGTTATCGTCGAAGGAAATAGACACGGCGACCGAATTCAAATCATGGACGAGGCTGTTTGCATTTCAAATACCGCTAATACTCTTGGGCACGGCATGTATCTGATAATTATCCTTCTATCTGTGGGTAAAATAGTTGGGCAGACTAGGCTCTTTAACCTTGGTATGGCAACTGGTCCAAGAAAAGGAAAATGCTGAATTCAAACCAGTTAAACTCCGCTTAAGAAAATTGACATTGTGTTACATCCTGCTCGTGTGGAGGGGTTGGTAAATACTTATATGTCTGACAGTCAAACTGAACTCTTTTAAAATTTGCCGTATTCTGGGGTAGAAATATTGGCTCTGTCAATATTACATATGCATATAGGGAGACAAACATAATAATCTTCTCTTGGATTATGGGTGTGGCTTCCCACATCACGTGTTCGTTGGTTACATGACAATTCAGCCCCTTGAAATTTTATTTTTTATCTTTCTTCGAAGGGACAATATGTTTCTAGTTTCTGTCCCCCGCTCATTGAACGAAAATACATATTCATCAGATCTGTTCGTTGAGCAGAATAAAGATAACTAATCTCCAGCTTTCTCCGCATTTATTACATCTCGCGATAGAATACACCGGAAGTCTTTTATAACTAATTACATTTTCTTTGTTCATGAAACATATTAAACATGTTTGTAACATATGTATTCTGTTATTGTAAATTAACATTATATTATTATTAACATTTTATTAAACATTCCCATGTGCATTGTTCGTGGGAGTTAATTGTCTGTCTTTCCTTACCGAATGTTCAGTGTTAGCGTCTTCGTGTTGGTTTCAAACTAATACTGACTGTTTTTATATGTAATTAAAGACATATATATTTTTTTAAATCCGAGTCAGAATGGACTTAGTCGGTAGAGCATTCGGCTAGGAACCCCAAGATTTCTGGTTCGATACCGGCCCTCGCCAACTGTCTTTCCTTACCGAATGTTCAGTGTTAGCGTATCTATCGATACACAAATGTATAATAACGTCTTCGTGTTGGTTTCAAACTAATACCGACTGTTTTTATATGTAATTAAAGACATATATATTCAAGTATGATAGGCCGCGTTAGCTCAGTCGGTAGAGCGTTCGACTAGAAACCACAAGGTTCCTAGTTCTATAACGGCCCTCGCCAACTCAGCGTACAGGGATCTGTGCGATAAAGTGAGGAGCTGGTGGTAGGTGTGGCGCTCCACCTCAGATGCTAAAAACAATCTCCTTGGTCTAGCGCTATTGAAAAGAGGATAGACTCCCTCGCTGATTGGCTGATACCGACATTAGGCCGCCCCGACGACTTTACTTACTTTATATTTAAGTATACAAAAAATAGTTTAAAGATCCAAATTAAAAAAAATCTATCAAAAAGCCCACATATATGAAAAAAAAATGGACCCAAAATTCATGTGCAGTATTCGTGAGAGTTGTTTGTTTTTCTTTACCAAATGTTCAGTGTTAGTGTATCTATAGATGCACAAATCCATTATTATGTTGGTTTCAAACTAATACCCACTAATTCTTATATGTAATTACAAACATATATATTTAAGTATACAAATATAGTTAACAAATCCCTATTTTTTTTTAAATCTACCAAAAGGACCACAGATATATATAAATAAATAAATAAAACTGGAGCTAAAATTAGAGTTCAATTTATCAAATTTTGCTTAAAGTCAAATATCTGAAGGTATCAATTCATCATGAAAATTAATTGTTCATAAAGAATTAATGACAATTGAATATCGAATGAGCAAACATGTAGTGGGTTTATTCGCTAATCAGGTTCATAACGAGGCAGGCGTCTTTTCGTTTCCGGCCTCCAGGATCGTTTTTTTACACAACCCATTAATCATGTCATCTTGATTAATTCCTTATTGCAAAGAGATGACAGCATATTCATAAGTTCATCATTCTCAATTTAAGAAATATATGCTTAAGACGAGCAGGAGTTAATTATTGCTGATATATTACGCATGACTACATGCATTTATGTCTGGAGAAAAATATTTGAAATGCTGAAAGACAAGAAAATGTGCTTTATTCGAAGATAAAAAAGATAAAAAGAGAATTATATATATATATATATATATATATTATATATATATATATATATATATATATATATATATATATATTAATCGATGAATAGAGCTTATTTTTTTTACCTTCAGCATTACACACATACACATGTATGTATGTATGTATGTATGTATGTATGTATGTATAATACAAAATAATCATCCCCTACTTACCAGTAAATTGGGTTATTTTACCTATATATATATATATATATATATATATATATATATATATATATATATATAAAACACAAACGACTAAATTCAATTGAATTTAGTCGTTTGTGTCGTTATATCCACATTTTCCTCTACTCTCAACCATATTTTGTCGGATCTATTCAATCCTTAACTCTTCTCTCATATATATATATATATATATATATATATATATATATATTATTTCTCTGATTTTTTTAGATGAGACTTGATAATTTGTATTATTTAGATTTTTCGATTTGTTTGTTCTCATCTTTATCCAGTTGGACACAACAATTAGAGTTCTAGGAGATAATTATCTGTAGGTTGCAGGTTCAATCCTGAATACGGGCGAAAATAACATAGAATACTTAACGTTGCTTAACACTTGTACCCGATCATGGTTAACGGAATGCGAACAATCTACCCCAATGGATTAAGTAATGGGTTCTGTTCGAAATTCTGTGAAGGTTCCCGATTACGAGTTCGATAAGAAGGTCCCCGAGTTTGATAGGAAATACCTGAAGAAGACCCAAGGGCACATAGGTCGAAATGCTGCGTATATAACAATATATAACAGATATATAACAGAAAAAGATGTCATTTAGCATATTATACATATACGTTAATATGTTTATAATAAGAAAGAGTACAAAATATAGTTTTTGATTTTTACAGATCAAATGATATAATTCAATAATTAAAAAACAATCGATTTGTGGAACTCTTTACAGTTCTTCAAAAGTAAGTACAAAAAGGACCGACATGTTTAAATATCACAGATTCCATTTTTTCATTTTTATTTAGAAAATTATTGTTTTATAATCTAATACTAATTGTGATTTTTTTTTAAATTGAAAATAGATCACTAAGTAGGACTGAGCCTATTCTAGTTGAGACCAGGTTTGAACTAAGAGTTTTCCTTCTCCTAGAAAGGTTAAAGAGCCCAGACTGCCCTACTATTTACCCATAGCTGGAGTGAGAATAGTTGGATTTCCCAAAGGTATCAGCGCTATGTGAACTTTGGATTCGTCCAGGATTTGAACTCGGGTCGACGAGTCCATTTCTTATGACTCTAACCCTTACACCACACGCCTCCAAAAAATTTTCCTTTTTTTTTTTTTTTTTTTTTTTTGAAAGCTAACAAAAATAAAAAATTTCAAACCAAGGGGTATCTTTTTAAAAATACTGTTTTGAATATAAACAAGAAAGAAAAAAAAGAAATTGTAATACGAAAGTTTTTACCTTTCTAATTCTTAGCTTCTTTTTATTGTAAGGACACAAGTTTATTTCGTAGTTTCTTTTTATTGTACCTACCAATGATATTACACACCTACAGATAAGGGCATATTTTAAATTCTTAGCTTCGTTGCACACAGTTATTTATAGAATATTCTTATCTACACAAATCTGCACACAGTTGTAGGGTTCCAAGTATTTCTATCTAATATAAATAATTTCTACACAGTTGTATGGTTCCATATATATAATTATATATATATATATATATATATATATATATATATATATATATTATCTTTTCAAACAAAATCTTTGATCTTTTTAAACAAAATTAATTTCCAATGCAGTACACACATTTTAAAATGCCTATAACACCTTTTCATCAATTCTTCTCCTTCCAGCCTCCACATTAATATAATTTTTAAAAACTGGAACACATCACACCTGATGATGGCACTTCGAAGTGCCGAAAGTACTCGGGACATTAACTTTGGTGGACTTATCCACGAATTCCACCCAAATATTAAAAAGTTGGCCAGAAAACTCGAAAAGATCAAAAATAAAATTGTTAAACAGGAGATGTGTCTTTTGTTTAATTCTATATGTATAAATGAAAGAATGCTGCCAAAATACACACACACACACACACACACACACACACATATATATATATATATATATATATATTATATGTGTCACTTTTCTTGTGGCCTTGTGTCAGACTAAACTGAGGCTAATAAATATATACTGTAATTAACGAGACGCCCCCTCCCTCTGTCACAAGAAGATAGTTATTCAGACACTAATTTTTGAGCCCTGTTAAAACTGTGCTCACTACTGATTGTCATCTGAGAATCGAGGTGTCAATCAAGGTACTCACTTTTGGAGAGAAAGAGACAAACAGACAGACAGAGAGGGTCAGAGAGATGTACAGAGATAGAAAGGCAAAGACAGAGAGAATGGTTGAGAGGTGAGAAAAAGTACGACTAACATGTGCTGTCGTCACCGATGAGTGCATTTTAGGATCTGTTTATTCATTAACAGATATGCATGTTTTATTGCAATTTAGAAAACAAAACAAAACATTCTGTGTAGGAAGAGAAAATAAACATGACGTTATTTTTTTAATTGCACTCAAGTGCTTCCTGTAACGTTCTAATTATTGTTTTGTTTATTGACATAAGGTTAATGATGCATGCTGGGATAGATATTGAACTTTTGTATATTTTAACATTAATGTTAAAATTCTAACTTTGGAAGAATTTTTAAATATTGTATTTTTATATCGTTTAAAGGGGGAGACTAAAACAAAACGAAATATTAGCAGTACGTTTGATCTTCTTTAATTATAATCCCCCGCGCCATTAAACCGACCTTGTATCGAATTTTGGATTCGTTGGGAACAAAATAAATACGTACTCTAAGTTTGGTTTGGTTTGGTTTGGTTTGTTTTGTTTTACGGCATATCAACCTTGGTCGGTCATTTAATGCCGACAAAGTTGTGAAATAAATTCATTCTTAATGCATAATACAATTTAGTTTATAAACTCGTTTTTTCTATTCAACCCATAGATGGGACCCTAACAAGTACTACCACTCCGGGTCAGAGTGAACCAGGGAGCAATGGTGATGAAGGGGTGATCCACATTCCCCAAACCTCCAAAACTGGAACCTCACAATCAGATAGAGTTTAACGTCATTCCCAGGACATGTAGAGCCTCAGCTACCACCTTCTAGCACCCATATGATAAAAAGGATTGGGGGTTGCCATAAGGGCAATAGGGTTGGGGCAATCATATAAGTCCTATGGCTTGACGTGGCCAGCCGATTGATCGGAGGGGGCCTCTCCGACCGACCGCCTAGTCCAGGAAAAGCTTAAAGTGGAATATTGCAAATCAATCAGACACCTGCGTTCTATCTTTAAGCATCACGGGTCACCACCCACGGCCAGCAGGTGGCCCCATTTGGGGGAGTCTTACCCCTCTGCAGAGGTGCATTCTAACGCCCCACCGACAGAGCGGACGTACTCTAATCAAAACTTTATGTTGTAAGGAAAACTATTTCCTCTACAAGAAAGTTGGACTTGTCCAACGGAACACATATAAAGATACGAGTACATAAAGTTATTCGTAGTCAAGTTACGTAGAAGTCGAGTAACTAGACATACTGTTGGAGAACTGCGTGTTGACTATTATCTATATTCCTGTACAAAAAGTAATAACCTTTTTTTTCCGGATTTTCAATGTTGTATTTGATAAATTCAGTTACAACACTTTATTCAAAAGAATATTTTAAAAACCAGTCAGTCAGTTTTAAAATATTCATATTAATGAATATTTCGGTAGCTATTTTTTGTCGTAACCATGTCAGTACTACAGTATGGCTGCACCACCAGGATTTAAACAGCATGCTTAGGGGAAAAAGCTAATGGGAACTACACAAGGATGCTGCATGCTGTCTTGAACAAATTCTGAAAGTAACACCCGACAAAAAAGCAGCTGTACGGCCACTTTCCTCCTATCACAAAAATCATCTAAATAAGACGAACAAAACATGCTGGACACTGCTGGAGAAGCAAGGATGAACACATAAGTGACGTTCCCCTGTAGACACCTACACGGGGACACATCGGTGTTGGTCGACCAGCAAAAAAATTGTATACAACAGCTATGTGCGGACATTGAATGCTGTGTGGAGGTCTTGCTAGGAGCAATGACCGATAGGGACGGGTGGCAAGAGAGAGACATGGGAATCCGTGCTATCAGCACGTCTTGATGATGATGAGAAAGAATAAAAATATCTTTGGTTCTGAAGAAAATTAATATTTTATTAAAAAAATGTTTACCAAGGATTATTATTATTAGCTACTTGAAACCATATAACTGTGTACAAACAAATTATTATCAAATCGAATAATTACTTGAAACTATATAATTGTGTATCATTTATTAGTATTACATCGCTTATGAGCTCGTCCTTGCTTCTCCAGCAGTGCCCCGCATGCCTAACCCGTCTTACTCGGATGGTTTGTGAGACGGGGGGCATGTGACCATACAGCTGCATCCTTGTGGGGTGCTGTTTCCATGTTCTTGTGCAACTCCCATCTATCTCATTCAATAGGCGCTTCGTTAGGGTCCACGTGGTGCAGCCCTACAGCCGCACTCATATAACCACAGCCTGGAAGAATTGTCGCTTGAGCTTGTCAGTGAGATCTGATGTGCTTTTCCTATTCGTGTATTAATATCGCTCTCTGTGGATAAGATGTTACTACTAGGTATGTGAATTGTTCTACTGGCTTAAGAGGCTTACCGTCCAGTGTGGAGATGTCTACTTTCGTCTTGAAATTCATGAACTCAGTTCTATCAGAATTCACATAGAGGCCGATGTTCTTTGCAGCCTCCTCCAAGCTATGTAGTAGTGGCTCAGCCTGTGCCGGTGTATCTTCAAGAAGCGCAAGGTCATCAGCATAGTCTGCATCTGTGACCGTTTGTGCGTGATATCGCCTGTTTCTTGCCTTTCTTAATGTGAAACCTTTTTCTTTTATGGTATCTAATGATGTTCGGAGTACATAGTCTAGGCATATTATAAATATATATGGTGCTAATGTATCTCCTTGTAGGACTCCAGCGGGAATGTCAAAGAAATCTGTGTCGCCATCAGGTGTGCGTACCATTGCTTTAGTGTCTTTGTAGAGCATCATTATAGTGGCAACCGTTTCTTTGGGAAGACCATATGCTAGTAGTATTTGTTCCATTTTCCCTCTGTGTATGGAATGAAATGCCTTGGAAAATCTACGAACAGTAGCGTTGCTTCTAGATTCTTTGCCAGAACCCCTTCTATGGTTCGTCGTATAGTCAAGATCTGAGAGGTTGTGGACCAATTTCTGCTGAATCCGTTTTGGTTTTTCCTAAGGATTTTCTCGATTTCGGGTCGGATGCGATTAAGAAGAAGGGTATTATATATCTTAGCTGCAATAGCAGTAAGAGTTATACCCCTGTAGTTTTTAGCGATTTCTAGGTCTCCTTCTTTTGGGGAATGGGAGGATGCATCCTTTTGTCCATTTATCTATTCTATTTTGTCTATATATTGCGTTGCATAGCCTAAGCAGTATGTCATTGAACTTTCCGATTTTCCATACCTCAGGGGGTATTTCAAGACCTGTAGCTTTT
>CM042158.1:23235452-23277952 GCA_023376005.1 Doryteuthis pealeii | reverse complement strand
CAAGAAAACAAGCATTAATGAATGCCTTTTGAATTCCTTTTTTTTTAAGTCTTATTCACCACTCGAATAATAAAAAATATAACTAATGCTACAAAACTGACCACAAGAATACATTTCATTAAAAAAAAGCACAACTAAGCTGCTAAGTGGTTTCAACCAGTTTGACGAGTCAAAAAAAGAAAAGATATTTGACAACTTCACCCAGAAAAGCAAAAAAAAACATTTCAGACCTTTCTATATTCAGCAAACCCATGTTAAAATTTAAAAGGTAAAAAAACAAACCTTAACTGCTGAATTTAAACAAAATACATTTCCTTGGAAAGGAAAAGCGTATTAATAACAGGTCAAAAACAAAAGAAAATTCTTCGGACCTAAGAAAGAAAAAAAAAGAAAGAAATTTACGACCACGAGGCACAGAAATAGTCCCACGTGGTTTTAACCCATTAGCCTAGTAGTCAGAAGAATTCTTCATACTTGCAAAAAAAAAAAGGAATTTTCCGTATAAGCACGTGGAAGAAAAGAAAAATACAAGTAGCCATTTTGAAAAAAGAAGCATTTTCGTATAGCACGTGGGGAAAATAAAAATCCACCATTTTGAAAAAAAAAAAAAAAGAAAATTTCGGAACTCCTAAAACGATATTAAAGGGAAGGATATACAACCCTTGAAGAATTATTATTCTATCCCCTCCAGAAATTTATTTGCATTTATCACTATGGGTAGTTTTACAGAATTGAAAGGCGTCAAAGCTTTAATTGACTCCCGTGATGGTTTAATGGGAGAAATAGATTTAAGTAATGGTACAACCCGACAAAACGATGGGAAGGGTGCATTCGACTCTTATTCAATTGCTGAAAACGAAAGCTTAGAGTTACCTACCTTGGAAATGGAAACCAAGAAAACTACTCCAACATCTGAAAATGGAAAAAATATATTCCTCAAGGACTCGGGTGAACAAAAAAAAATATCCAGCCAGTCTTTTCGGAAAAAAGGGAACTACCCGAGGAGAAAAAATGACTCAAATTTCATTACTGAAGAAGAAAATATTCAGACTAAAAAGATGCCTGACCTACAACTACTTTCTGCTAGAAAGGAAGGCAAAATAAACCCAATTATGGGCACACAAATAAAACACTCAAAAAATGATAAAAACAGGCCTGACCCACTCCTACCCTCTAAGCCAAGGAAAACTAACCAAGGAGAGACTACCAAAATAAAAAAATACGAAAGGGAAAGCAGAACAATTAGATAAAAATAAGAAAAAATCTAAATGCAGACCTTTTATCAAAATTGAATAGAATGCCAAAATGGAAAAGAAAAAAGAAAATTTTGGTACTCCAAATTTATGAAAAAATTTATAACAGAAAGATACTACCCTTAACGGCAGGACTAAATAAGAAATCGCCCCCTCCAGCAGGGATGAAATGCAATGGTCTGGGTATGACGCTAAACTGCATCCACACACGGGAAATGTAAAATCTACCACACCATCAGAAGATGAATCCCCAGATGTAGGTTCACGAGGAAGATTACGAAAACAAAATCATTCCTAATATATCAAAAATGAGTTAAATACAAAGAAATGAAAATTGCCCAAAACAGAAGATAATGTTAACACTCCTGTAAATAAAATGGTTAATTCTTAGAAAAGTAAAAGAAATAGTGATATAAATGAAGCCGAAAAGGC
This sequence comes from Doryteuthis pealeii, assembly GCA_023376005.1. Taxonomy (NCBI): domain Eukaryota; kingdom Metazoa; phylum Mollusca; class Cephalopoda; order Myopsida; family Loliginidae; genus Doryteuthis; species Doryteuthis pealeii. The sequence goes on along the minus strand of CM042158.1, from coordinate 23,276,267 downwards.
AACTTCAAAATGCTCTTCTACTCACAAAATAAGAATTGACTAACAAAATACTAGTACTGCTACTACTATTAACCTAAACTTGTAACTCGGCAAACGGTACCTGATAACTGCTCTGGGCAGGCCGGAGCTGGAGAGAAGATTCAATATGACACTAAACTTACCAGTCTAACTCCGCAAATAATCCAACAACTTTTAAGGAATGCCACTCTCACCAAATCTGAAGGTGATACAACAAATTATCAAATTAATTTTCCCCATTACCATACATCCACACCAGAATATTCAAGTATCACAATGAACACCTATACAAGTATATATGTTTTATATAGATAACACACAATGTACCATTGCGTGTTTCTTTTCTCTGTGTGAGAATAAAAGAAATAATATGACCTTACACAGTCACCTCCTCTTAACCATCGCCTGATAAGAGACCGTGCCCTTAACCATCGCCTGATAAGAGACCTTGTGCGATTGGCTAAGGGCCATTGTCGGCGACCAATCGAAACACATATTACTAGGCTTAGTTTAGCCGCCAAATTTCGAGGATTGACCATCAACCTTCCTCTTTCGCTGCAATCAGCCGCCGTTAAAGGACATGCTTAATGAAGCTAGCTTACCCAGGAGCCGGTGACTCGTAAAGTCGAACTTCTTGAGCTAGCAAGAGACACTTCTTACAAGAGACAGATAAGTTTTCGCAAGAGCATTATTTTGCAACCCTACACCTATACTATACAATTGTACAATTTATAACACATTTGTAAACCTCACACACATTTTGCATGTCAAATGTTATATATTGTATATTGCATGTTCATGTTGTTTGTTGAATACACTGTTTGTATAAAGCCTGTTGACTTTATCATTATCTTGTCAACGTAATTACCATAAAAAATCCATGTAACATTACTGGGTGCCACACACACACACACACACACACACACACACACACACTGAATTAGGGGTCCACGGTCATATTTTAGTAGTCCATTCAACTTCAGACAAAATTCGACTATCATTGACCTCGATGGAGCCAAAAGGGAGGATCAAAGTGTAGTATCTGTTCCAGTTACTATGCTCTGATTCTTAGTGCATAGAGGGGAGGATCAAAGTGTAGTATCTGTTCCAGATTCTATGCTTTGACACTTACCTTCTATACCGGTCTCGGCTGGGGGTCCAGTGTGCTTCGGCCTGGACCGGTAAAGTACAATTAATGGCATCGTTCCAGGGGGGCCATGCCCCCAGATCCTTGCAATTTTTATGTGCCCACGTAAAAACGAGACCCCAGCCCTCATAAGTGGGATGAGCAGCAAATACCCTTACCTTCTATACCGGCCTCGGCTGGGGTCCAGTGTGCTTCGGCCTCTGACGGTAAACATCGATCCAAGGGGCCATGCCCCCCAGATCCTTGCACCCACGTAAAAACGAGACCTTGTGTCCAGCCCTCATAAGTGGGATGAGCAGGCAAATACCCTTACCTAATCCTCCCAGTCTCGGCTGGGGTCCAGTGTGATTCGGCCACTGGACAAAGTACAATTAATAGCGTCGATCCAAGAGGGCCATCCCCCAGATCGACGCAATTTTTATGTGCCCACGTAAAAACGAGACCTTGTGTCCGGCCCTCATAAGTGGGATGAGCAGGCAAATACCCTTAGCAGCATCAACCCCAGGGATCTCATTGAATACATCTGAATTTTTTCTTAATTACTCACTTAGGCCTAAAATCTTAAAAAGGTTTATTATGAATTATCTACTAGTGTACATAAATGCTGTAGAGAATTGATAAATATGTTTATTTGCAATAAATCAGTTTTCCTTCAAAATAAAATATAATCATTTATTATTTCTTTAAATTTTGATACAATTCCTTTATCTTTTTTATTAGTGAAAAATAAAAGCTTTTTTTTCTCTCTGTGGAATGGCCATGGAGATCCACAAAAACAAAACAAAAATTAAAAGGAAATGGGGTCCACGGGTTAAAAAAAAAAGGTTGAGAACCACAAACCTAAATGATTGATGAGTTTTTTATAATTTTGGCAACTCAAGTTAATTACCATTTCTTACTTTCTTTCTTTTTTTACCCTAGGGTGTCAATTATACCGAATAGGCACTTACGTGAATTGTATCGCATTTACCCTCAGGTCAGACTTTCATCTTTGTCAAATTGTTTCTCTTCTGGCTGTTTTTTATTTATTTATTTTTTTTTTTTTTACCAATCTCTTCGCACCCTGATGACCACTTAATTTTTTTTTTTTTGGGGGGGGGGGCATTTTCAACAAACTCGCTTACAATATCACAGAGAGAGAGAGAGACAGACTGACAGACATACAGACAGACAGACAGAGAGATTTTGGTTGGGTTTTGTTTTACGGCATATCAACCCTTTTTGGGTCATTTAAAGCCGGTTGTAATAGTCACTAAATTAACCTGTTAGCTATACTTCATTTTCTATGTAAGTATTTTTTTCTTTACCAATTTAACTACAAACAGAAGCGCTCAAAATTTAGGTACGTAACATGTAGGCAAAAAAGGGTGGAGGTCTCTTCAGAAAAAAATACGTGATATTATAACACATTGACTATGTATTGGTACACATATGTACTATTATTATTATAACTAATGTACATAGTAGTACATATATGTTCCATTGCAAATATTTCACTTCCTTTTTTTAAACAATATTTAGAATATATACTTTCAAAGTAACATGGCAGTATCTACATATACTTCATAAAGTAGGTGGAAACAATGAACAATTATTTCATAACTAGAACTTTTATTTTAAAAAAAACTTATATAAAACAAAAATAGGAATCCATTCAACGCCATATATATATATATATATATATATATATATATATATATATATATATATATATACGTGCTCTCATATATATATATATATATATATATATATATATATATATATATATATATATATATGAGAGAGTACGTAAATAAACAGTGTTTATTTGATATGGCTTTTAGCCGACAATTTCTGTTTAGCCTTACATTTGAACATATATGCCCGCCTAAATTCATTAATTATAAACTAATTAAATTTCAAAAATTAGGTATGACTTCAATTAAGCATATATATATATATATATATATATATATATATAGGCAGTTTGGTATGTATGTGTCGACGTATAACTCCAAAGCGGGAGGTCACTCAGATTCGAAATCTTGCGTATACCTTAATACCTTCTAACTAAGAAACACGCAGAATTTGGTTATTGGTTTTTACTAATTAAGGGATATGATTAATTAATTAAACAAATATCAAACGATTTTCGGAAATTATCCTAAGCTGCTCCTGCTGCTTGGTGTATCAGCAGAAGATTGGCTGCTGCTTTTTTCAGCTACCCAAAGAAGAAGAATAAAAAGAAGAGAAAGAAAGAAGGAAAGAAAGAAAGAATATCAGCTGCTAGTCATTCAAAATGTCTATAACTATAACTAAATTTTAACGTAAAATAAAATTGTTTTGTTTTGTTTTTGTTTTTGTTTTTTTGTTTTTTTGTTTTGTCCAATCTTTAAAATATTTATTTGGTTAGAAAGAAAAGAAAATAATCTTTCTAAATATGTAGTTTGTATGAGTTTTTATCCATTGTATTATTTTTTACTGTGTGTTAAAAATATTTTGCTTTGGAGAGTCGATTATACGAAGTAAAATCATATTTCGTATGTTTTTCAGATTAACTTTTAACGTAAAATCAAATCTTTTTCCATATTCTTAAATTGTACATTCACTTAAATTAAATTGTTGTCAAGCACAAAAAATTGTAGAAAAATTAAAATTAACTCATCAAGCAATTAAAAACTGAATTTAAAATCGTCCCCAAATACTATTACTTTCAAACTGGATTTTCAGTGAAACTTTTCGTAAACAACAATATTCTATTTACAACAATGAAACTTGAATAAAGGTTATCCTTATCTTAAAAATGTTTGGCCCATTCAAAAGAAGAAACATTTTTTTTAAAACCCTGATAGAATTATCAGGGTTTAAAAAAAAAATGTTCTTCTTTTGAATTTTTTTTAATTCAGCTTATGGAAAAATTGAAAATTATGAACGAAAACAATGTTTACATTTTCGTACCGTTAAATCAACTGAAATTTAAAGTAACCAAAAACAAGTTATGACTATCTGCTTTTTTAATAATTTCTATGAATAATGAAAATATGTTTGAAATAGGGTTTTTTTTTTTTTGGGGGGGGTTGTTAGGCGAAATATCCCCCTTCTCCCCACCCCCGATTTTATGAAATCTGACAAAAATAAACAGATAAAAAACGATTTTTAATTTTTTTCTATAAAGATAAGAGTCTGAATAATTATATCAGAAGATTTTTATAAGTTTCTATACGGGATTCTTTTAGTATTATACTAAAGCTGAGTTAATCAACTTTTGCTTCCTAAAAGCTTTTTTACTATTTAGTTTAATGACACGAAAATTATACTAAATTATTCCTTACTTTTAGGATTGAATTATGTTTTTAAAAAATCTGTTTTAATTGGTTCTAATTAGTCGTAATTTTCAATTAAGTCAAAAACCGATCAATCTCTTGCTTTACTCTGTGTCTATCTCTTTCTTCCCCTCTATGTATCTCTTGACTACCTCCTCGTTATATAATGTTAGTTTTTCTGGAGTGGAGAGAGAGAGAGAGAGAGAGAGAGAGAGAGAGAGAGAGAGAGAGAGAGAGAGAGAGAGAGATTTGAAATGTATTTCTATGTTAAATTTCACAACCAGCAACCCGTAGCTTAAATGAGGTCAAACATTTCCTTTCTTAGAAAGCTAACAAAATGATTTTAAGGTTTTGTCCGGTCGTATTTTTTTTTTTAATTATTCGCTTTGCTAACTCTCTTTTCCCTGATCTCAATTATCGACTCAGAGCTGAATGGGTGACCCAATGGGTCACATTTTGTCTAGTATATATATATATATTATATATATATATATATATATATATATATTAGGTACCCCCAATTTTCCCTGTGAAATTTAACACAATGAAACTTGCATAAAGGTTAATGTTGAATTTTTGTCCATTCTAAAGAAGAAACATTAAACAAACTCTGATGATTTTTTTTTAATTACAACTTACAAAAATAATGAAAATTATAAACGAAAAACGATGTTTACATTTTTGCACCGTTAAATCAATTGAAATTTAATGTACCCAAAAATAAATTATGACTAGAGGCTTTTTTTTTTTAATTCTATGAAATATCAATTTCACGAAAATTTCCATAATTACTTACTTTTTAATGAAAATATGCGTGAAATAGGTTTTTCCTAAAATATATTAGGGGAAATATTTTATTTTATGAAATATGAAAAAATGAGCCGACAACAAACGATTTTTACTTTTTTTTCTATAAAGATAAGCGTCTGAATAATTAAATCAGAAGATTTTTATAAGTTTCTATGCGAGAGTTTTTTTTTAGTAAAAGGACCATGAATACAGAATTCTGCTAAAAAAATATCAATAAAGAAATTGACCCTGTTGTAAAAAAGGGAGTGTCTTACTTATTTTTCAAGATAACAGTGGGTAATTTTTCCTCAATCGGATAATTTGATCTTTGAATTAACTGTTTTTCTTACTAACAACTCTTTATGTTCGTTATTTTTTTGCGAGATTAAAAAAAATAAAAAAATATTAACGTTTCTATCTTCAATATGGCCTAAACTGATCATGTGACGTATTTTGGTGGTACCTAATATATATATATATATATATATATATATATATATATATATATACGTATCAACACGTAACTCAGTCAATTTACAATTGCCGTGCACGTGTTGGTATTATATCATACTACACAGGCGTAGTAAATTGTTGGGCCACTACGTGTACCAGCAATACTTTCAAAACTGATGCAATAAAGAAAATCTGGTAACATCAGTGAGGAGAAACTGTCATTTGAGAAAACGTAAGCAACGTGTTAATTCATTAGAATAAAAAAAATACTTACCGAAATATCTTTGCGACGAGACGAAATGAATTTGCGGTTTCGTGCTGTAAAAACAAAACAAAAGAACAAACGAATATATTGTTAGGAGTTTCGGTCTTACGTAATTACAATTATACGAGGAATGCTCCGTAAGTAAAGCCTTTTATTTCTACTTAGGGGAAACTACAACAAATACAGGGTGCAAAATAACACCGTTGGATAGAGCAAGTTTTCAGCTACAAAACACTACTTTTATCCTGTTATTTCTAATTGCTACGCATTTTTGTGTTCGTAAAAACGGTACTAACGGCAACTGACCTGGTAAACGCTCATAAGGTCATTAATCATCAACAACCTTGAGCACCTTTTTGATCTCCATCTTTCTAACACACGTGGGCATGCCTACAAAGTCAGAAAACAGCATAGCTCACATGACTTTCGGAAACATTTTTTCACGCTCAGAATTGCAGAGACATGGAATTAACTGCCCGTGTCTGTTGTAGGCAGCCGAAGCACTGAATCTTTCAAAGCCTCCATGCTTCCTGTAGTCCGCCGACACTATACCTGATGCCACTCTCCACATACATATGCACACACGCGCACACATACATGCATATTACTACTGTAAACTGTTCATGTTCCTAACACTAATACATTATTCTGTGTACTTGACATGAGACTTTGATGAGTTGTGGTGCACCCGAGCACTGTACACAATAAATTCCATTATTATTATTTAATAGATCGCACGATATAATATCATTAGATTATGTATAAAAAGCACTACATTTCACGGAAATACCAGAAACCTTTCAGACGCTAGTGTTAGGGTTAAGGTATGGGTAAGGGTTAGTGTTAGGTTTAGACTACTTCGGGAGATTCCGACATCTAATACTATTTATACGTAAAATGTGATTCTAATGATATTATCTCTTGTGCGCTATTGTACATTTGTACGAAAAAAACCTGTTGTAGTTCTTGGTACCAACACTATCCGAATAAAAAGCGTTCTAGGTTGAGTGGTTGGATTTTACGGCATGTCAACCCTTGTTGGGTTATTTTATGCCGAAGATATTGTTTTATTCATTCTTGATGGATACTTAAATTTTCTTAAAACTCAATTTTAAAAACAAATTTATTTACACATTTTTTTTCTATTTAACCCATAGATGTGACCCTAACAGGTACTACCGCTGTAAAACGTTCTGTGTTATTGGAACAATGTATATATATATCCCACAAGAAGGTAGTTATACGGCAACTTGCCCCCTATCACGTCCAGTAAAGACCTACATTGACCAGCTAATTACGGATACTGGATGCTATATAGAGGACCTCCTGAGGGTGATGAATGATATGGACAGTTGGCGAGGGATTGTCATGAATATCCGTGCTACTTGCGCGACCTTATGATGATGATTATATATGAAAGTATATAAAAAATGGAAAATGGAATAAAATCCGACAGTATAAGGTATAAATAAAGAAAAACAATAATATATATTGTGCTAACAAGCGCCCGTTTCAAGTCTTACCGGGTTTATATATATATATATATATATATATATATATATATATATATATATATATATATATATATTATATATATATATATATATATATATATATATATATATTATATATATATATATATATATATATATATATATATATATATATATATATATATATATATATATATACTATATATATATATATATATATATATATATATATATATATATATATATATTATATATATATATATATATATATATATATATATATATATATATATATATATATATATATATATATATATATATATATATATATATATACTATATATATATATATATATATATATATATATATATATATATATATATATATAATATATATATATATATAATATATATATATATATATATATATATAATATATATATATATATATATATATATATATATATATATATATATATATATATATATATATATATATATATATATATATATATATATATATATATATATATATATATATATATATATTATATATATATATATATATATATATATATATATATTATATATATATATATATATATATATATATATATATATATATATATATATATATATATATATATATATATATATATATATATATATATATATATATATATTATATATATATATATATATATATATATATATATATATATATATATATATATATATATATATATATATATATATATATATATATATATATATATATATATATATATATATATATATATATATATATATATATATATATATATATATATATATATATATATATATATATATATATATATATATATATATATATATATATATATATATATATATATATATATATATATATATATATATATATATATATATATATATATATATATATATATATATATATATATATATATATATATATATATATATAATATATATATATATATATATATATATATATATATATATATATATATATATATATATATATATATATATATATATATATATATATATATATATATATATATAGCAATTACAATGCGAATATCGCATAAATTCGATAATTATAGAAGATAATAATGACAAGTGAATATCGCAAAGAATTACTCGGTGTGTAGAATATCGTACAGACTGTTTCAACTTTATTAAGTCTCATCAGCGATATATACTAACGATTTCCCTCCGACAGAAATCGAAACCGGGACTTCAGCAGGATAGTTAGACAATATACTGTTTCAGCCACGATACAGCACCGAGAAATATATATATATATTATTAAGGCGCGGGATGTGGAGGTTGTTGTCGTACGAAGTGGACTCGGTGGCTCAAGTTTGGATCCTGGACGTGGGTGTTTGCATTTCACATAGTGCTAATACCTTTGGGAAAGCCATGAATCCAGCTATTTTCTCTCCAGCTATAGGTAAATCAAAGGGCAAATGGGCTCTTTAACTTTGGTAGGCACCCAATCTAGGAGAAGGAAAACCGAGTTGAAACCTGTTAAACTTCTCTTATGAAATTGACCTTGTGGCGTACCCTACTTGTGCGGAGATGTTGGTAAAACAGATGTTATCTGAAATTTAAATGCATGAAAACACGCACGCTCACATACAGGTAAAAAAACACAAACGCGTTCACACACACACACACACACACACACACACGGATGCACACAAATACACGCGTACACATGCACATACATGCACAAGCACATGCATCTCACACAGACACATAGACAAACACGTACGCATATAAACAAATACGCCCACATATACACACATGCGCGTGCGCACATAAACACGCACGCACACATGTAGACAAAAAAAATCACCATAAAATGTAAAATCAACTCCATGGTGTACGTATTTACCCAACCCCTCCACACAAGCTGTATGTGACACAAGATCATTTTTTAAGCGGAGTTCAGCAAGTTTGAATTCAGAGTTTTCCGTCACCTTGGCCCGTTTCCATACCATGGTTAAAGAATCCAGTCTGACCAGCTATTTACCCATAGCTGGAGGGAGGATAGTTGGATTCATGCATTTCCTAAGGCATTAGCGCCACGTGCACGGCAACTAGCATTGATGTAAAGTAAGGGTCCAGTCTAGCAATATATTTATCTTGTAAATGGACGCAAACTTAACGTAATGGTTATTGTCATATGATATTGAATCGGCAAACCGGTTATTAGTGCTATGAGAAATGCAAGCAGAAGCTGTTTGCATGCTTCCAGGATTTGAACTCGGATCACCGTGTCCATTTCCTACAACGATAACCACTACGCAACGAAGTATAATATAAAAGTCGAAACATGAAATATTATATAGAATTCAGTAAGCCCACAAGCCTCAATTTCTAAGTAGTCACCTATCTAAGTACTGGACAGACACCTCGCTGCTTAACTTTAGTGATCTTACGTGAACGGGTTCTTTAAGCAGGACTTTAAAAAAAGACTAAATGTAACTTGGATTTTAAAAGAAAGAAATTACGAACCACCCAGTGAGGATCAAACTCAATATTCAGTAGTTTTATTTAATACGCTTTTCTTAAAGTCCACGAGGTGCGCATAAAAATGTAAGCGTGACTTAGATTCTGCATAAGATCGTAAGAATGGCCCACCTAGTGAGGTTCGAACCACTAGTCAGCTTGCTATTCATTATTCCACAGAGAGTGTTATCTTATCGATCTCGGGGGAGTCCCCGTGGTGTGGTGGCTAACGTGCTGGACTGCAACATCGTTGTTAGCGAGTTCTAATTCTAGTCACGCTATTACGTTCCCTTTCAAGATTCACGTGAAAAACACGAAGCCCCTCATTCTTCCATTCCAGCTATGGGTTAAATAGACTACTACTGTTCTTCACTCAAACCAAATCGATTTTCTGGCTGATATGAGGTATTTTAGGCGCAATATTTATCAATTTTCCCTTGCATTAATCTAAATGTAAGGGAAGTAACTCTCTTTTTTTTTACTAGTATTTTCAACTTAGCTGCTTTTTTTAACGCGACTCACTCGGGTGATTATTTGTAAAATAAACAAATTAAATAAACTACGAGTAAAAGAGGGAAAATACATTTCAAAATCAATTGTAATAATTATTAACAATGCTTCATCTAAAAATATCAATAAATAAATGAGTTTTCACGAGTTATTAAACATTTACGACTGGATTGTAAAATTAGTTATTCCTAAAAGTGTGTTTATATTTATATTAATGTATTACTTAAAAAGTCCAGATATGAATAACTCAGTAACCACGATATATATATATTTACGGCTGGTCTTGTTTTACGGCATATAAACCCTTTTCGGGTCATTTAATTAATGCCAAATAGAGTCATTTTAATAAACAGAGGACTAAGGTTACTTATAGTACCTGCTATTGCTTATAGTGATTTAAAAATTAAGTATTAAACAGGCTCATTGCTGCTTAATCGACGATTTAGCAATGCTTTCAGCGTGACTTGACCGTAATATATATATATATATATATATATATATATATATATGATCAACCCCTACACATGAAAAGAATGCGACACAAAGTCGATTTCTTAAGCGGGGTTTAACAGGTTTTAATTCAATGATTTCCTGTTCCTAGACTGATTGCCTACACCAGGTTAAAGAGCCCAGTCTGCCCTAATATTTATCTAGCTGGAGGGAGAATAGTTGGATGCATATCTTTCCCAAGGGTATTAGTCCTATGTGGAATGAAAACTATCTCGTCCTGGATTTGAACTCTGGTCACCCTGTCCATTTTCCTACGACAATAACCATGACATCACACGCCTCCACGCTGAGTAACCGCCAGAAGCCACATTTAAAGGTAATGTTCATGTTCACGTTTTGTTTTTGAGAGACAATCCCCATTTTTGTTCTTTTCCTTCGAAATGATCCAAAATAATTACAAATTATCTATAAGCTGGGCCTGTAGAATACACCGACTGCGCCTCTGCACCCCTCCCCAAATGGGCCACCTGTTGACCGTGGGTGACGACCTATGATACTAATAGACGGAATCCTGGTGACTGAGAACATCATGACATCTAACACACCACTTTAGCCAAACTTAAGCTATACGCACCAGTCGGAAAGGCCCCCTCTGATCAATCGGCTAGTCATGTCAAGCTCCAGCATCTATATGATTGTCCCGACCTTATTGTTCTTATGACAAACCCCCAACCCTTTTTTATCATATATGTACTAGAAGGCGGTGGTTGAGAATCTTAGTGTCCTGGGTATTACGTTAAACTGCATTTAGTGGTGAGGTTCCTACTCTGGAGATATGAGGGTGCAGAGTACACATTCATTGTAATTATTTCCAGATCCTCTCAGTCTGGAAGTGGTAGTACCCGTTAGGGTTCCATCTATATATTAAATAGATAAAAAAATGAATTTGAAAAAAAAGTGTTTAAAAATGAATTTTTTTAAAAATTGAAAACCAAACAAGAATAAATTAAATAAAACCATCTTCGGCATAAAATAACCCAACAAGGGTTGACATGCCGTAAAATCCAACGAACGAACTAAGCCAAATTATCAGAGTAAAATTTTACTATTTAAGAGATCTGTTGTTGGTCCATTCGTTGAAAAATGGTTATATATCCCAACATATTTTCCCTATTACTTAAGGGGTTAAAACAACTGGAAAACGCCCTCCATCCCCATATTTTCTGTGATATTATACAGTTTTGGTTAGACTTGGTTTGGTTTCTTTGTTTAATGGCATATCAACCTTCGTGGTTTACTTAATGCCAAAGCCATCCCTGTAAAAAAAAACAATATTGGTACTATTTAACCCATAACTGGTGGATCAGAGTTTTTATACCTTATAGAATACAATTCTATATTAAGATAAGAATAAACATGCGTACACATTTCTTTTCCCAAACTTAAGGAAAAGAAATTAAAACAAACACATGAACACAATCCTTTTCCTAAACTTAAGGAAAAGTGATTAAAACAAATGTTTACATAAAAATCAGAATCGATTGGCTAGGTTAGCATTGTTCTCTACTACGTCCGCGCATTCGCGCTCAAAAAATTAATTACTTTTTGATCCACCTGTTAATTATAAAAGACAGAGAAGAAATCAACCATTACACAGATCTCGTCTCGCTGTCAGACAGTTACCATCTCCACACCGGATGATCACACAGAATTCATCTCGCCGTCAGATAGAACACGACCAAGAAACAGATGTCCGAACGAACGATTTCACTAACACCACTAACTCCTACTACTACAATTCATTCATACCACTTTGTTCAACATCAGGAATCCGTTTCAGCAGGTCGTATATACAAAATTAATTCTCATTTCTAGCACACGTCTATTCGAACTTTTCAACTACCTAAACATTTTACATTTACCATTACACATACCTTGACGAATTTTCCTAAACTCTACACACGAACTTTTACATTTTACATTACACATTTCTTAGCAAACCTTTCCACATCATATCTACACTATTTCTTTTGAACATTCAATTTTGTTAATTATTGCAAATTTATTCTATGAATAAATTTATTTGTTACCATTAATCACATGCATTTGTTTTATCATTTCTCCGTATTTTCTACCTAAACTGTCATATTTTTATTCGTCATTTTAATATTATTTGCAACCTCAACAACAAGGCCTCTACAACCTTTCCTAAGCGTACTAGTCCGAAAGTGAACCTAGCAGTGCGACTGGAGATCGAATTTGCTTACTACGATGTTGCAGTCTAGCACGTTAACCACTACACAATGGGAATATACACTAGACCTATTTCGGTACTAATGTAGAAGAGCGCGCAAGAGATAATATCATTAAATTATGTATAAAAAGCATTACATTTCATTACATTTCACGGAAATACCTGAAACCATTGAGACACTTGGATTAGGGTTAGGATAAAGGTTAGGGTTAGGGTTAGTGGTTAGTGTTTTAGTGTTAAGGTTAGTGTTAGGGTAAGTGTTAGGGTTTTAGTGTTAAGGTACTTCGGGTGTTTCCGTATTCTAATGCTATTTATACGTAAAATGTGTATTCTAATCTTGCGCGCTATTTTGCATTTGTACCTCTATTTCAAAATATATTGATTTCAGCTCGAACATCAAATTGAGCAGTACGAATGGCATTTGTTAAATCGTCGCCATAGAATTAAATCAAAATATTATAATCAGTTAAAACAAAATGATAAAACATTTTAAATACTTTCAAACATTTTGCTTTAGAAAAGATCAAATGATGGCCATAATTTTTGTTTTACAAGGCATTCAACATTGAATGAAAAAATAACTCTTATTACGTACATCAATGAATCAAACGGTCGAAATAAACTTCACTCGACGCGAAAATTAAAGTAATGAAATATTTACAAAACTTATTAAATCTCTATGACATCACGAGTGACGTCATTATAAATTATAGAATTGATTACGTCATTAATAGTTAGCATCTAGCCTAAATCTTTTTGGTTTGTTTTTTTTCAACTTAAAAATATTATTATTAAAATCTTTTTGGGGGAATCATTTTGATTTTTCGGGCTGTTGTCCTCATTTTTATTGTGGTATGTATAATAAAGATGAGGACAACAGTCCGAAAAATCAAAATTATTCACATCAAGCCTCATCTAAAAAAAAAAAAAAATAAAAAAAAAGACAAATAAAATCTTTTTTTTTTTTTTTTTTCTAAACTAAAACAATGTGGGCTCTTCAAGACTTTGGCGATAGCATTTGCATAATAATAATAATAATAATAATAATAATAATAATAATAATAATAATAGTCTCTAGGACTTCGAGATAAAGACAGATGACCTTATCCCAGCCAGGAGACCAGACCTAGTGTTGATTAACACAAAAAAAGAAAAAAGAAGAAAAAGAAAAAAAAGAAAAAAGAAAAAGAAAAAGAGAACGTGTCAACAGGTAGACTTTGCGGTTCCAGCAGATCACAGGGTGAAGTTGAAGAAAAACGAAAAGATGGACAAATATCTGGACCTAGACAGAGAATTGAAAAAAGCTGTGGAATATGAGGGTCAAAGTGATACCAATTGTAGTGGGTGCACTTGGAACGGTCAAAAAAAAAACTTTGAAAAAAGACTGGAAGATATGGAAATCAGAATTGAGACCATCCAGAATACTGCACTCCTGCAATCGGCTAGAATATTTAGAAGAATCCTGATGAACTGAGGATACTTGTTGTCACTTAGACTCCAGTAAAATACCATCAGCTAACGCTGATGTGAAAAACTCGAAAAGAGTGATGATGATGATGATGATGATGATGATGATTTGGACCTTGCCCGAAAACTAAAAACGGTGGAACATTATGGTGAAAGTGATATCATTTGTAATTGGGGCCCTGGAACGGTCGCCAAGGGTTTGGAAAAAGATTGGAGGAATTGAAAATCAGAGAAAGAATCAAGGTTATCCAGACAAAAGCATTGTTAAGATCAGCTAGAATACGTAGGGGAGAGAGGCTGTTGAATTTGACAACCCAGCGAATCGCACTATCAAAAACTGTGCTGAATAACAGAAAAAAAAAACTACGCGTATATTTCAGATTCCATTGCCCAAGTTTAGAGTTGCCGACTAAAAATTAGAAAGACTAGCAAATATATGCACCCTCCGGATGCAAGTATTTAAGTTTTAATGTAATAAAATATTATATTGAATTAGAAAGGCTAATTAAACTAAATAAGAATGCAGATAAAAGGTTTGAAACAGAGGGGTATGATGGAAAAATAGAACAATTGAAACTTACTCTTCCATCACTCGTGTATTTCATTGCTAAATTTTCCTAATTAACTATTTAGTTAAAATAGGAAAGTAAATAATAAAATTACAGTTATTTCTTCTTGTCAATGGATTTCTTTTAAGATTTATCCCCGAGATTTTGCTCATATTTGTTAAAATAAAACCAAACAATTAGAAATCAATAATACTGAGCACATATTTATTAAAATCAATTTTTTAATATCAATATGCAAATTAGCCTTTCCATTCTCACTGTAAATCCTTATTTTGTTGTATATATAAAACCAACCAACCAACCAACCAAGCCAGGACACACTCTACCTATCGTAAAAGTTATTAGATAAAATTACGTTAAACCATACAACTGCCTGTAAATTATTTGTATTAAGAAGTTCCAAGAAGATATAATTCTTTACAAAGGATTATTATTAGTTACTTGAAGCAACTACACAAAAATGCAATGAAATGAACGCAATTCCCTAACCTTTCGACATTAAATATGATGATTGCATTTGTTAGCCACACAAGACCCCGTGGATCTGTGCAGAGGATTGGGTAATTTATGGAACGGCAAGGTTGTCGAAGAGAAGAGCAAAGTACTACACAACTTGGCATCAGAGTTGTCGCAGAAGTATCCAAGACGAGTCTGAAGACGGACTGCCCTAGAGAATCCAACTTTTGAATAAAAACTCTTCCTTCTCCTAGACTGGTTGCCCTACCAAAATCCATCTGCTTTACTATTTTACTCATAACTGGAGTAAGAAGAGAGTGATTCATTTCTTTCTCAAGGGAATTAACGAATTATTAGGTTTGTTGGATTCTATGGCATGTCAACTCTTGTTGGGTTATTTTATGCCGAAGACACATTGTTCTATTTATGCTTGATGGGTATTCAATTTTTTTTAAACTGAACTTTTTAACACATTTTTAAACTCATTTTTGCTATTTAACCCATAGACTGGCCCTAATAGGTGCTACCACTCCGGGTCAGGTAGACCTGGGAGTGATGGCGATGAAGGAGTACTCCACACTCCCCAGAGCTCCCGAATTGGAACCTCATCATTAGGTGCAGTTTAACATCCTACCCAGGACAATAAGACCCTCAGCCACTACCTTCTAGCACATATATGATAAAAAGGGTTGTCATGAGGGCAATAGGGTTGGGACAATTATATAGGTGCTAGGGCTTGACTTGACCATCCTATTGATCGGAGAGGGCCTCTCCGACCACCGACGGAACAATTTAATTACACATTTGTTTTTGTAACCACACCTTTGATGTGTCAGTTGTGAACATTTTTACCAAATCTACTAGGTATGTGCAAAAATATTAAGGGAGGTAATAAAGATTTTGGGGGGATTTCTTAATTTGAAAACAATTACCAAAATCAGGGGATTGTTCGATTTTAATGAAATTTTCAGCACTTTATTTATTGATGATATAATTTTATAATGAATAGCTTATTTCATTAAAACAAATACTTGAAAAAATGTTTTTATCAATTCAGAATGTTGGGCGTGGTCATTTGAATAAAACAAAATTCAGTTCCTAATTTTTACATTTATAAAAAGATCAAATTTTGTAAACCGCATAAAAAAACAAAAATGAAAAAATAAAAATTCAACACCCAAAAAGAGTTATTTGAAAATCTAAAAGTTATTTTCTTAAAACTCAAAAAAATTATTTTTGTAACGTGTTTTTTTTTTTTTTTTTTTTTTTTTTTGTAGTTTTAAAAACTTTATTTTCTGGCCTATTTTTATTAGCTTAAGAATTAATTGTGAAATTAAACGCCTGGAAGGTGGCACATGCTAATTTGCATATTGATATTAAAAATTTGATTTATGCACTCAATATTTTCACAATAAATTAAGATTTATTTCATCTATGTAAAAATATAAGTTTTAAAATGCCCAATTTGATGACATATTTTACGAATTTTTTATAGATTATTTCAACGGTTGTAGTTTTCGTTTACGGGAGATTTATAGTGTTATGAATTATTCCCCCTTTTACTTCAAAAACACTCTGGGTACAGCAAAATCTCTTCAAACCCGTGTGTCCTTATTGTGTTGTCATTTTCTGACGTTTTTTTTTTTTTTTTTTTTTGGCTACGAAGTGTAACTTTTGCTGATGAAATTTTGTACATGTAGTCCTTCGTAGATTTTGTTCCACCGAAAGCTTCTTTTTTTTTTAGATGAAAAACACGAAAAAAAATGAGTTATCTCCCTCAGATCTTTTGCACATACCTAAAATCTACTTGTGTAATACTCACGTTCTAGTAACACTGGAACCAAACAAATCCCTTTAATGCTGACATCATCAATATTGAATTCTTCAGTTGGGGATATTGTCTTCCTCGTCATCATCTTTCTTTTTATTTATTTTACTTTTTTCTTTTTTTTTTTTTCTTTATTTTTTGTTTCTTTTATTTTTTATTTTTACTTCTTTTTATTTTTCTTCTTTTTCTCATTTATTTTCATATAAATCCTTTTCTGACTCAGATGGCCACTTTGAAAAGTCTTTAGAAACTATTCGATCTCGCGAACAAATCCAAGAGTCTTTTTCCATATATGGTACTCGTGAAGAAGGTCGGAGAATGTACCGGTCGAAACATCATGGAAACAACCAATGAGTTTAGCAGTGTGAATAAATCTTCCCTTGTTAATGTCGTGTGGTCTTTGTTGATGGGCACCATATATTTTCCCAAATTAACAGATAGGGGTTCAATTCAGATGAAGAAGAACACAAAATCAATATTATTGCACAAACATATATTTAAAAATACAAAAGGTGTTGCAAACTTAATGGCGTTGCGGCCAGACTTATCTGTTGAAGTCCATCTTGGTTCTGGGACTGACTTGATAAAACGTTTAGGTGCAAGGACGCAGTACATGTGATTATAAAAGGAGTCAAATTGGGCACCAATCTACGGTAGTGCATTGATTGACCCCTTGCTGTCAAGGGTAGATAATTAATTACCTATTTTTTCACAGTAGTTGCTTCTCAAAATTTATATAGACAGTATCTCTAATTAGCCGTGTGTTTGTTTATTCGTGTGTAGTAGGAGACAAGTAGTCTGAATCTACTATAAAACCAATGAAGCTTAAGTTCCACGAACCCTTAACTCTTTGCCTATCTAATTTCCCCCCACGGCTATACCAAAGTGTATTACCTGTATGTTAGGATATTTCAAAGTTCACTATCTATTCACCTCAGAACTCATTCTGTTCAAATAAAGTTCTATCATTATTGTAATCTTAATCCTCCTGCTCAATTATAATGAATTAACCATCAGTTTTTCTATTTTTCTCCCAGTTGTGGGAGAGCTGCTGTGAGCAGTTTAAAGTCGGCAAAAAAGAGTTAATACTGCAGGGTCACCAGAAGTTATTTTACTTCACATTGCTTATAAATGTAGGTCCACAGTGTGAGAAAATAAAGTTGATACAATTCAATACAAAATAATAGCTAAAATATAGATGATTATTAAAATTGCGGGCCTTCCCTTAATATTTCAAGATTCAGGGTCCCGCGCTATATATGTCTATATACTGTTTGGAGTTTAGATACATGAATTCATGTTTTAAAACTAATAAGATCTTCACTGAGTAATCCACGTTTCGGTCAGACTGATATAAGCTTTAATTGTCTCTATAAAATATCCCTATAAAAACGTCATTGTGTGTAAAAAAAATAAATAAAAAGTCGTCGGGGTGGCCTAAAGTCGGTACAGCCAGACAGTGAGAGAATATATCCCCTTTTCATTAGCGCTAGACCAAGGAGATTGTTCTTGCGTCTGAGGTGGAGTGCAACACCTACCATCAGCTCCTTACTTTACCCTGTGCTTCTCATACGCTGCGTTGGCGGGAGCCGGTATCGGTCCAGGAACCTTGTAGTTCCTAGGCTGACCCTCTACCGACTGAGCTGAACCGGTCCCTAGTGTAAGCAAATTTATATGAAACTTGTGTTTTCTTGTGCGCATGCCACTTGTTTGTTTTGGGGGGTTTTGGGGGGGGGGTTATAGTTATGATGCTAAATAATAAAGAAAGAAATATGCGCGCTAAAATATTTCATCGCACTAAAAAGGCCGTGTACATTATTCTGTAATAGTGTGTAATCTCTTTATACAAAGAAGCAAGTCAAGGCCTAAGAAACGCTGATTTCCCCTTTTTAGCAAATGTTAATGATAATTGTAGTTAGTTCCCTTAGAACGGTACCCAAGGATTTGGAAAACAGGCTAGGGGAATTGGAAATCAGAGGAAGAATCGAGACCATCCAAACAACAGCATTGCTAAGATGGGCTAGAATACTCAGAAGAGTTCTGGATACCCGATGAGACTTTCTGTCACCCAGACTCAAGTGAAAGACCATTAGTTCATTAGAGCTGGTGTGAAAAACTCCAAAGAAGTATAATAATAATAATAATAATAATAATAATAATAATAATAATAATAATAAGACTTGCTGTCACACAGCCTCCAGTGAACCACTGGCTACGGCAGGTGGGAAAACCTCATAATAATAATAATAATAATAATAATAATAAGCAACAACAACAACAACACAATCTGCCTTACAATTAAATCGGGTTTTTAAATTTTCAAAATTTGAAAATAGAAACAGGTGCGTTTGGGGAACTGGGGGTGATATATCTTCAGGTTTCAGTGTAAACATATAGAACAAGAAAAAAAAATTAAAAAAACAAAAAACAAAAACAAAATACAAACAAATGTATACAAAACCTTAAAAAATATTTTTTCTAAAAATCCTGGGTTTTTTTTAATACTTAATTACTTAAGAGATAATTATTTCTGCTGTTATTTTCACATTAAACTTTATCTTTTAAAAAAATTTTTAATCCTCTTCCATATTTTTTCTAGTTTAATTTGTCAATTGCCAGGATTTCATACGGGGAAAAAAATCTGTGTAATATGAATAAGATCTAAAAATTTAAAAAAATTAAGACTCACTAAATCATTACTTATGCAGGTGTATATAAAAAATGAAATCCTTTTTTTCTTTTTTTTTTTTTTTAACGATTCCCGATTTCTTCCACGAGAATCAACCAGTTATGGTGCGAGTGAAAATATTCAGACTTTTGACAAACTATGGCGTCATTCGCGTTGCTAGTAGCAACCGCTACAACACGATAAATTATGATTTATCGACTAGTTGTGTCTTTCCTTAAGAATAAGTAAGCGTTATTTGTTCGTTCTTTATTTATTTGATTAAACTTCCTGTATGGAATAAGGAATGAGAATCTTTGGGGGGGAGGGGGTAGTATTACCGTGTGGTGGCAGCTCATGCGTCACGTCATTCAACTAGGGTCTTTCTTTTGGGAAAAGTGGAAATTTTTTTTTAAACATGGATTTTTCACAAAGCGTTTTTTTTTTCTTTCAGCGTTATTTTCTACCTCTGTCTCTTATTCTCGCTCTCTCTCTTGTTTTATCTTTTTTTTTTTTTTTTTTTTTTTTTTTGCTTAGTGTTTATCACGTACACAAGCTGATGTATACACACAAATCCACACATACACTCAAACACACCCACATGCATACAGACGTACACTCACAGCTATAAACTCAGCTCATGGCCTTCTGATAATAATAAAACAAAGCTTGGTAAAGTAAGTGTTTACGCCATGATCATTTGAATAAAATACATTATTTATTTTTATAAATATTGATAGCTTAATAATATAATCAACATTTTTGTTATTGAGAAATATTGTAAATGTTGCAAATTGTATTATACATCTTCTTTCTTTTCAGCTCCAATAATCAGAGCTGGTTTTTCAATATAACCCAGCAACTACAAAAGTTTAACCGGAATCAATCTATAAACAGCGATTTCGTTTCGCCAACAGGATGACGGCGTTTAGTTAAAAGAGTTCCTCTTTAAATGATTATGGTTTGTAAGAACATTACTGTTAGTTTCAACTTTATATAAACTAGTCGATATTTTGCAAACCAAAAATAAGGGGAGGGGGTTCAATCTTAAGTGATCTGAAAAAAAATCAGTAAGTTTTGAAATAAAATAACTGATGCATTATAAAATTAATTCATTGATAAATAAACACAGAAAATTTCATTAAAATCGGATAATTCTCTGATTTTTGGTAAATTCTTTTCAATCGTAAATTTATTTTGTGGAGATGACGTCCAAACACCAAGAAATATCCCTTATCGTTTTCTGCCCCCTTTCCCATCTCCTTCCATGGAGACGTCTTGGTCTATAATTTATAAGTCATTATTTAGTCTTTGCTTTGGTGATTATTGCGACATTCCTTATTGGAAACGTTGAAAAAGAAATGTGGCGACTTCGGACCTCATGTAGGTACATCAATCATCAGGGGACAGGCAGTGAGCGCACCGGCGGTCAAAACAGGACTAAAAAATACGGAACGAAATTGACTTACTCACCGTTTTGATATGCATCGAAACTTAAATCGTTTGTAATTCTTATTAAAAATATTACATTGTTGACGAAAAGAAGAAGGAAATTGATATCCAAAGAAAAAAAAGGGGAATTTCCTTCTCATTGTAAGTAAATTTTGAAGTATTTTTCTTTGTTCACAATTTTGCGGGGGTTTAAGTAAAAAAAACTGAAATAGTTGAAGAAATGAATTCAAGTCTCACTAGGTACCACCAATTTTACCCTATGAAATTTACCCCCCTATATTTAACACAATGAAACTTGCAAAGAAAATTAATATTTTCTTGAATTTTTTTTCCATTCGAAAGAAAAAACATTAAATAAACTCCTGATGATTTTTCTTTTAAATTTTCAGCTTACGGAAATAATGAGAATTATGATTGAAAAACAATGTTTTCATTTTTGCACTGTTAAATCAACTGAAATTTAACGTAGCTAAAAACAAGTTACGATAAGAGTTTTTTTTTTTTTTAATTCTATGAAAAATCAATTAATAGTCTGATTTTCACGAATATTTCCATAAATGTTTACCTTTGGATGTAAATATATCTGAAATAGTTTTTTTCTAAAATATATTAGGGGAAATATTTTTTTTACGAGGTTTATCACCCCCACCCCCCATTTTATTTTACGAGATAAAAAAAAATGACGCGTCAGAAAAATTTTGTACTTTTTTTCTATAAAGATAAGAGTCTGAATAACTATATCAATGAAATTGTATAACGTACAATGCTGTCGTTCTTTTTGGAAAAATTAATGAAAAAGTGCAAAAAAATGTCATAATATTAATATTTGAAAACTTTTTTTTGCTTTTGTAATGTACTATATTCTATTAAATTGTCAAAAAAAAAATTTTTTTTTTAAGAAATTAATTTTTAAGAGATTTTCAATATTTTGAGTGCTTTAAGCACTCAAAATATTGAAAATCTCTTAAAAATTAATTAATTTTTATCAATTAATTAATTATTAATTAATTTTTATTTTCTTCGTGAAATAAATTAAATTTTTTTTTTTCTGCGTGAAAAAAATCGAATTTTTCACGGATATTTAAATATATGAATTTTAGAATTCAGGTGAACTAAAAATTGGTCCGATCCACGCTATATTAATATTTTTAAAAGAATTTGTAATTTTTATTGTTGAATAGTAATCTGTGATTCTTAGAATATACGGAAGAGCAAAACTGACATATTTGTTTTGTTTTTATACAAAGAGACGAGACGCTTCTCAGTAACCAAAGTTTGTTTTTGTTAGCGTAAAAAATTATTTTATTTAACTTTTTCGACCAATTAGAATAAAAAGTAAGTATATATTGATTATTTTATCAGTTTTTCTCTTAGAAAAAAATATTCAAATTTTCATTTCATTTTTGATTTTAAAAATTAATACCAAAACCGATGAGATTTTTTTTTTAACATCAATTTCACTGTGAAATTTTAATATTAAATTTTTTTCAAGTTTTTATTCATTTTAATAGTAAATTTTAATATTAAAGTTTTTAAAGATTTTATTCATTTTAATAGTAAATTTTGGCTAAACTTGCAAATCGTTCGGAAAATTAAAACATATTACAGGGTGACCCAGAAAAAATAGAACCCAAATTATTTATTTAGTTTCCCATTAAACTAACCCTAACCCTAAACTCCTACCCCTAACCCTATGATTTAACGGTGTAAAAAAGAAAACACTATTTTTCGTTTATAATTTTCATTATTTTCCTAAGCTGAAATTTTTTTTTTAAATCATCAGGATTTTTAAAAATGTTTCTTCTTTCGAATGCACAAAAAATTTTCAAGATAATATTTCAAGATAAAAAAAAAAGAATATTTTAAAAATCGTTGAAAACAAATAATTGGTTATTGAATATGCACAAGAAAAAAATATGTCCATCTTGTATTTCCATACTTGTAGTAGTATAATCGTAAAAGGGAAATAAAATGTAACTTTTCTGTCTAAATTGCGGCCTTAAAATTACCCTTTCGCATGTAATACGGATAGGTTTATTTATTTTTCAAGATAACAATGTCATTTTTCCCAATCTGATAATTTGATCTTTGAATTAACTGTTTTTTTTTTTTGTAACAACCCTGTACGATCTTTAATTGTTTTTTACGAGATTTTTGATAAACAAAGTTTGGAAATATTTATTTTGGTTTTATTCAAGATGGCCTAAACTGATCACATGACCGAATTGGTGATCCCTAAGTCTCACTCAACTAATTGTCGTATACATAAAACAATATTTTTCCGAAACTATCGATTCTATGTGATGAAATAGCAATCACCAAATTAGAGGGGAACATTCACGCCTCGCAGAGGCAAGTAGGTAAAACTTGACTCACCTTACTTGTGGAAAATTTGCATCAATGTCGAAGTGAAATAACCTCTTAGGTCTGATAAAGTTAGTTACAGGAAATCAAATGTTAAATCAAGGAATACTTCCCAATCGACGATAATTGTCCGCCTCAAAACTAGCAGGTAACAAGGTATTTATAACCAATTGAACCAATAAAAAACGAGAATTAAATGTTAATATCAACAACAACAAATATAAAACACAGTTAAAGAATTCTTCGAGCTTTTGTTCCTTCCAAAAATTGCAGGTAAGTAAATGTTTCCATAGAATTTTTTCTGACATCTACATTGAACATCAATATATTTAAAACTATCTAAAAGCTAAAAGATTAAAATGGTAAGAGGAATTATGAGGTAGTAGGGAGCTCTTAAATCTCCCTGTGGCAGGCAAATAATTTCGGATGAATGAAGACAAAACACAGTTGGAAATTAAACAACATATATTGAACAAAAGGTACAAAAAAGATTGCTGCAAATTTGTGGCATTTGCGAACAGACTTATCTGCTGAGTTAAGGTAAAGTTGCGTTTGGTGAATCTCTCGCTATTTGCTGGTAAAGAAGCGCTAGAAAACTGTTCTACTTGCTTGTTGATAAGAGATCGCTTGGTTCTTGCGTCTCTCCTGCTTGAATCTCATTCGACAAGTGAAAGGCCCCTTGATGGGCAAAATGTTGGGAGCGCTTATTTTAGCGACTCGCCCGGTTAACAGTCCTTTGATAAGTGAAGGGGTTTAAAATTGGCGCCAACATCGTGTATTGGCTATTCACCCTCTGGTGGCAGAGGGAGATAATTCTACTATCATTTTTCTGATAATGGTTGTTGACAAGCAATCTGGGATTATCTAAAAAGTAATTGCTTCTTTTAAAAAAGTAGTTGTGCAATTAATTCTGTGGTACAAACAAACTTTAAAATTCATCTTGTTAGGTTTAGGGTTGGGGTTAGGGTTACAATTTTATGTTTTAACACTTTGACTTTGTCAGTAAAAAATAGCAATAGCAATGTTCCACCTTAGAATAAGAGCATGTATCCCTGCCCTGAAAAATTCTGTTGACTGTTCTTTGAGCCACTTCTTCATTAAAGATTTCACTTTCTCGTCACTGGAATAATGTTTGCCTCACAACATCATTCCAGTGATGAGGAAGTGAAATCTATAGTGAAGAAGTTGCTCAAAAAACAGTCAACAGAATTGAGAGGAATGGTGACTATGTGGAGAAGTAGGAGAACCAGCTTCATTTTGATGTATGATAGATGTTCCTGTGTTGGTAACAAAATGGCGTTACTTTTTGACTCACCCTCTTGGTTTAATAATATTTTCTCATCTCTTGCTAGTAAAATTAAATTTATATCCACCTTGAAATATTTAAGTCTCATGAATATCTACATGATTATTTTAGAATTAAATAAATTGTTATCAGAAAATAAAGAATAAGAGACTTTATTAAACTTATAGACCACAGAATATTTGTAAAACATTTTGATTGTATTTGGGAGACAGAAAAGAATTCCCTAAACAAAAGATATTAATTTTCACAAAAGGGAATATTGAAAAAATATAACACAATTTGGTGAGGTGAAATGTGCTGGTCTTCACTCTCTTACAATTAACTAGGATTAATCCAGCACCCTACAAGGGTAGAATGTTGGATTCCCCATAGGAAGCAAAAACTGTTTTGATTCTTTCAGGTCCCTTCAGGAGCGCCATGCAAATAACCAAACCTTTATATCTTTTAACTATCTTACAATTAACTTGATAAAATTTTCATAGAT
The DNA here is from genome assembly GCA_023376005.1 of Doryteuthis pealeii. NCBI lineage: Eukaryota > Metazoa > Mollusca > Cephalopoda > Myopsida > Loliginidae > Doryteuthis > Doryteuthis pealeii. The sequence goes on along the minus strand of CM042158.1, from coordinate 23,250,454 downwards.
AGTTTTTTTCCTAAAAAATTTTTTTTAACAGTCCAAAATTTTTGATAGCATTAACTTTCATGCAATATTTTTTCCCTCTTTATTCAAGGATAAATTCATGACTCTTTCAAAAAATTCAGTTTATCTCTTTTATCTTACAATTGATTTAATAAAATGTTGATGAATAATTTTTTTCCACTAAGTAATCTTTTCATATATCTGCTAATCAATGAATGAATAAGTAAAGGTTTTCTTATTATAAGATCCTGTATAATCTAAGAAAATATTTGTTTTACATTTATAAATAAAATATTATATATAATTGAATATATTGAAATATATGATTTTTTATAAACTTATAGTTTTCTCTTGTTTTATTGATTACAGATTTTTAACCCAGATGAAATAATTCCCGGAATCTGGGTACAGTATTTTCTTGGTGACCTGGTATTTAAAAAAAAACATGTAAGCGACGTAAGTGAACACATACTGGCAAAAGAATATACTTGAGAAATACGAAGTAGTATTCTTTCATGGAGATTAGATTGGTGGAGTTTGTCTAAACACAGCAGAAAAATCCTATTTTTATGAAATCTCTGATCCTTTCTTTTCTGATGTCCAATTTTTTTTAAATCATGCAAATGCACAAAGAAGATAACCTACATTCTTGTGAAGTGTGTGACTCTTCTTTTACACAAAAATCAGATTTGGTGATACATATGCACACGCATACAGGAGAGAAGCCACATTCTTGTGAAGTGTGTGGCTCTTCCTTTTCACAAAAGTCACATTTGAGGATGCATGTGCGAACACACACAGGAGAGAAGCCACATTCTTGTGAAGTGTGTGGCTCTTCATTTTCACGAAAATCACATTTGGTGATGCATATGCGAACACACACAGGAGAGAAGCCATATTCTTGTGAAGTGTGTGGCTCATCCTTTTCACGAAAATCAAATTTGGTGACACATATGCGAACACACACAGGAGAGAAGCCATTTTCTTGTGAAGTGTGTGACGCTACCTTTTCACGCAAATTAGATTTGGAGATGCATATGCGAACACACACAGGAGAGAAGCCATATTCTTGTGAAGTGTGTGGGTCTTCCTTTTCACAAAAATCAAATTTGAGCATACATATGCGAACACATACAGGAGAGAAGCCATATTCTTGTGAAGTGTGTGACTCTACTTTTTCACTAAAGTCAAATTTGGAGGTACATATGCAAACACACACAGGAGAGAAACCACATTCTTGTGAAGTGTGTGATTCTTCTTTTTCAGATAAATCAGCTTTAAAGAGGCATATGCGAACACACACAGGAGAGAAGCCATATTCTTGTGAAGTGTGTAACTCATCTTTTTCACAAACATCAAATTTGCGAATGCATATGCAAGTACACACAGGAGAGAAGCCACATTCTTGTGAAGTGTGTGGCTCTTCCTTTTCACGGAAAGCTCATTTAGTGAGGCATATGCAAAAACACACATTGTTATTGTCTGAAGGACAATAAGATATAGCCTGTCTTCAAATTTGCTTTAGAGGTGTTGGAAATTCCACTATAAGAATTAAATGTTGTTTCAGCTTCAGTAGCTGAAACTGCTTTACTTTAAATATACACTCCTACATTTGGGGCGCTGGTGGTTGTCGTCAGTGATGTAATCCGCGGGGTTCATTGGGAAGTTTCAGGTCTTCCAACATCAGACTTCCCTCGCCCTGCTGTCCCTAGCAGAGGTGATCAAACTCTGGTACAACCACCAACAATAGACGCTATGTGACATTTGACAAAAATATTTTTATTTTTTTGGACGGTTGTAGAACTCTATCCCATTTAAATACAAAGCACCACACATCTGATTGTTTGTTAGTAATAGCCAATCAGATGAGCGGTACCCCATATTTAAATGGGATACGTGGCCAGAAACACTTTTCTCTGTACGGATTACGAGGTTTAGATGATTAAGTAAGTCAACCCTTCTTTAATAATGATAAGAGAGGAATGATTTTTGTGAGAGATTTTAATTCTTTCCTATATTGTTTAATTTTTCCCTCTCTTCGGTTTTCTTTGCCTGCCTCCCTACTTTTCCTCTCCTCATATCCATATCATTATAATATGTTAGGGGGGCTTCATTGATGTCTCTAAAATAGGTGAATATATACAAAGAAACCCAACAACGTGGTACCTAACAAAATACAGACTTTGTTGTCTGAGTACTTGTACATATAATACAGAAACTGTGGAAGAAAGAAGAGTTAATCTTGAGACTACTAAATGTAGAATAGAAGAGCCACTTTCGGTATAGATGGGGGTCAAGGCTTTAATGGACGAAGACACAACTTGTCTAGTGCATCTTTGTGGATGCCAGATCAAAGAGAGATAGCTTCCTGGGCTGAGTTTAAATAGCTAGAAAGTAAATGCCATCTAGTGGCAATTCCTGGTGGCAAGGAAAGATAACCCCTTTTCCACGCAGCTCCATCATAATGTTACATAAGCAAATGTAGATATCTCCCGATTCACTAATTTAGCAATTCAATTCACACACACACACGCAATATAAAAAAGATACACACACTCGCCAACAAAACAAACATAAGTGGCAGACGCCAAATCGGAAGTTTACTCCATTGTGGCCCAAAACAGAATGACCAATTTAGCACGTGTCTGCGCATGGGCTCCGATCTAGAGTTTTTTTGAAAATCAGTTCCTAACATTAAAGAAAATAAAATTTGTAAATAAAATTCCCATTTTCATCCAATGAAAGGGATTCCCAGGTGAAATGAAAATGACTTCAACCAATCCGATTTTTGGTCGCGGCATTCTATTTAAAGCCAGCTGTGAAAAGCCAACAACACAGATGTCCAGGCGTCAGCGTCGAACACACCAAAACGGCTTGCGAGCGAAAATTCATCACAAGGCAGCGAACATACATCACAAGTTGAACTTACCTCTACCTCCCAACCCCTGCTCTCATCGATCATCAACTTAAAGGGGCAAACATCATTCAGCAATACCAAAACGCCTACTACCATACATTCACAATATTCTGCCTACATCACCACCCCACTACCACAGCCAAGCTGGACATTTTATGGACTTACTATTCACCTTTAAATATCACCAAAAATCAGACTTTTTCTCTCTTAAATTCATTTCAGCTTTTCGTGCGATACACATCCTGGACATTTTACGGACACTTTTAACTATCGCCAAAATTCAGACTTTTTCTCTCTTGAATTCATTTCAAGTTTTCGTTGTTTTCATGTTACTTTTCCAATACAATTTTGAAACTTAAATCTGTGTTTGTTTTTCCTTGCCACCATACGCTTGCTACTAATCCTGTTTACTACATCTGATGTCAGAAGCGTGCGGCAGGGAAAATGGATTACTCAAAATACACACGCGCCGAATTATTCGACCTCATAGGAAAGCATAAAATAGCTCTACTACAATTAAAATGCAACCCGGTACGCCCCGACGATTGCTGAGGCGCAAATGGAAATCGAAGATATGGTAGCTGCTCTTAGCATGGCCCCCACAACAACACCAAATCCGACACATATCAATGCATCACATGGACTCATGATGTGTCAACAGACTCTGCGCGATTGCATGAGGAATATAAAGTGCTTCAACCCGGGAAACGATGCACATCATTTTATTACAGACCTCAACCAGGCTTATACTATTAACGTGAAGCCGGAACTGGCCGACTACCCCGAAATGGACGGAGAATTCTTAAAGATCGCCAAACAATTACTCGACCGCGGCATCTTTCAACAAATGTTGGATTCCCAACACGACACATCCACGTTTGAGCAGTTGAAATCTTATCTAATTGGGACACACGGGAACCAAATATCCAACTTTCAACATCTCAGTCGAGCCTGGAACTTACGGCGACAAGACAACGAGAGGCTGGACAGCTCAAAATACCATTAGAGAGGCGGCCGTTCATGTAAAAAGCAGGTTTAAGAGGGATAACAGTAGGGAGATGACCGTGGATACAGCATTCTCACTAGTCGGAGCAATGTTAATGAGTGAAAATATCAAGGCTTGGACACCCAATGTCTACCCTCATCTCGTGAAAATGATAGACAATCACTACACTGCAGGTGGAATAGCGAGCGAGGCCCAACGGTACCTCAACCGCGGCATCAAAACCGACGACACTACCAGTCACGACACCAATGCATATTACAACAACTCGCAACGGCCGAAACAGTCCAATGACAGGCCTGAACAACAAGCAGTGAAAACATTCAGACAGCCCGCTCAGAAAAATTATAATACAGCATACAATGGTAGACACCCACCCAACCAAAAACACAGCGACATGACTCGAGGTACACCAATTTGCAGGAACTTCATAAGAGGCTTCAAATGCTTTCAGGGGGCATAACTGCCCATATCGACATCCACCTACAGCTCAAGTACACGTTGCAGCAACAGAAGAAGCGTCACACCCCAACGTTACACAAACTAACGACACGGATTTTCAGTACAGACCGGATGAGATGTGATGGCTTGTACGCCGGTCCACCCCGCTCATCATCACATATTTAATCTCCAGTGACATTCCATGCAACAATCCCCGTTCGTTAAAACGACATTCACTATCAAAGGAAACACCTTCACGGACACAGCAATGTTAGACTCTGGTTGCTCAACTTGTATCATACCAGTCTCCCGATTGCCAGAGGATTTCAGGAAGCACATGTTACACTCAGATACGATCGTGAAGGGTATAAATGGTAATATTACCACCTTGGGCGAACTAGACTGTGACGTCACCTTTGGTGACCAAAACTCTCCCGCCTTCAAGGGAATCAATATACCTATCACAGAGGCCGCCGCACCGATACTAATTGGACAAAATGTCCTCAGCCACAGCTCCATCAACTCTTACACGATCAACAACCAGGATGCAACTATCAAGTTTAGACGAACAATCGCATCTAGTTATACAACACAAACAGTCCCACTAATACCAGCACACAAACACGCTACCACACCCAACTACAACCTGGCATATGGGGCCCAGACCACCATCGACAAGAACCAACCCACCAGGAGACCAGGACCCGACATCCAGACACTGGATCAAAAACTAAGCTGGTTAAAGCAGAACATGGGATTCTCACTACCGAATTACCCAAATCGTGATGAACTAGAGACCACGGCAAACCTACTTATCCATTACATCGACATCATTGGTACCGAATATAGCAAGAAGGGCACGTTCACCTGAGCCGTTCGCATACCAATTAACGGTCAATCACGGGCACAGAAGCAGCACCCAGTTACGCAGGCCCTGGAAGCAGACATCAATGCAGAGATAAGGCGCATGGCCGCTGAAGGGGTCATTGAGAGCTGCATTGATCCCTAGGGCTTCAATAGCCCAGTGTTCGCTGTACGCAAGAAGAACGGATCGATCCGCGTAGTTGCCAATTTTAAGAGAACCCTCAACAAGGTACTGGTTGATATTGATCCATATCCAATACCAAGAATCGACCATTTATTTAATAAGATTGTCGAAGGCAACAGGTACTTTGCATCACTCGACCTCCGCAGCGGCTATTGGCAAATTGTTATCGACGAACGTGACCGCCACAAGATGGCGTTTACATGGAAGGGCCACTGCTATCAATATACGCGTCTGGCCTTTGGCCTTACGTCTGCTGGACAGATCTCTAGCTGCATAGCAGAGGCCCTGGCCACAGTCGCGTCCCGAGATAACATATCGTCATACATTGACGACAACTTGGTCCACACCCAGACCTTCAAGGAATATATAACTGCCCTTGAACAACTATTCATCGCACTTCGCAGATTCGGACTAAAGTTGAATCCCAACAAGTGTACATTCCTTGCATCACAGGCGAAATTCCTAGGACATTTAGTTAACAACGAAGGATTCAGGGCTGACCCTGAATACGTCCACGCTATCAGGGAAATGGAGCCCCCAACATCAAGGAAGGAATTGCAGGGCCTCATCGGTCGCTTGGTGTGGATCAGGCAATTTCTAGAGACCCGCCTCTATGAACGGATCAGGTCAGACATGTTCTTGAATCTCATGGCCCCCATACATGAACTTAACAAGACAAACAAACCATTCACATGGACAGACGAGGCGGATCGGGCTTTCAAAAAAATCAAGAGTTGACTTTCATCACCGCCCATCATATCGTTTCCGGACTTCTCTCGGCTCTTCACGCTTACCACGGATGCCAGAGACGTAGCGTGTGGAGCCATCTTAATGCAGGAGACCGACAACGGGAAAAAGACCATAATAGCGGTCGCCTCACACACTCTTAACCCCATGGAGCAAAACTGGTCCACCCTTGAACGGGAAGCCTACACCATAAAATGGGCAATAGCAAAATTTGATTACTTCCTACGTGGCTGCCCGTTCGTCATCTTCACCGATCACAGATCATTGACTTATCTGGACCAGCGCGAAATCAACAACGCTAAGATACAGCGATGGCAGGAAGAAATCTCATGCTACAAATTCATCTTGGAATATGTCGAGGGAGAATCAAACGTCTGGGCGGACATGTTCAGCAGAGGCTGTGGAAAAAAAACCCAGAAAACCCTGAGCGATCCTACCCCGGCAGGCAGGACATTTAAGCTGGACGGATCCAACCTTCGTATCTACGTTCCATCGTGGTGCCTCGATGAGGTGGACAGTTTACGACTCATCCCCAGGACCCACACGACACAGAATACCCACCACCACAAGCGCATCACGGACGCTTTCTTTACATACCACCTCAACTCCACCATTCCTATCGAAAGAAACTGTGATCACCTGGGCATCGCGGCCGAACAGCTGATCGATAGTGCACTCTCGAACATAATCAGAGTTCTCCAATCACCTGAATCAGGCAAAACACACACGGATCCAAGAGACCACAGAGTGTCAATACTGAAAAAACATATGAGTCAGTTCTTTCTAGAACCAGGCACCTCCGTACTAATGATAAGGGACAGCACACATTCTCCAAAATTGGTAGTGCCATATAAGCTCCGGACCAAATACCTACGTCAAGCACATGAAGGCACCAACCACTCAGGTGTAACCCGTATGCGCAAACTCCTATCCAGCTACTGGTGGGAATTCAAAAACCTGGGACATTATGGCCTACGTTAAATCCTGCAACACATGCGCAAAGTGTAAAGAGAACTACGGCAAGCGTGTACACCAGCCCATGGGTCACTGCAAATGAAGTAAAAGACCATTCAAGATAGTCTTCATAGACTTCGTTATGATGCCAAACTCCAAGGGAAAACGCTATATCCTCACCATCCTAGACAGCTTCAGTCGATATTTGTGCCATACCTTGTGCAAGGGACCGTGCAATCGATGCCGCCCGCGGACTATACCAACTTTTTCTCCATCACAGAGAAATACCATGCATAGTATCCTCGGATCGTGGCACGCACTTTACCGGTGAAATATATAGACAGTTCTGTGACTAAATGGCCATTTTCCAGGAGCTTCACTGCCCATGGCGACCTCAGAGTTCAGGAAACATTGAGCGGCAACATCGCATGTTGAAGAATGCTCTGTATATGCTATGTGAGGACAGAAACTGGGAGTGGACAGACGTCCTCGAATCTGTCGTCTCATCAATGAACGCCACGATCAACAGAGCCACAGGTGTATCACCACATTACACCGTTATGGGTCGTCACCCTAATATTGGACTTCCCAAGATTCACAAAAGGGAAATCTCCAACGATGATCCGGGAGATTATGGTATGCAGGTGAATGCCCTTCTCAGACAAGTTCATAGGCATGTCGCCCTAGCAAACAATGAAGTCGACCACAAATCGGATACTATACTAAACCAGCGGATATACAAGGACCCAATACGGGTCGGCGATAAGGTGCTACTGCACTGCCCCCAGTCTACCACTGTGCATTCATCACACTTGAACTGGATTGGCACTTTTGAAGTAGTAAAAACAAATGATAGGGTGATCCAAATAAGAAACGAGGAAGGCAAAACCGACTGGGTTCACCGTGCTCATATTCGCTGCCTCGAGCCTCGACCTGAGCACCTATCTCACCACACATTACCCCCACCGCCGTATCACATTCTCCCACAAAATCAGGAATCGCCATACCCAGACCCATCCATTACACATACAGCAACGCAACCTTACAAGCAAAACAACAATCAGGAACAAAACCAAAGCAATTCAAAACAACTTCCAGTCAGGCTAACACGAGGCCAAATGCCAACACGCTACAAGGACTTTGTGATGAAATAAACCACCAACACCACTTACACATACATACCCAAACCCATTGTGAATCAAATCGATATCTGGGGGAGCTCTGTTACATAAGCAAATGTAGATATCTCCCGATTCACTAATTCAGCAATTCAATTCACACACACACCGCAATATAAAAAAGATACACACACTCGCCAACAAAACAAACATAAGTGGCAGACGCCAAATCAGAAGTTTACTCCATCGTAGCCCAAAACAGAATGACCAATTTAACACATGTCTGCGCATGGGCTCCGATCTAGAGTTCCTTTTTGAAAATCAGTTCCTAACATTAAAGAAAATAAAATTTGTAAATAAAATTTGCATTTTCATCCAATGAAAGTGATTCCCAGGTGAAATGAAAATGACTTCAACCGATCCGATTTTTGGTCGCAGCATTCTATTTAAAGCCAACTGTGAAAAACCAACAACACAGATGTCCAGGCGTCAGCGTCGAACACACCAAATTTAAAACATGCAGTTGTGTTGAATTGAACAACTTGGAAGTTTTCTTGTTTATTATTTCCGATTGAATTCAAAATGGCTGTCTTTCTTGTTCAGAAATTAGCAGGGGAGGTTACTCTCATTGCCTTATTTCTTATTAAATAAATTATTTCTTATTAAATAAATTATTTAATTAATAAATTATTTTCTTTACGTAATGTTTTTGGTTTTGGTTTTTTGTTATTGATTTCTAAGACATCTCTTTCTTTTTTTGCCAAATCTAATTGTTTATTTGAGATTTAAAGATACTACTACTACTACATAATCTTATTATAATGGAGATTGTGTGTTTTTCTGTCTGTAACCGAAACTATATTACTACTCAAGTAACAATTTCCTTAGTTATTAACGTCACATTCTCCATTATTCTACCTTTTATTTAAACCTCAATTATTAATAAAATTGTTTTACATTATTGATGCTGTTAACCATCTGCATACTAATAATATGCAATTGTATTTCTATATACAACAAAATAGAGGTTTTCAGTGTGAACGGGAAGGTTAATTTGCATATTGATATTAAAAATGTGATTTTAATGAATATGTGCTTAGTATTATTGATTTCTAACTGTTTGGTTTTATTGTAATGAATATAAGTAAAAATCTCTTCAATGAATCTTAAATGAAATCCATTAACAAGAAAAAATAACTGTCATTTTATTCTTTATTTCCAAATTTAACTAAATTGTTAAATAAGTAAAATTCAGCAATGAAAAACGGGAGTGATGGAAGAGTAAGTTTCATTTCTATTTTTCTATTATACCCCCACTCTGTTACATATCTTTTTGTCTGCCTCTAATTTAATACGATATTTCATTACATTAAAACTTAAATACTTGCACCCGGAGGGTGCATATATTTGCTAGTAATAATAATAATATTATAGATGAACACATCTTTAAGGAAGTTATAATAGGCGCACAAAAAGGCCTATGACATGGTCCCACATACCTGGATTATTGAGCGAATTTAATTGTTATAAACCACTTTATGTACTAGCCAAGATATAGGAATGGACTTCGGGATGAAGCAATTCCTAGAAACCAAGCTCAGAAGCAGAAATTTTACCAAAGGAATAAATACCTGGGCCGTCCCCATTATAAGATTCTCTGGGCCATTCTTAAAATGGGAATACAAAGCTAGGCACAGCTGGCTTGGGAAGGTGATCCACTGGGAATTATGCCAAAAATTAAATTTTGACCAGAATACTGCATTGCTGCAATCAGCTAGAGTACTCAGAAGAGTCCTGGAGACCCAAGGAGACTTCTTGTCACTTAGACTCCAGTGAAATAACATCAGCTAATGCTGGTGTGAAAAACTAACATAATATTAAAAATAAATAATAATAATAATAATAATAATAATAATGATTAAAAGATACATAATAATACAAAAGACCAAAGGTGTGAATAGAAAGAAAGAAAAGATTGTTATTAAATAAATATTTGTTTATAGAATCTAAAAATATGAAATTTATATTTAGTCACTTTATATTTTAAATGAATTTTATCTATAAATTAGGTATTTTCTGTACATAGTGTTTTATTTTTTTTTATTGATTAAATTACATATGCAATATATTTTGATTTTTTACTGATGCTCATTATGTTACTACTTTTCGATTAAAACAAAAATTTGACCTTAAATAATCAATGTAAGTAATTGCAATGCAAATAAATAAACATGCCAATTTTAGAAAAGGAAAAATATTTTATTAGTGAACAAGTATATTATATATATATATATATATATATATATATATATTGTTACAATAAAAAAATTTTTAAATTACAATACCTTTTGTCAATTTTCTAATATGCTTAGAAATTGTACGGTCATGAGTGAGTTTGTGGAAATGATAATGTGGTTCATTGTTTTGTTTTGTTTTTTTGCAGAGAATGTAATTTGTTTGTTCTTGTTTATGTAGAGTTCCTGAAAGTGAATATAAAGATTATGTGTGTATATTTGTGTTATAAAGTTCTTGTGTAGTTGAAAATTTTGCTTGCTTGTTTTTGATCAGGGTTTTGCTTTTTTGTCATTTTTTTTTTTTTTTTGTCTTTTTGGGTGTTTTTTTTTTTTTTTTTTTTTTTTTTTTTTTTTTTTTTTTTTGTCTTTTTTTGTTTTTTTTTGTTGTTTTTTGTGGGGAGTGTAGGGATTGACATTTTCTCGATTTGTTTAGCGTTACATTTGAACATTTGCCTAAATTCATTATTAACTAATCAATTTTCAAAAATTAGGTATGACTTCAATTAAGCACATACACTCGTGAACAAAATAAATGGGCCAAGCAAGTATTATACATTTTATTGTACAAAAAGCTAACTTAAACAAAATACAATTGAACAAAAAACAAAAACGAGTCTTATATACACAGAACAAGACATTTACTTTAATAAATGCTTAGTATGGAATCATTTTCCCCTTTGATTTCTTTAAAAGATTAATCCTTTTAATCATGCTCTCAACCAACTTGGAACACTATGAAGAGGAGATGCTATTCCATTCATTTTGCAGAGCTTCCCACAGTTTTTTTTGTTCGAAAAAGTTCTTCCAGCCAATGCACGAGATATTATGGCCCAAATTTTCTCGATTGGGTTTAAATCGGGGCTTTGGCCAGGCCAAAACATCACATCAATTGAATTATCGGCAAGCCATTTCTTAGTGACTTTAGCGGTGTGTGCAAGTGCATTATCTTGTTGAATTATCCTTCCATTCCCGTGTTTCACTGTCGTTTTTATGCAACTTGGCGATAATCTTTCTCCAGATCTTCGAATGCAGCTTTCGAGAGCATCACTAAAAAGACAAAATCTTGATTCATCGGACCAGAAAACATTCCTAAACCATTCTGTATCTTTCTTGCCATAACACGAGACAAATGTCTTGCTATCATTGATGTTCTTCTTAGATAATAATGGCTTCTTTGTGCACCTTTTTGAAGAAAATCCCATTTCCTTCAATCGTTTAGATATTGTCATTCTAGAAATGGAATTTCAATCCGCCGTTTTGAATTGTTTGCTATGGTCAACATAAGTTTTCTTTCGGTCCTTCAAAACAGTCATTTTAAGCCTGTGGTCGTCCTTCACAGTGAATGCTCTAGGGCGACCAGATCCAGATTTCCTTTTTACTGAACCTTCGATTTTGAACCTTTGACCAATTCGCTTCACAGCAGAGAGAGAAGTTGTCACATTTTCTTTTTTCAAAATATCGAAAATCTGCTTTTAAGTCATATTAGACTGCCTTAATCCTGCAATTCGGTTTTTCATATCCACGCCCAGATGCGGTCTTACCTTTTTAGGACTCATTTTTACGACTAAATTATTATATACTATAATATTAATGATCTGAAAAATAGGAATTTGCAGTTAAATTTCAGTAAATTCCTGAAAAATATCGAAAAATCTATTTTCTTCCTTCTTTCAATCTTGGCCCATTTTTTCTGTTCACGAGTGTATCCTCCAAAAATTGTCGGCTAAAAAAAGCCATATCAAATAAACACAGTATTTATTTACGTACTCTCATATATATATATATATATATATATATATATATATATATTTACCAACCCCTCCGCACGAGCAGGATGCGACACAAGGTCAATTTCTTAAGCGGAATTTATCAGGTTTGAATTCAGAGTTTTCCTTCTCTTAGACCGGTTGCCTAACCAAGGTTAAAGAGCCCAGTCTGCCCTACTATTTATCCATAGCTGGAGAGAGAGTAGGATTCATACCTTTCCCAAGGGTATTAACGCTAAGTGAAATGCAATTACCACTTCCAGGATTTGAACTCAGGGCGACGAGTCCATTTCCCAAGACTTGTGTGTACATGTGTATATATGTATGTATATACATGTGTATGTATATATATATGTGTATGTATGTGTATATATGTATGTATATGTAAGTATGCGTATATATGTATATGTATATATATATGTTTGTACATATGTGTATGTATCTATATATATATGTATGTATATATATGTGTGTATGTATGCATATATGTATGTATATATATATATATATAAATATATATAAACAAATTTTTAGTACAGCTAAATTTATATATAATTTTAAAAAGAGTCATACTTTATTGATCAGCAATTTTAAACGAATAAAAAGAAAAGAAAGCGAAAGAAAAGAGAAACTAAAGGGCCCTTTCGACCGGTGCTTTTTCAAAAGTAACGACCAGTAGATTGTTTAAAAGTCACACTGTCTATATATTGGGTAAAAGAGGGGGATTAAACCATGTAAATGTTGGGGCAACATGAAGGAAAGAAAAGAAAAAAAATATATATTGTATATTATACCTTCACGTTACCCCCAATTCAGCTGTCACAACCCCAGCAAAAATTACCAGGGAGTGTTTTAGGTGTCTTTGTCTACACAAGGGCGGGCGGTAAAAAAAAAAAAATGGTGACTGCCTCAAGGACATTAAGGTGGTGGTTTGTCCTAGCCCTGTATAGAACGGAATATTGCTGATCACTGTAATTGATTTTACAACTATTTATGCTACAAAGGTGGTCATCGATGGCAGAATCTTGTGCCTGTGAGAGCCTGGATGTAGTTTGGGGAATGCTTCTTATTCCCCTCGAGATGTGTTGGTTAATTTGTATGCTCAACCATTGTGTCATCCTGCCAATATAACTGGCAGCACACCAGCAATGATATTTATAAATTACAAAACTTTAGTATTATCTGCGTTATTCGGACTATTGTCCCCATCTTCATTGTTATTTCAACGTTTCGATATACCCGGCCTAGGTATTTCTTGTCGGTACCTTCTCAGACTCGGGAACCTTCTTTTCGAAATTTCTTGTCGTATTAATTGAGTTTGAAAAGAAGGTTCCCGAAAAAGAAGGTTGTCCAAATGAAACTAGTTTAACGGCAATTGTTTTTCCAAAAAAACATATTTTGTTGCCATTTGCCAACGTCTGACCAACAGGTCCTATCCACAGCAATCGTAAATATACAGGGCACTTGGATGGACCAAACTCTTTGTTGCTTTTGAAATCGGATATGGTTTGGTTGATCACTTTCATAGTCAAATCCTCGGGATACCCATTGTCAGCAAAGATGTTAATAATTTTCTTGAGTTCGTCCTTAATCTTGCAATCAGAGCAGACCTTCAACCCAGCCTAGCTGGGGGTCCAGTGAGCTTTGGCCGCTGGATCAGTTTAAGTTGAAATTAATAGCGTCAATCCCAGGGGGCTTTCCCTCCAGGCAATACTTGGGGGCAGGGCTGGGTTTATTGCCCAGCACCTGAGGCACCCCTCTTGAGGGGGAATGCCGACGGGATTGACGCAATTTTTTCCACCTGCCACCCATGAGTCTCGGTTTGTGGGTGGTCCCACGTAAATAGGGCCTTTGTGCCTAACCTGTACAAGTGGGGTACGAGGAAAATATCCAGAGCAGATCATCAATGCTCTAAATGTTAAACATTTGATTAGGTTCACCTTTCTGGATTTGGGAGCAAACGAATCCCAACTCAAATAAAGACCAGTAAAGGTGGGTTTACGATAAATACTCATCACAAAGGACAAGGAACGTTTTTCAACATAGACGTCCAGGAAGGGCACACTATTATTTTTCTCCTCTTCCATCGTGAACCTTAAAGAGGGATGTAAATCAATGTTTTATTTATATTTTGGATGTGGTATGGAGATAGAACTGATAGTAGATTTTGGTTTATGAAGAAGTTTTCTTCCTTTCAATTATTGAATGATTTTCATTATATATATTCACTGAATTATTTGCTTTTCTTAGGGTAAATTAGTAATATGTTTCTTTAGATATAATTTATATAGTACTTTAATACTGGAGTGAATTTATAATGTCTGTTTTTATACGGTTCAATTAATTTAGCTTAATTAATCATAAAATAATAATTAATTATTTATATTATAACATTATTAATGTAAAACTTTCATGGTTGGGCTATTCCAAACAAGCATTAAAGAAAGTAGAAACAACTGTCCTATAAACATTTGTTTTGTACATAAAAATCAGCAATAATGAAGATATTGCGAGAGGGCAGACTTACCTCATGGAGACAAAGCAGGAGCGTGAACATGTCTTGCTTGATGATGAGTGAAACATCGTGGTCGGGTATGTTCACTAGCATACCTGACAAAATGAAGAAGCCAGAGGGGAGAAAAGTGTCTTCTTATTGGGTAGTACAGATGCATTGTGGGTAGTGAGTGACATAAAGACACCGCTGCAGGGGTGCAGTC
>CM042158.1:23203286-23235352 GCA_023376005.1 Doryteuthis pealeii | reverse complement strand
TGTTTTGTCGCTTTTTTGTCGGCAAATTAATGTAAGGATATTTATTACAGCCTCCCTGCAAATTTATCGCAATCAATGTTTGCATTTTACAAACCCTCCCTTTTAAAAAAGTGTAGTTTTTTGTGGGGGCGGGGATTGAATGTGTACAATTTTCAATGAATTCTGTTTGTACAAAAAAAAAACCCTTCCAAAAACCCCTCCAAATTCTAAACAATTCGATAATGTTCGTTCTGTTTTTATTCGATTTACAATTTTTAGGGGGGGGGGCGTTAAAATATCTACATTTTTTTTTTTTGCCAGACAAAAAAAGACAAAACATGATGCCAAAAATATACTAAGTTGGGCCGGAATTCGACTGACGTCCGCTCGCTAACAAACATTTATTAGGGACAGGAGGCCGGAATGACAACAAGATCAAAATACCCCAATTTCTATCTGGAACAAGCATTTATGACATAAAAGAGCACAAAGAGCTATCTGTGTTGTAATTACAGAGTCACCAGTCTTTAAAAACCGTTTCAACCGCAAATCCAAGTCAAATTTTTATACATCGAAGGCGGGATAAGTAGAGATGGGAACAGAAAAAATGCGAGAAAAGAAACCAAGGATAGAAGGAAAAGGAGAGAAAGACTGAAAGACGAGGGGGTGAAAGAGGGAGAAAGAGAGAGAGGAACAGACAAGAGAATGAGAATGAAAAGTTGAGAAAACAATGAAAGAGAAAGAGAAAGGAAAAAATTTAGACATAAAATATTCAAATACTCACAGGCAGCACTGACAGCTACAAGTGCGAAAAGAGCAACAAGGATGGCGACCTTCATGATGAAACAAAGCTGGAAGATAAAGAAAGAAAATTAAATATACTAGTAGATACCTGGTGTTGCCCGAGAATTTTAAAAAAATGAAAATAAAATCTTATTTATATATAAATGAACAAAAAATCTTTTTCTATATATGTTGATATTAGTAGCCATATTTGCTAATCTCAAGTGTGTAATACACCTGTTCAGTCGAGAGAGTATCAGCAATCTTTTCTGGTTGTTGATATTTCTATCAAGACAGTAAATGATCTTAAATTCTGTTTGTAATGCACTTTTACCGAAAACTGCTGTTGCTGTTGCTGCTGTAAAGTAAATGTATAGAAGTTGCGATTCTATGTGTCTTATAGCAAAATAAAGGGCATATCACGTGTCAATGTTAGAAAACTAGACTGTTTTTCTGGGTCACCGGTATACAGGGTGACCCAGAAAAAACAGAACCCAATTATTTATTCATTTTCCCATAAACTAACCTTAAACCCCAACCCTAAACCCTAACCCCTAACTTACACTCCATAGTTAAAATTAACAGTTTATTACAAAATTTGTGGTTCTGTTTTTTGGGTCACTCTAACTTTTGAGGCTTTTGTGCAAGTTCAGACAAAGAATATGTTTAAAAATTAGTCGATTCGATAGGAATATAACCGAATTATTTGTATTAAATTAGTTACTTCAAGCAATAATTATTTACTAAGTGGAAGCGTGGACGTACATGGAGACGCATGGTGATACGGTTAGAGTCGTAGGAAATAGACTCGTCGACCCGAGTTCAAATCCTGGATTTGTATTTGACATAACGCTAATACCATTGGAAGGCATGCATCTAACTACTCTCCCTCCAGCTATGGTAAATAGTAGGACGGTCTGGCTCTTAAACCGTGACTAGGTAACAAGTCTAGGATGGAAAATTGAATTCAAACCTGTTAAACTCCGCCTTAAGAAATTGACCCTTCGTCACAGGCTACTCGTGCGGATGATTTAGTAAAATATATATAATTTATTACTAAGGATGTTATTATATTTGAAACCTTATAATAGTGTATAACAAATGATTATTATTAAATGGAAATAATTATTCGAAAACCATGTAATTGTGAATAGATTATTAGTATTATGTAGGAATACTTGAACCATATATACTCCTTCATTCTTATTAAACCCTGCACCACTCTGACCCAAGTGGTAGTACCAGTTAGTGTTCCATCTATGAGTGAAATAAATTGTTAAGAATTAGTCGTATTCGATAGGATATTTTATGCCATATAACTGTAAATCTATGTATTAAGAATAGTGCCGTGTTTGCTCAGTCGGTAGAGCGTTCAGCTAGAAACCACAAGGTTCTAGTTCGATTCCAGCCCTCGCCAACTCAGCGTTATGAGTAGCACAGGGATCTGTGCGGTAAATTAAAGAGCTGATGGTAGGTGTGGCGCTCCACCTCTGATGCAAAAACAATCTCCTTGGTCTAGCACTAGTGAAAAGGGGGATAGATTCCCTCGCTGATTGGCTGATACCGACATTAGGCCGCCCCGAAGACTTACTTGAACATATTTTTTTAATTTTTTTTTAGTTTGGTTTGTTTTGTTTTACGGCATATCAACCTCAGTGGGTCATTTAATGCCGATAAAGTTTTGAAATAAATCAATTCTTAATGAATAATACATTTTTTTTATAAATACATTTTTCTATTTAACCCATAGATGGGACCCTAACAGGTACTACCACTCCGGGTCATAGTGGACCAGGGAGCAATGGTGATGAAGGGTGCTCCACATTCCCCAAACCTCCAAAACTGGAACCTCACCATCAGATAGAGTTTAACGTCATTCCCAGGACATGTAGACCCGCAGTCACCGCCTTCTAGCACCCATATGATAAAAAGGGTTGGGGTTTTTTTCTTTACTATAGGGTTATCATAGTTACTTGAAACCGTATGACTGTGTGCAAAACAAATGATATTATTAGATAGAAATCATCAGCATCATCATCATCATCATATTGCGCTGACAGCACGGATTTCCATGACTCTCTTTTGCCATAATCTAATTTATTGATTATTATACATTGAGCTCTCTTTAAGGATTTATAAAAATCCTTGTATGAATATTGTATGAATATATGTTTGCACCTATAAGAGCATACAGAGGATACACTCCCTGAGGATAAAACAGTGTGCAAAAAAAAGAAAAGAAAAAGAAACAATAACATAAAAGATGTAAATGATATAAATGTACAATGAACATAAAGATGTAAAAGATATAAAGATGTAAAAGATGTAAAAGATATAAATGTACAATGAACATAACATAACACTAGACGAGTTGACGTGCCGTTAAAATCAATCAAATAGATTTCTTATGGTATCTGTTGTTCTTAAGTAGTCATCAATTTAAGTACTGAAGAAGTTCATCGCTGCTAAACTTTGCCTTAGATCAGAGCGTAGTAACTGTTCCTATAAATTGATGGAGTAATCACTGATCTAGCAGGAACAGGGGCTTTAAGCGAAACTTGATCTGAAGTCTTTTAAAAACTAACTACAGCTAAGATTTGTCACAAGGTCTCAAGTATGAGTCACCTGGTGAGGATCGAACTCACATAGTATCAATTACACTGCAAGATGAGGTTGCCATTATACCACGACGAACTACCCATTTAAGAACTCAAGCGTAGCTTAGATTTGACACAAGGCCCCAAGGATATATTTACCCAACCCGCTCTCCGCGGGTAGGATGTGACACAAAGTCGCATGTATGGGGTATCCAACGAGAATCGAACTCTCTATTAAGTAGTAATAGATCTACGAGACTTGCTTGTTAACCTTTACACCGCTTTGGGATGCTCTTTTTCTTTTCTTTTACCCAACCCCTTCGCCACAGGTAGGATGTAGCACAAGGTCGTAAGTATGGGGCATCAAAGCGAGGATCGAACACGCTATTCACTAGTAATGGATCTGCGAGACTAGCTTGTTAACCATTACACCACGATGGGAGGATCTTTTTACCAAAACATATTCACCAAAGATAGGATGTGATACAAGGTCGTAAGTATGGAGTATCGAAGCGAGGATTGAACACGCTATTCAGTAGTTATGGATGTGCGAGATTAGCTTGTTAACCCTTACACAACGATGGACGCCCTTCACAAGTAAGCAAGTATGAGATAGCAATCGAAGCATTCATTCGAAATTGTACTTCAAGACTAGCACAATTGACCATCACATCACGACAAGGTACAGTTAGATAAAGTAGATAGATAGATAGACAGAAAAGAGGATAGATAGATAGATAGATGGATAGATCGAGAGCGAGAGGAGATAGACACAGAGGAGATAGAAAAAGAGACAGAGAAATATAATATATATATATATATATATATATATATATATTATATAAGAGAGAGGAGAGAGGAGAGAGAGAGAGGGAGGAGTATAGACAGAGAGAGATAGAAAAAAGAAGAGAAATATATATATGTATTATATATAGAGAAGAGACAGAGAGACAGAGAGAGAGACAGAGAGAGACAAGACAGTGAGAGACAGAGAAACAGAAAGAGACAAAGATATATATTATATATATATATAATATATATAGAGAGAGAGAGAGAGAGAGAGAGTATAGACAGAGAGATAGAAAAAAGACAGAGAAAGATATATATATATATATTATATATATATATATATATATAGAGAAGAGAGAGAAGAAGAGAGTATAGACAGAGAGGGATAGAAAAAAAGACAGAGAAAGATATATTATATATATATATTATATATATATATATATAGATATATATATATATATATATATTATATATATAGAGAGGAGAGAGAGAGAGAGAGAGAGTTATAGACAGAGAGGTATAGAAAAAAGACAGAGAAAGATATATATAGGTTATATAATATATATATATATATATATAGAGAGAGAGAGAGAGAGAGAGAGAGAGAAAGAGAGGAGAGAGAGAGAGAGAGAGAGAAGAGAGAGAATTTCAGTCACGACTATCAAAAGAAAGTTGATTTTCTTACCTTTTCTTGTGATTGAGCACAATGACGACTTGACTTAAAATCGAAGACTGGTTGACTCTCTGTGGACCTCGATTATTTATAGCTTGCGAAATCCATTGCGCATGCCCAGAGGCGATCGACGGTGTCAAGTTTAACTGATTACCGGAATCCAATCAAGATCAACTTTGATTGACTGAATTGTACCTCCAATTCTTTTCTACCCTTTCCTCTTCACTAGCTTTTAGAAAATTCTTACTTCCTTTCTCTGCCATCTCTTCTGTGTATCGTTTCTTTTTTTTTCTTTGTTATCTATCTATCTATCTATCTTCTTTTCTTCTTTCTTTCTGTGCCTCGTTTATTTTATTCTTTTGTCATCTTTCTTTCTTTCTTTCTTTCTTGTATATAATGCGACCCTCTACACACACACACACACACACTTTTCTTTTTTTCTGTACGTGTATGTGTAAGAGTATTTCTGCAGATGTGTATATAGGATCATTTCAAAAACTTGATTTAGTCTGACTCAAGGCCACAAAAATAGAGCATTTTTAGGATTTAACTCACAACACGAACGAATTGATTCATTTGGGTGACAAAGTTGACCCTATCGCCTCATGATTGATTGATTGATTGATTTTAACGGCATATCAACCCGTCTTGGCTTATTTTATGCAAAGAGGTTAGAGAATTGCTTCATTGTACATTTATATTTTGTTACGCCAAGTCACCCTGAATGCACCGATTACCGCTAGATCATCGTGGTTAAACAGCAATGAGACTGTTCCATACTTCGTTGGGTGACCACTAAACAATGCAGGTACTGTAAGCAATCTGAGGTCCTTATGCCAATATCTAAGCAAATACACATGACGTTAAACAAATCATTTATCAAAAAGGAGTTTGATTCGGTATTAAATGACCCGAAAAGGGTTGATATGCCTCAAAAACAACTAAACAACAAACAACATGTATATTTACATTTTTTTGTATAATTTTTTCTAAAGCTTTTTTTTTTGCACGCATTAGGCACACAGTGGGCCCTATAGTTTAGCTCAGTCGGTAGAGCGTTCGGCTAGGAATCACAAGGTTCCTGGTTCGATAACGGCCCTTGCCAACTCAGAGTATGAGTAGCACAGGGATCTGTGCGGTAAAGTGAGGAGCTGATGGTAGTGTGGCTGCTCCACCTCAGATGCTAAATAATCTCTGGGTCTAGCACTAGCAAAAAGGGGATAGAATCCCTCGCTGTCTGGCTGATACCGACATTAGGCCGCCCGACGACTTTACTTATTCCTATCTGATACAAATAATTGCACAAAGTAGTATGGATTTAAGTATTCTTCTAATTACTAAGAGAACATGGTTTCAAGTCAAATCCTGGACGTGGTAAGTGCATTTCACTTAGCGCTAATATCCTTGGGAAAGGTATGAATCCTACTTTCCCTCCAGCTATGGGTAAATAGTAGGGCAAACTGGGCTCTTTAACCTTGGTTAGGCAACCGGTCTAGGAGAAGAAAAACTCTGAATTCAAACCTGTTGAAGTCCGCTAAGAATTGACCATGTGTCACATACTGCTCGCGCGGATGGGTTGGTAAATATATTATGTTTCAAGTCATTATTTCTATCTAATAATAGTCATTTGTATGCACACAGTTATATTTTAAGTAACTAATAATAATCCCTAATAAAACAATTGTAGCTTCAAGTTACTATTCTTAATACGAATAATTTATAGTTATGTTCACAAGTATTTCTATTGAATATGATAATTTTTAACATATCTATTTGACTAATAGACAGGACCGTTTGATTGTTTACAGTAGACCTGGGAGTAATTTCAATGAAAGAGTACTCTACACTTGCAGATCTCCAGAACTTGAACCTCACCATGTCGGATGAAATTTATTATTATTCTGAGATCACCCTTTTTTTTTGTCTGTCTTACCCTCTGCGGGGAATACATTCAGCGAATTCTACCCTTGCCGACAGGGCGGCATAGAGAATCATAGTTAGCGCCAGCAAGTACATCCAGAGACAGGGGCAAAAACAAAGCAAAACAAAAAAAAACAAACATCTAAGATAGTCAACTGACCATCAAGCTGCACCCACCACGTGACCCAAAGAAATGAACAAAAAAATAATTGAACAGTCAGTATAAAAAAAAGCAACTCGAATATTAGAAATAAACAAATAAGGAATTTAATATTTTTCATTTAGATTTTAATCTTTTAGTTTTTTCCATGCCTCTAAGACAGGCAAAAAATTAATGTCACGAATAGGGAAGGTATGTATCGGCTTATAAACAGATTATGATTCATATGGAAGTTCGATCTCACTGACAAGTTAAAACGACAATTCTTCCAAGCTTGCGTTGTGTCAGTGCTGCTGTATGGCTACAAAAAACCTGTATTAAAGCGAGATAATCTATATACTAACAAAAGAGTAAGTCGTTCTAACGCCACGAAAAACGAATTCAAGTCAATATTACAAAATTATCAATAAAAAAACTAGAAGGACTAGAAATCTCCAAACGACCTAACCTAACCACCATAAAAAGATGTAGACGAACAGAAACAACTGTAGACTGTTATATATTGGATGATTAACTCTAAAGCTCGGACAAGAACAAGGATTGAGTTTACAAGAAATATCATAATATGACTGACGTATTACCGCCATTTAATGGGAAAATGAATAAATAATTTGTCTGTTTTTTCTGGGTCACCCTGCTATACCGGGACCCAGGAAAAAACAGTCAGTTTTCTAACCATTGCACCACGGTGATATGCCCTTATATTTTGCTATAAGACCACAATAGAATGCGCAACTTCTATACATATACTTTACAGCAGCAAAACAGCAACAGCAGTTTCCGGTTAAAGTTGCATTACAAACAGAATTTAAGAATTCATTACTGTCTTGATAGAATATCAACAACAGAAAAGATTGGCTGATCTACTCTCGACTGAAGGTGTATTACACATTATTAGCAAATATGGCTACTAGAATTATCAAACATTAAGAAAAAGATTTTTGTTCATTAGTATATAAATATAGATTTATTTTCATTTTTTTAAAAATCCTGGCAACACCAGTCCATCTACTAGTATATTCTAATTTTCTTTCTTTTATCTTCAGCTTTGTTTTCATGGTGAAGGTCGGCCATCCTTGTTGCTCTTTTCGCACTGGTAGCTGTCAGTGCTGCCTGTGAGTATTTTGAATATTTATCTAAATTTTTTCCTTTCTCTTTCTTCATTTTCCTCAACTTTTCATTTCTCATTCTCTTCTCTTCCTCTCTTCTTTCTCCTCTTTTCAACCCCTCTCCTTTCAGTTTTTCTCTCCTTTTATTCTATTCCCTTTCTTTTCTCGCATTTTCTGTTCCCATCATCTACTTATCCCCCTTCGTGTATAAAAAATTTGACTTTGGATTTGCGGTCTGAACGGTTTTTTACAAGTACTGTGAATCTGTAATAAACACAGATAGCTCTTGGTGCTCATTTTATGCATATGCTGTCCAGATAGAAAAATTGGGTTATATTTGATCTTTTTCATTCCGGCCTCCTGTGAATAAAAAAAGAACTCGACCCTAACGAGCGCCTGGAGAATTAAGAAGATGGGAGCTGTACAAGTACTGCGTTCGATCTGAAACACGTCTGAACGGCCTCTGGATTTAGTCTTTCTTATCTTGTTTCTCTAAACGTCTTTATTTATTTATTTGGAGCACTGTTTTCAGGATTATTTAATACAGAAGTGGGCTTACTGCTTCGGCGGTAAGAGTGGGAAACACTGGTGTATTTTAATTACTTTTTGAGATTTAAAATGCTGGATATTTTAAAGTAGAAGTCAATTGTTATTTCTATATATATTTCAAATTTTAAAATACATATGTATATAGATCAGATCTTCATAATTTTGCACAAAAACAGAACCCAATGATAACTTAATATTATATATATATATATATATATATTTATATATATATATTATAATATATTATATTGGTTGGAGGTTGTTTGAGCTATCACAATGCAGGTGTAAAGAAATAATAAGTAACAATTGGTTGTGTGTTAACCTGTATTTTATTCTTGATTTTCGAGATAAAATTCTTTTTCAGAAGATCACGGAACTAAGGTCGTCTTGTTATAGCATTTTAGTTTAAAATTTTAACTTGAAATACCATAACAGACGACTTCAGTTTCCAGTTATACTAGGATGGCCAAAATGTGTCTAAATCGTTTTTCGACAAAATGACCACTTACAGAAAATAATTTACCAAAAATCAGGAGAATTATCGGATTTTAATGAAATTTTCAGTGTTTATTTAACAATGAATTCTTTATAATGCATATATTTTATTTCAAATTTTCTTTTTTTCAGGTCGCTTAATTTTTGACCCCTCTTATTGTTGAGGCGTAACATTTTTTTCAATTGGTCTTATCTGTACTAATGAAAAAGTTAAATTAAGAGATGAAAAGAACCGAAGTTATGAAAAGAAAAAAAGTTTGCGGTGCTTTCTATGAGAAAATAAAGTTGACCGAAATTTGAAAAATAAAATGTAAAAAAATATAATAATTACATTTTGAGATTTTGTGTTTATCATTTCCGATAATTATGTGCAACTGCCCGAAATTCACCCGCTAAATTTCGTGTATATTGTAGCGGATATCGTCACTAACACTAGCATGTTGCTATAGTCAGCTATTGAAGCTTCAAATAACAACAGATACGCGATACAAAAGATGATGCTTCTATTTTCTTCGGTGTGTTGGTAGGTAGTGCGGCATGGAAATGAACACTACGACTACTTATGTGGTGGAAGGTGGTGGCGAGCCTCACTGCTCGCTAGCAGCGCCCGACGTATCGACGGTCAGACACCTTGTGCTCTCTGCGCCCGTCTGCTTCGGGTCTACCTCCGGCGAGGTTCTCTCTCTCGGGTCTGCTGAATAACCGCTTAAAGTTACTGACCACACGACCCGCCCACACCACACCATCTTTTCCTTTACCGGAAGTCCTCTCTTGTTTCAAAATTCGCGCCCTGTCCAGAGAGTCCTTTGTCACACCTCTTTGTCCTTATACTAAGATTTCTGTCTCCATCGCCTATCTATTTGTTTTTCCTGTTCAATTTTCCCTTGCTGTTCGACTTCCCGCGCAAACCAAACAGTCAATCTGCAACAATTATTTAATTGGTATTATCTTAAAGAAAAAAATTATGCATCGATATTTTTTCTGCCTTAAAGGAAGTGGGGACATTGTTCAATCGGTTTTCTTCAAAAAGTTACTTTGATGCATAAATAAGGTTTGAATTTGAATGATATTTATTTCTAGAATCTAAAAATATAACATTTTAAACTTAAATCAGCTAATAAATGTTTTTCATATTGTTACAGAATTAATCTGTGACATCAGGCGTAATTTTACCCTGTAAGTCTCCGTTTAACCATAGTTACGAATAAGTTTTTAGGTCATCATGTTTTGTCCCTTTTTTTTGTCTGAGGCAAAAAAAAAAAATGATAAATATTTTACGCCCCCCCCCCCCCCCCCCCAAAAATTGTAAAATCGAAAACAACAGAACGAACTTATCGAAGTTGGTTTAGAAATTTGAGTTTTGAGTTTTGTAAAAAATTCAATTGAAATTTGTACAATTCAATCCCCGCCCCCACAAAAAAACTACACTTTGTAAAAGGGAGGGTTGTAAAATGCAAACATTGATTTGCCGATAAAATTTGCAGGGAGGGCTGTTAAATATCTACATTAATTTGCCGACAAAAAAGCGACAAAAACACAACTCGGAAAATATCTAAGTTTGACCGTAAATTCGCCGGCTCGTTAAAATCATATTGTAAATTAGGGCAGTGAGCCGGGACGACAAAAGATTAAAATTACTGAAAAATGATACTGTCATGGGTTGAAAATTCTATCCGGAACAGCATCATTCACACTAAATACAGATACCCAGCCTTAAAAAAAACTCACGTTTCAACAACAAACCCATTGGTGTGCACCGATCCTGTTGAGTTAAAGAATTAAAAAAAAAATTAGAAATCTGGGTTGAGCAGATCAAGTTCGAGATCGCTCCAGTCAGAACTCCCGAAGGCTCCTGAGTATGTGCATCCGTCTACCGAAGACTCTCAGTCTAACACACAATCGAAGAATAAAAATATAACGACAAAAGAACACGAGCAGCGTATATATAACATGTGCTCCGTGTTCTTTGTCGGGTCCCAGTGACGGTAATAACATTTTCCATCTTAGAAAAGCCGGTGAGATGATTCTGCCAAATAATGGGCAGAGCTTATTCATTTTATAAGGTAGTGTAGATTTTGAAATAAATGATAAACAAATAGAAATGTTGAATGAAGGTAAGAAATTAGCAAGATGGGATACAATTAGCACTTGCCAAATTGCATTTGCACCACAAAGTGCCAGTTTAAAATGTGGGGGGTATTTCTGTTGCACACTGTATATCCTTAAAATTACACAGAGTATTCATGTCAATTTTTTTTTATTGAAATTAAAAACTATATCTTTTCTTCTTTTATTTCAGACTACCCAGCCAATTATGGTCTCTATGGTTATCCTTGGCATGCACCGCTGCTTATCATGGCTGGCCATACGCCCTACACTGTAGCCGCTGGTTATCCCTACCACTTCAACCACGGATATGGTGGCATTGTTGGTCTGCATTACAACAAAGCAACTGCCGATCAGGTAGAATCTGCCGAACCCGCTGAATCCAGCGCAGCTGCTCCTGCACCTCAGTAAAATACTGAATAAAATCGTTAAAGGCTCATGATATAATTTCGTGTTTGTGTTTGTTATTGGTGTTAGTTGGTTGGATTTTACGGCATGTCAACCCTTGTTGGGTTATTCTATGTCGAAGACGTTTTGTTTTATTCATTCATGTTGGGTATTCCATTTTAAAAAAATTTTTTAAAACTCATTTTATTATATTCAACACTTAGATGGGACCCTAATAGGTACTACTACACCGGGTCCGAAGGAATCCAAGAGATCTAGAACTGGAACTTCACCATCATATAAAGTCATACCCAGGACAATAAGACCCTCATCCACCGCCTTCTAGCACATATATGACAAAAAGGGTTGAGGATTTGTCATAAGATCAATAGGGTTGGGACAATCATATTGGTGCTAGGGCTTGACGTGACCAGCCGACTGATCGGTAGGACCTCTCCGACTGCCTGTCTAGCCTAAGTGATGACCAAAGTTGAGTGCTACTGTCTGTTATTAGCGTTATTTTTACTCATCAACGTAACGGTTATCGTCGCAAGAAATGTACTGGATGAACCGAGTCTAGATCCAAGACAAGGTTGTTTGCATTTCACTTCATTGAGAAAGTCATGAACTCGTATCTTCTCACACTAACTATGAGTAAATAACATTATGCAAAATATGTATACCCAAGTAATAAAGAGCTGGGTAAATATTAAATAAACTTCCAAGATATCTGTAACATTATGCAAATATAACAAAAAATCATAGTAAATAACTGTGAGTAATAACATTATGCAAAATATGTATACACAAGTAATAAAGAGCTGGGTAAATATCAAATACACTTCCAAAGATATCTCTAACATTATGTAAATATAACACAAAAATCATAGTAAATAACTGTGAGTAAATAACATTATAAAAAATGTATACCCAAGTAAAGAGCTGGTAAATATCAAATACACTTCAAGATATCTCTAACATTATGCAAAATATAAACAAAAATCATAGTAAATAACTGTGAGTAAATAACATTATGCAAAATATGTATATACAAGTAATAAAGAGCTGGGTAAATATCAAATACACTTCGAAGATATCTCTAAAATTATGCAAATATAACACAAAAAGATTTTTCAGTTTCAGGACGACGCTGTTTGCATTTCACATCGCTCTAA
Organism: Doryteuthis pealeii; assembly: GCA_023376005.1. Taxonomy (NCBI): domain Eukaryota; kingdom Metazoa; phylum Mollusca; class Cephalopoda; order Myopsida; family Loliginidae; genus Doryteuthis; species Doryteuthis pealeii. The sequence continues at coordinate 23,222,630 of CM042158.1, read as the reverse complement.
TACCATTGGAAATGGTATGAATCCGTTTCTTCTCCCGCCAGTTATGGGTAAATAGTAGGGCAGTCTAGGCTTTTTAGTCTTGTTTGGAATAAACGTTTTTTTTTCTTTCTAGTTACCTCATTTTGAAGTTGGGAATATAACAACCAAGATGAGGACAATAAATGAATGAAAAGGAAGAAAAGGGACATGCTACACAGAAAAATATAATGAGAAAAAATATAATAAGAAAAAAGAAAGAAAGAAAAAAAAATAGATGTGATGAGCGCGTGAAAGCGATAACGCTAATCTGTTTCAATCGAACACATAAGATAAAAAAAGAAAAGATATATATATATATATATATAATATATATATATATATATATATAGAGAGAGAGAGAGAGAGAGAGTTAAATCAAGACTATTATACTTTTTACATACTCAAGTATTTTACAATAGCTCTAAAGTAAACACATCAAACGTTGTAATAATTAAATTATCATACTGTGGTATATCCACAGTTCGTACCAGTTCTTCTAATTTTATTATACACATCTTCTAATCTTTTTAGCTGGCAGTATTTCTCTTGTCTTTTTCTTTTTTTTCCCAATTGTTTCGGAAACGAATTTGAACTCCAGTCACGTTATTATGTTCACTTTTGGATTGGGAAAGGTATGAACCACAAAATTCCAAGGCCATGCATATAGACTAAATCAATTGCAATATCTTTGCAGGATTGGCATTTAAGGTGCTCTAATTCAGTTGTTCTCAACCTTCTTTTTTACTCATGGACCTCTTTGATTCCTATTTTACTCTGATGGACAGCCATAGACATTCTATCTTTAAAAGTCTTATTGTATTTTGATAATTAAATATTTTTTGCTTGCCTGGACCTAAAATATTGTTTAATGGTCCACCGGACGTTATATGGCCCTCGGTTGAGAACCACAGCTCTACTTGATACACAGGGTAATTCGCCACAAAGGTCTACTTAGTAAGCAATTGAAGTTATTGTGTTTCATAACGTCACCTTAGTAGCGCACACTGCATAATGGTTATCGTCGGATGATATGTAATCAGCGACTCGGTTTCAAATCCTGGATAAATATCTATGGGTAAATATTCTTTTAAGAAAGAGTGAGACAGTGCTAAATCAAGATTATTATACTTTTACATATTGAAATATTTGCAACAGCTCTAAAGTAAACATATCAAACGTTGTAATAATCAAATTATCATACTGTGGTATATCTACAGATCCTGCTAGTTATAATCCTTTGGCAATAAGATTCAAGAAGTCATTCTTGATACAACTAATGTGCACTCAGTTATATGGTTTCAAGTAACTATTCCTAATTAATAATAATAACCATTTGTTTACACAGTTATATGATGTTAAGTATTCCTACCCAATACGAATACTTTTAAGACAGATCTATTGAACCCATGATAACCCCATATATAACCCTAATAGGTACTACCACACCAGGTTAGCGTATACCTAGGAGTAATGGCAACGAAGGTGATATTACACTCCCTAAAGCTTCAGAACTGTAACCTCACCACCGAGTGCAGTTTAATGTCATAATTAGCAAGAAATTTTCAATCGAACCCTTGAATATTACTGACTACGAAAAACAAGACCTAAAGAAGGTTACAGTGGCCGAAGTTGGGAATATAACAACCAAGATGAGGACAATAAATTAATGAAAGCGAAGGAAAGGGACATGCTACACAGAAAAATATAATAAGAAAAAAAGAAAGAAAGAGAATAAGAGAAATATAAATGGGGTGAGCACGTTGAAGCGATAACGCTAATCTGTTTCAATCGAACACAATGAAAAGATAAAAAGAAGGAAAGAAAGAAAAAGAGTAAGAGAGTTAAATCAAGATTATTATACTTTTTACATACATAAGTATTTTGCAATAGCTCTAAAGTAAACATATCAAGCGTTGTAATAATTAAATTATACTGTGGTATATCCACAGTTCGTGATAGTTCTTCTTATTTTATTATACACATCTTCTAATCTTGTTAGCTGGCAGTATTTCTCTTGTCTTTTTCTTTTTTTTCCCAATTGTTTCGGAAAGGAATTTGAACTCCAGTCACGTTATTACGTTCACTTTTGGATTGGGAAAGGTATGAACCACTTAATCTCCAAAGCCATGGATTAGATATTTAAAAATTACATATAGACTAAATCAATTGCAATATCTTTGCAGAATTAGCATTCTTTGGTCTTTTTCTTTTGGTTGACTTCAGTTTATCTTGTGTTATATATATATATATATATATATATATATATATATATATATATATATATATATATATATATATAATTATTATTATTATTTACTCCTTTTTGAGTTTTCACATCAGTGTTAGCTGATGGTCTTTCACTGGAGTCTGAGTGACAGCAAGTCTCCTCAGGTCTCCAGGACTCTTCTGAGTATTCTGGCAGATTGCAGCAGTGCAGTGTTCTGAATGGTTTCAATCCTTCCTCTGATATCCAAACTTTCCAAACCCTTTTCTAATGCTTTTGGGACTGTTCCAAGTGCACCAACTACAATTGGTATAACTTTCACTTTCATATTCCATAACTTTTTCAGTTCTCTGGCAAGGTCCAGATATTTGTCATTTTTTCATTTTCCTTTAACTTCACCCTGTGATCCGCTGGCACTGCAAAATCCACCAGTTGACAAGTTCTTTCTTTTTTGTTAATCAACACTAGGTCTGGTCTTCTTGCTGGGATAAGGTGATCCGTTTTTATTTCAAAGTCCCAGAGAATTTTGTGCGTTTCGTTCTCAAGAACAGATTCTGGTTTATGCATATACCATTTTGTTGTGTGGTCAAAATTTAATTTCTTGCATAATTCCCAGTGGATCACCTTCCCAACCCAGTCGTGTCTAGTTTTGTATTCTCGTTGTGCTAGTTTGCTACATTCGCAGAGTATATGGTTAACAGTCTCATCTCTATTACGCAAAGTCTACATTTACTATTTTGTTGGGTCTTATCAATTTCGCTTTGATGTAGTTTGTCCTTATGGCATATTTTGTGCAGCAATTATAAGTGATTCTGTTTCTCTTTTGAGGTTTCCCTTTCTTAACCATGTCCAAGTCTTTCCATGTGCAACCTCATCTATTTGTCGTTTGAAGCGTCCATATAATTGTTTTTCTTCCCATTTTTGTTTTCTAGTCTTTGTCGTTTCTTCTGTTTGTCCATCTGCCGTTTCTACTATTGTTGGTCGCCATAAGTAATTTTGTCTTTGCTCTTCTTGTGTAATCTTCAAGTTGTTGGATTGTGGTTTCTACGCATTCCTCTATGTGGCAAGACCTCTTCCCCTTCCTTTCTTGACACATACATCTATCTCTATCATCTCTAGGGTGGAGAGCCTTGTGCATGGTCTTAATTTTCTCGTCCTTTGTCTATCTGTCTGAGTTCTTCTTTTGTCCATTTTAAGAATGGTCCTGAGTATCTTATAATGGGGACAGCCCAGGTATTAATTCCTTTGATCAGATTTCTGCTGTTGAGTTTCGTTTCTAGAAGTTTTTCTAGTTCTCCTGAGATATTCTTTTTTTAACTTTTCCTTTCATTTCTGCTTGCATGATATTGTCCGCTTCCAAAATTCCTAAGTATTTGTAGCTTTCTTTTCATCAAGAGATTTTATAGTTTCCTGATTTGTAGTTGTATTCCATTTAATAGTTTTCTTTCACCCCTTTTTTATTACAAGCATAGCCATTTTTCGATTCCAAATTCCATCCTATATTCCTGGCTATATATCCTAATAGTTTGTACTAGGCTCTCCAATTCTTTTTTCATTTTTTGCAAAATTTTAATGTCATCCATGTACATAAGGTGGTTGATCTTTTTCTTGTGAATTACTAAATTTGTATCCCCCCGGTACATTTTTTCAGTATATGGTTTAGCGGCATCATTGCAATAATAAAGAGTAGTGGTGATAATGAGTCTCCTTGGAAGATACCTCTTTTGGATTTTTACTTCTGCCAGGGATTGTTTTTTCCAGCTTTTAATTGAACTCGCCAGTTTTCCATGGCTTTTTTAATGAAGTTTATAATGTTGTTGGAAATTTTATACATTTGTAGGCATTCTAAAATCCAGGTATGTGGGACCATGTCATAGGCTTTTCTGTAATCGATCCAGGCCATTGCAATATTTTTCATTATTATTATTATTATTATTATTATTATTATTATTATTATTATTATTATTATTATTTATGAGAGTGCACCGTATAGTTACAACAGAACATGTGGCTAGATGCAACACTAATTACAATTAATTATACACCTTTCTCACATTTCATTCTGTTGATTGTTAACATTATATATAAGTTTAAGTAAATAATCAACAATAAACTTCGGAAAAATTCAAAATTGATTGTTGCATTTAAGTATTGCATTAATATTTAAGCTAACTTTTTAAAAGTTCAACGATAATTCTTCTACTGCCACTTAATTTAAAGAAAATCTGATGTATGTTTACTTTCCCTAAAAACAATTATTTCTATTTCATGTTTGACTTTCGCTGGATTTCGCAATTAATTTCTATAATTCCCAAAAGTATTTCCAATAAAAATTATCATCGTACAAAAAATTCGTCGTAAAAAAAAAATCACGTAAAAATCACCGAAAGCAATCATAATAATTGAATCGAAAAGGTCTGGATTCGGCCCGGAATGTTTTTAATTTGCACATTGAGTCGGCCTGATTTAAAAATGGTATTATGTTTTGGGCTACGGCTTCTAGGAGTCAAGTTGAAAAATGTTACACACTGAGATACTGACATTTGCTCTTATTAGAAAAGGAAGTTTGGTATAATATAATGAAGAGTCTCTATTTCTCTCTTGATTACACCCTCATTAAAAGTGTTAGTTTATCTTGGCGAGTAAAAGGGAGAGACACATTTAACAACTCACTTGATTTCTACGTTAAGATTCACAAAAGCAGCGAAGAGCCCGCACGTAATAAAATTCCCTGATACATTTAAATTAAAATTAGATCAACCTAGGTATACCCAAATCGTCGAATAATCTGTTTCTTCAATACAATTTTGACCCCCTCCCCTCGTTTGAAAAAAAATACCAAAAATCAGGGAATTATCCGATTTTAATGAAATTTTCAGTGTTGATTTATCAATGAATGAAGTTTAGAATGCATCAGTTATTTTATTTCAGAACTTTCTGCTTCTTTTTTCAGGTCCCTTAACTTTGACCCCCCTTGTTTTTGGGGTGCAAAATATCGGTGTGGTATATATGTGATTGATACTATTTTCTGCATAAATAAAAAGACGAAAAACCGAAGGTGTGAATAGAAAAAAAATGTTTTAAGAATCTGTACAGGTAGTAAATAAGTGCCGAGTATCGGAAAATAAAATGAAAATAAAAACTAAAAAAATAATCTTTGGAAATTTTTCTTTATTCATTTCGATAATTATTTAATTGGCTATTATTCTATAAAAGAAAAAATATATACATCAATATTTGTTCCGTCTAAATTTCCAATACAATTTCCGACCCAAAAAATATGGGTGATTGATACTAAAGTAAAGTACCGTATTTGACGGCATATAAGACGCACGGGCATATAAGACGCACCCCATTTCAGCAGGTCAGATCCAGGAAAAAAGGTTTTTAGTGTATTTAAGCATATATTGTTGAAAACAGTCTAGCTGTGCATTACACAAGCAGAAACATAGCAGTATAAAAACAATACCAGCAATAAAATAAGGATGTATGGAGTTTAGGGTTGGTAAAAGTACTGAGCGTAAGTTGGGTCATAGAAAAGATTAGAAAAGTCATAGAAAAGATTAGCCTAGGCCTACGCGAGGTCTCAAACTTCACTTGCGATGTATAAGATGCAGAGCAATTTTTTAAGCCAAAAATTTGGGGAAAAAGTGCGTCCTACATTCCGTCAAATACGGTAGTTATTAAAAAAAATATTTTTAGAATCTGATAATATGACATTTTAAACTTAAAATTTTGCTACTCATATTTTAAGTGAATTTTATATATTAATCTATCATAGCAGAAATACTTAATTAAAGTTTTGAAATAAAATAACTGATGCATTATAAAATTCATTAATTGATAAATCAATACTGAAAATTTCATTAAAATCGAATTCCCTGATTTTTGGTAAATTATTTTGCAATCGTTAATGTTACAATTAATTTTGTAAACAGGCCATTTTTAAACAGCATCTTAGGCCGAACGCGATCGAAATTGGCTGAAAAAATCATTTTAAATGTATTAAAAATAAATTATATGTGTTATATTATTTTGCTTTTTTTAATTTTTTTTTATTGATGCTCATTATATAACTACTTTTCGACTTAGATAAAAAATTTGACCTTAAATAATCGATTTAATTTTAATTCGTTTTTTAAATTCGTAGCAGGCGAATTTTTGGGTATACATAGGACAACCGTTTCTTTCTTAGAAATTTTAAAAAATGATTTTAATTTTCTTTATAAACTCTCCGGCCGTATGTTTTTTGTTTTTTTTAATTTTTTTTTAACTCTCCGGTCCTATTTTTTCAAAAAACTATCCAGCCGTATGTTGTTGTTTTTTGTTTTTTTTTAACTCTCCGACCATAAAAAAAAAAATAATTCACTTTGCAAACTCTCTTTTCTACGGACTGTCAAAGTTGCCGAAAAATCCGTGCTTTACAAAATAAATTTACCTCCCCGCTCCATTGAAGAAAATTACCAAAAATCAGGGAATTATCCGATTTAATGAAATTTTCAGTGTTGATTTATCAATGAATTAATTTTATCATGCATCAGTAATTTTACTTCAAAACGTTCTGATTTTTATCAGGTCACTTAATTTTGACCCCCCTTATTTTGGGGGCGCAAAATATCGGTGGAGTTACATACATTCGATTCTAATTACAGTATAATTAAAAAGACAAAAGACCGAAGGTGTGAATAGAAGAAACAAACAAATTTAAGGGAGATATCCTGATAGAAAATAAGTACCGAAAATTGGAAAATAAATTTAAAATAAAAACTAAAAAGATAATTTTTGGAGTTCTCTTTTTTACTCTTTCGATAATTATTTAATTGGCTATTATCTTATAAAAGAAAATTATACATCGATATTTTGTTCTGTTTAAATGGGGGGGGGGGGGCTAAATTTTCAATAGAGTTTTTTCTACAAAAAATATAAGATAACGAAATAAACTAAAGTAGTTATCAAATAAATATGTTTTTAGAATCTAAAAATATGAAAATTAAAACTTACAACTAGACGCTTTATATTCTAAATGGATTTTATATATTAATTTATCATAGCAGAAATACCTAATTAAATCAGAATGTTTTGAAATAAAATAAAATTCATTCATTGATAAATCAGCTCTGTAAATACATTAAAATCGGATACTTCCTTGATTTTAGGTAATTTATTTTCAATCGGGGGGTAAATTTATTTTATAAAATACGGATTTTACGTCACCTTTGGTGGCCATGTTTAAGATATATTTAAGCAAAATTGCTCGACAAAATAGTTTAAAATGTATTAAAAATAAATCGCACGTATAATATTATTTCGTTTTTTTTAATTTTTTTTAAAATTTTTTACTGATGCTCATTATGTTACAACTTTTCAACTTAGACAAAAAATTGACTTTAAATAGTCAATTTAATTAATTTTAATTCGTTTTTAAAATGAATAGCAGACAACATTTTGTCAGATCCTACTCTTTTCCATAATCCCAATTATCTAGCGAGAGCTTAATGGATGACCCAACGGGTCAACGTTTTGTCTTTGTATATATATATATATATATATATAATATATAATATATATATATAATATAATAAAATCATTTTCTGATGATCTTGTTTTTTCATATTTTATATATTTAGATACCGTCGGATTCATTTCTATTTTCCCTGATAATCATATAAACAAATATGGATGACTTCAAAATGATTCGGAAATTAGTGTTAAAAAGTTAGAATTGACTAGTTTTCAATATCTTATTCATACTTATTTTCATTAATTCATAATTATATGTGCCTTTATGAAGGTTAAATAATATACAAACCGAAACGTTTTAACATTGGCTAATACGTCTAACTATAATCAAATCATCCTTTGACGACCATTTTTTCTTATCTTATATATATATAATATATATATATATATATATATATATATATATGTATATATATATATATCCATTCATCAAATACTGCTACAAAATTTTCACTGAAGTAGCGTTAGTTGTTAATCCAAAAAGTGCTAAATATATTTCGTAAAGTATAGAGAATTTATAAGTCGTCGGGGCGGCCTAAAGTCGGTATCAATCTATCAGCGAGGGAGTCTATCCCCTTTTCACTTGCGCTAGACCAAGGAGATTGTTTTTTAGCATCTGAGGTGGAGCGCCACACCTACCATTAGCTCCTTACTTTACCGCACAGATCCCTGTGCTACTCATATGCTTAATTTCCGAGGACCGTTATCGAACTAGGAACCTTGTGGTTCCTAGCCGAACGCTCTACCGACTGAGCTACACCAACTCCTCCACACTATTAGGATGTGACACAAGATCAGTTTCTTAAGCAGAGTTTAACAGGTTTTTTAATTCAGTTTAACCTTTCTAGACTGGTTTGCCTAACCAAAGGTTAGAGCCTAGTCTACTCTAACAATTTACCCATATTTTGGAAGGAGAGTGGTTAGATTTATACCTTCAACGTAATAGCGTTATATAAAATGCAAACCGCCTTGCCTAGGATTTGAACTCGTCTCGCGCCTTTCCATTTACTAAGCGGTAACTATTCCATTACTCGCCTCCACCACTTGAATTTATAATATACAGTAAATTGCAATGTAACATCGAAATAAACAAGTACATTAAGCACATACAGGTGCAGTTTACAGTCTAATGTATACATTCAAACTGAGTGATATTTAGTTCAGGTTGTACGTATTTCTATAACACTTGGTTTCGAGAGTCTTAATTTAAAATCGGTGTAAAGGACCTCTTTTAAGAATATTTTGTCACCCAACACGAAACAAATGAAATACCGTTTTTTTTATACTCATTACTGATAGTCTAATCAAACACTCGCAGTGAGATCAACTCACTAATTTAAAAAAAAATTGAAATAGATCACTAAATAGGACTGAGTATTTTCTAGCAATGATCACCCTAAGCGGAGTTTAACATGTTTGAATTCAGAGTTTTCCTTCTCTTAGACTGGTTGCCTAGTTAAAGGTTAAAGAGCTCAGTCTTCCCTACTATTTACCCATAGCTGAAGGGATTCATACCTTTCTCCAAGGGTATTAGCGCTATGTGAACTGTGGCTTCGTCTCAGGATTTGAAATTCGGGTCGACGAGTCCCATTTCCTACGCTCTAAACGCAGTACACGCCCACGGCGCCCTCACTAACAATGGTCTGTTACGCTAGTATGGATTTTAGCGCTATCTGAAAGTGCAAACAGCCGATCCAGATTTGAACTCGTGTCGCCTTGTCCATTTCCTACGAGGTACTGCAATTACACTTCGCGCCTCCTATAGGCCACATTTCCGCTAACTTTTGTCTCTATTTATTTCCATTTAACGTTATAGTGGATAGTATGGGACAATAGTAGATATAAATAAAAAGTTGATTATACCGAACGATAATCTCAAATACACTTATTAAACATCATTGTCGGCATTGCACCGCAATCTTTTGTGTGTGTGAGCCTCGTCGGGAGGGAGCACCGGCGGGTGGGGGGGGGCTAAGTTAGAGAAAACAAAGTCCAAGTTGGGAGCGGGCGCGTGGTGTATATGGCTTACCGTCGTAGGAAATGGCATAACAAGGCGGGGGATGAGTTCAAATCTGAGTCGCGGCTGTTCGCATTTCACAGTAGATGTTCGCAACATACAATTACCGCTTGTCCTATTGCCACGAAAGGTAACATGACTTCTACATAATTCCGTCGCCCTCTTCACCAATTGAATTGATATTTTCACTATATATTAATCCCAGCGCCGGCCACCGACACGTGCCGCGACAACACCACCAAATTTTCAAACACTTATGTTATTCCTTTTGAGCGATTGGTATACTTTCCGATTATCAGCCACGTTTATGTATTAATGAAAACTTACCTAATTTGTCCTCGATACATTATATCATTACTCAAACAAACCAAAGGAAGTATCTGGAATAATTTGAGTCTACTTTATAACACGTTGGCGGGGGTGGCTCACATATCTCAGAAAGAGGGCGAGTTCCGAGACGCCCAGCTCTCTGTTTAATTGGTTACCTGTCCGTCATGACAACTCCTTATGATACGAACTCATAGAGGGGTAGTGAAAGACTATATTAATTATTCACGAGTTTCTATTTAATTATATTTCATTGGTATAGGCGGCTGTATTGAGCTCATCATTTCATATGAAATAGATAGCTGACTAGATATAATGAAGAATGGGCGCTTGATCGCTATAGGCTAATAGGCGGATTCTAGAAGCGCACTCTAGATACGTTATTCGAATACTAGAGGTCGCCTGTGCTGTAGGTCGTTATAGTCAATACAGCTTATGGGAAATTGTTGATGTAGAGTCTCTCTCGACACCTGTTATAATTTTTCTCTCAAATATTCCTCGCCGATTCCGTTCATTAACGCCACTAGTCTTCACTACCTTATGTCGCCTACACTCTACCCTTTGATTGCACAGATTGTATTAGTTCATGGCAAACCCTGATTAATGCTTATTCGCGGAGTTTATTTATTTTCTTCGCTTTGAGATAAATGTCAACTTGTGATACATCTTGCGTTATAATCTCTTCATAATGGTTCTAGCATACAACAAGTAGGAACTATTAGTCCGATCCATCCGTAAAAAAATAACACAAAAAAAAAACGTGTGAAGAGCAAACAAACATTTAACTAAATATTTCAGATTGCATTGTATAAACTAACGACTTTTTTGTTCGATTCGAGTTTTTGTATTTTGCTTAATCGGTTTTCTTATGTATATTTAAATAAATACAAATTCGCATGACAATACCAATATTATATAGAACTGAACTCTAATCCTATTCCCATAATACATTTTTCTAATTAAATTAAGTGCGTAGTCTTTGATATGCTCTCTGCCACTTGCACGATATTTGTTATTGAACTTGTTAGATTACTGTTTATAGCAATTATCTTGGTTGAGTTGAGATATTGTTAGGAGATAGTACGGTCAAGTATCATCATTAGTTAGTGTTGGGGATGGAGCAAGAAGTAGATCTCCATTAAGAAAAAGTTTAAAAATAATATAGACGGACAGGAATAGATATTTAGACAGGAGGAAATGTAGGTTGCTAGATAGATAGATAGATTAGATAGATTTATAAGACAAGGAGGGTGGTAGAGAGAGAGGCCGAGAGATAGATGCAAGAAGAAAGAAAGTAGAAGAAAAGAGAAAAAAAAAAAAAGAGTCGCAGAAAAGTCAAAAAAGAGAGGTAGAAAAGATAAATAAGAAAGAAAAAAGAAAAAGGTGCAAACAAAGAGAGAGACAAGAAAGAGAGACGATTATAGAAAATGACAAAGAAAGAAAGAAAGAAAGAAAGAAAGAAAGAAGAGAAAGAAGAAAGAAAGAAAGTGACAAAAATAAAAAAATAAAAGCGACAAAGATAAAAGTGGCAAAGAAAGAAAGAAAAGTAAGAGAAAGAGAAATGAATAGAGAAAGAAATGAAAAAGAAGAAAGAAAGAAATAGAAGAGATAATATAAAGAGAAATGACAAGAAAGAAAGAAGAAAGAAAGAAAGAAAGAAAGAAAACGTAACAGAGAGAAAGAGAAAGATGATAAAAATAGAAACAGAGATGACAAAGAAATGTAAAAAAAAAACAAAAAAAAAACGACGTGACAGAGAAGAAAGAAAGAAAGAAACAAACAAACAAAAAACAAAAAACAAATCGAAAGAGGGATGAAAAAAAAGAAAGATAGATGATGAAGAGAAAGAAAGAAAGAAAAGAAAAGAAAGAAAAATTTGAGATTTTACGACCGGAAAAAAACTCAAGGTTTCGTTTAATGTTATCAGTAATTAGAGTTTGAGTGTAGTGGGCAAACATCTGATGATTAACTCTTTTGCATTGCAACGGACACTGTTAGAGGACGTCGTTGAATAGAACAGCATAGAATTGAACAGAAAGACAAAGGAAAGGATAGAGTACTAACAAAAAATGTGGAATTTGGCATTCTATTTAATTTTATTCTACCTGGTAAGTTTTTATTTTAATTGCTTATTTACCTCCATTAATTAAAAACAAAAAATACACAAAACTAAAGTATACGATTATATCGGCGCTTCTTATAGGAATCACTGACGAATTATGATACGTATTTCTTAGCAATCGCCATTATATTGAAAATTTGTATGATTAAAAAAAAAAGATGGCGGTCAGTGCGGGCTCACACCCAACAAAATGATATTTAATTGAAAATTGGAATCGAAGTTGCTGGGTTACGGTTACATACATACATACATACATACAACAAGCGTCTCATCGTAGTGTAATGGATAGCAAGCTAGTCTCGCAGATCCATTACTACTGAATAGCGAGTTCAATTTTCACTGGATGCCCCTTCCTTACAACTTTGAGTCACATCTTATCCATGGCAAACGGGTTGGGTAACTATATGCATACACACATATATACATTAGGTTTCCAAAGTGGTGTAATGGTTATCAAGCGAGTCTCGCTGATCAATTACTACTGAATAGCGAGTTCGATTCTTGCTAGATGTTCCTTATTTGCGACCTTGGGTCACATCCACTCGTGGCAAATGGTTTGGGTTAATATATCCATACATACAGTAAGAGGCACTGTGTAACGGTTATTGTCGCAGGCGACCTGAGTTCAAATTCTATACAAGGCTATTTCAAATGCCCTTGAAACAGACATGAATTCATTTGTTCTCTCCACCAGCTATGGGGGTAAAATAGTTAGCGCAGACCGTTTTCTTCAGCATTGGATAGGTAACCAGTCTAAGAAAAGAACAACTCTCAATTCAAACAAGCCCTATTCCGCATAAAAAAAAAAACTTAACTTGTGCCACATCCTGCTCGTGATGAAGGAGTTGGATACATACATTCATTAGGGCCTTCCTTCGTGGTGTAATGGTTAGCACGCTAGTTTCACAGTCTATTACTACAGAATACCCCATAATTTGCGACCTTGTGTTACATCCTTCCCAGGCCGAACGGGTTAGATGAATACCTACTAACTTAGTGCTTGTATTTTATGGACTGAGCAAAGAAAGGACGTCCTACTGTGAGTAATAGTTTCCAAGCTAGTCTCGCAGATCAATTACTACTGAATAGCGTGTGTCACATCCTACCCATAGCGAACGGGTTTGATGATATCTACTTTGTAACACACACACACACACACACACCACACACAATATATATATAATATATATAATATATATATATTATACGTACATTCAGGTATAATGATGATTTAGTAATATCTAGATAGAAGTGTGTATCAAAAAATTTTATATTGAACTGGCTTCTTTTTTACAGTTTAACAACTTATTTTATACTAGAAGCGGCAACCACAAACCGCTGGGTAGAGGAGTGAGCAAAAACCCTGAGTATTGATTTGTATAATTTTTGAGATTTACAAATGTTGGATATTTTTAAGTAGATTTCAATGCTATTTCTGTGTATCTTTATTTTTTAATATCTTCGAATATAAATCAAATCTTCATAATTTTTGCACAAAAGCAAAAACAAGAACAGGTGATATTTAATAATATACATATTTACTTTGCCATATGAGATGGCAATAGCATAATCTTTCAGAATCATTGCCGTCCCTCACAATCCCACAACTCCACCACCAGAACCCTTCCTTGCATGAGCCCTCAAATGACTCATCAAACCTGCTGCAGATCTACAAAGTTTGACGCAAATATGACATTGAAAAGACTTCTTCCCGTTGAATGAGATGATTCAGATGAATATGAGATACATACATACATACATACATATCAACTATTCTTTATATATGTACTAGAAGCCGGCTACCGGTGTCGTCTGAGTAGGAGAGGGGTGAAAAAGTTAGTCTCGCAGATCCATTATGATTGAATCGCGGTTGGATCCTCGTAGTATGCCCTTATTAAAATCCCTATGCAAAAGACATTGCGTTGATCCAGCCACACTGAAAAGAAAATTAATGTCTACTATTTGTAATATTAATTGCAAAAAATCCATGCTGTTATCATTTAGATTTCTTTTTTAATTATCTTCATGAATATGAATATAATCTTAATTATTTTTGCTCAAAAAGCAAACTCCTGATGATAGTGAATGGTATATAAATTTACTTTGTCATTAATCGTTTAATTTTTCGTAGTTTCCTCTGGACATACATACATACATACATACATACAGGATGAGGCAACGTTGAGCTGCGCGAATGTGAGGTTTTTCATTTCAGCTAAAGTCTTGCACATCTTCCAACACTTACAAGTTATTCCAGGGAGCACAGGGTAGTTTATTGGCCTTTCGCCGAAACCACAGTTTGGTGACTCATCAGGCCAGCTCTGCTCAGACATGACCTTTCGCCTGTTACATACATACATACATACACACCAACTGACCTTTATATAGAGATATTTTAAAAGAATCTAACTATCATGAATATGTCATGTCTCCTTTAACCTGTATATTTCTTTTTAGTATTTTATTTGTATTTATCGGACTAATGTCCCCATCTTCATTGTTATCTGTAATTATCAAGCCTCATCTAAAAATTCAGAGAAATTTTCTTTCTTTTATATATATATATATATATTTAATTTTCTTTCTTTGAATTCTCCATTCTTTGGTTTAATATTTTTTAAAAACTTTATACAAAACTAGCAATGACCAGTGGGTATACACAGTAATGAATTATTTTAATTATATATATATTTACTTAAGAGATATTGCATATAGTTCAATATATAAAAGTATTATAATCTTGATTTAATTCTCTCCTCTCTCTCTCTCTCTCTCTCTCTCTCTTCTCCTCTCTCTCTCTCTCTCTCTCCTCTCTCACTCTTTTTTAATTTCTTTCTTTTCTTCTTTTCGTTTTTTTTAGTTCGATTATAACATATTAGCGTTAACGCTCACATCTTCTCTCTATCTTTTCCTTATTCTCTTTCTTTCTTTTTTTTCTCTTTCTTATTATATTTCTTCTGTGTAACATGTCCCCTTTCTTCCTCTCTTTATAATAAAAACAGAATGGTCCATTATTTTACTGAGATGACCAACATCATAAGAAATAAGATTCGTGGATACGCGACACAAGATATCAGGATTTTACATTTTTGCATTTTATCTTAGACGATTATGGACGGTCGCATTTTTAAGCAGAGGGTGTTGCAAGATGATAACGCTCGCGAAAATTAAGTAACAAGTATTATATATAGATAATAACGCCTTTTTTTTCGTGTAAAAGCAATTCCGATCCATAATCCTGGTCAAAAGAATTGACAATGTGTCCCCCCAAGAAGAGCAAGATAAACTCTTTGACATAACCATTTAACCTCGCAGACTCGTTCTTAAGACAAGCAGCCTTTGAACAATCTGCTAGAATTGGTAGGCTATCCTATCATTGATTACCCTTCGGAGTTCCCTGTGCGGCTTCAGTATCCACACAGAGCTAGTCAATTCTTTGTCTGGTTAAAAAATCAGACCTCCTAATCGTCCAAGATGAAATGCAAAAATATACATCCTAATTATCGGTCGTGCATCTATCACGCCGATTTCTTATTTCTTACGAGTGTCAGCTTAGCTAATAATGGCCATTCTGTTTAAAACATATGAAAAAAAAAACCTGGTTGAAAAGAATTGACAATGTTCGTCCCTAAGAATGGCATGAGAAGCTCTTTGAAATAGTCATTGAACCCTCGGGGCTCGTTCCTTGCCAGCAGCTTGACAAACTGCTGCGAGAAGGAGTCCTCGAACAGTGCTTTCTCAACCTTGTTTTTTACGCGATAGGCTCATTTGATTCCTATTTTCACTGGTGGACCCACCATAGCCATTCGATGTTAAAAGTCCTATTGTCTTTTTAATTAAACATTTTTTTGCTGGCTTAGACCAAAAAAATGTTATATGACTTCCGGGCCCATATGGCTCCCGGTTGAGGACAATTGGTCAAGAACACCAGACATTAAAACCAGTGGAAAACATCCTGTCGCTTCAAAGAATGGGCAAAATGAATTCTTGAAATAGTCATTCAAACTTTTTCTCGGTGCTAAGCAAAGGACAATAGTAACACTTCATGCTCGATTTTTAACACCTCTAACCTATAATACACTCCAGGTCAGAGTGAACTTTAGAGTAATTGCCAATGAAGTGGTGGGCAATACTCCACATATTTCCAGAACTGGAGCCTCACCGTCAGATGCAGTTTTGTGTCATACCCAGGACAATCTTTGGAGAGGTTTTGCCCCCCTTGCAGGGGATACACTGCCAACAGAACGGACAATAACTTTAATTTTCAGATAGATGAAAAAAAAACGTAATCTATATTTACATTCTGAAATATGATATTTCAAGAACTATTCAATGAAAAAGTTGAGATATCAATAAAATATAAAAAATTAATGAATAATGAAAATTATATAAGACTAGCGTCGCCTGGGTAGAGGGTTTTTTTTAAGTTAGTCCCGCTGATCCATTATTACTGAATCGTGAGTTGAATCCTCGTAGGATGCCCCTTTAAATCCCTATGTAAAAAAAAAAAAAAAAAAAAGACCTTGCATTGATCCAGCTACTCTGAAAGAAATATTAATGTCTTACTATCTAAATATTAAATGAAAAAAAAATCCATGCTGTTATCATTTAAATTTTATTTTTTGATTATCTTCACAAATATAAATTAAATCTCTATATTTTTGCTCACAATCCAAACCCTGGTGATAATGTGTAATATATATATATATATTGATTTGTCGTTAGTTGTTTTATTTCGAAGTTTTTTCCGGACATACAAGGTTCACTCAACTGCCCTCATATATGTATAGATAGAAGATAGATTATATTATAAATATATAAATATTTTAAATATATAACTATGATTATATAATATATAATATATAGATATAATATATAAAATATTTATAATAATTAATAAATATAAATGATTATATTAAATATAATTATATAAGTATAAATAATTAATAAATATAATTATAAATATATATAAAATTATCGAATCTAAATATAACATAAATATATGTAAAATATACATAATATATACAAAATTATAAATAATAAAAAATCTAATTACTAATTAATGAAACAGTTGAGATATCAATATAATAATGAAGGAATCGTCCCTTCATTCCCACTCATAAAATGAGATAAAAGTAAAGTTATGATTTCAAATGAATATCAGGTTGAATTTTTTATGAAAAAGTTTAAAAACCAATCGTTTTCTTGTGTTTAATGACAGAATTATGCATTTCAAAATCAGGACTTAATTGAAAATCGCATCGACGAAACTATCTGTAGGCAAGCATTGTTGACTTCATATCCACGCTACCCTAACTTAGATTTAAATTTCTATTTTCGACATTGAACACTATTTACTTTATAGATATAGCACCTATACTACCAATATATATTATATATATATATTTATATATATATATATATATATATATATATTTCTTAACTCCGACAGTAAAAAAAACTCCGCGCTTTATAGTCGTAATACATCAAATTTTGCCTGGAGAAAAAAATTATTAAAAAAAGAGCCAATCATATGCACCTCCTGAAAAATAATCAGATGGCTACTATTCAAATAGCCAAAAGAAAAAAAATATTGTAACAGTTGCCTAAGTTAAAATATACTAAAGCGCTCAATACAAAAAAGTAGAGCTAATAAGAGTCAGCATTAATCATGATGATCGTTAGGAGAAACCTAGGTAGTATTCTTTCTGACTCATTTTCACACCAGGAGGTTTCACCTCGACACATCCACAAAGAATCTACCACCAAGTTTGAATCTTTGTTTTTGTAACAAATTCACTTATCAATGTTAATTGAAAACTTGGGTGTGTCTCCTTGGCGTAGTGGCTTCAGTACTGGACTGCGACACCGTATTGAATTTGAATCCAGTCGCGCTATTACGTTCACATTTCGTCTTTCGGACTATACCCCCGGGATCAACCCAGCTATAGGTTAATAGTAGCGCACCAATTTTTTCTATAAGTTGTCTTTTGTCATTAAAAATATACCCACGAAGGTTGGTTAGATCCTACGCCAACCTCTTGTTTGAAATGTATTCTGCCCGATAATAACCCTCCATGGCGTACCAATACAGTTTGTATGTAAATTATCTGAGTGCGCGAAAAGTTGGTAATCGTAACCGGGTAGAAAATTTCATTAACTTGTCAAAACAGGATTTCATTTTCCACGCATAGATTGGGACCCTAACAGGTACTACCACTACAGTAGTTGGAAGGGGTTCTTCACACTCGCCAGACCTCCAAATTTAAACAAAATATACAAAGAAACCAGACATGGAATGTCACGCAATGGTATTTTAGTCACCCTTGTGGGTCACAGCACATCATTCCCCGGTGTTGCAGTGCTTGGATCTCATTGGTAAAAAAAAAAAGTCACAGCACAGCAGTATGACGTCATCATATAATTTTTTTTTCGTCTATACATTTTCAGCCCACCTTCGTACCGTGATGAATATCAAAATGTTTTGCGTTTCGGGTAACTGCCAATTTTAAGGTAGTTTTATTTTTATAAGTCTGATAATAAGTTAGGTTTTGTTAAAATAAGAGATGGTGTCTTGCTGGCAAAATTGAGTGTCCTAAAGTGCAACTAAACAGATGTTGAGGTTGGACACTGCCCTGTCTCTAGTCAAATTTCACTATTTAAAAATGCAGTATCAAATGAACGTTATAACAATGCTAGCACATAGATAGATTGGATAGATAGATATGAACATACTTATATATATATATATATATATATATATATAATATATTATCTTGTATTTAGATCGTCTCTTGAGTTATGATTAAATCATTAATTTATACAATTAATTTTTGAAACCTTCAGTTGCTCTAGTCCCTACTCATGCATATTCGAATTTCAACATTGCTTTATTATATATATATATTATATATGGGGGTGGCGGTGGGCGCATACACACATGGTAAAGCTTTTTTACCAAACGTTTCTAGCTCTCTTTATGAAGAATGAGGACACTAGATATTTTTAACAAGACGAGGAACACAAGGTTCTCTTTCAATCATGAAGAGACTAGTTCTCTAGGTTTAAGATGTAGGACATTACTTTGTAATAACTGTTTTAGTGGGTTTTTTATAG
>CM042158.1:23169581-23203186 GCA_023376005.1 Doryteuthis pealeii | reverse complement strand
GATGGAGTAAAACTCCGATTTGGCGTCTGCCACTTATGTCTTGTTTTGTTGGCGCGAGTGTGGTGTTCTTTTTTATATTGACCCAGTGTGTGTGTTGTTGATTGAAATTGCTAAATTAGTGATAATCGGGAGATATTAACATTTGCTTATGTAACATTATGATGGGAGCTGCGTTGGAAAAAGGGGTTATCTTTCCTTGCACCAGAATTGCCACTAGATGGCCATTACTTCCCAGCTTTTAAACTCAGCCCAGATCAGAAAGCTATTCTCTCTTTGATTTGGCATCCACAAAAATGCACTAGACAAGTCTGCTGTCTGCGTTCCCATTAAAAGCCTTGACCCCCCATCGATATACCATGGAAAAGTGGCTCTTCATGCTACATTTAAGTAGTTCAAGATTAACTCTTCTTTCTCCACAGTTCTGTATTATATGTACAAGTACTCAAGACAACAAAGTCTGTATTTTGTAGTACCACGTTGTTGGGCTTTCTTTGATTAGTATATTCACCTATTTTAGAGACATCAATGAAGCCCCCCTAACATATTATAATGATATGGGATATGAGGAAGAGGAAAAGTAGGAGCAGGCCCAAAGAAAACGAAGAGAGGGAAAAATTAAACAAAAAAAAAAAAAAAAAAAAAAAAAATATATTAGGAAAGAATTAAAATCTCTCACAAAAATCATCCCTCTCCTTAATCATTATTAAAGAAGGTTTTGGACTTACTTAACATCCTAAAACCTCGTAATCCGTACCACGCAGCAAAAGATTGTTTCTTGGGCCACGAAATATTCCCATTAAATAGGCCACAGAGGACGAGGTACCGCCTCATCTGATTGGCCTATTACTAACAAACAATCAGAATGTATGTGGTGCTTTGTATGAAAATGGATACGAGTTCTACACCGTCCAAAAAAAATAAAAATATTTTGTCAAATGTCACATACGTCTATTGTTGGTGGGTTTGTACCAGGTTTGAATCACCTCTGCTAGGGGAAACAGCAGGGCGAGGGGTCTGATGTTGGGAAGACCGTGAAACTTCCCAATAACCCCGCGGTATTGACGATCAACTGACCGAAAAACACCAGCGACCCCAAATGTAGGAGTTGTATATTTTAAAGTAAAGGCAGTTTCAGCTACTGAAGCTTGAAACAACATTTAATTCTTGATAGTGGAATCTTCACAACACCTTCTCAAAGGTCAAATGAAGACAGGCTATATCTTATTGTCCGTTCAGACAATAACAAATGTGGTTTTTGCAAATGCTCACTAAATGAGCTTTCCGTGAAAAGGAAGAGCCACACACTTCACAAGGAATGCTGGCTCTACTCCTGTGCTGTACTTGCATATGCATTCGGCAAATTTGATGTTTTGTTGCAAAAAGCATGAGTTACACCACTTCACAAGAATATGCATTCTCTCCTTATGTGTGTGTTCGGGCATATAGCCTTCTTTAAGAGCTGAATTATATCTGAAAAGAAGAATCCATCACACTCACAAGAATGTGGTTCTCTCCTGTGTGCGTTTGCATATGTACCTCCAAATTGTGGACTTTAGTGAAAAAGTAGAAGTCACACACTTCACAAGAATATGGCTTCTCTCCTGTTATGTGTTGCCATATGTATGCATCAAATTGAATTTTTGTTCAAAAGGTTAAAGACCCACACACTTCACAGGAATATGGGTTTCTACTCCGTTGTGGTGTTCGCATATTGCATCTTCCAAATCTAATTTGCGATGAAATTAGGTAGCATCACCACACTTCACAAGAAAATGGCTTCTCTCCTCCGTGGTCGTTCGCATATGTGCTCACCAAATTTGATTTTCGTGAAAAGGATGAAGCCACACCACTTCACAAGATATGGCTCTCTCTCCGTGTGTGTTCGGCATCATGCATCAGCCAAACTGTGATTTTCGTGAAAATGAAGAGCCACACACTTCACAAGAAATGTGGCTTCGCGTCCGTGTGTTGCTATGCACATGCATACTCAAATGTGACTTTTGTGAGAAAACGGAAGAGCCACACACTTCACAAATGTGGCCTCTTCCTGTATGCCGTGTGCATATGTATCACCAAACTCGATTTTTGTGTAAAAGAAGGAGTCACAACACTCACAAGACATGTAGGTTATCTTTCCTTTGTGCAATTTGATGATTAAAAAAAATATGGACATCAGAAAAGAAAGGATTCAGAGATTCAAAAAATAGGATTTTTGCGTGTTTTAGACAAACTCCACCAATACTTCATCTCATGAAAGAATACTACTTCGTATTTCTCAAGTATATTCTTTTGCAGCTATGTGTTCACTTAGTCGCTTACATGTATTTTTTTAAAATACCAGCGTCACCAAGAAAATACTGTACCCAGATTCCGGGAATTAATTGCATCTGGGTTAAAAAATCTGTAAATCAATAAAACAAGAGAAAACTTATAAGTTATAAAAAAAATCATATATTTCAATTATATTTCAATATATATAATATTTTTTATAAAGTAAAACAAATATTTCTTAGATATACAGGATCTGTATAATAAGAAAACCTTACTTATTCATTCATTGATTAGCAGAAATATGAATGAAAAGATACTTAGTGGAAAAAAAATTATCCAATCAACATTTATTAAATCAATTGTAAGATAAGAAGAGATAAACTGAAATTTTTGAAGAGTTCATAATTTTATCCTTGAATAAGAGAGGGGAAAATTTTAAATATTGCTATGAAAGTTAATGCCCTATCAAAAAATATTTGGACTGCTTAAAAAAAAAATTTTTAGGGAAAAAACTTATCTATGAAAATTTTATCAAGTAATTGTAAGATAGTTAAGAAAGATATAAAGGTTTGGTTATTTGCATGGCGCTCCTGAAGGGACCTGAAAGAATCAAAAAACAGTTTTTGCTTCCTATGGGAATCCAACATTCTAACCCTGTAGGGTGCTGGATTAATGCCTAGTTAATTGTAAGAAGAAGACCAAGCACATTTCACCTCAGCCAAATTGTGTTATATTTTTCAATATTCCCTTTTTTGTGAAAATTAATATCTTTGTTTAGGGAATCTTTTCTGTCTCCCAAATACAATCAAAAATGTTTTACAAAATATTCTGTGGTCATAAGTTTAAAAAGTCTCTTATTCTTCGTTATTTTTCTGATAAACAATTTATGTTAATTCTAAAATAATCAGTGTAGATATCATGAGACCTTAAATGATTTTCAAGGGGATATAAAATTAATTTCACTTAGCAAGAGATGAGAAAATATTTATTAACCAAGAGGGTCGGACGTCAAAAAGTTAAACGGCCCATTTGTTACCAACACAGGAAACATCTATCCGATACATCAACAATAAGCTGCCGCTTCATCCTATCTCCACATAGTCACCATATCCTCTTCAATCTGCTTTGACTTGTTTTTGAGCAACTTCTTCACGTATAGATTTCACTTCCTCATCACTGGAATGATGTCTGTGAGGCAAACAATTCAGTGACGGAGAAAGTGAAAGTCTTTAATGAAGAAGTGGGCTCAAAGAACAGTCACAGAATTTTCAGGGCAGGGATACATGCTCTTATTCTACAGTGGAACATTGCTATCTGCCTATTTTTTTACTGGTGACAAAGTCAAAGTGTTAAAAACATAAACATTGTAAACCCTAACCCCAACGCCTAAGCCGTAACAGATGAATTTTAAAGTTTGTTGTACCACAGAATTATTTGCACAACTACTTTTTTAAAAGAAGCAATTACTTTTTAGATAAATCCCAGATTGCTCGTCAAACAAACCATTATCAGAAAAAAATGATAGTAGAATTATTCTCCTCGTGCCACCAGAGGTGAAATAGCCAATACACGATGTTGGCGCCAATTTTAAACCCCTTCACTTATCAAAGGACGTTAAACGGCTAGTCGCTAAAAATAAGCGCTCCCAACATTTTGCCCATCAAGGGGCCCTTTCACTTGGCGAATGAGATCAAAAGCAGGAGAGACGCAAGAAACCAAGCGATCTCTTATCAACAAGGCAAGTAGACAAGTCTTTCTAGCGCTTCTTTAGCCAGCAATAAGCGAGAGATTCACCAAACGCAACTTTACCTTAACTCAGCAAGATTAAGTCTGTCGCAAAATGCCCACAAATTGCAGCAATCTTTTCTGTACCTTTTGTTTTCAATATATGTTGCTTTTAATTCCAACTGTGTTTTGTCTGTCATTCATCCGAAATTAATTGGCCTGCCACAGGGAGATTTATAGAGCTCTCCTACTACCTCATAATTCCTCTTACCAATTTTTAATTCTGTAGCTTTTAGAGTAGTTTTAAAATATTGATGTCAATGTAGATAGTCAGGAAAAAAATTCTATTTGGAAACATTTTACTTACCTGCAATTTTTTCTGACATTCTACATGTGTGAACATCAATAATATTTAAAACTATCTAAAGCTAAAAGATTAAGAAATGTGAAGAGGAAATTATGCAGCGCTATCAGTAGGGAAGCTTCTTAAATCTCCCTGCTGCAAGGCAAATAATTCGCGAGAATGAAGACAAAACACAGTTGCGAAATTAAACAACATATATTGAACAAAAAAGTAGCAAAAAAGATTGCTGCAAATTTGTTAGGCATTTGGCGACCCAGACTTATCTGCATGAGTTAAGGGTAAGTTGCGTTTGGTGAATCTCTCGCATTTGCTGTAAAGAAAGCGCTAGAAAACGTTCTACTTGCTTGTTGATAAGAGACGCTTGGTTTCTTGCGTCTAAATTCCATGCTTGAATCTATTCGACAAGTGAAAGGCCCCTTGATGGGCAAATGTTGGCGAGCGCTTTATTTAGCGACTCGCCCGGTTAACAGTCCTCTTGATAAAGTGAAGGGTTAAAGCATTGGCCCAACATCGTGTAATTGCCTATCCACCCTCTGGTGCAGAGGGAGGATACATTCTACTATCACTTTTTCCTGAAATGGTGTTGACAAGCAATCTGGGATATCTAAAAGGTAATTGGCTTCTGTTAAAAAAGTAGTTTCGCTGCAATTAATTCGTGTCTGGTAAAACAAACTGTTAAAATTTCATCTTGTGAGGTTAGGTGGGGTTAGGTTACAGATTTTATGTTTTAACACTTTGACTTTGTCAGTTAAAAAATAGCAATAGCAATGTTCCACCTTAGAATAAGAGCATGTATCCCTGCCCTGAAAAATTCTGTGACTTTCTTTGAGCCACTTCTTCATTAAAGATTTCACTTTCTCGTCACTGGAATAATGTTTTGCCTCACAGACATCATATCCAGTGATTGCGAGGAAGTGAAATCTATACGTGAAGAAGTTTGCTGCAAAAAAAACAGTCAACAAGAATTGGAGAGGAAGGTGACCTATGTGGAGAAGTAGGAGCAACAGCTCTTCATTTTTTGATGTCATGAATAGATGCTTCTTGTGTTCGTCGGTTCAACAAAATGCTGTTACTTTTTGACTCACCCTCTTGGTTTAATAATATTTTCTTCATCTCTTGCTAGAAAATTAAATTTATATCCACCTTCGAAATATTTAATCTCATCGAATATCTACATTGATTATTTAGAATTAAATACAATTGTTATTCGAAAATAAAGAATAAGAGACTTTATTAAACTTATAGACCACAGAATATTTGTAAAACATCTTTGATTGTATTGCGGAGACAGAAAAAGAATTCCCTCACAACAAAGATATTAATTTTCACAAAAGGGAATATTGAAAAAAATAATAACACAATTTGTGAGGTGAAATGTGCCTGCGTTTCACTTCTTTACAATAACTAGGATATAATCCACACCCTACAAGGTAGAATGTTGGGATTTCCCCAGTAGGCGAAGCAAAAACTGTTTTGATTTCTTTCAGGTCCTCAGAGCGCCATGCAAATAGACCAAACCTTTATATCTTTTTAACTCATCTTATACAATTAACTTGATAAAATTTTCATAGATCAGTTTTTTTCCTAAAAAAAAAATTTTTTTAACAGTCCAAAATTTTTGACTTAGCATTTAACCGTCATGCAATATTTTTTACCTCTGTATTCAGAGGATAAATTCATGGACTCTTTCAAAAAATCAGTTTATCTCTTTTATAGTCTTACAATTGATTTAAATAAAATGTTGATGAATAATTTCTTTTCCACTAAGTTTCCTTTTGCATATATCTGCTAAATCAATGAGCATGAATAAGTAAAGGTTTTCTTATTATTAAGATCCTGATATAATCTAAGAAAATATTTGTTTTACATTTATAAATAAAATATTATACATTAATCTGCAATATATTAAAAAAAAAACTTAAGTTTTCTCGTGTTATTGAGTTACGAGATTTTTTAACCCAGATGCAACTAATTCCCGAAGTCTGGTACAGTATTTTCTTGTGACCTGGATTTAAAAGAAAAAACATGTAAGCGCGACGTTAAGTGAACATCATACTGGCCAAAAGAATATACTTGAGAAATACGAAGTAGTATTCTTCATGGAGATCTAGATTGGTGGAGTTTTGTCTAAGACACAGCCAGAAAAAATCCTATTTTTATGGAAATCTCTATCCTTTTCTTTTCTGATGTCAATTTTTTTTTAAATCATGCAAGCACTAGAGAGAGAGTGAGTAACCTACATCTTGTAAGTGTGTGGACTCTTCTTTTACAACAAAAAAATCAGATTTGGTGATACATATGACACCACGCAACAGGAAGAAGGCACGAGTGCTGGTTGAAGTGTGGGCCTTCCTTTTGGCACAAAGAGTTCACATTGAGGATGCATGTGCGAACACACACAGGAGAGAAGCCACATTCTTGTGAAGGTGTGCCGTCATGCCACCCGAAATCACATTGGTGATGCCATATCGAACCACACACAGGAGAGAAAGCCATATTTTGGAAAGTGGCTTAGGCTCATCCTTTCACGAAAATCAAAATTTGGTGACACATATGCGAACACACACAGGCAGAGAAGCCATTTCTTGTGAAGTGCTGTGACGCTACCTTTTCACGCAAATTTTAGATTTGGAGATGCATTATGCCCGAACACCACACCAGGAGAGAAAGCCATATTCTTTGTGAAGTGTGTGCGGTCTTCCTTTCTCACAAAAAAGCAAATTGAGCCATACATATGCGAACACATACAGGAGACGAAGCCATATCTTTGTTGAAGTGTGTGACTCTACTTTTTCACTTTTTTTTTCATTTAAAAAAAGTCAAATTCTGGAGGTCTACATATGCAAACCACACACAGGAGGAGAAACCCACATTCTCTGTGAAGTGTTGTGATTCTTCTTTTTTCAGATTAAATCAGCTTCTAAAAGAGGCATTGCCGAACACACACAGGATGAGAAGCCATATTCTGGTGAAGTTGTGTAACTCATCTTTCACAACACATCAAAATTTGCGAATGCATATGCAAATACACACAGAGAGCAAGCCACATCGTGTGAACGGTGTTGTAGGCTCCTTCCTTTTCAGGAAAGCTCATTTAGTGACGGCATATGCCAAAAAACACCACATTGTTATTTTCTGAAGGACAATAAGATATAGCTGTCTTTCAAATTTGCTTTAGAAGTGTTGGGCAAATTCCACTATAAGAATTTAAATGTTGTTTCAGCTTCAGTTAGCTGAAACTGCTTTTACTCTTAAATATACACTCCTACATTTGGTCGTCAGCGCTCGGTGCCGTTGTCCGTCAGTGATGTAATCCGCCCGGGTTCAATTGGGGAAAGTTCAGGCGTCTTCCAAACCATCAGACTTCCCTCGCCCTGCCTGTTTCCCTCTAGCAGAGGGATCAAACTCTGGTACAAACCACCAAACACATAGACGCTATGTTGACATTGGACAAAAATTTTTTTATTTTTTTGGCACGGTTGTAGAACTCTACCATTTAAATACAAAGCACCACACATTCTTGATTGCTTGCGTCAGTAATAGCCAATCAGGATGAGCGGTACCCATATTTTAAATGGATACGGTGGGCCCAGAAACACATTTTTCCTGCTACGGCATTACGCATGGCTTTAGATGATTCAAGTAATCAACCCTTCTCTGTAATAATGATAGAGAGGAATGATTTTTGTGAAGATTTTAATTCTTTCCTTATATTGGTTAATTTTACCCCTCTCTTTTCGCGTTTTCTTTGGCCTGCCTCCCTGACTTTCCTCTCACTTTCATATCCATTATCATTATAATATGTTAGGGCCGGCTTCATTATTGTCTCTAAAATAGTGGTGAATATATACAAAGAAAGCCAACAACCCGTGGTAACCTAACAACAATACAGACTTTTTTGTCCTGCCAGTACTCTGTACATATAATACAGAAACTGTGGAACGAAAGAAAGTTAATCTGAGACTACTAAAATGTAGAATAGAAGAGCACTTTCCGATAGCATGGGGGTCAAGGCTTTTTAAGGACGAAAGACACCCAACTTGTCTAGTGCATCTTTTGGGACTTGCCAGATCAAGGAGAGAATAGCTTCCTGGCTGAGTTAATAGCTCAGAAGTACAATGCCAATTCTAGTTGGCAATTCCTTGGTGGGCAAGGAATTGTCATAACCCCGTTTCACGCAGCTCCATCAAATGTTACATAAAAGCCAATTGTTAAAAATATTCTCCCATCACTAATTAGCAATTCAATTCAACACACACACACCTGCACAAGTTATAAAAAAAAGAACACACACTGCTGCCAACAAAAACAAACATACAGTGCGCAGACGCCAAATCGGACAGTTTACTCCATCGTGCGCCCAACAGAATGCACCAATTTAGCACGTGCGTCTGCGCTCATGGGGCTCCGATCTAGAGTTCCTTTTTGAAAATCAAGTTCCCGAACATTAAAGCAACAATAAAATTTGTAAATTAAAATTCCATTCCATCCAAGAAAGGAATTCCCAGGTTAAATGAAAGATCGCACTTTCAACCGATCCCGATTTTTGCGTCGCGGCATTCTATCTAAAGGCAGCTGTTGAAAAGCCAACAACACAGATGTCCAGGCGTCAGCGCTCGAACACACCAACAACGGCTCTCGTGAGCCGAAAATTCATCACAAGCACGACACATACATCACGAGTGAAAACTTACCCCTACCTCCCAACCCCCCTTCTCGTCAATCATCAACTTAAAGGGGCAAAAAACATCATTTCAGCAATACCAAAACGCCTACTACCATGCATACAAATATTCTGCCTAACATCACCACCCCACTACTCAGCCAAAGCTGGACATTTTTATGGACTTACTATTCACTTTTAAATATCACCAAAAATCAGACTTTTTCTCTCTAAATTCATTCAGCTTTTCGTGCCCGATACATATCCTGGACATTTACCGACTTACTTTTAACATCCCCTGGCGACATTTTAACAGACTTACTTTAACATCCTGGACATTTTTACCGGCACACTTTCTAACTATCGCCAAAGTCAAGACCTTATTTCTCTCCATTGAATTCATTTCAAATCTCTCATTGTTTTTCAGTTACTTTTCCAATACAATTTTGAAACTTAAATCTGTGTTTGTTTTTCCTTGCCACCATACGCTTGCTACTAATCCTGTTTAACTACATCTTGATGTCAGAAGCGTGCCGGCAGGGAAAATGGATTACTCAAAATACACACCCGCGCCCGAATTATCGACCTCTAGGAAAGCATAAAAATAGCTCTACTACAATTAAAATGCAACCCGGTACGCCCCGACGATTGCTGAGGCCGCAAATGGAAATCGAAGATATGGCAGCTGCTCTTAGCATGGCCCCCACAACAACACCAAATCCGACACATATCAATGCATCACATGGAACTCATGATGTGTCAACAGTCTCTGCGCGATTGCATGAGGAATATAAAGTGCTTCAACCCGGAACACGATGTCACATCGTTTCTATTACAGACCTCAACCAGGCTTATACCTATTAACGGAAGCCGGGAACTGGCCGACACCCCGAAATGGACGCCGAGAATTCTTAAACAGATCGCCAAACAATTACTCGATCGCGGCATCTCTTCAACAACATGTTGGATTCCCAACACGACCACATCCACGTTTGAGCAGTTTGAAATCTTATCTAATTGGGACCACGGGAACCAAAATGCAACTTTCAACATCTCAGTCGAGCCTGGAACTTACGGCGACAAGACAACGAGAGGCTGGACAGCCGAAAAAATACCATTAGAGAGGCAGCCGTTCAAGTAAAAAAAGCAGTTTAAGAGGTGATAACAGTAGGAGAATGACCCGTGGATTACAGCACCTTCTCAGCTAGTCGGCAGCAATGTTAATGAGTTGAAAATATCAAGGCTTGGACACCCAATGTCTACCCTCATCTCGTGAAAACGATAGACAATCACTACACTGCAGGTGGAATAGCGAGCGAGGCCCAACGGTACCTCGACCGCGGCATCAAAACCGACGACACTACCAGTCACGACACCAATGCATATTACAACAACTCGCAAACAGCCGAAACAGTCCAATGACAGGCCTGAACAACAAGCAGTGAAAACATTCAGACAGCCCGCTCAGAAAAATTATAATACAGGCATACAATGGTAGACACCCACCCAACCAAAAACACAGCGACATGACTCGAGGTACACCAATTTGCAGGAACTTCATAAGAGGCTTCAAATGCTTTCAGGGGGCATAACGCCCATATCGACATCCACCTACAGCTCAAGTACACGTTGCAGCAACAGAAGAAGCGTCACACCCCAACGTTACACAAACTAACGACACGGATTTTCAGTACAGACCGGATGAGATGTGATGGCTTGTACGCCGGTCCACCCCGCTCATGCATCACATATTTAATCTCCAGTGACATTCTATGCAACAATCCCCGTTCGTTTAAAACACATTCACTATCAAAGGAAACACCTTCACGGACACAGCAATGTTAGACTCTGGTTGCTCAACTTGTATCATACCAGTCTCCCGATTGCCAGAGGGATTTCAGGAAGCAACATGTACACTCAGATACGATCGTGAAGGGTATAAATGGTAATATTACCACCTTGGCGAACTAGACTGTACGTCACCTTTGGTGACCAAAACTCTCCCGCCTTCAAGGAATCAAATATACTGATCACAGAGGGCCGCCGCACCAATACTAATTGGAAAAAATGTCCTCAGCCACAGCTCCATCAACTCTTACACGATCAACAACCCAGGATGCAACTATCAAGTTTAGACGAACAATCGCATCTAGTTATACAACACAAACAGTCCCACTAATACCAGCACACAAACACGCTACCACACCCAACTACAACCTGGCATATGAGGCCCAGACCACCATCGACAAGAACCAACCCACCAGGAGACCAGGACCTGACATCCAGACACTGGATCAAAAACTAAGCTGGTTAAAGCAGAACGTGGGATTCTCACTACCGAATTACCCAAATCGTGATGAACTAGAGGCCACGGCAAACCTACTTATCCATTACATCGACATCATCGGTACCGAATATAGCAAGAAGGGCACGTTCACCTGAGCCGTTCGCATACCAATTAACAGTCAATCACGGGCACAGAAGCAGCACCCAGTTACGCAGGCCCTGGAAGCAGACATCGATGCAGAGATAAGGCGCATGGCCGCTGAAGGGGTCGTTGAGGGCTGCATTGATCCCAAGGGCTTCAATAGCCCAGTGTTTGCTGTATGCAAGAAGAACGGATCAATCTGCGTAGTTGCCAATTTTAAGAGAACCCTCAACAAGGTACTGGTTGATCTTGATCCATATCCAATACCAAGAATCGACCATTTATTTAATAAGATTGTCGAAGGCAACAGGTACTTTGCATCACTCGACCTCCGCAGCGGCTATTGGCAAATTGTTATCGACGAACGTGACGCCCACAGATGGCGTTTACATGGAAGGGCCACTGCTATCAATATACGCGTCTGGCCTTTGGCCTTACGTCTGCTGGACAGATCTCTAGCTGCATAGCAGAGGCCCTGGCCACAGTCGCGTCCCGAGATAACATATCGTCATACATTGACGACAACTTGGTCCACACCCAGACCTTCAAGGAATATATAACTGCCCTTGAACAACTATTCATCGCACTTCGCAGATTCGGACTAAAGTTGAATCCCAACAAGTGTACATTCCTTGCATCACAGGCGAAATTCCTAGGACGTTTAGTTAACAACGAAGGATTCAGGGCTGACCCTGAATACGTCCACGCTATCAGGGAAATGGAGCCCCCAACATCAAGGAAGGAATTGCAGGGCCTCATCGGTCGCTTGGTGTGGATCAGGCAATTTCTAAGACCCGCCTCCTATATGAACGGATCAGGTCAGACATGTTCTCGAATCTCATGGCCCCCATACATGAACTTAACAAGACAAACAAACCATTCACATGGACAGACGAGGCGGATCGGGCTTTCAAAAAAATCAAGAGTTGACTTTCATCACCGCCCCATCATATCGTTTCCGGACTTCTCTCGGCTCTTCACGCTTACCACGGATGCCAGAGACGTAGCGTGTGAGCCATCTTAATGCAGGAGACCGACAACGGGAAAAAGACCATAATTCGTCATCACACATTTAACCCATGGAGCAAAACTGGTCCACCCTTGAACGGGAAGCCTACACCATAAAATGTGCAATAGCAAAATTTGATTACTTCCTACGTGGCTGCCCGTTCGTCATCTTCACCGATCACAGATCATTGACTTATCTGGACCAGCGCGAAATCAACAACGCTAAGATACAGCGATGGCAGGAAGAAATCTCATGCTACAAATTCATCTTGGAATATGTCGAGGGAGAATCAAACGTCTGGGCGGACATGTTCAGCAGAGGCTGTGGAAAAAAAACCCAGAAAACCCTGAGCGATCCTACCCCGGCAGGCAGGACATTTAAGCTGGACGGATCCAACCTTCGTATCTACGTTCCATCGTGGTGCCCTCGATGAGGTGGACAGTTTACGACTCATCCCCAGGACCCACACGACACAGAATACCCACCACCACAAGCGCATTCACGGACGCTTTCTTTACATACCCCTCAACTCCACCATTCCTATCGAAAGAAACTGTGATCACCTGGGCATCGGGGCCGAACAGCTGATCGATAGTGCACTCTCGAACATAATCAGAGTTCTCCAATCACCTGAATCAGGCAAAAACACACACGGATCCAAGAGACCACAGAGTGTCAATACTGAAAAAACATATGAGTCAGTTTTTCTAGAACCAGGCACCTCCGTACTAATGATAAGGGACAGCACACATTCTCCAAAATTGGTAGTGCCATATAAGCTCCGGACCAAATACCTACGTCAAGCACATGAAGGCACCAACCACTCAGGTGTAACCCGTATGCGCAAACTCCTATCCAGCTACTGGTGGGAATTCAAAACCAGGACATTATGGCCTACGTTAAATCCTGCAAAACACATGCGCAAAGTGTAAAGAGAACTACGGCAAGCGTGTACACCAGCCCATGGGTCACTGCAAATGAAGTAAAAGACCATTCGAGATAGTCTTCATAGACTTCGTTATGATGCCAAACTCCAAGGGAAAATGCTATATCCTCACCATCCTAGACAGCTTCAGTCGATATTTGTGCCATACCTTGTGCAAGGGACCGTGCAATCGATGCCGCCCGCGGACTATACCAACTTTTTCTCCATCACAGAGAAATACCATGCATAGTATCCTCGGATCGTGGCACGCACTTTACCGGTGAAATATATAGACAGTTCTGTGACTAAATGGCCATTTTCCAGGAGCTTCACTGCCCATGGCGACCTCAGAGTTCAGGAAACATTGAGCGGCAACATCGCATGTTGAAGAATGCTCTGTATATGCTATGTGAGGACAGAAACTGGGAGTGGACAGACGTCCTCGAATCTGTCGTCTCATCAATGAACGCCACGATCAACAGAGCCACAGGTGTATCACCACATTACACCGTTATGGGTCGTCACCCTAATATTGGACTTCCCAAGATTCACAAAAGGGAAATCTCCAACGATGATCCGGGAGATTATGGTATGCAGGTGAATGCCCTTCTCAGACAAGTTCATAGGCATGTCGCCCTAGCAAACAATGAAGTCGACCACAAATCGGATACTATACTAAACCAGCGGATATACAAGGACCCAATACGGGTCGGCGATAAGGTGCTACTGCACTGCCCCCAGTCTACCACTGTGCATTCATCACACTTGAACTGGATTGGCACTTTTGAAGTAGTAAAAACAAATGATAGGGTGATCCAAATAAGAAACGAGGAAGGCAAAACCGACTGGGTTCACCGTGCTCATATTCGCTGCCTCGAGCCTCGACCTGAGCACCTATCTCACCACACATTACCCCACCGCCGTATCACATTCTCCCACAAAATCAGGAATCGCCATACCCAGACCCATCCATTACACATACAGCAACGCAACCTTACAAGCAAAACAACAATCAGGAACAAAACCAAAGCAATTCAAAACAACTTCCAGTCAGGCTAACACGAGGCCAAATGCCAACACGCTACAAGGACTTTGTGATGAAAAAACCACCAACACCACTTACACATACATACCCAAACCCATTGTGAATCAAATCGATATCTGGGGGAGCTCTGTTACATAAGCAAATGTAGATATCTCCCGATTCACTAATTCAGCAATTCAATTCACACACACACCGCAATATAAAAAAGATACACACACTCGCCAACAAAACAAACATAAGTGGCAGACGCCAAATCAGAAGTTTACTCCATCGTAGCCCAAAACAGAATGACCAATTTAACACATGTCTGCGCATGGGCTCCGATCTAGAGTTCCTTTTTGAAAATCAGTTCCTAACATTAAAGAAAATAAAATTTGTAAATAAAATTTGCATTTTCATCCAATGAAAGTGATTCCCAGGTGAAATGAAAATGACTTCAACCGATCCGATTTTTGGTCGCAGCATTCTATTTAAAGCCAGCTGTGAAAAACCAACAACACAGATGTCCAGGCGTCAGCGTCGAACACACCAAATTTAAAACATGCAGTTGTGTTGAATAGAACAACTTGGAAGTTTTCTTGTTTATTATTTCCGATTGAATTCAAAATGGCTGTCTTTCTTGTTCAGAAATTAGCAGGGGAGGTTACTCTCATTGCCTTATTTCTTATTAAATAAATTATTTCTTATTAAATAAATTATTTAATTAATAAATTATTTTCTTTACGTAATGTTTTTGGTTTTGGTTTTTTGTTATTGATTTCTAAGACATCTCTTTCTTTTTTTGCCAAATCTAATTGTTTTTTGAGATTTAAAGATACTACTACTACTACATAATCTTATTATAATGGAGATTGTGTGTTTTTCTGTCTGTAACCGAAACTATATTACTACTCAAGTAACAATTTCCTTAGTTATTAACGTCACATTCTCCATTATTCTACCTTTTATTTAAACCTCAATTATTAATAAAATTGTTTTACATTATTGATGCTGTTAACCATCTGCATACTAATAATATGCAATTGTATTTCTATATACAACAAAATAGAGGTTTTCAGTGTGAACGGGAAGGTTAATTTGCATATTGATATTAAAAATGTGATTTTAATGAATATGTGCTTAGTATTATTGATTTCTAACTGTTTGGTTTTATTGTAATGAATATAAGTAAAAATCTCTTCAATGAATCTTAAATGAAATCCATTAACAAGAAAAAATAACTGTCATTTTATTCTTTATTTCCAAATTTAACTAAATTGTTAAATAAGTAAATGAAAGTAATGAAAGACGGGAGTGATGGAAGAGTAAGTTTCATTTCTATTTTTCTATTATACCCCCACTCTGTTACATATCTTTTTGTCTGCCTCTAATTTAATACGATATTTCATTACATTAAAACTTAAATACTTGCACCCGGAGGGTGCATATATTTGCTAGTAATAATAATAATATTATAGATGAACACATCTTTAAGGAAGTTATAATAGGCGCACAAAAAGGCCTATGACATGGTCCCACATACCTGGATTATTGAGCGAATTTAATTGTTATAAACCACTTTATGTACTAGCCAAGATATAGGAATGGACTTCGGGATGAAGCAATTCCTAGAAACCAAGCTCAGAAGCAGAAATTTTACCAAAGGAATAAATACCTGGGCCGTCCCCATTATAAGATTCTCTGGGCCATTCTTAAAATGGGAATACAAAGCTAGGCACAGCTGGCTTGGGAAGGTGATCCACTGGGAATTATGCCAAAAATTAAATTTTGACCAGAATACTGCATTGCTGCAATCAGCTAGAGTACTCAGAAGAGTCCTGGAGACCCAAGGAGACTTCTTGTCACTTAGACTCCAGTGAAATAACATCAGCTAATGCTGGTGTGAAAAACTAACATAATATTAAAAATAAATAATAATAATAATAATAATAATAATGATTAAAAGATACATAATAATACAAAAGACCAAAGGTGTGAATAGAAAGAAAGAAAAGATTGTTATTAAATAAATATTTGTTTATAGAATCTAAAAATATGAAATTTATATTTAGTCACTTTATATTTTAAATGAATTTTATCTATAAATTAGGTATTTTCTGTACATAGTGTTTTATTTTTTTTTATTGATTAAATTACATATGCAATATATTTTGATTTTTTACTGATGCTCATTATGTTACTACTTTTCGATTAAAACAAAAATTTGACCTTAAATAATCAATGTAAGTAATTGCAATGCAAATAAATAAACATGCCAATTTTAGAAAAAGGAAAAATATTTTATTAGTGAACAAGTATATATATATATATATATATATATATATATATATATTGTTACAATAAAAAAATTTTAAATTACAATACCTTTTGTCAATTTTCTAATATGCTTAGAAATTGTACGGTCATGAGTGAGTTTGTGGAAATGATAATGTGGTTCATTGTTTTGTGTTGTTTTTTTGCAGAGAATGTAATTTGTTTGTTCTTGTTTATGTAGAGTTCCTGAAAGTGAATATAAAGATTATGTGTGTATATTTGTGTTATAAAGTTCTTGTGTAGTTGAAAATTTTGCTTGCTTGTTTTTGATCAGGGTTTTGCTTTTTTGTCATTTTTTTTTTTTTTTTGTCTTTTTTGGGTGTTTTTTTTTTTTTTTTTTTTTTTTTTTTTTTTTTGTTTTTTTTGTCTTTTTTTGGTTTTTTTTTTTGTTGTTTTTTGTGGGGGAGTGTAGGGATTGACATTTTCTCGATTTGTTTAGCGTTACATTTGAACATATATGCCCGCCTAAATTCATTATTAACTAATCAATTTTCAAAAATTAGGTATGACTTCAATTAAGCACATACACTCGTGAACAAAATAAATGGGCCAAGCAAGTATTATACATTTTATTGTACAAAAAGCTAACTTAAACAAAATACAATTGAACAAAAAACAAAAACGAGTCTTATATACACAGAACAAGACATTTACTTTAATAAATGCTTAGTATGGAATCATTTTCCCCTTTGATTTCTTTAAAAGATTAATCCTTTTAACCATGCTCTCAACCAACTTGGAACACTATGAAGAGGAGATGCTATTCCATTCATTTTGCAGAGCTTCCCACAGTTTTTTTTGTTCGAAAAAGTTCTTCCAGCCAATGCACGAGATATTATGGCCCAAATTTTCTCGATTGGGTTTAAATCGGGGCTTTGGCCAGGCCAAAACATCACATCAATTGAATTATCGGCAAGCCATTTCTTAGTGACTTTAGCAGTGTGTGCAAGTGCATTATCTTGTTGAATTATCCCTCCATTCCCGTGTTTCACTGTCGTTTTTATGCAACTTGGCGATAATCTTTCTCCGGATCTTCGAATGCAGCTTTCGAGAGCATCACTAAAAAGACAAAATCTTGATTCATCGGACCAGAAAACATTCCTAAACCATTCTGTATCTTTCTTGCCATAACACGAGACACAAATGTCTTGCTATCATTGATGTTCTTCTTAGATAATAATGGCTTCTTTGTGCACCTTTTTGAAGAAAATCCCATTTCCTTCAATCGTTTAGATATTGTCATTCTAGAAATGGAATTTCAATCCGCCGTTTTGAATTGTTTGCTATGGTCAACATAAGTTTTCTTTCGGTCCTTCAAAACAGTCATTTTAAGCCTGTGGTCGTCCTTCACAGTGGATGCTCTAGGGCGACCAGATCCAGATTTCCTTTTTACTGAACCTTCGATTTCGAACCTTTGACCAATTCGCTTCACAGCAGAGAGAGAAGTTGTCACATTTTCTTTTTTCAAAATATCGAAAATCTGCTTTTAAGTCATATTAGACTGCCTTAATCCTGCAATTCGGTTTTTCATATCCTCGCCCAGATGCGGTCTTACCTTTTTAGGACTCATTTTTACGACTAAATTATTATATACTATAATATTAATGATCTGAAAAATAGGAATTTGCAGTTAAATTTCAGTAAATTCCTGAAAAATATCGAAAAATCTATTTTCTTCCAGCTTTCAATCTTGGCCCATTTTTTCTGTTCACGAGTGTATCCTCCAAAAATTGTCGGCTAAAAAAAGCCATATCAAATAAACGCAGTGTTTATTTACGTACTCTCATATATATATATATATATATATATATATATATATATATATATATATATATATACCCCAACCCCTCCGCACGAGCAGGATGCGACACAAGGTCAATTTCTTAAGCGGAATTTATCAGGTTTGAATTCAGAGTTTTCCTTCTCTTAGACCGGTTGCCTAACCAAGGTTAAAGAGCCCAGTCTGCCCTACTATTTATCCATAGCTGGAGGGAGAGTAGGATTCATACCTTTCCCAAGGGTATTAACGCTAAGTGAAATGCAATTACCACTTCCAGGATTTGAACTCAGGGCGACGAGTCCATTTCCCAAGACTTGTGTGTACGTGTGTATATATGTATGTATATACATGTGTATGTATATATATATATGTGTATGTATGTATATATATGTAAGTATGCGTATATATGTATGTATATATGTATATGTATATATATATGTTTGTACATATGTGTATGTATCTATATATATGTGTATGTATATATATGTGTGTATGTATGCATATATATATGTATATATATATATATATAAATATATATAAACAAATTTTTAGTACAGCTAAATTTATATATAATTTTAAAAAGAGTCATACTTTATTGATCAGCAATTTTAAACGAATAAAAAGAAAAGAAAGCGAAAGAAAAGAGAAACTAAAGGGCCCTTTCGACCGGTGCTTTTTCAAAAGTAACGACCAGTAGATTGTTTAAAAGTCACACTGTATATATATTGGGTAAAAGAGGGGGATTAAACCATGTAAATGTTGGGGCAACATGAAGGAAAGAAAAGAAAAAAAATATATATTGTATATTATACCTTCACGTTACCCCCAATTCAGCTGTCACAACCCCAGCAAAAATTACCAGGGAGTGTTTTAGGTGTCTTTGTCTACACAAGGGCGGGCAGTAAAAAAAAAAAATGGTGACTGCCTCAAGGACATTAACTCTTAACATCCTGTTGAGAATTTTCTAAGTCCAGAGCATTCCTATAAGGATATATTAAAAAAATGGCTAAAAATGACCTTTGCATCTAAAGGTACCTGTTATTTCCCTTAAATGAAAGACTTCTAAATATGTTTAATATTACATTTAAATAAAGGGTATCATTTGGGGGCGGATTAGGAAAATGAATGTGACTTCTGGGCGGGCGGAATGAGGTGGTATAGGACTTTATGAGTTAAGGTGGTAGTTTGTCCTAGCTCTGTATAGAACGGAATATTGCTGATCACTGTAATTGATTTTACAACTATTTATGCTACAAAGGTGGTCATCGATGGCAGAATCTTGTGCCTGTGAGAGCCTGGATGTAGTTTGGGGAATGCTTCTTATTCCCCTCGGGACGTGTTAATTTGTATGCTCAACCATTGTGTCATCCTGCCAATATAACTGGCAGCACACCAGCAATGATATTTATAAATTACAAAACTTTATTCAAGGATTGGCAGAACATCATTTTGACTGGAGCGAAATGCAAGTCTAGTAGTGAAAATTGTCCTGACTTTAACTGCATTGTTTTTCCCAAAAAGTTAATGCAATATGAAAGCGATATGAAAGTGATATTTTATCCCCACCTCCAAGTCTTTTCTCGACAAGTAAATGTAAATATTCTAATCCAC
The DNA here is from genome assembly GCA_023376005.1 of Doryteuthis pealeii. Taxonomy (NCBI): domain Eukaryota; kingdom Metazoa; phylum Mollusca; class Cephalopoda; order Myopsida; family Loliginidae; genus Doryteuthis; species Doryteuthis pealeii. Next base: position 23,183,052 of record CM042158.1, on the reverse strand, counting down.
CCCTCTCTTTAAAATATTTTTTAGCGGTTTGAAGGCGTTTTTATTGACAAATAGCTTTTTTTAGAGGTTTGAAGACGTTAAAAGTAAGACACCACACAGTTTTTTTTAACAACATTTAAGTACTATGCAGGTTTGTCGATGCTTATCTCCAGTAATCTAGCGAAAATTGGTGTTTTAATTGTGACTTGATAAAAGTATGGCGAAGGTAAAAATAACTGCATTGAAACAACGTAGTACGGCTAATTTGATCTTATTTGCCAATGTCTGACCAACACGGCAATCGTAAATATACAGGGCACTTGGATGGACCAAACTCTTTGTTGCTTTTGAAATCAGATATGGTTTGGTTGATCACTTTCATAGTCAAATCCTCGAGACACCCATTGTCAGCAAAGATGTTAATAATTTTCTTGAGTTCGTCCTTAATCTTGTAATCAAAGCAGACCTTCCACCCAGCCTAGCTGGGGGTCCAGTGAGCTTCGGCCGCTGGATCAGTTTAAGTTGAAATTAATAGCATCAATCCCAGGGGGCTTTCCCTCCAGGCAATCCTTGGGGGCAGGGCTGGGTTTATTGCCCAGCATCTGAGGCACCCCTCTTGAGGGGGAATGCCGACGGGATTGACGCAATTTTTTCCACCTGCCACCCATGAGTCTCGGCTTGTGGGTGGTCCCACGTAAATAGGGCCTTTGTGCCTAACCTGTATAAGTGGGGTACGAGGAAAATATCCAGAGCAGATCATCAATGCTCTAAATGTTAAACATTTGATTAGGTTCACCTTTCTGGATTTGGGAGCAAACGAATCCCAACTCAAATAAAGACCAGTAAAGGTGGGTTTATGATAAATACTTGTCACAAAGGACAAGGAACGTTTTTCAACTAAGACGTCCAGGAAGGGCTCACTATTATTTTTCTCCTCTTCCATCGTGAACCTTAAAGAGGGATGTAAATTAATGTTTTATTTATGTTTTGGATGTGGTATGGAGATAGAACTGATAGTAGATTTTGGTTTATGAAGAAGTTTTCTTCCTTTCAATTATTGAATGACTTTCATTATATATATTCACTGAATTATTTGCTTTTCTTAGGGTAAATTAGTAATATGTTTCTTTAAATATAATTTATATAGTACTTTAATACTGGAGTGAATTTATAATATGTCTGTTTTTATACGGTTCAATTAATTTAACTTAATTAATCAATAAATAATAATTAATTATTTATATTATAACATTATTAATGTAAACTTTCATGGTTGGGCTATTCCAAACAAGCATTAAAGAAAGTAGAAACAACTGTCCTATAAACATTTGTTTTGTACATTAAAACAGCAATAATGAAGATATTGCGAGAGGGAAGACTTACCTCATGGAGCAAAGCAGGCGTGAACCTGTCTTGCTTGCATGATGAGTGGAAACATGTGGTCGGGTAGTGTTCACTAGCATACTGACAAATGAAGAAGCCAGAGGGGAGGAAAAGTGTCTTCTTATTGGGTAGTACAGATGCATTGTGGGTAAGTGAGTGGACATAAAAGACACCCTGCCAGGGGTGAAGTCATTCAGTAAACAGGCGTCAGTCACTAAGTGAAAAGGAAAAGAACAAGGGAAGAGAAAGGAAAAGAGGAAGTGTTACATTCACCTATCGTTTCAACGCTATACAGCGCTTTTCCATCAGAAATTTACCAAAGAAAAATGAGAAGATACATGTAAGAACTTGGCAATAAATAACAAAACAACGTATATATATTTATAACATAACATTTAATTCAAATTTGTAAGCTGGGAGGATCATGATACGGACGCCGACAGGCTAGGATTTATAGTGTCATTTGGCGGAATTATTTCTTCAAATCAATTTACAAATGTTCGCAACGAAAGAAATTTGTACTTATCTTTTTACGGGTGATTCATTTTCTGTATTAATGTCTATTCCGGATATTATTTCTTTATGTGGCATTCTGGATCATGGTAACTTTCTTCTTGGGAAATATTTTTTTCTTTCCCTCCCCCCACGAGATGTTCGCTGACCGGGTCTCGAGTGCTAACTGAAAAACTGCTACATAGGGATCGCTTTCCCTTCCCCCAACGTGACGTCACTTGTCTCTCGGTAGGTTTTGGCGTACGTGAGTAAAGCGGCAAGTGTAGTATCAGTTGTTCGTTTGCCTGCCTCTCCTCCGCAAGGTAGGCTACTTTGCCATGACAAAGCAGAATTATTCTTCTTCTGGTAAACTTTTGGGTCACATTCTGGGACTCCACCCCTCCTCTCCTGGCGTCAGCCAGTCTCTCAGAATATTCTAGGAGTTTCCAAATTGTTGATCATTTGATTAAACGTAACAGAAGGGAAATACAGGATAGCCCAAGTTTTTTTCTTTTTCTGACTAAAAAGTGACACCTAAGAGAAAGACAGAGGAAATGATAATAGAAGAATTTTACATTTATTTGGAAAAATACTCAAATATTCTTTGAAAATTCCTATCCATGGCATCTGTTAGTCTAGTGATATAATGGAACTGTGATCAAAAGTTTGCCCACGCAGCAGATCTCCCCTCTCTACAATATCAATGTTGTCCAAGGGAAGAACAAGAGTCAATACAACTTGACACCTGTTACATCAATATATATATACATTAAATATCACCAGGGTTTGGTTTTTGAGCAAAAATAATAGAGATTTAATTTATATTCGTGAAGATAATTAAAAAATAAAATTTAAATCATAACAGCATGGACTTTTTTTTCATTTAATATTTTAGATAGTAGACATTAACATTTCTTTTCAGAGTAGCTGGACCAATGCAAAGTCTATTTTTTTACATAGGGATTTAAATGGAGCATCCCACAAGGATTCAACTCACAATTCAGTAATAATGGATCTGCAGGACTAACTTTTAAAAATACTCCTCTACCCAGGCGACGCCGGGTAGCCGCTGCTAGTTATCTACTATATCATACTCACTTTCTATGGTTTTAGTATGTTTTCCTATCAGGTATATTTCTTAAACTTAAACAAATGATGTTATTTTATTTTATTTCAAAATAGTAATTTTACATAAAAAATTGGTAATTTTTAAAAGATTTTTCTAGACTACATTTTTATTACTAGCAACAACAAAAAAATGCAACAATAAAATGCCCTCAAGGCAGTGTAAAAATTAATTTTTGAAAGATATTGCCTGAGGATGGGGGTGTATTAAAAATTCAATGTCAGAGGGTTTGTATCATAAGTAAGCAAAATCATCAAATTTATCAAAGGAGTAAAAAAAATATAAATAAAATAAAATAAAACAATTTGAAATGGTTATTTAGTTCTGTTCCCCCTCAAATGAAATACAGTTTTTATTTACGAAATATTTTTACAAAATATGTTTGCAAATATGTTTACACTTGTTTGAAGAGAAACTTACTGATGATGAGTTAAAATATGAACCTTTGACTAGCGTGTTCATACCTTTCCCAAGGGTATTAGATTGAAAGTGAACATATTGTGACTGGAGTTAAAATGTGAACCTTTGACTAATTTGAGAAGCTAGGGTGCTTATTGGAGTTCATTATTAAAAACAAAAAGGATGAGCACAGACAACCAAGCCCAACACAAAAGAAGCTGTATCAATCAGAGGAGGAAAGCAACCCAAAAGAAGATGGCTAGTCGCCAAAATAGACCCTCCTAAGAACACTCTCCTCTTCTCATCATTTATATACCCAGCAGATGAAGTGGATATATAACAATATATGTATTAACCTAACCCTTCTGCATGAGCAGGACTCAAGTCAATTGTTGCATAGGGCCAGTTGGGTCGTAGTAGTAGTAGTAGTAGTAGTAGCAAGTCATATAGTCACAAGGGGGCTGTTTATTTCTTTCTAGGCTTGTGGGTTCTTTTTCACAAAGAAGGAGAGAGAGAGAGAGAGAGGGGGGGGGTCAAATTATTCTATCGTAAATCATGTTCGGTACTACTATGCGAAACACATCACGGGGAACCAATAAGCACCCCAAATTATCAACTTAATGAAAGGTTCATATTTTAACTCTACACTGGTAAGTTTCGCTTTCAAATATTTGAAAATAAACGAACAGACGATTTTTGCAATTATATTGTATCTGACAAAAACAATTTTTACAAATTGTGTGATACTATTTCCGAACGACATCCTTTTATTTAGATAAGCATAAAAATATTTTGAAAATAAAAACTGTATTTTTATTTAAATAAACATAATTGTATTTCTCTTCTGATTAAGTAAAAACTATTTTAGTATAAAAACGTCTTTCGTCTTTTTTTAAATCATCCTAAGTGTTGAAAAATATTTATAAATTTCTGATTAAAAAGTTTTTTTTTTTTTTTAAATTTTGCTATTGAATTTTAATTTGATTATGTGTATCAACCATCTATTTATTTAATTTATTGTGAGTTCAACATCTACATCAACATCTGATTAAAATCATTTGTTTACAAAAATTTGGAAGCAGAAGTTACCGGTGATGAGTTAAAATATGAACCTTTCATTAAGTTGATGATTTGGGGTGCTTATTGGTTAGTTGGTCCATTACTAATTACATCGTAAACAAGACCCTCCTTCTAAAAATCGATTTTTTTTAAAACCGAGTCGCCATGGTAGAAGTAGGTCTTCTCTCTTCTGAATTCGAAACAATAAAAAAATATTTGTGAAAAAAAAAAAAAAATCCCCACTTTCTATGGTGGGACCATGCGAGGTTACCCATGTAAAGTATATTATTACATAAATACATCCTGGCCTCCTGCCTTAAAAAAACGCTATGCGGTGCCTGCTGAAAATCCAATCCAACCTACTGTTTAACTCCCGAGCTGTTTGAAGGTGTTTTTCCCGAAAAGTTAATGCAATATGAAAGTGATATGAGAGTGATATTTTATCCCCGTCTCCAAGTCTTTTCTCAACAAGTAAATATTCTAATCCACCCTTCTCTTTAAAATATTTTTTAGCGGTTTGAAGGCGTTTTTATTGACAAATAGCTTTTTTTAGAGGTTTGAAGACGTTAAAAGTAAGACACCACACAGTTTTTTTTTAACGACATTTAAGTATTATGCAGGTTTGTCACTGCTTATCTCCAGTAATCTAGCGAAAATTGGTGTTTTAATTGTGACTTGATAAAAATATGGCGAAGGTAAAGATGTCGGTAATTATGAACTTTTGTTTAGTAAATTAGGGTGTCCCAGAAAAAACAGAACCCACAAATTTTGTAATAAAACTGTTAATTTTAACTAGGGGGGTTTAGGGTTAGGGTTTAGGGTTGGGGTTCTGTTTTTTCTGGGTGACCCAGAAAAAACAGAACCCCAACCCTAAACCCCCCTAGTTAAAATTAACAGTTTTATTACAAAATTTGTGGGTTCTGTTTTTTCTGGGACACCCTAATTTACTAAACAAAAGTTCATAATTACCAAAATATCTTTTCAAAATTTTATTTGCAAAAATTACTTTTAATTACTATCAATTAAGGACCGAAGAATCCGATTTAAAATATGTGGCATTAAGGGGGGGGGGCTTACATTTGGGGTTCAATTTCCCATGTAAATGTCTTGTATAATGTTACCTAACCGATGCTGTAGAGTCATCTCTATCGACCGTTGGGTGCAGAACGATGAGTATTTATTGGTAGATTAAACCCCTTGCCCTTCGGTCTCCAGTTGGTGAAGCATGATCATTTTTTTTTAATAATTAAAACAAGTTCTTAGAAAAAAAATAAAAATATGAAGTAATGGCTGACTTCTGATTTAGGTCGGAAAATTAAAACGGAAAACAACAAAAAAAACAAATTACTATACATTTAATGTTGAAAAATATTTTTTTAAACTAAGTTTAATTCAAATTATACATTGCAATACTAACACAAACAACTATCTCAATAATAGATTCAATAATTAATTTCAATGGTTAATTAAATGTATAGTAATTTGGGTTTTTTGTTGTTTATTTTTTTAAGCAATACGTAATTGAAAACAACCTTAATAAATATTCCCCTAAAACCGTAACCCAATTCGCAAAATGTTAATTCATAGACTGTAGTTAAACTATCATTGGGTACCACCAAAAAACTTTCGGTGTTAATTTTCCGACCTAAATCAGAAGTCAGCCGAAGTAATAGCCATGGATTCTCAACGGCTCGAAAATATACAAAACTGGGGATTTTTGATAATCACCAGTCGGGGTGCATTTTACAAGACATTTACATAGCAAATTGAACTCCCTCGGAAGTCTCGCTGGTGCGCATGCTCAAAGTTTATTTCCAGTCACGTGTTCCGGAAGGGGATAGTCGGCATTTCGTTCTTTACTTCGTTTGAACGCACGTGGAGAACAGCTCTGATCAAATATGGGACGACCAGGTATGAATTTCTGTTTATTTACGATTATTATTTATTTTTTTAAAAAGTATTTTATCCTTAAAAAAAACTATTTAGTCTTTCTTGTTGTGTTTTAAAAGAAATATAACCAGTGATAATTATGTTTGTTTTTCGTTTTTTTATATGCCCACTGCACTCCACTAAACCTGTTGGATGGCGCCATGATCAATTTCTATGGCGTGTTAAAAGAAAATTAGAAAAAAATTACTTTTTTTATTTTTTCGATGATTTAATTTGAAAATCTTACTCTTAAAAATTGATAATGCTTATATTTAAATCTAGCATCCCTTTTTCTGTTAGTATATTGTAAGCAATATGTCAGTTTTTTTAAACTACGATCTTTATTTCCGCAATTTTCTGTCCATGTGGTGAAATGAAAATAGCTAACTAGTTTAACGTCTTTTGAGAATTGTTTTATAAAGCGACACTTTGTCTCTATATTTAAAATGAAAAATTATTTTAATTTAATAGAAAATATTATTTTGATTTATGTGTCCCACTTTATTCGAATATAGCTTATTTTTAAGTGTTGTTTATTGTAAAAGACGAGACTTTGAAAAATTAAATTGTAACTGGTAAAAGTAGAATCTCCGTAATACTTCCACGTGGTTAGTTTAGCTTATTTTTTTTATAAGGGTACGATGTTAAAATTTTTACACTCGAGCTAATTATTTTTCATCGAAATAATATAAAGTATCGTAAAAAAAAAAAAATAGCTAAGCTTTTCTTTTTTCTTTTTATTTAAAAATTTTGTTAATTTTTTATTTTGTACTTCAGATCACAGTAAATAAAATCTATACATTGTTTTTTTTTTTGTTTTTTTTTCCAAGAAAGTTGGATTTTATTTATTTTTGATTAAGAGCAGAAATTTAAAAAGTGTGTTTTTGATTTTTTTAATTCTCCGAAAAAGTTACAAGGACTTTTTTTTCAATTGAGAAATTAATTACACAAATCACTTAAAATTTGGGGGGGGGGGGAACCCTGCTAAAGGGATAAGTTGAGGAAAAATTGTTTCATTTGTAGATGTTTTAACAAATACCATAGTCACACATGGTGTAAATTTTAATTTTCTTCCCTTTCTTTTTTTAAAGTAATTCTCATACATATGCACAGCGTATTCCTCACGTGGTGTAATTCTTAGGAAGCTGGGTTAGCAAACCATTATTAATGAGTTCGATTCTCATCGAGTGCCCCCTACTATTGTCCTTGTGCCACAACTAAGCCTTATAAATAACTACAGTGAATTCACATTTGTGATTTATCAAAAAACTAGATCACCCGTGAACTCGTTGGGTTCCCATTATAATAGTAACAGATTCATCTTTAGGAAAGAGTGAGGGGTTCGTTTTCGTTTATATGAAGAATAAACGAAAAAAGAAGATATCTTCTATCTATCTATAAAGGGAAGTTGTGTGTATCTGCATGTCCGGAGGAAACTTCGAAAATAAAACTATTAACGACAAAGTAAATATCACCAGGGCTTGGTTTTTGAGTAAAAATAATAAAGATTTGATTTATATTTATGAAGATATTTAAAAATTCAAATGTGAAAAGTAACAGAAGGGAAAGTCATTTGCATGTTATTTTGTTTATCTTTTTTTTTTTTTTTTTTTAAATATAATATTGATTGAATTATTGCATCATTTATATCTTCTTCTTTTTGTTCTTTTTCAAAAATAATTGTAAATCATTGAATGGAAAATTCTTACTATATTGTTATATATTTTTATGGGGCAACCAGCGAGGATTTCACTCGCAATAAGTAATAATAGATCTGCGAGACTAACTTTTTAAAAAATTCCCTCTTTACCCAGGCAACCACTTCTAGTTTAAAATAATTACGTTCAATGAGAATAGTTGTAAAATGTATTTGCAATTGCTTTATTCGCCTAATGCTTTAATATTACTTAAGAGTATTTTGGTTCTAATAAGAATCTTGTTCTAATGTTCCATTTTGATGGTTAATTTAATTTTTTTTAAAAATTAGGTGATAAGATAAATTCTTTTGAGTGTTATTTTGATATTTTGTCGTCCCGGCTTCCTGTCCTTCATTTACACGGTTTTAGCGAGCCGGCATCAGATGAATTTCCGGCCCTACTTAGATATTTTCCTAGTCGTGTTTTTGTCGGCAGATTAATGTACATATTTTTTACATACCCCCGATTTATATCGGCAAATCAATGTAAATATTTTACACCCCCACCCCTTAATTTTATTTTCATTTTTTCGATTGAATTTGTACAAATTTCGAACGTAAAAACAATTCTCATACCGTATGCTCTGTCTGTTTTAATTTTACAATGCCCCATAAAATACAAAAAGAAAGAACTGACAATTCAGATATTTTTAAATTTTATTCAAATCAAATATCACAAAAACACGACTCGGAAAATTAGGTCGGAAATTCACTCAAGCCTGCTCACTAAAATATAACGTAAATTAGGGCAGGAGGCCAGGATGATCCATAGTTTCTTGAGGTGGCTGGATGCCATAACATACCTGTAATTCCGTTATTAAAGCAAACGCTAAACACTGGGATATGTCAATTTATATTTTGGGCTGAGCCTTAGTTTACTATACATCATAATCCTATTTGATGATTGGGAGGTAGCACTACTCTCTCCTTCCACACTCGGAAATATATATTTGACTTAAAGCTAACTATATAGGGACTAGCAAAAAAAATCGGATACTACGAGTTTTAAAAGCGAATTAAGAATAATTAAAACTTTTATTTAAGGTTAAACTTTGTCTAAATCGATAAGTAGTAGCATAATAACCAATATTAAAAAAAGAAAAATATAATTACATATGCAGTTTATTTTAAAAAGATTTAAAACTATTTGTTTTGGTCAATTTCGACGATATCCGCCATTCAGCCTCTTTTTCGATGGTTTTAAGTGCTTGTTTATAATTTTACTGTAACATTCGCGATTGCAAAAAAAATTACCAAAAATCAGGTAATTATCGATTTTAATGAAATTTTCAGTATTGATTTAACAATTAAAGAATTTTATAATGCATCAGTTATTTTATTTCAAAACTTTAATTTAGTATTTTTGCTATGAAAAATTAATATATAAAATTCATTTAAAATACGAAAATCCTGATGTTAAGTTTAAGATGTTCTATTTTTAGATTCTAAAAATAAATATCTACTTAATGCAAACCTTATTTTAGGCGCCAAAAGTAATGTTTTGAAGAAAAACTCGATTGAAAATGTACCCCCTCCCCTTTTTAAGCAGAAAAAACATTGATGTATAATTTTTTCTTTTATAAAATAATAGCCAATTAAATAATTATCGAAATGAGTAAAAAAGAAATCTCCAAAAAAATTAATAATTTATTATTTTTTTGCATTTTATTTTTCGATTTTTGGTACTTATTTTCTCATAAAAGCGCAACCGTAAAAAAATTTATTTTGTTTCTATTCATAACTTCGGTCTTTTATCTCATTATTTATACTGTAATTAGTATCGAAAATGATCAACTTGCAAAACATTTTACGCCCCCAACATAAGGGGGGTCAAAATTAAGTGACCTGAAAAAAATTAGAAAGTTTTTAAATAAAATAATGCATTATAAAGATCATTCATTGATACATAAACACTGAAAATTTCATTAAAATCCGATAATTTCCTAATTTTTGGTAAATTATTTTCCGTAGGGGGGCTAAAGTCATTTTTATCAAAAACGAATTTTAGACTCCGTTTGCCAGTCCCTATAACTATATAATGAATTCCTGTAGTCAATGAACAATTTAAAAAAAAGATTTTATTAAGTTGAGCTTTCCCTCTTAAAATTTGACGATTCCTGATTTTAATGGCATTACTAAAGACTTTCAATATCACTCAGAGAGGAGTACACCCTTACAATTTTTTTATGAAATTAATACTTTGAAACAAAATTCACCAGAATATTTTAGTGTCAAAACAGATATTATTAGATATTACTTATTACCGAACCTTTCAGCATTTCACTTTGACAGTATGTAGTCTTTCGATTTTATCTTGTTGAATGGTAATTATTTTTATTTCTGTACAAATCTGTTCCACAAATGGGCTGCTACATATTTATATTTTTTGGTTCCAATTTCAATGCTATAGGGTTTGGTAATAAATGATACCTAATAAAATTCAGGTATCTTTTTGGCTTAGAAGAAAATTAATGTTTTATAAAAAGAATTGATGTGGGGGAGTGTATTTATTTATAAGCGATACTTAGTGACGCTAATAGACTTTTAATTTTTAATCCAGCTTACTGTAAATATATTTCAATAGTTTCTTAGAAATGAATTACACTGTATGGAGTGCATTATATCTATTATTCAATTATGTATCAACACTGAAAATTTCATTAAATTTGGTTAATTCCTTGATTTTTAGTGTATATTTTTTTTCTTTCGGCTGGGTGACATGATGGTGGGATTTATGTCCGTTAAGTAGGATTTAACTAGAAAACCTCTATTCATTCTTAAAATTACTTCAGTCAACTTATTGGAAGTAATAATAATTTTAATTTCAATTTGGAGTTCTTTATTTTTTGCATTTATTTATTTATATATTTTATTATTACAGGATTTTCACCAAGAGGAGTCGGTGGCCGCGGAGGATTTGGCGGTAGAGGTGGCAGCGGCGGCCGCGGTGGATTTGGTAGCAGAGGTGGTGGCGGCGGCCGTGGTGGATTTGGTGGCGGCCGCGGAGGTGGTCGTGGTGGGTTCGGAGGCCGTGGCGGCGGTGGTGGATTCGGAGGCCGTGGCGGTGGTGGCCGTAAGTTACTTTTCCTTTTCTCTCTCCATATATAGTAAGCAAAGAAAAGTGGTGTCAAGAAAAGACTTATTACAAGACTTGATATTCATGAGAGGAGGGTAAATGAATACATTTCTATTCAGTCAGCGATATATTAGTTTGTCAACCATTTCACCACACTTGCAGTGGGGGTCGTAAATAAAGGGTTAAACTTAAAACTAGAGCAGTACTTGATTATCTGCTCTTTCAATTTACGTAGGGCTGGGTTAGCTCAGTCGGTAGAGCGTTCGGCTAGAAACCACAAGGTTCCTAGTTCAATACCGGCCAGCACCAACTCAGTGTATGAGTAGCACAGGGATCTGTGCGGTAAAGTAAGGAGCTGATGCGCTCCACCTCAGAAACCACAAGGTTCCTAGTTCAATACTGGCCGGCACCAACTCAGTGTATGAGTAGCACAGTATGAGTAAAGTAAGGAGCTGATGTGCTCCACTTCAGACGCAAAAAAAACCCAATCTCCTTGGTCTAGCGCTAGTGAAAAGACTCCCTCGCTGATTGGCTGGTACCGACTTTAGGCCGCCCCGACGACTTTACATAAGTTGTGGGATGTCATGTTCTTGTGTATGCTATCTAGCAAAAATATGTGCTCTCCGGGCACAAGTATTTAAGTTTTAATGTAATAAAATGTATTAAATTGGAAAGACTAACAGAACTAAATAAGAATTCACATAAAAAGATTACTTATTTTAGTTTTATTTTGATTTCTTAATGAAATTATACATAGGATTGCAAATAATTTTTAAAAATAATTTGTCGATAAAAACGCCTTCAATCCGCTTAAAAAAAATCTTTTTTCTTTTTTTTTTTTTTTTTTTTTTTTTTTTTTTTCAGTATTTTCCTTTTATTTATTTAAAAAAAAATTTTTTTCAAACAATTACAAATAAAAAAAAAATCAATATTTAGATATATATTCTTTTTTATTTGAACTAAAAACAAGACATTAAACAAACAAATTTTTTGTAAACATTTGTTTCTTAGTGATATCTAACACACATTACAAGATTAATAACATAGGCTGTTTTAAGGCAAATCTAACTCTGCTAGACTTCAATAACAACATCATTAATGAATATGATGCTAATTAAGATTAAATAATGACTATTTAATAATCATTGAGAATAACATAAATTGGTGATTTGGCTAGTTTCTCTTTCACCTAATTGTTTGTTTTGTTTTTTCATCAATACTAAGATTATTTTATTTTCTATAGTATAAAGTAGTAAGTATTGGACTCTTTGTCTATCTATCTATACATATATAAAGGGCAGTTGTATATATGCGTATGTCTGGAGGAAACTTCAAAAATAAAACAATTAACGATAAAGTAAATACATGTATACATTCACTATCACAAGGGCTTGGTTTTTGAGCAAAAATAATGATTTTATTTATATTTGAGAAGATATTTAAAAATTAAAATTTGTATAGTAACAGAAGGTAATTGAAATATGTTGATTGATTGAATTAATCAATCACCTCATTTATATTGTTTTGTTTTGTTTTTTTAATTGTAAATTATTGAATTAAAACTTCTTACTATATTGTTATACATTTACATAGGGATTTTATGGGGCATCCAGTGAGGATTTAACTTGTGATAAGTAATAATGGATCTGCGACAGACTAGCTTTATAAAAAATCCCCCTCTACCCAGGCGACGCCGGGTAGCCACTTCTACTTCTTTATATTTGATTGTCTGTCTTATTGTGATAGTGACTTACCAATTAGACTATTACATTTAACATTAGCAATAAAACAATATAGTAGCATTGTGGAGTTAAGAGAAAAGAATATAGCTATTATATATATATACTAGCAAATATATGCACCCTCCGTAGGGTGCAAGTATTTAAGTTTTAATGTAATAAAATATTATATTAAATTAGAAAGGCTAATGAAACTAAATAAGAATGCAGATAAAAAGATTTGAAACGGGGAGTATAATAAAAAATGGAACGACTGAAACTTACTCTTTCATCACTCTTATCTTTCATTGTTATTTTTTCTAATTTAAGTATTTAGTTATAAGAGGAAGTAAATAAAATGACAGTTATTTTTTCTTGTTAATGGATTTCATTTAAGATTCATTGAAGAGATTTTTGCTTATATTCATTAAAATAAAACCAAACAATTAGAAATCAATAATACTAAGCACATATTTATTAAAATCACATTTTTAATATCAATATGCAAATTAGCCTTCCCATTCACACTGTAAACCGTTATTTTGTTGTATATATAAATATAATTGCATGTTGTTAGTATGTAGATATGGTTAACAGTATTAATAATGTAAAAC
>CM042158.1:23069581-23167081 GCA_023376005.1 Doryteuthis pealeii | reverse complement strand
AGCACTTCTCTCTCCATTTTATTGGTTCTTTTGCAAAACAATTAGAATGGCAGCTAAATAGTATTAGTCTATTTATAGCAGAATGAGAGGAAAGGCTTTTAAAGGTAAGCATCTTTGTTAAAAGATGCACTTATCTTTTTAAAATAAAACTAGACAAAACCTTACCCATTGGGTCACCAGGTAGATAATTGAGATTAGGGAAAAGTGAGTATGCAAAACGAATAAAAAAAATTTAAAAAAAATCCTAAATGTGTTGTGCTATCAAATATTTTTGTAGATTTTATATTATAAAGGATTTTTCACTAAATATTAAGTTTATATTTTCAATTTTTTTCCAGGTGGTATGAGAGGAGGAAAGAATGTGATTATTGAGCCTCACCGACATCAAGGTAAGGAGTCTTCTTTTTTTTTTTTTTTTTTTCTCTCTTTTCTTTTCTTTATTTCTTTTTATGTTGCTAATTCATTTACAAGTAACTCTGTTGTCTATTCTTACCAAAAAAAAAAAAAAAAATCAGACTTCTACACATATGTTTAATATTACATTTAAACAAAGGCTATCATTTGGGTTAGATTAGGAAAACAAACGTGATTTCTGGCTGGGTGGAATGAGGCGGTATAGGATGTTAAGAGTTAAGTAAGTTCATCTTGTATGGAAAGCAAATAAAAAATGTTAGCACTTTAAGGGCGGAATGTTACCTTAAAAAAGTACTCTTCTGTCCAACTCCCCAAAATACTAAATAATAGAAACACAAGTGCTATCAAGAAACTTTTTTAAAAATCAAAGAAGGTGGGGGGGGGGGTAAAGAACAAGTCATTCGCCAACTCTGTGCATGAGTAGCGCCGATGGTGGGTGTGGCACCTCATCTCTGATGTCAAAACAATCTCCCTGGTCTAGCACTAGTGAAAAGAGATAGACTCCCTCGCTGTCTGGCTAATGCTGACAATAGGCTACTCAGCTTATTTTCACACATGCAGATAAGTAAAATTATTACAGTTTAATGTATTATTTCAAAATACGATTTAAAGATGTCTGCAGGAGAGTCATGAGGATATGCCATATTGACACAAAAACTGGGAGTTAGATGCAAGAAATAGTGGCTTGTCGCCTTAGCGTTAACCAAGGCACGGAGAAGGGTGGGGCAGAGAGTTGAGTAACCTCAACTGCAAAGAGAGCCAGAAAGAGGGAGAAAAGACAGCAGCCCCAGAAAGCATCACAGTTTGTGTGCATTCAGTGTACAAATTCAAAAATTAGCCTGCAGATGCAGATTTCTTTTTTTTTTTTTTTTTTTTTTTTTTTTTTTTTTTTTGACACTGTGCCATCATCCTTAGTGGATGGAAAAGGTGCCACCAACATATACCTTGTATATAAGTTTCATATTTCATATGTATTTGTACAAGGTGTGTTCAAAAAGTATTGAGACTGACACTTTAAATTTTAAAGATGTGCTGCTTATTTTATGTGTAATCTAGACTGCTGTTCAGACAGTTTGATGGGGAGAGAAAAGATCTTAAAGCCATTTTTGGTACTTCTTGATCCACAGATTTTGGCAAAACACAAGATTGTGCAAGCGCTACACCCTCTATACTCACCAAACCTTGATTCTGAGTAGCTTTGTTTCCTAAAAATGAAAATTCATCTCAATAGTAAGAACTGACAACAATGCAGTTTACCACAATATGAAAAGTCAAGTTTCTTTGACCAATATAAAATTTAATGTCAAGGAGATTGTTTTGACAAAAATTAATGTTTTATTCTTAATTTTTGTATTGGCAAATACAGCTTAAGTGTTTTGTTTTTTTTAACATGCCTCATATATACACACACTGAATATATAAATTTGTACTTAAATTTTAACATTCATTTTTAAGGTGTGTTTATTGCTCGTGGCAAAGAAGATGCCTTGGTAACAAAAAACATGGTGGTTGGAGATTCTGTTTATGGAGAGAAAAAGATTGTTGTTGAGGTAAGTTTTTATACTTTTCTATGTCTATTAGAGGCTTTTTAAAAACCTATGTCTAAAATAAATGTTTTTTTTTTTTTTTTTTTTTAATAAAAATTTATTTAATTGTCCATGCTTATAATTTCTATTTCTCTTAGTTTGTTAAACATTTTTCTAATTATTTTGTACAATTTACATGGGATTAATAAGCTAAAGGTACACCTATGAATCCTAAGTCGGGGATTGAAGGTCACTAAGACACAATGTTAATGGGAGTGTGTGTATGGCATAATTTGTTGGAAATGGTTTTGATAAGACGGTTTCAAATCCTGGAGGAAATTATTTGCATTTCATCTTTTCTCCTACCCTTGGAGAAAGGCATGACTCCATCTTTTTTTTCCCCTAGCTATAATAATAAAAAAAATAGTGGGGCAGTTTGGGTTCTTTAACCTTGGTAGAGCAACTGGTCTAGAAGGAAAACTCTGAATTCCTGCAGGCTGTACTTGAAAAGTTGACCGTGTGTTGGCTTTGTCTGTGGCAGAGGGCTTGGGTAAATACTCAAAGTAAGACTAATAGACAAATGTTAAAAATTCCTTTTAATTTTAATTTTCTAAAGTCTATTTTACAGACTTTTGTCAATTAGAATTTCAAAGCAGGTTAATGGTAAATGTTTTTCTAAAAGATTAAATCCATATAAAAATAAATGTGCCAATTATTAGATTTTTTTCTATCATCTTATAAAGTTAATGTTCTGTGAAAAATTTTAAGTTTTGTAAGATTTTTAAAGTTAGAACCACTTAAGAAATTTATCAGTCTAAACATTTTTGTTTTGTTTTGGATGACAAGCTATAGGTAAAATAGGACAGTTTGGGCTCTTTAAGTTCAGTATAGCAACTGTTCTAGGAGAAGGAAAACTTAAAAACCAAACCAGCTGTTCTCAAAAATTAACTATGTGTTGCATTCTGTCTATGGCAGAGAGATTGAGTCACAGTAAAAATGTTAATTCTTTTTAACTTTCTAAATAGTCTATTTTATCATCTTTTGTCAATTAAAGAATTTAAAGCAGGTTAATTGTAAATGATTTTTCTGAAAGATTAAATCCATATAAAAATAAATGTGCCAATTATTAGATTTTTCTGTATCATCATATAAAGTTAATATTGTTTGAAGCGTGTGGTGTAATGGTTAAAGTCATGGGAAATGGACTCGTAGAAAAATGAACTGCTTTTTAATATAACCTGAAATCATAAATCTGAATTTTCGTTTATAAAACTAAGTATATGTTTTTCTTTCTTTTTTAAACTTAGGAAGGAGAAAAGAAAATTGAATACAGAACTTGGAATCCATTCCGATCCAAATTGGCTGCCGCAATTCTTGGTGGCATTGATAATATTCACATGAAACCTGGAAGCAAAGTTTTGTATCTTGGAGCAGCTTCAGGAACCACAGTCAGCCACGTATCAGATTTAGTTGGTCCAGTAAGTAATATTTCTTTTTCCTCCAGAATCCTGATAATGTTTTAAAAACAAACAAAACATTAAAATTTGTAACTTCAGCCAGAAAGTTTTTCTTAGAAATTTGTATTTGTGCTAGTCCTCATGTTGGTTGTTATGTCACTTTTTTAAAACTTTTTTTGTGTGTGTGTGTGTGACTATAACATTGAAAATGGGGAACTAGTTAGTGTATAATTGGTTATAACTTTTTGTTGTACCTTTTGACCGTATTCAGGTTTATAGCATAATCTTGCTATTCATTGGACAACATCAGTGTCATGAAGAAGGGAGACTTAGCGCATGGGTAACTGCTAGTGTTGCATTAGAACCGTGCCAAGTTTTTTGAGGTTTCTGGAAATTTTAAAATCTTTTATTCAATCTCTATAGATTATTCGGTACCATTATAGTATGTGGCCTACAAAATCATGTCTCTTATAGTATGTGGCCTACCATAAAAAGCATACAAGGTTATAATAATAACTGCTAACCCTAACCCTATTTCAGAATTTTATGACTGAATTGCATTTCTTGAAATTGAATATATGTGAAAAATAATTAGTTTCAATAAATTGCCTGCTACTTATATCTATAGATATATTCTTACTGAAGTGTGACACATTCAAACTGGGTAGGTCACATACTATAAAGGCACCGATTATTCTCATTCCACTGTCCATAATTTAAGCTGATCTCTTTATCTACCAATTCTTCCATTTTTGTTCTTGTAATGTCACTTCTTTCTTTAAACCAGGATTTGATTTTTATCTTTTCAGGAAGGTATTGTATATGCTGTTGAATTCTCACATCGAAGTGGTCGCGATCTCTTGAATGTGGCTACTAAGAGAACTAACATTGTACCAATCATAGAAGATGCTAGACATCCGCTTAAATATAGAATGCTCGTAGGTAAGTGTATCATTAAGGATTTATTTTATATTGGAAATATGGTTAAAATTTGAAAATTGTTGTTGGTGTTAATGATTTGAAATTTTAAAGGGGGGGAGTCAATATCAAGCCTACAAAACTGTCTTTTGACACCATGTTTCGGTATATCACGTTTCTTCAGTGTGTCTAGATGTTAGCAGGCTGCCTCCAGATGGGATAGAAACCTGATTGATTTATCATCAGACAGCCTTCTTAACCACTCGGCCATCAGACTGGGACGATTTTAACTGATTAATATGTATTTTTGTAAAGGCTGCCAGAGAGTGCACAATTCGTTTTATGGGAGTATATATATAAAATAAATATGTAAAACCTTTATATATTTATTTTATTATATTATATAACAGCTCTATTTTATATTGAGCACTCTCCCAATAATACTGCGTTTTACACACTTCCAGTAAAAGCTGACAGTGACAATCCCACACTATAGTTATATATATATATATATATATATATATATATATATATATATATATATATCCCAAATTTTATTACCAATTAAGACTCAAGAGCCATTGGTTTTCAGCAGGCAAAATTAAACCTATAAAATCCATCCCTCTTGTTTTTCTTTCTCTCTCTCGAGTCATGTTTGTTTTTAAACTGAATATTGTTAATTTATGTTTCCCTTTAGGAATGGTAGACACAATTTTTGCTGATGTTGCTCAGCCGGACCAAGCCAGAATTGTCGCTCTTAATGCTCATCATTTCCTGAAAAACACTGGCCATGTTGTCATTTCAATCAAGGTAAGGAAACTTCTTTCTTTTTGGTGATGCTAAATTATTCCTGGAATTATACAACTATTCTTTTTTCTGTGCATATGTTTTATGATTGCATATTTTTTTCTATTCACCTTTTGTGTTTGTATTGTAACCAGTTATAGAACAAAGTGCTAATTATTGACAAGAATTTTTGGACCATATTACCTTAACTCTTAACATCCTGTTGAGATTTTTCTAAGTCCAGAGCATTCCTATAAGGATATATTTAAATGAAAATAAGACCATCCTAAAAGTGGGATTGTACTAAAAAAAATATATAAACAATTAAACAATAGTTAAAATATATATATATATAATATACATTTTGTTTTCTACCAAACTACCACTATAAACCCGAAACTTAGTGAGCATTAAATGACCCACCGAGGTTGATATGCCATAAAACAAACCAAACCTAGAGGGTAATTAGTCTTTTCTTTAAATTCTCTCATCTCTTCTGTTGAGTTAGTATAGATATTTAAGTACTTCTCCATTGAGGTAATTTTGATATGTGGTTAGGTTAACCTGGAAGGCATAGCTATCAGCAAGGACAAAAATTTCCCCGTCCCCAGGACAAATGTTATATAGAATATTCCAAAAGTTACTTAGATATTTAAAAATAAAAGAACCTACATTTTTGTGAGCTTATAAAAATTCATACAATGGAAATGAATTTACTTCAATTATGAAAAATGCTTCAGTTTCTTTCTTAAGAAAAAATTATAAATTTATTAGAATTTTTATTATTTCTTTTTAAAACATCGCTTGGTGAAGTTGGGTTCATCCTAAACAAACATCCGACTACTCCAACCCAGATTACTTGTTTTATTTTTCATTCGTTCCCGACACTAATACATTATTCTATGTGACTTTGATGATTTGTGGTGCACCTGAGCACTGTACACAATAAATTTCATTATTATATTTTATGTTTTCTTTTTTCTTTCAGGCTAACTGTATAGATTCAACAGCTGAACCTGAAGCTGTATTTGCTGGAGAGGTTTCCAAACTTAGATCAGAAAAAATCAAACCACTTGAACAGCTCACATTAGAGCCATATGAGCGAGACCATGCAGTAGTTGTTGGATGCTACAGAGTACCTCCTAAAAAGAAGTGAACAATTTTTAACTTTTAACTTTTTTTTTTTTTTTCTTTAACAGATTTTTTATTTTTAAATAAACATTAAAAAAAAATAAAATCTCTTGTCCCTTTTTCTTGAAGACTTCTAATGAAATTCTAGAGTGAGTCAAGATTTGTAATATTTTGGTACATGCTAATTGTGACACCCTGGAGGATAGTTGGTGTTGATATGTTGAGTATTGTTTCATTGAACCAAGTAACCAATAAGTACCCCGGCTGTTTGCTAGATTCAAAAGGACAGGTTTTGCTTTTCACTGTTAACTGACGATTTTTTTAATAACAATTAAGTTCAAGTACAATTAAGAACACATTTTATGATATTTTTGTGTTAAAACATGCAGTTGTATTGATAACACAAAAATATTGTGTTCTTAATTGTGTTTGCGCATTATTTGAAATGAACTCAATTGTTATTAAGAACACATGATATTTTCGAGTTGTGTTGATTCGAACAAATTCGCATTTTCAGTATAGATTTATGGTGAAATGAAAATAGCTGACCAAAACATGGCTTCCTGAAAGTGACATAAACAAGGGGAGGTTACTCTCATTTATGTAGCTAATGTTCAGATTACTGAAGTTGAGTACAGTACAGTAACCAGATGGTTCAAGAAATTTCACTTGGTTGCAAGAACCTCAATGATGAGGCAAGGTCAGATAGGTCTAAAATCTGTAGGTTCTGAGGTCATTCTCCAAGCCATAGAGGTACATACAGTGAATAGCAGTCAAGCGCAGCATCTCACAGTCCACTGTGGTTTGTCACATTCATGGCCTTGGCAAAAACATGTGAAGCTGCTGAACCAAAATACTGAAAAACTTGTGTCCTAGGTATGATGTTGCTGAGGGTCTTAGGGTCCTGGATATGATATTAAACAGCTAGTGATGAGGAACTTGTGTGGAGTGCCCCTTCATTGCCATTACTCCCAGGTCCACTCTGACCTGGATTGGTAGTACCTGTTAGTGTCCCATCTATGGGTTGAATAGATCAAAAAATGAGTTCTTATTTTTCTGGTGCAGGTATTGGGGAACAATAAAAGTTTTGGTAAACTGGCCAAAGCCAGGTTCAATTAGCAAAATTTCTTGTTCCCAATGATACCTGAATTGGAAAAATAGTTTGGCTTTGGGTTACCCTTACAACACTTTTTAACCTGGACTAAATGCTATTTATATATTTTGGTGAGACTAGATAATTTATTGGAATTATATAATTTTTGTAGAGTGTGGAGTACTCCTTCATTGCCATTTACTCGCAAGTCCACTCTTACCGGGATTGGTAGTACCTGTTAGTGTCCCATCTATGGGTTAAATAGATTTAAGAATGAGTTTTTTAAAAAAAAAATTTGAATATCCAACAAGAATGAATAAAACAAAAATGTATTCGGCATAAAATAACCCAACGATTGACCTGCTGTTAAATTCAGCCAACCGACTAGTGTATTGTGTAACAACTTGTGTATTTTGGCAATTAAAATGAATCAATTTAAAAAAAAATTTTTTTTAATGGGGGGGGAAATTGTTTGCTTTGGATCGGTTTTGACTAACAGCATCCTCAGGAATCACCACATATGTACGAGGGTTAGTCAAAAAATAATGCCATTGTCTTTATTTCATGTGATTTTTTTTTTTTTTTTTTTTTTTTTTTAATTAAAATTAAGGCCTATATTAAGACCCTAATGAGGCTCAGAATTCAAACCAGTTTTACTCCACTTAAAAATTGACCATTTTTAAAATCTATCTAACCCATAGATGGGACACTAACAGGTACTACCAATCCAAGTCAGTGGATCTGGGAGTAATGGCAATGAAGAGGCACTACTCTTTACGGTGAAATGAAAATGGCCAACCAAAACATGGCTTTCTCAAAGTGAAATAAACAGGGGAGGGGGGGGTCTACTCTCATTTATGTAGCTAATGTTCATATTACCAGTTTAATATCAAAAGTTAACAAAAAGGTGTATAGTGTTGAATACATAAACTTTAAGTTTTTTTTTTTTTTTTTTTTTTTTTTATAAACTACATTCGGACATATGGCAACTACAGATCAACCCAAAATCAAATCAACAACAAAAATGCATTCTTCTCTGAATTTTTTACACAAGGCTTGATAATTTGTATTAAGATGATTCGGACTATTGTCCTCATCTTTATTGTTATTTGCACAGTGTTTAAGCTGATGTGCCCTCCATCCTTCTTCAGGTATTTCTTATCAAACTCGGAGACCTTGTCGTAATCGGGAGCCTTCATGGAACTCTTCATTCAATCCAATTGGACACATGGCATAATGGATATAGGTGTTGAATTTAAGATAGTTCTAAGTGATAGTTATCTCTAGGCTGTAGGTTCAATCCTGGTCAAGGGCGACAGTAACATAGAATAATAATTAACACTTGTACCCAGTCATGGTTAGCAGAATGAGAACAGTATATCACTGTGGATTGAATAAAGGGTTGGGTTCAGAGTTTCATGAAGGTTTCAGAGTTCTGTGAAGACTCCCGATTATGACAAGATGGTTCTTGTGTCCGACAAGAAATATCTGAAGAAGCCCAGAAGGCATATTGCCGAAACGTACAAATAACAATAAAGATGAGGAGAATAGTCCGAATAATCAAAAAAACTACACAATTTTTCTTTCAGATATACATGTACAGACAAGACATTTTAGTCTAACACTTGGAACTACCCCCCTCACCAAGCGGGGGGGGGGGGTTAGTCTCACCATTTTACACATTACCTATATACTTGTGTAAAGAATGACTTTAAGACCACCATTTGTCTGAATTGTCCAGTTAGACACATTGCACAACGGATTTAAGGGTTAAGTTAATATTCTAAGTGACTCATCTGCAGACTGCAGGTTCAATCCTGGCCATGGGTGATAATAACATAGAATACTTAACATAGCTTAACACTTGTACCCAGTCATCTTTAGTGGAATGAGAACCGTCTACCCCAGTGGATTGAATAAAGGGTTCAGTTCAAAGTTCTGTGAAGGCTCCAACTCACAAGAAGGTTTTTAAGTTCGACAAGAAACACCTGAAGAAGGCCAGAAGGCACATCAGCCGAATCTGTGTATATAACAATAAAGATGAGGACAAGTCTGAAAAATCTAAATAATACAAATTTTTAAGACCCATTTCTCAACTCAAATGACACGATATGTTTTTTATCACATTGAAGCTTACCTTGTTTCTAAGCCTAACCTTGCACAGTGTCCTCGCATCATCTATACCTAAATAAAAGCATTTAATTAAGATGATAAAGTTGGTTAAATCAAACTTAACGGACCTAAATTCCACCATCGTATATCACCCTGCCGAAAGAAGAAAAATACCAAAAATCAGGGAATTAACCGAATTTAATGAAATTTTCAATGTTTATATATTAATGAATAAAAGATATAATGCACCAGTTATTTTATTTAAAAACCGTTACATGTTTTTCAGATCAGTTAACTTTGAACCACATATTGAGAATCTGTGTTACGCTTATAAGATATGGGTTCAAAATTAACTGACCTGAAAAATAATGCACAAGCACAATTAAGAACACATTTTATGATATTTTCATGTTAAAACATGCAGTTGTATGGATTCAAACAAATTTGAATTTTCAGTATAGATTTACGGTGAAATGAAAATGGCCAATCAAAAAATATGGCTTCCTCAAAGTGACATAAACAAGGGGAGGTTACTCTCATTTATGTAGCTAATGTTCAGATTACCGGATATTCTATATTTTAAAAATATGGGCACCTCATGTGGTGTAATACTTAGCAAGCTAGACTTGCAGACCATTGTTAGTGAGTTCAGTTCTCATTGGGCACCCAATACTTCTGGCCTTGTGCCACAGCTAAGCTTAGTAAATAACTATTTTTGAAATATTAGCATTTCACATAGTGCTAATACCCTTGGGAAAGGTATGCATCCAATTTCTCTTTCTCTCTCTCTCTCTCTCTCTAGCTATGGGTAAATAGTAATAAAGACTAGGATCTTTAACCGTAGCTAGGTAACTAGTCGAGAAGGAAACCTCTAAATTCAAACCTGTTAAATTGCACTAAAAAAATTGGGTAATTTTCACCTTTAGTTGGCTAAATTCTTAGCAAATAAGGCAATTAGAGTAACCTCCCTTGACTTTCACTTTGAAACAAGCTGGTAGCTATTTTGAAAGTTTCCGTGCGAAATAAACAAATCTTAGAAACTTTTTAGAAAACAATATCACTGCATGCTTTAACCCAAACATATCATAAAATGTGTTCTTAATAACAATTAAGTTCATTTCAGATAATGCGCACGCACAATTTTATGCTAGGAATTTAGCCAACTAAAGGTGAAAATTACCAAAAATTGACCTTGTGTTGCATCCTGCTCATGGGGAAGGGGTTGGTAAATATATACAGTCAGTTAGAGTGATACACTTAAAATGCACTAAATTTAGAGAATAAAGCAATTTCCAGTGGAATTTGCAACTTAATGATGATTTTATTTCTCAATTTTTGATTAAACACCTAGCCTAGTGGATATATATATATATCACACACACACACACACACACACACACAACCTTGAGTTTTCACTTCCGCTGTCGTTTATCGCTACAGAAAAAATTTATACATACACACACACAACCACATACCTAAAAAAATGCACAATGTTTCCTTTCAATACACACACTAACAGCGCTACATACTCATACCATAAAATAGAATATTTGATGTCATATTTCAAAACCGTCTCCTTTTTTCAAACTTCAGAAATTTTTTTAAACAGACTGAATGACAAGGATTACCACTCGCTTTTCTCATTTTTCTGTGATAAATAATTTCTTATCTTATGCCCTGAAGATGATCTAATTAATAGATCGAAACACTGCAGCGTCGGCCAATAGACTCACCACTTGAACCATTTAAACCTGTGTTTTTTCATTTTTCTTGATATATTACATATATATATATATATATATATATATATGTCTTAACTCAACGCCTATATATGTATATATATATATATATATATATATATAGGCGTTGAGTTAAGACAATTCTAAGTGACAGTTATCTCTAGGTTGCAGGTTCAATCCTGGTCATGGGTGACAGTAACATAGAATAATAATTAACACTTGTACCCAGCCATGGTTAGCGGAATGAGAACAGTATACTGCTGTGGATTGAATAAAGGGTTGGGTTCAGAGTTTCATGAAGGTTTCTGAGCTGAAAGAGAAGGTTCTCAAGTCAGACGAGAAATACCTGAAGAAGGCTGGAGGGCACCTTGGCTGAAACGTTGTACAGATAACAAAGATGAGAGCAATAGTCCAAATAATACAAATGATGATTTTGTAGGGTTGTGTTTGTGCTGAACCACAGCCTATTAATATATACGGCCCCACATCTCACAAAAGCAGGCAGAATTCTAACAGGCCAATTCATTTTATAGTCAATTTATGTCTGTTTTCGAAAAATGTTAAAACTCAACAAGAATACCCAAACTGATTGTTTTGAGTTTTTTTCTTATGAAATATAATAATAAAAGATTGTTATTAAAACATCATGAAGTAATACCTTGATCTCAATGAATTAATTTTCTTTTGATCTTAGTCTTTTTATAAAAACATTATGCTTTTAGGTCGGTTTCCCAAGGCGAAAAAGATGACTTTTAACTTGTAATAAAAGCGGTAGGCATTATTTTTTAGAGAAATATGTATAAAATCATGAGAAACATATCTGTAACTTTGTTGAGTTACCGTTTTTTCATGTTAGTTAATAATATATATTTTAATACACAAATTAGATGCTAAAAATTTTAGTTAGCTGCGTACAACGAAGTAGCCAATCAGAATACATCTTTCATTGACTGCTGATAAAATTAACCAATAACGATCACCGTAGCATGAGTTATCACTCAACATGTCTGCTTCAAGCGAAGAAGTGTATAATGTAAACACACCAGAAAATAAATGTTTTATGTGTATTTTAATTTTTAAAAAAACCTTAGTTATAACTTGTTTTTGGCTACGTTAAATTTCAATTGATTTGTGTCTGCTTCAAGCGAAGAAGAAGTGTATAATGTAAACACACCGGAAAATAAATGTTTTATGTGTATTTTAATTTTAACTTGTTTTTGGCTACGTTAAATTTCAATTGATTTAACGGTGAAAAAATGTAAACATTGTTTTTCGTTTATAATTTGCATTATTTTTGTAAGCCGAAAAATTTTTTTAAAAATCATTAGGAGTTTGTTTAATGCTTCTTCTTTCGAGTGAATAAAAATTTTTTAAGATAATATTAACCTTTATGCAAGTTTTATTATGTTAAGTATAGTAGGGGGGGGGTAAATTTCATGGGGAAAATTGGTGGTACCCACGGAAAACTTTAATATGTGCAACATTTACGCATAAAAAAAAAAGTGTGATATTCAGGAGTCTATAAGCATTCATTTGGCTGTTTTTTTTTCCCACCCTAAAAATTACAAATTAAATCAAAAACTAGAGCCTTTTTGGCCTTTGGGCCCCATAGCCTATTTGTATAACTGCATAATCTTTTTATGAATATATTTTTGTTTGTTTATTTACAATCTTTTATTACATTTCTAAATAAAAATAAAAAAGACATCTAGTTTGTGTATCTTTGTAAAGTTTTAACATTTTTTCGAAACAGATATAACATTGACTATGAAATGAATCGGCCTGTTAGAATTCTCCCTATTTATATAACATGTGGAGCTGTATGTATTAGTGGGCTGTGGCTGAACATTTTTTTTTTTTTTAATCAACCAAATTCTCAATATAAGAGATGACATTGAAATGCTAATAAGAAATCTTCACTCCTTCCTAAATAGAAACATCAATATTAACATGCATTGCTGTTATAAGGTTCAATGATACTTCTCATAAATCTTATTATAATGGAGATTGTGTGTTTGTCTGTAACCGAAACTATATTACTACTCAAGTCACAATTCCCTTAGTTATTTATGTCACATGCTCTATGATTTTATTTTCATTTAAACCTCAATTATTAATAAAATTGTTTTACATTATTAACAGTTGACCATCTCATACTAATAACAGGCAATTATTATATACACAACAATTATTATATATTATTATATATAACAAAATATTGGTTTACAGTGTGAATGGGAAGGCTAATTTGCATATTGATATTAAAAATTTGATTTTAATAAATATGTGCTTAGTATTATTGATTTCTTATTGTTTGGTTTTATCTTATTAATTTTATAAAACTGCTTTTTTGTATACTTAAATTCTATTTTGTATTTAAAATAATACTAAATAGGATACAATGTATACAAGGACAAACTTTTGCTCGAAACACATGTTGGCATTTCAATAAATGAATTTTTATCCATACATTTTCTTTCCATTTATCTTATATATATAATAGTAAGCCTAATGAGTCAGAGACTATCTACCTATGTTTCTCCTAATGGATCATCAGGATAAGTCAGAATTATCCTGATGATGCATAAGGAGAAACCTAGGTAGATGTTATTTATTGGCTCTACTTAGTGTATTGAGCACTTTAGTATATTCAACTTAAGCAACTGTTTCAGTATCTTTTTCTTTTGGCCATTATAATAATGCCAACTGATTATTTTCAGGTAGTGCAGATGATTTGGTATTTTCTTTTTTTATGTATTTTTTCTCCAGGAAAAAAACTTGTACTTTATAATTACAAATCCTAGTGCCGGGAGTTTTTTTTTTTTTTTACACTGTTGGAGTTTAGAAATAAACATTACAACGTCGACATCACTACCTACAATAAACATCCATTTTCTACAACATCCCGTGTTTGTCTACATTTCTCCACATATAAGTAAAAAAAAAGGTTAAGTCGTCGAGTGACCAATTGTCAATTGAACAGCGAGGTATTCTGTCTCCTTTTCACTAGACTAGGAGATTGTTTTTGCATCCAATATGAAGCGAGACACCTACCATCAGTTCCCCACTTTAACAGAGAGTCAAGCTATGCTATTCATGTGCCAAGCTGGTGAGAGCCAGCATCGAAACCAGAACCTTGTGGTCCTGAGGCAGATGGTCGACTGACTGAGCTAAACCAGCCCTTTATATATATATATATATATATATATATATATACACACCACACACACACACACACACACAATATTTACATATCACTATTTAAATCAAATAAAATCAAATTGATAAGCAAAATCATTTGTGAGACAAAATTTCAAGAACAAAAGAAAAACACTGATTTTTTAAAATTAAATAAATAATAAAAATACAAGTAAACCTCCGATTTTCCGGCAATCGATGAATCGACTTTTAATTCGAACAGAATTTTCAATTCTTTTGGATTTAAATATTTAATTCAGATTTAATATTTGTTTATTTTTCTAACAATTCTAATATTTCAAATTAAGGTGTACATTTAATGTACACCTTAATTTGAAATATTAGAATTGTTAGAAAAATAAACAAATATTGTACACTGTACAATATTCATGAATAAGTTAGGTTTTGCCAAAGTTGAATAGGTATTGAAGTTAGGTATTGCCAGAATTGGACAGTTTACGGCTATATTTATTCATAATTGACTGAAAAAAAAAAAAAAAAAACTATCTTTATGTATTGTATTAAAAATAAATTACATGTTTAATACTTTTTTGCTGTTTTTTTTTTTTTTTTTTTTTTTTTTTACTGATGCTCATTATGTTACAACTTTTCATCTTAGACAAAAAATTGACCTTAAACAATCGATTTAATTAATTTTAGAAATGAAAAGCAGACGACAAATTGGGTATGCTAGAATAAGTGTAATACTGAATAACCTTATTGCGTAACCTCTTTTGGTCCGGCAATAATCCAGCATGGTTCTGGAACTAAGATAGTCGGAAAATCGGTGGTATGTTGTTTTTTTTTCTGTTTTGTTTATTTTTTTCAAAACTTTACATTCATCTTGCATGGGTAGTAAAGATTTTTTTTTAAGTGGGTAATTTATTTTACGTTCATAAAGTGGGTAATTTATTTTACGTTCATAAAATCGAATTTGTTTAAATCAGAGAGCAAATTTGTGTTTTTGGTTTGAAATTAGTTTTAATTCCATAAGGATGCATCGTGGATGCTTTGCAGCTCGTCGTTTTATAGTAAATCTGAACGAAAAATTTGTGCCACTGGAATTAAGATGAATGTTTATAAGGAACAGCTGACAAGTCTCAGACCTAATATACTAGCTGAAAAAGATATTATTATTATTATATTATAAGTAATGAATGAAAAACATACGATTACATTACAACATTGGTTCGATCTATACCATATTCATTGACTTGTTAGTATTTAGTGGTGAGCTCGCTGTGGATTGATAAAAAAAATACCTCATGTGTCAAACGTGAAGGTGTGGACTAATAAATAATTTTCCTCACTGTTCGTAGTGTGCACTATTTCTTTTAATTGTGTAATATTTTACTGAAATAAACCTTTTAGTTCGCTTTCATTTTACGAACGTAAAATAGGAAATTACCAAAAAAAAAAGTTATTCTCTCGGTCACTGAGACTCAGTGTCAAAGAAAAAGAACAAAGTCCTTATTAATCTTCTCAATAACAAATAAATCTGATTTTAATCGGCCAACCGTAAAATACTCCTTTTCTCTAAAGCTTCCATCTCCTTTAAAACGTACGAAACATTATAACGGAGTTCTTGGAATTTTGCGATCGGAACTTCAAATGTGTAAATATTGCCATTACTTAGTGTCATCTCCATAAAAACACTGGGTTTTAAAACTCTGCTAAGGACACTGGTCAGTATCGTGGTGTCCACTCTCCATCGTAGATTGTCCAGTTTCGGTAGAGAGGGTCTCGAATCCATCATTGAGGTTTCGAGTCGTGATCTGTGTGGTCCATAAACAATACTTTCCAAATCAGATATAAATTCAGCAGGAATGTTTAGTTCAGCGAGATCTTCCTTGAAAACCTCGGCTTTTAAAGAACCGACTGGCTTTTTCAAGGCACACAATAACAAGGAGTAAATACCACTGTAGACAGTTTGTAATGTCTCTTCATCCATATCGTCAGTTGCTAATTCTTTAAAGTTCATTTCTACACGAGAGCCACGTATTTTCTCTTCTTCAGGGGTGAGAATATCTTTGTCTTCTTGGTCATCTGCCAGGGTAAGACCGTCAACAATAGTATGCAACATCTTACGGAATGTCTTCTTACCTATCTGCGATATCTGTTTAGACATCGCTTTAATGTCCTGGGGAATTCTTGGACCCACAAAAAGAGTCCTATCGGCACTTACGCCTCGCCCAGTTCCAACCACTTTTACAATCGACATGGTTGTTTGTTAGTCGAATATCGCTTTCACTGTCCTCCCGGAGTGACGCCCCTCATTCATTACAGGAAGCATGTGATGAGTACTTCCGGGTTACAAAAAAACAAATTTTTGTATTTTTCTTTTTCTTTGAGATGATCAAAACCTGAATATACTTTTTTTTAATTTATCTAAATACTTTTCAATTAATTATTTTGGGGTAATATAAATGTATTCAAAGAATTTAGAATTCTCAGTTTTTTTTATAAAATAAAATAGTAACGAAGTAGTTACCTCCCTTATACTGTAAAAGTTTGATAAATATTTTTTTTAAATCAAATTTTCAATTTAAAAACGTAATAATTAAATTCATTAAAATCTATGCCCAAACCAAAATTTTCAGTTTTAATTTTGTGTATGATTTGTAAGTTTTACTGAAAATGATTTTAAATGCAGAAAAATTTTCAATGAAATAATTTCAGCGTATTGTTATTGTTGTTGTTGTCATCGAAACAGCAAAACAACATGGCGCCTATTCTAGGCATGGGACCAGGTTTATTTATTCTTGTGGTATTTTGGATTTTATCTTTAGTTATATTCTTCATGACAGCACGATCGGTAGGAAGTGCAAGGTATACATAAAATATTGTCTATTTTATCTGCTTATTAATAAAATAAGTCGTTTTTTTTAATTGTATATCTACTCATTAAAACACTTGTGAATGTTTTGGAACTTTCAAAAAAGTTTTTTTTTTTTTTTACTTATCTTGTATGTATTTATCATATGAGATGATGCTTGATATGAATAATTTTGATATTTGTCAAAAAAAACAAAAAAAAAGAATTTAAAAAAGACAAAACTTGAATAATTTTGATATTTTGGTCTGTTGTCCTCATCTTTATTACACCACGTTTGAATTCATGGGTAACTTTTTTGAATATAACTTTTTTTAAGGTAATGAAAACACACACACACACACCTGGACAAAGTCTGATGTTAATGTGGCCTGAATGTTGTGTTTATACACAAAATAAAGAATAAATACAAAACAACAGTCCGAAATATTATAATTATTCAAGTTTTGTCTTTTTTTGTTTTTGTTTTTGACAAATTTGTTAATTTTAACAATGTCTTTGGGACAGTCAGTAACATAGGTACCACCAATTTTTCCTGTGAAATTTACCCCCTCCTATATTTAACACAATGAAACTTGCATAAAGGTTAACTATATAGTCTGACTATCTTCTTATAATGAAGATTGTGTGTTTGTCTGTCTGTAACCAAAACTATTACTACTTAAGTCACAATTCCCTTATTTATTTACATCACATTCTACATGATTTTATTTTTATTTTAGCTTCAATTATTAACAAAATTGTTTTACATTTTTAATACTGTTGACCATATCTATGTACTAATAACATGCAATTGTATTTTTATATATACAATAAAATAACAGTTTACAGCGTGAACGGGAAGGTTAATTTGCATATGGATATTAAAAATTTGATTTTGATAAATATGTGCTTAATATTATTGATTTCTAATTATTTAGTTTTATTTTAATGAATATGAGCAAAAATCTCTTTCATAAATTTTAAAAGAAATCCATTAACAAAAAGAAATAACTGTAATTTTATTCTTTACTTCCTATTTTAACTAAATAGTCAAATTATGAAAATTTAATAATGAAAGACAGGAGTGATGGAAGAGTAAGTTTCAGTTGTTCTATTTTTCCATTATATCCCCCTCTGTTTCAAATCTTTTTATCTGTATTCTTATTTAGTTTCATTAGCCTTTCTAATTCAATACAATATTTTATTACATTAAAACTTAAATACATGCACCAGGAGGGTGCATATATTTGCTAGTGTAGTTAATGTCTTTTATATGTAGTTAATATTTCTCAGGATAGTATTAAGATCTAAGAAAATATAGTTTTTAATTGACTACAAAAATGTTAAAATAGATATAGTTTAGAAAATGAAATAAGTAAAAGGGATTTTTGACAGTTGTTTTATTCATCTTGTGATGTCTACAATCCAAATATTGACACAGCTATATATATATATATATATATATATGTATTTTTTTTGTTTCATCACAAAAAATTTGTTTTTACATATACCTATATATATATATATATATATTGTCATCCACATACAATCCTTTAAACATATCACGTCTCATCAGGGCAAATAGACATGCAAGACCATTTCAGGCCAGGATAGAAACTTGACCGATTTGTCGTCAGTCAAATATATATACATATATATATATTGTCATCCACATACAGTCCTGTTTAGATGTATCACATCTCATCAGTGCAGATAGACATACATGTTTCCGTTCAGGATCGAAACTCAACTGATTTATCATCAGTCAGAGTTCTTACCTACACTCCATACACATGACCTACTTTCAGAAAGAGAATTTACTGATATAAATATACAAGACTGCTAGGAATACTCAATTCATTTTTTTTTAGGAGAGCTATGCTAGTTTAGCATAATTAGCAGTCACCAGAAAATTCCATTTTTAGTGTTTTCCACTCACACCATATATGTTTGTGGGTGGGTGGATTTAGCACAAATGCATTTTATTTACAGATTTTGGTAATTTATGAGGAAGTGCGTCCCGGTCTCCTGCCTCAAAAATTGCTACCCGGTGACGATTAAAATAACGACCTAGCTCAGTCTATTCAAAACTATCCATCTTCATATCTATCTATCTATCTATCTCAATTTGTTCATATTTATCTATATTACTTTAAATACTAAGATTTTCTTTTATTCATGTTTGTTTAATGTCTTGTTTTTAGTTTAAATAAACAAGAATTACGACAAAAAAGAAGCGCCCCCCCTCAAATACATTTACTTGTCGAAATATCTATCTATCTATCTCCATTTGTTCATATCTATCTATATTATTTTGTTTGTTTATCTATCTATCTCAGTCTATTCAAAATTATATATCCATCTTCATATCTAAACAAGAATTACAACAAATTACGATAAATAAACAAGAATTACGACAAGCTGGGATTGTTATTTTGATAGTCACCGGGTAGCAATTTTTGAGGCAGGAGACCGGGACGCACTTCCTCATAAATTACCCAGATTTTATTCCTCAACTTTTAATCACAGATGTATGTGTTTGTGTTTACTAGTATATATACAGGTTTGTTTTTTGTTTTTTTTGTTTTTTCAATAATTTTCTTTTTTGATTATCAAATATTTTTTCCCAATATTTCTATTCTAGTTCAGACACTGAACTTTTCTAAACCATCCATTTACAGTCAGTTATTTTCCTTTATTAATCATTGTTTCCAGTAATGATTTCCATGGGAAAATTTATGTTTTATTCATTAAACTATTTTCCACGCAGTCCATGAATTTGTTACATTTCATAGATGGCTGATTGCACAGCACCTTCCATTACAAGACTCATGTTTTAATTATTCAAAGGGTTAAGGAGAAGACATTGACGGACAGATTAGTGCTGCTTGCTTCGCTTTCTGTCGTCTTCATGCGAGACTGTGGTCCAGGCAGGAGATAATGAGTGTATACAAAAATATATATTTTTGGGAGAATATGTGCTTAATTGAAGTGGTACCTAATTTTGAAAGTTAATTAATTAATAATTATTAATTAATTAACTTTCAAAATTAGGTATGACTTCAATTAAGCACATATTCTCCCAAAATTATCGGCTAAAAAAAAAAGCCATATCACATCGCTGTGTATTTACTTCTCAAAAATATATATCTACCAAGCTCTTATTCACACCATCCTCTTTTATGGTTGCGAAACTTGGCCAATGAGGACTGAGGACCTGTACAAACTTTGGGTGTTTAACCATTATTGCTTTCATTGCATCTTCCGTGTTTCGATGCCAGCAATTCATCTCTAACACCACTGTTCAGGTAAGATTCAGAATGTCCTTCCTTCAGCCGGCTGTTCTTGCAAGACATCTTCATTGGCTGAGTCATGCTCTTCCTTGACAACCCGGTGACAATATTTTGGTACGTGTTAGTTTGGCGCATGTACATCACTTGACCAAAGCAGTTCAAGCAGTGATTGGTAGTATTGTGGTAGTTCATGCACTGACATGTTGTGCAATGTTTCACTCAATGTGTGATTTTAAAGCCACAGAGATGACCATCCATGGAAACAACCAAAAACATTTGTTGGGCAAAAGATGAAGGTGCCTTTGATCACAGTACATTAACCAGATGGTTTAAGAAATTTTGGTTGCAAGAACCTTGGCAATTAGGCAAGGTCAGTTAGGCCTAAAACCGTGGATTTCAAAGTCATACTCCAAGCCATATATATATATATATATATATTTACCAACCACTCCGCATGAGTAGGATGCGACACAAGGTCAATTTCTTAAGCGGAGTTCAACAGGTTTGAATTCAGAGTTTTCCTTCTCCTAGACCGGTTGCCTAACCAAGGTTAAAGAGCCCAGTCTACCCTACTATTTATCCATAGCTGGAGGGAGAGTAGGATTCATACCTTTCCCAAGGGTATTAGCGCTAAGTGAAATGCAATTACCACATCCAGGATTTGAACTCGTGGCGATGAGTCTATTTCCCATGACTTTAACCATTTCACCACGTGCTTCCGATTGCTCCAAGCCATATAGGCAAATCTGGTGAGTAACACTCGGAAATTATCAGCTGAGGTCAGCATTTCACAATCCAGTGTGGTTTCCTCATCTCAGCTAAAACATCCAGTGTTGCCAAATTGAGCTTTACATTACCAACATATTGCAAAACTTTTGACTCACCCTAGTAATTACATCTATATATTAATATTCGTGTTCCTTATTTGTACAACCGTTATCATCTTGCAACACCCTCTGGTTAAAAATGAGACTGTCCAAATCATCTGAGATTAAATGCAATAATGTGAATCCAGATTATCTGGTGTTGCTTATCGACCAAATTCTTCTTTCTAATGAGTCTCATCACCTCAGCTAAATGATGGACCATTCCGTTTTTATTTTAAAGAAAGAAAGCAAAGAAAAAGGACATGCTACACAGAAAAAATATAATAAGAAAGAGAGTAGGGGAAAGATAGAGAGAGGGGGTGAGCGCCTGGAATTTATAATGCTAATGCTTTTCAATCAAACATGATGAAAAGAAGGAAAGAAAGAAGAAAAAAAAGAAAGAATGAATGAGAGAAAGTTAAGTCAAAATTATTATACTTTTTACATATTGAACTATTTAGCAATAGCTGTTAAGTAAATATATCTAACGTAATAATTAAATTATCACACAGTGGTACATCCATAGTTCCTGCTAGTCAAGATTATTATACTTTTTACATATTGGACAAATTGCAATAGCTCTTAATGTTGCATAGCGCTCGACTCGGGCAACAAAATCGTACATGTTGCTGATATACAGCGGAGATCGTTTCTAACCCCTAGACGATGTATCTAGTGGTCGCTTAAATGACATCACAAGGCATACTATATCATATTTAAAAGGTACGCTTTATTTGCTTCTGCTTCTAACTCGGTGATGCGTGTAGACGGCATGGAACTTGACGTTGGCGGCTACTAAATGAGGAAGTCAAGATGAGACTACAAAAACTGCTATCTGCCACACGTGGGGCCCTGTTGAATGGTACGATAAGTAACAGGTACTCCCCTCCCCCAGGGGAGGGGGTAGCGGGTCAACTCTCCCTTGCGACTGCTGTTTGAAAAGCGCTGTCCTCAACTCTTGACTGCTCTGCCGACAAACTGCTCAACTCTGTTTTCACTCTACCTTAAGTAGGTATAATCCGCTCACACATCTCTTTGTTCGGTTGACCGGAAGTCCTTTCTCTTTGTTCAAATTCCCGTTTGTCCAGATGAGTCTTTTGTTACACTTCTTTTGTTATACTAAGATTTCTGTCTCGCGCTATCTATTGTTTCCCCTGTTCAATTTCCTCCTGTCTTTTCGTACTTCCCGCGCAAAACAACTGCGACCACCACCAAACCATAACATTAAGTAAATATATCAAATGTAATAATTAAATTATCATACTGGGGTATATCCATAGATCCTGCTTATCAAAAATAATTCTTAATCTTGTAAAATTGTCTAATGAATACATTTATCTTTTACTTATCTATTGTTTGGAGTCTTTTGACTTTTAAATAATTAAATCTTTAAAAAATTGGATATTATTTTCAGGCATCTTGGAACTGGTGCTATCATAGGATCTACCTTGTTGACGTTGATACTCCTTTCCATTCCTAGAGACCCACAAATCCCTGTTGTCCCTGTTGATGTTGTGGTAAGTTTCTAAGACATTAATATTTTAAACCCTTAACCATATCTCCATACCTGTGGGCACTCCCAAACATAATTTGGGCTTCTGGTTGAACTCTGATAAAAAATTAAAAAAAGAATTAAAAAAATGTTACCCTACAGGTAGGATTTAACACAAGTGTACAAGCAATACCCACCATCGCAGTGGGATTCCAATTACTGTCGAATTGGCATCCAAAGCATCAAGCAAGCCATAACTCAATACGGTTCCTGCATTGCCACAAGCATAGTGCAGAATGGTGGATTATTTATCTAAGTACCATAACCCCACAGAGACCAGCAGCCAATCAGGACTTAAGGAATGAGATCACCCTGATGCAAGTATGGAATATTGAAAGTGCTATAAATACCAACTGCATCATGTACAAATTCACTTATGCTTAATTGTTGTTCAATTTAACAGTTTACTAACTCACTTCAACAAGGTTACAAGTATAGGACATCCAGCAAGGATTGAACTCGCTTTTCAGTAGTAACAGAATTGTGAGACTAGCTTGCTAACCATTACACCACGTCTTATAAAATAAAATGGGAATTCTTCCAAGATGTACCTGTATTCATACTATTGTTTGGTTGCACTACTTGGACTTTAATGAAACACCTGAAGAAAAAGCTACACAAAGATGTTGCATGTTGTTTTGAACAAGTCCTGGAAGCAGCACCTTCTCTTAACATCCTATTGAGAATTTTCTAAGTCCAGACCATTCCTATAAGGATATATCAATAAATGGCTAAAAATAGCCATTTCATTTAAAATTACCTATTATTTCCCTTAAATCAAAGACTTCTAAATATGTTTTAATATTACATTTAAACAAAGGCTATCGTTTGGGGTGGATTAGGAAAACAAATGTGACTTCTAGCCGGGTGGAATGAGGCGGTATAGGATGTTAAGAGTTAAAAAACAGCAATTGTACAGCCACTTACCTCCCATCTCATTAACTATTCAAGTAAGATGAGAAAGACAGGGACTGCTGTAAAAGTAAGGATAAACACATAAGTGATATTCTCCAATGGAGTCCTGCACATGGACACACCAGTGTTTGCCAATCAGAAAAAAACTTACATTCATTAGTTCTGTATGGACACTGGATACCATCTAGAGAACTTGCCAAGAGTGATGGCCAATAGGGATGGTTGTTTAGCAGGCGATACTGGGCAAGCTGCAATGAATGACTGCCATAATCATCAAGTCCTGCTGGCAGCACAGATATCCATGACTCTCTTACCAACCCCTCTATCAGTCATCGCTGATGGGAGGTCCTCCACACAGCATCCAGAAATCATATAGAGCTGAATGATATATATATTTACCAACCACTCCACATAAACAGGATATGACATAAGGTCATTTTCTTAAGTGGAGTTTAACTGGTTTGAATTCAGAGTTTTCCTTCTAGAATGGTTAACTAGCCTAAGTTAAAGAGCCCTGTCTGCCCTATTGTTTACCCATAGCTGGAGGGAGAGTAGTTAGATGCATACCTTTCCCAAAGGTATTAGTGCTATATAAAATGCAAACAGCCTCATCCAGGATTTGATCTCTGGTCAACTAGTTCATTTCTTATGACTCTAACCATGTGCCTCCACTGATATATATAGGTTTTTTAGTGGTTGGCCTACACTGGTATGTCCATGTGTAGGTGTCTACAGGCGAACGTCACTTATGAGTTCATCCTTACTTATTTTAATAATAATCTTTTCATATCTATTGTGATTGAAATGTCCTAAGTCTCCCGTTCTTTGTCAGAGTGGTTCAATGGTTGCTGGCTTTAAGAACTGGTTCAAAGAGTTTCGCTTGCTAGTCTTCATGGCAATACACTTTCAGTTTGTTCAGCCTGGATTGTGAATCAGAAATAATCCCCCCACAAACATGCCTATCTTTTTTTGTCATTATTTAATTCTTTTTTTTTGTTGTTTTGTTTTAAATTTACTAATTGTCTTTTGAAATGTAATGCAATTATTGGAAATAATGCCTTTTTCTAAGCTGATATATACAGGGTGTGGATGGTATTTGAGGACAGATTTCAGGTTTAGAAAAAAACTCGTATATATATAATATATATATATATATATATATATATGTATATATATTTACCAACCCCTCCGCATGAGCAGGATGTGACACAAGGTCAATTTCTTAAGCGGAGTTCAACAGGTTTGAATTCAGAGTTTTCCTTCTCCTAGACCAGTTGCCTAACCAAGGTTAAAGAGCCTAGTCTGCCCTACTATTTATCCATAGCTGGAGGGAGAGTAGGATTCATACCTTTCCCAAGGGTATTAGCACTAAGTGAAATGCAATTACCACGTCCAGGATTTGAACTCGGGGCGAAAAGTCCATTTCCCATGACTTTAGAGATTACACACTCCTATATAACAACAGAAAATAATTGTATCTGAACAAAAATAACAAAGATTAAAGTTAATTAAGAATTGAGTAATTTTATTCAATGAATCCACCACTAGCATCAAAAACTGTCTCTATACAAGGTGCAAAATCAGTTGCAAACTCTGATTAACTGATCCTTGTTCATGTTGGACATTACTTGAACTATGACTGTCTTTAAAGAGTCTATGATGATGTTATGGGGATGTTCATTAACTTCTCAACAATGCTCCACACATAGTAGTCCAATGGATTGAGATTTGGAAAGTTAGGGGGCCAAATGTTGGGGTTGATGTGATCATACAGATTGTCAGCCATCCATTCTTTTTTTTTTTTTTTTTTTTCTTTTTTTAAGCTTCGTGGGATGGAGCAAAGTCTTGGAAGATGTAAAGCCTTCCATTGCATACACTGTTGACCCAAGGTTTGACAACTTTATCTAAAACCTCAATGTAAACGGCGGCATTTACTCTAAGACCTTGTGGAGAAAAGTGGAGGCATAACATGTCCTTCATTGCTAACACACAAAAAAAAGGAAATTTTGTATGCGCCACTCTTGGCACGTTGGAAGTATCTGAACATAGCCATCTATCATTTCTTCTTGTAATTTTTTGGTCTTCATCAAAATTTTTCTCATCTGAGAAAAACCAAATCACACCAGCTTCTGCTAGATTTTTGAGTTTGTTTAAAAGTCTTTTAGATCTGTTTAATGTGGTTTTTCTTTTGTTTTTTTTCTGAAATGAATTGACCTTTCTTCATCACATTACAATTTGTATCTAATGTCTTCATGAACGTTTCTGATTGTTTTTTTTCAAACACACACAAATTTTTTGCAATTGACCTCTATTGTTGTCAAATATCTGCTTAACTTTGGGAATAAATTCAGGTGTGCTCATTGAATCAGAGCATTTAGAATGTTTTTGTTTTTTTAACGCTTTGATACATGCATAACGTCATTTTCATTTTCTAACTCTTGTGTACAAAAGATCTTGAAACTTTAAGAAAACGTGCAATTTCTAAATCTCCATGATCAGCCTTTAATGTCACAATCACAACATGCCTTTTCATTTCACTAGTTAACATAGTTAACTCTCTTTATTGATTTCTGAAAAAGAAATAAAGTAAAGGCTAATCTGATACAGTATTAGCCTAAATGCATGTGTTCTCAAATACTGTGCAAAAACCCTGTTTGTTTTGAAATAAATGGTTTTAAATGTTGAAATGAATTATATTTAACCTTAAGTTTTTTTCTTTCTTTCAGGAATATAACAACATGGATTTATATCGGTCATTAATTGTCGTTTTCTGTGGACTTTCAGCCATTTCTGGATTCTTTTATTATTTTGCTTCACAACTAATGGAGCCCATTTTCACAATGCCATACACTAGAATTGGCAAATCAATACACTGAAAAATATGGATGTCAAAAATCTATCAACACAAGTTATTCATCTGTAAGGAATAATGTTATTCATCAAATCCTGGCCAAAGCCACAGTTCACATAGTGCTAATACCCTTGGGAAAGGTATGAATCCAACTATTTCCTTCCATCTATGGGTTAATAGTAGGGCAGACTAGGCTCTTTAACCTTGGTTAGGCAACCAGTCTAAGAGAAAGAAAAAAAACTCTGAATGGTTACTACTAGAATAGGCCCATTTTATCTATTTTAATAAAAAAAAAAAAAAAAAAAAAAAAAAAAAATCTAGAACAGTGCTTCTCAAACTTTTGGAAGTTGCAGTCCGGTTGACATTTTTCCAATTGATATACGAATCGGTGCATAAAATTAAAGAATTTGTTAAACTTTGAATAAAAAGTATTTATGCAGGCATGTTAAAATTAGCTTTATTTAATACGAAAATCTATCATCAATATAAACTAACTCCCAAATGTACAGTCAATGGGAACATTGAGACTGCTTCTTAGTTGTCAATTTGTCAAGTCTTGGCTTGATAAAAGAGAGTGCCACACGCAATGGTTCTCAAAATTTTTCCTGTACTTCATTTTTTATTGTTGAAAAAACCCACCTTGCACAGGTATATTGATGGAAATGGGAGAAGCATATTGAGAGTGATTTCAGCCAGTTGATATTTTTAGAAATATATTTCCAATTGTCGTACTTCAAAACTATATAAATTTTAAAAAATCATGTGTGGTACCTGTGGACTGGCAGGTAGTACTCCATGAACTGGCATGGCGGTTCTGCTATGAGAAGCACTGATCTAGAACATACTAAGACCCTTAAACATTTACTACTTTCATT
Organism: Doryteuthis pealeii; assembly: GCA_023376005.1. Taxonomy (NCBI): domain Eukaryota; kingdom Metazoa; phylum Mollusca; class Cephalopoda; order Myopsida; family Loliginidae; genus Doryteuthis; species Doryteuthis pealeii. The sequence continues at coordinate 23,139,540 of CM042158.1, read as the reverse complement.
TTGAAAATTTTAAAGGCTATGACAATATCTCGTATGATTATCTCTTGAAATTAGTATAAAGACTAAATACATTTTAACTAAAAACCAAATATTTCCAATTATAAAATAGAATAAAAATAGGATAAAAACGTACAACTGAGTTTCAGGATATCGATCTTCAGGTGAGACAGTATCAACATATCACATTTTATCTATATAAACATCATTACTGACATCTGTACATAGTTTTAATATATTCAATAAAATTATTTTGAAATAAAAAATTTTTTGCATGAATCTATGTCTTTTAGTTATTTAAAAATTTTTTATTATAGAATGTTCCAAATTAAAAGGCTACATCCCTTTTCTATATGATTGAACTCTTCCTCTCAGACTAAATTTTTTTGTCTTTTTTAATTGTCTGTTTAATCTCTGCTAGCTTAGTTCCAGGGGAGAGAGTCTTCCCTCCAGGCAGCACCTGACACCTCACCTAAAAGAGGTAAGAGCTGGATTTATTGCCTTGTGCCTGAAGTGCCTTTGAAGGGTCATGTCAATGGAAGCAAAGCAATGTTTTTTGGTACTGCCCCACGGGAGATTCACTTCCTTCACAGCACCCCACATTAATCTGGGTGGAGTCAAATACACCTGGTGAACCTATGCCACTGTAAACTTTCTTGTTAATATTCTTCCTATAAAGTGTGTTTGCTCTCTTTTATCCATGTTAAAAGTCTGGCTCATTTACCAAAACTTTTCTTGTTCCCTAATGATACCTGCATCAAAAAAATAAGATCTAAAAAGAAAAAAGTTTGGCTTCAGGTTACCCATAGCATGCTTTTAACCTGGACTATTTAATCTTTAACACTGATTGGTTAGGTTTTACATGTCAATCCATTGGGTCATTTTATGCCGAAGACGTTTTGTTTCATTCATCATTGATGGGTACTCAATTTTTAAAAAACTTATGTTTTTCTATTTAATCCATAGATAAGACCCTAACAGATACTACCACTCCAGGTCAGAGTTGAACTGGGAGCAATGGTGATGAAAGGGTGCTCCATATTCCCCAGAGCTCCAGAACTGGAATCTCACCATCAGATAGAGTTTAACATCATACCCAGGACAATAAACCCTCAGCCACTGCCTTCTAGCACATATATGATAAAACGTATTGGGGCTTGCCATAAAGGCAATAGGGTTGGGTCAATCAATTGTGACCAGATGATTAATTGGAGGGGGCCTTTCCGACCACCTGTCTAGCCTAAGTAAGGACCAAAGAGGAGTGTTTGCATGTCCTTTAACACTGGTAGCAGAGCATAGTTTGGTATCTGCTCATACATTTTCTTAAAAGTTGCCATCTAAACTGGAGAGTAATTTAAATTATGAGAGTTGGCTATTTCCATATGAGGTGAACTAACTAACTAAACATTGTACATTAATTTCTGTCAGTGAAGATCAGTGTTTTCAAGAGCCATAACAACTAGTGAAACTCCATAAAATAAAATGAAATTTATCAAAAGATCTGATCACTTGATACAAACTGTTGGTTATATACACAATGTTTCAGCCAATGTGCCTTCAAGAATTCATGTTGGAATATCTTCATGGTACAAGAATATTCCCATTCAACCTTTTGTCACTTTGCACGAATTGTTGTGGATCTTATTATTAACTTTATAAGTTCCTCTGGATTTGGCTGTGCATATACTATGTAATGACTTGTTTGGTACAAATTGCTTGTTGATATTTTTGACATGCATTTTGTCTGTATTTGGTACTGTAATAAAGAGCATTCCAACTACCGAGACAACTTGCTATTTCATAGGTGTGTACTAATAATTAGAATTTGTAATTTCATCATTAATTGGATAATATAAATTTTCAAGACACCCTTGCAGCATCTGCAGACTCTTTCTGCTGATATTGCAAACTCCTGAGGTCTCCAGACCACAGTTTGAAAATCACTTGTGTAGATTACGTCGTGAGAGAGAGAAAAAAAAAAAGAAAAACTATTACTGGAAAAACAGGGTTTGTTTTTACCAGATAATAGTCAAGAGACAACTCATTACATATTCTTATAGCTTTAATTTGTGACAATCAGAAATTACCAACATAACTTCATAATTGAGGCACAATTAACGTAATGCTTATTGTTATAAGGAAATGGAATTGACAACCTAAGTTCAAATCCTGGATGAGGCTGTTTGCTTTTCACTACTACCCTTGGAAAAGGCATGAATCTTTCTTTATACACACACACACATTATCGATCCTCAGGTTAGATAGTATAATAGAGCACAGCCCCAACATTGGTTGCATATAAACGTGTGGATAGCACAAACCATACTCTTGGTATTAGTGTCACATTGTGATTTAATTGTGGAATAATTTGGAGAAAAAAAACCCTAAGGAGCTTTATTGAAGGCAGATCAATAATCAGATTAAGATTAAATAGGAAGAAGGTTCGGAATTCTCATGGTAAATGTAATTTCTATTTAACAAAATTGGGTTTAATAAATACCTACTTGGTGTTATTGATTGCAAATATTGTTTTATTTCTCCATCATTAAAATCAATCCTATGAATGATTTTGTATAAAAACAAATTAAAAATATAATTAAAATAAGTGTAATCTTTTCATATGCATTCTTATTTAATTTTGACAGTCTTTCTAATTTAATATATTTCATAACATTATAACTTAAATACTTATGCCAAGAGGGTACATATTCTTGCTAATAATAGAAAAAAAAACTTACCAAGATAATCAAAATTCAAAACAGTATTATAATAAAGTATATTTATTATAAAAGGTAATTTCAAATTGTCTACAGTTGTTTCAACTTAATGAAGTTGAATTGTTAAAATTTTGGAAGTATTTGCAGGATTCCACTGATTTCAAATTTTTTGTGAAACTGGTCTCTCACAATTCTGCATGGTTGTTTGTTTTTTCCCAGCCTCACTCCAAGTTTAAAATTAAGAAAGTGGGGAAAAAATCCAATAAAAAGTAGAGAAAAGAAAAAAAAAAAGAAAATAATTACAAAACGCTTTTCTTTTTTTCTTTTCTTTTTACAGCAAACTGTAAATAATGGCCAAACCAGTTAGTAAGGAATGTGTTCTTTTTAGAAAAAGGAATTTTTGGTACTCCATGTTTTGGGAAGGGCGGGCAGGAACTGTAGGGTGGTGAATTTATTGTGACATGCTGGAGGACCCCTGATGCTTTGTTATGTGTCCCAGTGTTTGAAGAGAGCTTTATTTTGGGTGTGTGTCTCTTCAAACACAGATGGTAGGTGACCATTTTGCCTTTCCTGAAAAAAAAGATGGTAGAAGGTAATGAATGCATATTTTCATTCCAAAAATCGTGTATAAAAATGTGAAGGGTTTGTTTTGTTTTTTTTTTTTGTTTTTTTGTACGGCTAGACAGTCTGTGTTTTTTGATCCACCCGTTTCATTGTAATGGTCGTCAAAAGAGGTTCATCTTGAAATTGCTGTACTTTTTTGTCGAGACACTGTGGCACTATTTCGAGGTGTTGCACTTTTTTATCACAGTTCTGTGGAATCAACTTGCTTAATTCACGAGATGAATAACCAAGTAACATTTTCAGGTCACACACAAATCTGTACACAAAACGTTTTCCATGAACCTGCAAAAGAAAAAAAAAATACAGTTAAATATTAAGATAGATATGAAGTAACTAGAGATAATAGAATGATACCATTTTTAACCAAATTTGTTTGAATATATATATATATATATATATATATATATATATATATATATATATATATATATATATATATGTATATGTGTGTGTGTGTGTGTGTGTGTGTGTGTAATATAATCAATAATATTAATAATATAATCTATTATAATATAAATATATATCAATAATATAATAATCTATTATAATATAATCAATAATATATAATATAATCTATTATAATATATAATATCAATAAATATAATCTAATATAATCAATAATATCAATAAATATAATCTATAATAATAATCAATAAATATAATCTATTATAATATAATCAATAATATCAATAAATATAATCTATTATAAATAATCAATAAATATAATCTATTATAATATAATCAATAATATAATAAATATAATCTATTATAATATAATCAATAAATATAATCTATTATAATATAATCAATAAATATAATCATATAAGTAGGATTAAGAACAATAGGACTAAAAAGGAGTAAGGAATAAAATTTAATTTGTACCCAAAGAGCAGGAAGGAATTTGTTGATGAGGAAGGCCTCGAGTACAGCTAGGTGTAACTTGTTGGTTGAGGACGCCAAGATAGTCAACATTAAATATTACTTAAAGCTAAGATTTACTTAACTCTTATGTCAATGATAAATTTTATACATTTTTAATTTATTTTTAATTAAGTTTTCCAAAGTTTAAAGTGGCTCAATAAATATTTAATTGATCAAAAGTTTTTAAAAAGTTTCTAGAGAAAATATTCAACCTAATACGGCGAGTCAAAAGTTTTGTAATACTTTGGTAAATGTTAGTTTACAGAGCGTATATCACATGACTGAAGCAGTTCAAGTTATGAAAGGTACCCACTGTGGTTGGTAGTATCATGGTAGTTGGTGTGCTGACATATGCTTGGATTGTCTCTGAGCAGGATTTGAAAGCCACAAAGATGAACACGCAAAGTAATTTAATTCAGGAATTTATGTTTTACAAGTTTGAATTGGGTCATAATGCTGCAGAAGCAACAAGAACATTTGCTGTGCAGAAAGTAAAGGGGCAGTTGATCACAGTAAACAGATGGTTGAAGAAATTTTTCTCATATTGCAAGAACCTCGACAATAAAGCAAGGATAGATAGGACTAAGACTGTGGATTCCAAGACAGTGCTCAAAAGACAGAGGTAAATCTAGCACTCTGAGAATATCAAACAAGTTCAGCATCTCACAGTCCAATGTGGTTTATCATGAGCTGCAGATTTGTGCCTCATGTTACTAAAATATTGAAAAACTTTTGACTCATCTTAATAAATAATACTGTAAGAATGGTTCAAAGTTATATATACTTTGAATAGAAAACTCCGACAAGGGTTGACAGACGAAAACATTTTGTATAATACAGCACATGGATATGACGAGATACAAAGTACATAGGTAAAAAGATAGATACAAAGATACAAAGTACATAGGTAAAAAGATAGATACAAAGTACATAGGTAAAAAGAGTTACATATATAACGATAAATACACATTCATGAATGGTACAAGATAACATATAAAAGTACAGACATGAGACTAGGGATAGTCCATGCTGTGAAGAACTTACAGTAATATAAGTGGGGCGAACGCCCCAACGAGACGGGGTTAGACCTTAACTAACCCATGGTGTCTCGTAGTATCAGGCACGGAAAAGAGACCGAAAGGGTTTGAACCCGGCGCTTAAATACTATAGCCCCCTAGCGGGCACCAGCAAACTAAACCAGGCAGACAACTCTCCCAGGCAAATACGAAACTAACGCTACAATACTATTAAAAAAAAAGTTTTAAAAAGTAGGTGGAGTGGCCTATTGACTGTATCAGCCAGATAGCGAGGGAGTCTATCCCCTTTTCACTAGCACTAGATCAGGGAGATTGTTTTTTGCTGAGGTGGAGTGCCACATCTACCACCAGCTCCCCACTTTACCATGCAGATTAGATTGTCCAATCTGTGCTACTCATGCGCCGAGTTGGTAGGAACTTGTACCTCACATCATTTTTAACTAAAATCCATTTTTTATATAGATTTTAAAAAAAGATATTCCAGTCCAGAACGTGAACATGAACGTGAACGTTAGTTAGACTTCTTGTGTCAGCCGTTATTTTCCCTTTCATCATTCATATAACTGTCTTCTGCAGAAGATGAATGATTTATAAAATGCCTTCTACTATTGTTTCTATTTTATTGTAAATGCAAGAGAATTATCTCCCTTGCTTTGCCCGGCTATCCTATTGCATGGGCACAAAACACCACTTGACACCGGTAAAAAGTCACATGTGCGTGTGGCACTAGTTTTTAAAGTCTTTTAGAAGGCAGGAACCGAGGAGACAAGAAGGTTAGTATCATCTCGGAGCTTTTCCTCCTTTTCTCGATTTTTATTAGTTTGTATTAGAGAAACTACATAGTCCTTTGTCTTCTATTGTAGTTTCACGTTGAAGACGCAGGAGGATAAGTGACAATTCCCGTATTTTTGTAAATAAAAGTGTCTTCACCAGTTGACTGTCATACTCATTCCTTGCCTGCCCACATTTATCTTTAAAATAATTTCATTTAGATTACATTGTATAAACATCATAATGTCAAAGTATGCACACGTTCACATAATTTATACTATTTTTTTTTCCCTTTTAGCTCTTCTTCATATCTATTACCCTAAAAATTAAGACTACTACACATTTTTGTATTAACAAAAAAAAATATTATTGTTACATAATCTATGCGGTTACATAAGATTATTGTCAATCCCCTGTAATTCTAAAGGGATGGCCCTTTTCATATCACAGGCGGGACTTTCCATGGAATAGTACAGAAAGCCCGCGAAATTACGTGAAGTCACGTGGGACCTGGTTTGGTCCTCAGTTTTCAGTTAGACGTCGGGCAGAGATGTTTCTGCCTTAACTGGAACTCACTGCATATGCGCGCTATGTTAGTCAGATATTTAGTTACATGAAATGTTTAGTTAAGGAAATAAAAGCTTAAGAAAAATAACACTGTCTTGTGATTAATGAATGTCTTGGTAACAAGACTGATGTTAGAAGAAGAAATGAGTTAAGTGCGACTGAACACCAAGACGAAGTCAAGATTTTAGAAGAGACCTAGAAGAACTTTAGATATAGAAGAACTTTAGATATCAGAGGCGCTAGAAGAAGACGTAAGATAGAAAAGACGTCAGAAGAAGTAAGTAAAGAAGTCTATACAACATTATGAAAACACTTTAGAATACTAAATATTATGCCAATCTCTCAGTTATACTTTGAAAAGTTAAAGAATTTTATGCCTTGCTACATAGACAATATTAAATCATTTATAAACATCTTTCATTTGTGTACAGAATAATAAGCAGGAACGATCATTTAAATGAAAATAAATTTAATAAAGAATAAATGAAAGTAAACCTAAAGAGTGCATTTTAATAGGAATACTAAAAGAATTTAGAACTTACCTTAGCAATCATGTCACCGTCATAGTAATATCTTAAGGCTCTACTCAATTTTTCATAATTCATTGTAGGTTTATTTTTTCTCTGGCCCCACAGCTGTGCCACCATTTCAGGATTGTGCAGTTTAAACTCTCCATCATCTCCTACCCATTGAATGATGTCACGATATTCTTTGTCCGTTAAGAGTTCAAGTAAAAATTGCCACAGCTGGATCTGACCATTGTTACCTACAAAGAAAGAAGAAAAAGGTTCAAAATTTAAGTGTTTAAATCTCCATAAATAATTTCAAACTCCATATAATAAAATTTGTATGAATCTGAGGAGAAAGACAATGGCCATAGAATTTGTAAGCATTTGTTTTTCAAGTTACATTCAGGACAGTAGAAACTGTTTAGTGTTAGGATGTAAACTTCATAGAATTCTGAAAACTAAATCTAATGTCTGTTCAATATATGAAAATAAAATAAAATTAGGTTATGATTAATAATAATATTAATAACTAGCAGGAATTGTAAATATACTACAGTAAGATAACTTAATTATTACATTTGATATGTTTACTTAAGAGCTATTGCTAAATAATTCAATATGTAAATGTAAAAAGTATAATAATCTTGATTTAACTCTCACTCTTTTTTCCTTTCTTTCCTTCTTTTCATTATGTCTGATTGAAACAGATTAGCGTTATCACTTAGCATGTCCTTTTTCACCCCTTTCTTTATAATAAAAACGGAATGGTCCATTATTTAGCTGAGGTGACAACACTCATAAGAAATAAGAATTCGGCAGATAAGCAACACTAGATAATCAGGATTTACATTTTTGCATTTCTTTTTGGACAATCTCATTTTTAACTTGAGGGTGTTGCAATATGTTAACAGCTGTACAATTAAGGAACACAAGTATCAATATATAGATATAAAAAGTCAATATATATCTTATTATAATGGAGCTAGTGTGTTTTTCTGTCTGTAACCGAAACTATATTACTATACAAGACAATTCTTTGTTGTTTACATAACATTCTCTATGATTTTATTTTTATTTAAACCTCAATTATTAATAAAATTGTTTTACATCATTAAGACTGTTGATCATATCTACATACTAAAAACATGCAATTACATTTATATATACAACAAAATAGTGGATTACCGTGTGAATGGGAAGGCTGATTTGCATATTGATATTAAAAATTTGATTTTAATAAATATATGCTTAGTATTATTGATTTCTAATTGTTTGGTTTTATCTTAATGAATATGAGCAAAAATCTTGGGATAAATCTTAAATGAAATCGATTAACAAGAAGAAATAACTGTAATTTTATTCTTTACTTCCTATTTTAAACTAAATAGTTAAATTAGGAAAATTTACCAATGAAAGACGGGAGTAATGGAAAATGATGGAAGAGTTAGTTTCAAAGTTGTTCTATTTTTCAATCATACCCCCTCTGTTCCAAATCTGTTTATCTGCATTCTTATTCAGTTTCATTAGCCTTTCTAATTTAACATGATATTTATTATATTAAAACTTAAATACTTGCACCCGGAGGGTGCATATTTTTGCTAGTATATATAAGGTAGATAAAAGGATAAGTGAGCAAGAAATGAATAACTCAAAACAAATCAAGGGTTGAAATGATTTCGTCTGTGTTACCCGGACATCGTCAGTCGGAATGATTTTATTAAAGCAAAGTTACGTGCGTACATATGATTTGGTGAGGGGTAGTGTGAGGGTAGTTTGGAGGAAGAAGAGTAGATGTAGGGGAGTGCATGGGTAGGTCAGCAGGGGTGAGTATGTTGTTATAGGAGAAGGGGAGGGGAGATTTGAGTGATGTGAGGTCATTGGTTTAGGTATGCGGAGGAGTAGGGGGGAATTTTATGTGTTTCATGTGTGGCGGCGGTGAGGAACAGCGTTAGGTTAGAGGGTGAGTTTGAAGGAGTGGAGTAAGGGATGAGGTTTTTTGTCAGAGTGTGGGCAATATTTTAGTTTGTATAATTATTTGTTGAAAATTGACTTAAATATGTATTTTTAAATAACTAGGGTAAGTTTATTATTGTATTATTTATTATGCTATGTTATTTGTAGGTTATTATATTATGTTAACGTAAGTTTGTATAATTATTTGTTATGTTTATATCCATCCTATATATATATATATATCTTATTATAATGGAGATTGTGGGTTTGTCTGTCTGTAACCGAAACTATATTACTATACAAGTTACAATTCCCTTTGTTATTTACATCATATTCTCCACAATTTTATTTTTATTTAAACCTCAATTATTAATAAAATTGTTTTACATTATTAAGACTGTTGACCATATCTACATACTAATAACATACAATTGTATTTATATATTCAACAAAATAGCGGTTTGTAGTGTGAATGGGAAGGCTAATTTGCATATTGATCTTAAAAAATTGATTTTAATAAATATATGCTTAGTATTATTGATTTCTAATTGTTTGGTTTTATCTTATTGAATATGAGCAAAAATCTCCGAGATAAATCTTAAAAGAAACCCTTTAACAAGAAGAAATAACTAATATTATTCTTTAATTCCTATTTTAACTAAATAGTTAAATTAGGAAAATTTACCAATGAAAGACGGGAGTAATGGAAAATGATGGAAGAGTTAGTTTCAAAGCTGTTCTATTTTTCGATTATACCCCCTCTGTTCCAAATCTTTTTATCTGCATTCTTATTCAGTTTCATTAGCCTTTCTAATTTAATATGATATTTTATTACATTAGAACTTAAATACTTGCACCCGGAGGGTGCATATATTTGCTAGTATATATTTTATTTACAATTAATATAAATAGGATGTAATTTAACATCAAGTTTAATAGGTGCACCCAAAGGCGTCCTTTAAGTTAGTATTGACGAGGAGGTTTGTATTCCACTTTGCATTAATGGTCTTGGGAAATATATGAATCTTTCTCCCTCCAAGCTACGAGTAAATAATAGGGAAGACTGGGCTGTTGCAACCAGTCTAGAAGGAAAATTTAAAACCAGTTTTACTCCACTTAAAAGTTCTTGCTCATTGCAAAGGGATTGGGTAAATACACACAGACTTTCTTGTTAATAACTATTAAAAGATAATTTAGGTTTTTAAAGATCAACTATTTGGAAGTATTAAAAAAGAGAGAGAAAAAAAAAAAGAAAAGAAATATTACTCACCTGTTCTGTTACCTGGTGTAATCCTGCTAATAACTATTAAAAGATAATTTAGGTTTTTAAAAGGTGAACTATTTGGAAGTATTTAAAAAGAGAGAGAAAAAAAAATTGAAATATTGCTCACCTGTTCTGTTACCTGGTGTAATCCGTTCTTCTCCTGTAATCCTTGGGAAACGAGGCCGTGGTGTTTTGCTAAGGATTTTCCCACCTAATCAAAATCAAAATTGAATATCATTAATGCTGAATTATGATTAACTCAATATATATTATATATATGACACTACGCAAGCTGCACAATGCATTGGGCTGCATGCATATGAGCAAGTGTGTGTGTGCATATATAAATGCATAGAGGTAGTATTAGTTATATAAATAAATAGTACGAGATCAAGGCAAGCCACATATATATATATATATATATATATATATATATATTATATATATGTGTGTGTGTGTGTTGTGTGTGTGTATCAGAGACGGTGGATTACATGTGTATACATATATGTGTGTGTGTGTGTGTGTATGTATATATGTGTATAGGGGCTTGATGTATGTGAATGCACAGTTAAGAAAGCCATACAAATAGATAAGTGACAACTGGTCTGTTTTTGAATATATACAAGACAGATAGGGATCAGCAATAAAACTGACCACCAGAGTAGACTCTTACACAAAGGGATTTAAAAACCCGCATGGAAATGAGAATAAATGAGACTTGGAAACAAGATTTTAGAAATAGGGGGGGGGGACAGTGTGAATTTTGAAAAAACAGCAGTTAGAACTTTGGAGCTTAGGAAGATAGATCACAAAAGTAGAAGTCCTGACAGTGGACAGAAAAAGTGTGTGTGTGTGGGGTGGGGTGGGTCGGGGCTCACCCTTCTCGGCTCGACAGAACATGGTAGCAGTGACAGGAAAATGAACAATAAGGAAACTGTCCATTTTTGAATGTGAACCCTAGTTTTGTCTTTGTTGCATTCTCTCTTTGTTATTGTTTTCCTTTTCGGCAGGGGACCCCCTGAGGTGTTTTCGTCACAGACACAACAAGTGGAGGTCCTGAGACTTGCAGACGATAAGACAGCCAAGATGTGCAGCAGAGACGTGCAGAGTTGCCACGAGCCCACCAAAGATTTACATATATAAGAAATTTAAAATAGACTCATTTTTATTGTTTTTTTTTTTTTAAATAAACCGAGTTTTAGTTTTTATCAACATCAATTTTTTTTTTTTTGTAAAGACTTTAAGGACCCTACTTTAGAATATTTTTCATCTATGGATTCACTTTGTAACCCTCTATTTATAGATAAACACAAACCTACCACCTTTGTCCTATAATAGCTGTTATATTTGTATACAAATTTCATAAACAAAATCTGTGGTTCCCAACCTGCAGCCAAACACCTTTCTCTTTGCCTTTTGAGGTTGACTGTGAAGAGTTACCATTACAACTGTCAATGGAATTTATTTGATCTTGAGTATTCAAAAGATTTGAAGTCCAAATTTCTAAAAGAACCACATGATTCCCCAACCTTATAACTCACATTCAGCAAATAGTGAGCATGTTTGGCACTACATACCAGTGTGAAAAGTTATTCTCCAAAATGAAGTATACCAAGATTACACTGCATTCAGAACTGTGTTCCTTTTATCAACCTCTTCATTTAACTCTTGATATTATTACATTTTTTGTGATTGCAAACATCAGATGTCTTATCAATAAATTATGATTGATACCTTCTGAATTTAGCTGTTTATTTTTTGTCCTTTTAAGATTACAGCCCTGGGTCCTCCAGAGTTAATACATTAAAAAAGAGATATTGAGAATTCAATATTTGATAAAATGATTTGTTTAAAATCATAATTCTTTTTAAAAAATGTGGATTATATGACCCATTATTGACACCAAAAAGATCTGGATTATTGCTATACTATTCACCCCTTCACTAAATGAAACAGCTATTATGTGACTGAGGTTGTATAAAATATCTGAGCTAGCCTAATATTGTAAGTTTTGCCTTATGAAGATTTTTGGAGGACTTTTCATAAAATAAAGACTTTAGTTCTCAAATTTCCTCAAACAAGAATCCAAGATTGTATCTGTCATGCATTGAAGAAGTACTTAAATTTTCAAAGAAGTGTTGGGTGGTATTTTAGTAGCAAGAACATTATTTACCGGAATGTCCATCAGAAGTTGACACTGTAATGGTGGTGATGGCATGAGGAGTGGGCTGCTGGAGAACAGCTACAATAAAAAGAAAGAAAAATATTTGTTATAAATTTTATATATATATATATATATATATATATATATATATATATATATATATATATACACACACACACACACACACACACACACACACACACACACTTTACCAACTCTTCCGCATGAGCAGGATGTGACAAGGTCAATTTCTTAAGTGGACTTAAACAGATATGAATTCAGAGTTTTCTTTCTCCTAGACTGGTTACCTAGTCAAGGTTAAAGAGCCCAGTCTGCCCTTACTATTTACCCATAGCTGGATGGAGGGTAGTTGGATGCATACCTTTCTGAAGAGTATTAGCGCTGGAAACAGACTCTTTCAGGATTTGAACTTTGGTCAACAAGTCCATTTCAAAAATAATTTTTGTATATAATATGCACTAACTTTTAAAAATTTGTAAAATTTAATCTAAATTTAGCATTTGTCCAATTTTTTATCAATTTGTACTGACTAAGAATAAAAATTTATATAGTTTAAGACACAAAATTTACAGTATTTAGAGGAAACACCTGGATATATTCACACAAAAATGCAATAAACTTGCAACAAAAATAAGCTCATATTAAGAGAAACAAAATTATAAACAAACATTTCAGTGGATATTTCTCTTAACAGCATAAAATATTAGTTTGGACTATAGATATAACTTACTAAAGTCCCCCCATACCGAATGTGACCGGAAAAACAAGTTAATTATATAGTCCTTGTATATAATCTGCACACCTAATTTTTGAGCTGAAAATGGTGCGTCTTATACACAAATAATCATGGTATATATATATATATATCTATTTTTGCACACATATGAACAGAACAGGTGCATCCGACCTTATACATAACACACGCAAACATGTAAACAAACAAGTGACAAACGAATACAGTTAATCAAACGCACACATTTGACCATATTTATATAATTTGTATTATCTTCAAAACATTTTTCGTTGCCTGATGATTGCTACGCTTAAAAAATTAAGCATACACAGCAAGAAACCCATGGTAGCAAACTTGTCCTAATGTAAATAAATATAAACTAATATATATATATATATATATATATATATATATAAAAAGAAAATTTGAAAAAACAAGTGTTCCGAAAATGGGATGAATTTAATTATCGATGTTTAAAACATTTCGGTTACATTGAACCTTCATCAGGATGTCTCTTGGGGTGAAGAAAATGATGGATGTTTTTATATGTGACAGGAGATGAAAAAAACAAACATCCATCATTTTCTTCACCCCAATGAAGGTTCAATGTAACCGAAATGTTTTAAACATCGATAATTAAATTCATCCCATTTTCGGAACACTTGTTTTTTCAAATTTTCTTTATATTGTCGGATTTAATTTCCATATTTACTCCCATATATATATATATGCATAAAATGTGACAAAGTAAAACTTACCAACAAATTTACACTTTCTCAGAAGTTCAAGGTGAGTCCAAAAAATATCATTCCTATCAAATGGGATGTACTTGACAAATTCATCATGTTGCAAGTCACACAATTGTTTACCATTTAACCGGAACTGATTTATATCTACGCCTTCTAACTGGAATTCTCGTACAGCCCACTGGATCCAATGGCGTACGTGAACTTCAGACCACTGACATGGATCTAGCAAAAATAAAAATAAAATTTTAAATGATATTTAAAAAAAAAAAAATTAAAAAAATAAGGTTACATTTATAAGTAATTTTATTTCTGTTTTATTGAAAATGGTGAATTTCCAGAAAAAGCAAAAAATAGATTTTTAAATCAAAATTTTGAATTAAAAAAAAAAAAAAAAATCTTAGCATGTTGCAGAATATAAGACAGTTACACAAGGCCTAAGCTAACTTTAACATAAATATATTGGAAAAAATATAGCATATATTTTAACTCTAAAGTTACCTTGAGTAATTTGTAGATCCTAAATTTGAGCAAAAGTCTAACCCTTACCATGTAAAATGTAGGAGGATTTAGAGCAAGACTTCAGCAAACTTTTTACTTGATGCAACAAAAATTAATCTACATTCACCCCCAAATAACATAATCGAATATTGCTGACATTTTTTCTTACTTTCATTGAATGCCATGATAAGAGGATGTTGATTTTTTTTTTTTTTTTTTTTTTTTTTTTAAATGTTTTCGGTTTCAAGAATTCAATTTTTACAAAATACAGAAAAGTTATAAATGGAATATTGAATCATATTGAAACACCCACATTAACAAATACTTGGCAATACTGAAACCGACTTAACAAGTGAAGATCCAGATCTCTTCAGTTAGAATGGGATTTTTCATTAATGATAATTCAATTTTCATTTTATTCATTAAAAATCTATTACTGCAGATAAAAATTAAAATTTCAGGCATTGTATTTTGATTTTTCATTACTTTTCTTAAATCTGTATTTTTATTCTTATTAAATCTTTTTTTCTAAAGAGATCTCATAACCTATTATAAAAAAGGGATATTGAGAATATAGTATTTGATAAAATAATTATTTTAAATGTTTTCTTTTGTAAAAAAACATGGATTATCTGTGCCATTATTGACACTGAGAAGATATGGATTATTGCTATACTATGCACCCTTTTCATGGAGCCGGGTTAGCTCAGTCGGTAGAGCGTTCAGGCTAGAAACCACAAGGTTCCTAGTTCGATACCAGTCCCGCCAACTCAGCGTATGAGTAGCACAGGGATCTGTGCGGTAAAGTAAGGAGCTGATGGAAGGTGTGGCGCTCCACCTCAGATGCTAAAAACAATCTCCTTGGTCTAGCACTATTGAAAAGGGGATAGACTCCCTCGCTGACACCAACTTTAGGCCACCCCGACGACTTTACTTTTTTTTTTATGCACCCCTTATTTTTGTAGAATCGTATTAATGTATTTTTTAAAAATCCATACTGCAACAGTTTTTTTTGTTTAATGACATATCAACCCTTGTGGGTTATTTAATGCCAAATCATTTTTTCATACTAGATTTAACAACTTTATAAGTATTATTAAATTGGTAGAAATAATTTTTAACTTGCAAACATCTTTTTGATCCATAGATGGAATCTTAACGGGTACTACCACTCCGGGTCAGAGTAGACATGGATGCAATGGTGATGAGGGAGTACTCCACACTCTCCAAGCTCCAAAATTGGAACCTCATCACTAGATACAGTTTAGGGTCATACCTAAGACACTAAGACCCTCAGCTGCCACTGCTTTCTAGCACATATATGATATAAAGGGAACAATGGTGATGAAGGGGTACTCCACACTCCTCAGAGCTTCAAAATTGGAACCTCCCCTAGATGCAGTGTAACATCATACCTGTAACACCAATGCAACAGGTAAACCCTTTCATAATCTAACATTTCTAATTCAAGTGTTTATGTGGAAAATAAAAAAATAGAAATTTTAAAATACCATGAGGAATTTTCAATCTTTCTTGTTCTCTTCGGAAATTCTGATCCACAATCCATCTGGTGACGTTTTCAGATTCCTCTGGTAATGGAATGACTACTTTTGTGGCTTGTGGTTGTTGTATTGTTTGGGTAGCCACTGCAGTATCGGGGATATTAGGAGGTACAATCACTTCTTCTGCAGGTTTTAAGATATCCAAAATATTTATTTTGGGCTTTGTTCCTGAAGTAAAAAACAAATTCAAAAAATAAAAATGATGAAGAATTAAACAGGAAGAAAATAAATACATATAGTAAGATTCAAGTCAGAAAGTGTTTTCTTTCACTTTTATTTGGTTTTCTCACTTAATACAAATATATAATTTATATACTGTGTATACTTGGATATAAGTTTGACTTATTAGTCCAGGTTAAAAGTGTAGTAAGGTTAACCCAAAGCCAAACTTCTTTAGACCTTATTTTTCTGATGCAAGTATCATAGAGGAATGAAAAAAAGTTTTGGTAAAAGGGCTGGCTTTTGCCCATTTACCAAAAAATTTTTCACTCCCCAATGATACCTGCATTGGAAACATAAAGTCTAAAAAAAATTCAGCTTCAGGTTACGCTTACCACACTTTTAACCTGGACAATATGGTTTTAAATTTTGAAGCCAAGGGTTACTCCTACTATGAATTTTAACCTTACAAAATTAATACTCATTGGTAGGTGACAATCTTTGATTAAAAAATTCAACTTTGTGGAAATTTATTATTATACTAAAGCTGAGTGAATCAATTTTTTTTTTTGCTAAAGATTTTTTCTTATTTAGTTTAATGACACAAAATATATCCCAAAATATTCCTTACTTTTGGGATTAAGTTATGTTTGGAAAAAAAAAAAAAAAAAAAAAAAAAGATATTTATTTGGTTCTAATTAGTCGTAATTTCAATTAATTCAAAAACTCACCCATCTCTTACTTCACATTCTGCCTGTCACTTCCCCCCTATATAATATGTTAATTAACCACTTCTTATATATGTTATTTTTCTGTGGTTGTAAAGAGAGAGATTGGAGAGTGTGAGTGATTTGATTGAACTTCCCACTTTATTTGTATGTTAATTTTCAGCCGCTAACGCCTGGCTTATATATAAGACGGGTCAGTTTTTGACTTAATTGCAAATTTTAGCAAAATGATTTTATTGGTTTTTTTTAAGGTTTTTTTTTTTTTAATTCTCTATTTATACTTATTTTTTTTAAATTCGTTTTGCAAACTAACTTTCTTCCTGATTACAATTATCTACCCAGAGCTCAATAGGTGACTCAACAGGTCACATTTTTTTTTTCTAGTGTTTTATTAAAGATAATAGACAACTCAAGTCTATTATACTTTTTTTAATAATTTGAAATCTCAGCATCAAAATGGGACAAGAAAATGACTAAAGTTCATAGATGTTTAAATTCCAATTACTTTCAACTGACAATTTCTCCTAGAGGGATTGCCCTACCAAGGCTAAAGAGACCAGTCTACCTTACTTTTTACCCACAGACGGGGATAGAAGAAATTGTTTCATGCTTTTCATAAGAGTATTAGCATTAAGCAAAATATAAACAAGTGTATCCAGGATTTGATTTCTTCTTTTTTGTTTCACAGCATATCAACCTTGGTGGATCATTTGATGCTGGCAAAATTTTGAAAGATTCATAGCAACAAGATTGGAAGAAGATTTGGACCAAGTAACCAATAAGCACCCCAAATCATCAACTTAATGAAAGATCCATATTTTAACTCATCACTGGTAACTCCCGTTTCCAAATTTTTGTAAACAAATGATTTTAATCAGAAGTTTATGGAGATGTTGAACTCACAATAAATTAAATAAATAGATGGTTGGTACACGTAATCAAATTAAAATTCAATAGCAAAATCTTTTTTTTAAATAAATACTTTTTAATCAGAAATTTATGAATATTTTTCAACACTTACGATGATTTAAAATAAGATGAAAGATGTTTTTATACTAAAACAGTTTTTACTTAATCAGAAAAGAAATGCAATTATGTTTATTTAAATAAAAATACAGTTTTTATTAACAAAATATTTTTATGTTTATTTAAATAAAAGGATGTCGTTCAGAAATAGTATCGTAAAATTTGTTTTTGTCAGATACAATATAATTGCAAAAATCGTCTGTTCGTTTATTTTTAAATATTTGAAAGCGAAACTTACCGGTGATGAGTTAAGATATGAACCTTTCATTAAGTTGATGATTTAGGGTGCCTATTGGTTACTTGGTCCGAAGATTTTTTAACTCAATTTTTTTTTATAAACAAATTACTATTTAACCCATAGATGGAAGCCTAACAGGTACTACCACTCCGGGTCAGAGTAAACCTGAGAGCAATGGTGATGAAGAGGTGCTCCACATTCTCCAAAACTAGAACTTTACCACCTTCTAGCACCCATATGAAAAAAGTTTTAGGGGTTGCCATAAGGACAATAGGGTTGGGACAATCATAGGTACTAGGGCTTGACATGGCCAGCGAATTGATCGGAGGGGGCTTCTCCAGGATATTAACTTGATTTGCCATGTTCATTTCCAACATTGATAGTCATTATGTCATCCATAGCTACTAAATAAGTAGACAAAGATATAAGTTAGTAAGAATTTTCTATCACACTTACCTGGTTGTGATTTAACCTCCAAGTTTATTTGGACCATTCCTTCACCTTGAACACACTGATCAACCAAACTTTTACTGCTGTCCAGCTACAAAAAAAAAAAACAGAAAATAGAACTAAGGTTTTTTCTTTGGTAGTACAATTATTTTTTTTAAAAATAAACACAATGAGTTTTCTTTTAATCACATCTGTATATAAATGACATTTTGTTGGTTCTCAACATAAGTTGTTTTTTTTTGTATGCAAAATGCCAACTAAAGAAGGTGAACAATAGAATAAATTTAATAGTGGTTATTGATCAGCAGAGAACTTTTTTTTCTTTTATGGTGTGAGATCAAATTTATATCAAAATTTAAAGGACAACAGAAGTCATATAATTGAGTTTATGACCAAACATTTGATTTTAACAGTATATCAACCCACCAAGGGTTATTTTATACATATACAGAACAATAAAAAAAAAATGTTTCAATTCAAACTTGATAATTTTAGCATTACATACCAAAATAGTATCCTGTAAATAAAAATTATGTTCTGCTAAAGAACATTGTAATCGTATTTCAAGAAGCCGTTTAAGGGTGGAGAGTGGTTCTGCTATATCCATATGTTGGATAATCAGATTTTGGTACTGGGGTGGTGGTTGCTGTTCATGAATAACTTCTTCCTCCAACACAACTCTGCAAAAGAAATCATTTTAAAAAAAAAACAAGATGGATGATTTCACATTGCTCAAATGATATTGATCTAAAAAAGAAGGAAACTATGTTGACAGAAAATAAAAATACAACAACCTGAAAGATATTCATTTTGTTTACCTGGATTACACTACATGCATGTAAAGAGGGCACCTCACATGGTGTAATAATTAGCAAGCTAGACTTTTTTAGCAAGTATGATTCGCATTGGGTGCCCCATACTTCTGGCCTTGCACCACATCTAACTCTAAGCTTAGTAAATAACTATATGCATGTAAAGAGATAGATTGGTTGGATTTTACGGAATGTCAACCCTTTCTCTGAATTTTTGAGATGAGGCTTGATAATTTGAACTATTGTCCTCATCTTTATTGTTATCAGCTGAAACGTTGTACAGTTAACAATAAAGATGAGGACAATAGTCCAAATAATCCAAATAATGTCAACCCTTGTTGGGTATTCATTTTTTTTTAAACACATTTTTTAATCCTCACTTTTTTTATCTACTGGGACCCTAACAGGTACTACCACTCCAGGTCAGAGTGGACTTGGGAGTAATGGCGATAAAGGGGTACTCTATATTCCCCAGATTTTCAGAATTGGAACTTCACCACTAAATAAAGAGATAGGAGATATTCTAATTTTAAATTCTTCAGTTATTTTGTGACAGAATAACACTTATACCAGATATGCATAGGAAGCTAGGGGTCTGTGTTCACACTAAAGGAGGATATGAGAATTTGATACACTCCTTATTTGGGAACCATCGAAATAGTGTCTCTGAAACATTTTTGCAAATATCCATCCAAAACATTTGTCTTCTACTACTTCAAACTATATTCTTCTGCAAGTCACTACCCACCAAAACTCATAATCCCCCCCCCCCAAGGGGAGGGATGATATTTCCTGTTGGGAAACACTTACTGTAGCATCATTATCAAGGGATGGTCATTTTCTTTTACAGCATATCAACCATTTTTGGGTCATTTAATGCTGAATAAAGTCATTTTGATAAACAAAGGACTCGGGTTGCTTATAGTACCAGCTGTTTGCTTTAATGGTCACCCAATTAAGTATTGAACAAGCTCATCTTATTTGTGGATAGATGTGATGGTTGCTGCCATACGATTTTAAAGTCTTTTATCAATACACCTATTGATTGATTGATTGAGATTATATATATATATTATATATAAAGAATTCATCATTCGCATCTGATGAGTCGGGAGAATTAGACATTTTTGTCTAAGCTCCCTGAAATAGTCTATAATGCAAGATTTCTAAGTCTTTTGTTATTTATTTAAATATAAATTTGCTCTGTGACTCTAACAATAAGAGCACACATTGAGCTCTCAAACTGCGACAAGTTGTTTTTAAAAAAACCTATGTCGTAAGGAAGATTTCTTCTCTGGACTTTTGGATTATATATATATATAATATTATATATATATATATGATATAGATATAGATAGATAGATAGATAGATAGATAGATAGAGAGAGAGAGAGAGAGAGATATTGATCATCATTATAAACTAATGATTTGAGATTTTTTTAAACTTGACCCAGGACTCAAACTACCCATCTCAGATTGTCAAATAGAACACATAGTAGCCACATGATAAAATCTATAAATAAAAGTGGTGATTTCTCACACATCTTATACCACAATATAACCCAACAACTTCTAAACACCCCCATGAAAAATTTTAGTCACCACCCATTCATAGCTCATAAAGCCCGGCTCCTGGCGTATAGATCCCATTAGGTAATGCTGCTATACAGATTTATCTGTGTATATAATTATTTACTGTAATCCAGCTATTTTAACTGAATACGTTTAATGTTGAGCAAATTCAAATGTATTCAGGATGTTGCAATTTTATTTCCTCTCACTGTATGTTTACAATATCAAAACCAATAAAACTACTCAATATTTTCCTTGAAATTTAACCATTGATACTTCTAATATTTTGTGATGAACTATTTCTTTTAATGTATTTTATTCTATATTGGAATAATTAAATGTTTCAAAAATTATTCAACTACAAACAGTTTTTACTTTCTAATACATGTAGCTATTCATTCAATCTTACATTTAAATGACAGGCACATGGTGTAATGGTTAGAGTCGTAGGAAATGGAATCGTCGACCAGAGTTCAAATTCTAGACGAGGCTGTTTGCATTTCACGTAGCGCTAATACCCTTGTGAAAGGTATGCATTCAAATATTCTCCCTTCAGCTATAGGTAAATAGTAGGGCAGAATGGGGTCTTTAACCATGGCTAGGTAAACAGTCTAGGAGAAGGAAACTCAGAATTCAAACCTGTTAAACTCTGCTTAAGAAATTTACCTTGTGTCACATCCTATTTGTGCAGAGGGGTGGGTAAATATATACATTTAGATGACAGTATTGAATTGTAAACACTAATACTAGTGCACTTTACCATTACTATTACAACTAGCTGTCCATCGTATCTGACGATGACACCATGTGAATCCGTTTTCTCCATTTGACTCGATATCTGGTTGAGTCTTGCTAACTGCCTATGGAGATGTTCAAGTCCTCCAGGTTTCTCTTAATGTAGTCTTTGTACCAGAGCTTTGGTTTACTGATTCCACGTGATCTCTCAGTTGAGAGTATAGAATCTGCTTTGGCAGTCTTTCATCCTCAAGTCTGTTCAAGTGGCCAGCCCATCTCAGGTTGTGCTAGACAAATATGTCATACATGCCAGGGAGTTCAGTTCTCTCCAGGATGGTCCTGTTTGAAACATGCTGCCATCATTTGACATTTAATATACTGTGCAAGTGATACATCATGTAGACATGTAGCCTGTGAGCATCCACTTTGTATACTGGATTTGTATACAAAGCAGATGCCCACAGGTCACATGCTTCCACACCGTATAGGCAGGTTGAAAGAACTATGGCACAGTATACTGCATATTTAGTTCTCAAGGAGATGTCTCTGTTGAACCAGATTTACCTCTTCAGACATCCAAAGGCCTTGGAATCATTTGACATTTGGAGATCAAGCTCTTCATTGAGTCTATTGTTGATGACAACTGTAGAGCCCAGGTATCTGAAAGTATTTACTTCACCATATGCATCATAAATCACCCAAAACTGTAAAATGGTCTTAAATT
This sequence comes from Doryteuthis pealeii, assembly GCA_023376005.1. NCBI lineage: Eukaryota > Metazoa > Mollusca > Cephalopoda > Myopsida > Loliginidae > Doryteuthis > Doryteuthis pealeii. The sequence goes on along the minus strand of CM042158.1, from coordinate 23,117,009 downwards.
AAAACTGGTTTGAATTCAGAGTTTTTCTTCTACGAGACTGATTGCCTAACCAAAGTTAAAGAACCTAATCTGCCTTAATATTTACCTATAGCTGGGGGGAGAGTAGAGGAGTTCATGCCTTTCCCAAGAGTATTAGTGTGAAGTGAAATGCAAACAGCCTTGTCCAGGATTTGAACTAAAGTCACCAATTCCATTTTGTATGATAATAATGCTAAACATGTCAGAGTAATTGCAATGAAGGGGTACTCTACACTCCCTAAAACTGGAAGCTCACCACCAGATCTATTTTAGGACACTTTTTTTCAGGGAGAGGTCCTAATATTCTAATCTCTGCCAATAGAGCTACATCTTAGAACAGCTTGTGATACTGTACATGGTGATGTATATTTGGAGAGGATTAACAATACAAACGTATTGTTTTTATATCAAATATTGTTTGGACAATTGAACCCTCTCTTTGTATTCTTCATGGTGTTTCCATTTCCTATGATGATAATCATTACACAAAGTGCACCTCATTTTAGAAAGTAAGCCTTTGTCTCTTTTAACTAAATGTTTTAAACAAAGAAAAAAGAAAAAAAAAGGCATGTAGATAAAAATAATAATTCATCTCCTTCCTAAATTTAAAAAAAAAAAAAAAAAAAAAAAAAATTTCATGATATAGTGTATTGTTGTAATTAACTTACCCATCACTAACAGCGATTGCAGCGACTTCTTCAGGTTCTAAAGGAGATTCTGCTTTTTCCGAGTCATCTTCAATTTGATTTTGCTCCATTATTACAGAAGCAGCAAAATTCATAAAATAAAGTTAGAATTCTAAAAAGAAAAAGAAAGAAAAGAAATAATCATTTTTCAAGAAACATTTTGAAACGAGGGGGAAAAAATATTTTCAGTATTATTTATTTCTATTATTTAAAAACTGGTTGTGTATGACATGGGGGGGGGGGGGATTTGTAATAAAAACTTTTATTCTGCAATATTTTGGCATAGAAAGTAATTCCCAACCATTTCATCTAATATTTAGAAAAATATTCAAACATTGAAATAAACAAATGCCTGGCTTAAGAAAGTCTTTAATTATTCATGGAAATGCTATAAAAAAAAAAAACAAAAAAAAAAAACACAGCATTTCATGAGGGAGGTTGATATATATATATATATTAATAGTTGTGTTCCTTAATTGTATCATCATTATCATCTTGCAACACCCTCTGGTTAAAAATGAGACCATCCAAATCATCCAAGATGAAATGCAAAAATGTAAATCCTGATTATCTGCTGTTTTTTATCCACCAAATTCTTATTTCTTACGAGCATCATTACCTCAGCTAAATAATCAACCATTCCATTTTTATTATACAGAAAGGGAAGAAAAAGGATATGCTACCCAGAAAAAATATAAGAAAGAAAGAAAGAGTAGGGGAAAGATAGAAAGAGGGGACGATTGCGTGGCATAATGCTAATCTGTTTCAATCAAACATAAGGAATAGATGAAAAGAAGGAAAGAAAGAAAAAAGTGAGAGTTAAATCAAGATTATCATACTTTTTACATATTAAACCATTTTGCAATAGCTCTTAAGTAAACATAATCAAATAGAAATAACTTAAGGATAAACAGTAAAACAACAAAATCTAGAAAACAAAACTGGGAAGGAAAACAACTGTATGGATATGTCAAGTGACAAACTAAAGAAATTGCACAATATATGACCTGAGTTGGCGAGGGTTGGTATCGAACCTGGAACCTTGCGGTTCCTAGGAAGATGTACTACCAACTAAGCTAAACCAGCCCTATATATATGTAAAGAAAAAAAAAGGAAACATTAGCCAATAGTCTGACAAACCCAGGTTTGCCAACTTGCTTTCTGCATTGTTATCTGGTAATAAAAGAAATTCTATTTAAATTCTTTTTAAAAAGGTTTCCAGGTCATTTTGTTTTCTTTTACATAAAAAATAAATAAATAAATAAATAATGAAAAAACGTGATGATGAAGCAAAAGATATTTTAAAACACTTTAAATTCACTTGTTGTGGGAGGCAATGGTCCCCCACGACTTTCAGCACTCTGGATGGTGGATGTATTAGACCTTTACAAAGTCACAGGTGAAAGACACAATTGCAGAATTAACCCTGGGAATTGTGTAGGTGTTTGTTAATTGGTCAGAGGCAATCAAATGAGACTTCTAGAGATAATTCTGTGTAGTTGATACAGAGACTTTGAAGTATAAAGTAGTTTAAGTCTAAACTGAAACATCTCTTTTCACAGATGGAACAGAGAACAATGCTTATTTTCCTGCATTAGCTTATTCATTCTGTTTGGCACAAATATATATCCACCATTTGATAAATCATCAGCTGATTCCAGTTTAGAAGCTGTTTTGGTCATCAAATACGAATGAATAACAATAAAATAGGTCAATGAGACCAAACAGACTTTTAGATGATGAAAAAAACTTTAGTAGCATTTCCTTCATGTGTCAGTGAATAAACAAAGTTGTCCTATTGTTTAATTAATCAGGGCATTGATGTATGAACTAGGCAACCTTCCTTTCAGACCAATGGATTCAGGCAAAGTAAAGTAAAGTCATCGGGGTGGACTAATGTCGGTATCAGCCAGACAGCAAGGGAGTCTATCCCCTTTTCACTAGCGCCAGACCAAGGAAATTGTTTTTACTCTGAGGTGGAGCACCACACCTACCATCAGCTCCTTACTTTACCGCACAGATCCCTGTGCTACTCATACGCTGAGTTGGTGAGAGCTGGTATCGAACCAGGAACCTTGTGGTTCCTAGGTGGACGCTCTACTGACTGAGCTAAACCGAAACTGAATAATAAATATTGGATTATAAGATTTAATAAATTATACACTATACAATGAAATGGTTTTACAATAATTAAACATACCAAGTAAATCAATCAACTTAAATGCAAAATAAAAAGTATGTTATTAAAGTTATTTGGTTATTTTGTTTAATGGTATATCAACATTTGTAGGATATTTAAAGCCAATTTTTTTTTTTTTTTGTATATATGATTTCAGGTGTATTGGTAGTGTAGGGATTCGTGGAGTGATTAGTATCCAGCTGTGTTGCGAGTATTATGTTTAGGCAGTTAGTACAAAGCGTATTCAGTTACACTCTTTTTGTCTGATTACTGGACGCTAGTAACAGCCTTCCCATGGAGGTGAGTATGATGTTTATTCTACATCTCCCCTTCCTCCCCCACACTGCACAGGCATAGTAGCCTTTGAGGGGAAATTAGTTCTTTTCAGCCTGGCCAATTACAGGGAAGCAGCTTTGACAATGCCCATGGGATTTTCGTTAGCATTGGCTTAGGGGGCATTTATTCTACTAGTTGAAATTATTTTAACTGTTTGTCTCAACATGGTTGACCGCCAGCCACTGCCTTCTAGCACCTTTTAGATAAAAAGGGTTGGGTATTAGTTTTGTTATAATAGCAATTTGAAGAATAGATTTGAGACTTAATTATATTGGTGCTAGGGCTTAACATGACCAGTCAATGGATATGAACTCTCCAACCACCCATCTAGCCCAAGTAAAGGCTGAAGTGAAGCATTGCTGGTCACATGACCACTTAGAACCTGGGTCACAGACTGCTCAGTCACTAGGAACTCGTCCTTTGGCATTACAGTTTGCCACCCATGACCAACTGGTGCCCCTATTGGGATTTTTACCAGTCTAAAAAAAATGCAGTTGGCATATTATACAGCCTCATCCAAATGTTATCAAAGATAACCAAGTAATTTTTTATACCACACCTATTGTCATATTTCTATATTAAAAAAAAAAAAGTGACTAAAGAATTTATTTGGACCAAATTAATAATATAGTTATAGGGTTTGCTATATTTATAGATAAATATTGCTCAATATTGGTGATAGAGCATATGTAAATCCGAGTTCAAATAGTGTAGACAGTCATCAGCACTTGGTGACTGTTAGTTTCTCACCTGTGATTATCAAACCAAGAATCAATTATATAACAAAATCCCCCCCCCGCAAAACACAGGATTGTGAAAGTGCAACACACCCCATAATCAGACTCATCTTTGGCAGTCATTTTTTTCTTTTGTTTTCCAAATTGAAAATTCATTTCAAGTGGAAGATTTGAGGATGTAGAAGATAAAAGAAATATAACAGCACAGCTGAACACTATATCAGAAGAATTTCAGGGGTGCTTCGAACAACAGAAAACTCACTGGTATAAATATACTGAATGTCAAGAGACCAAAGTTTAACTCATATGACGATCAAAAACATAAAATTTGTGAGTTGGTTTTATAGCTTACTACATTTCAATATTGTGATATTTATTCTCTAGTTATTTATTTTACAACTATCATAGATTTACTGCCATTTTAGACTTTATTTAAAGCTGAATGTATCAATTGTGTGTGTGTGTGTGTATATATATACATATGTGTGCATGCACTCCTGTCTTATAAGAGTTTGAATCAATAATCACTTCATCAAAAAAGCAATCTCAAAATTTTTATTCATGATTTTTTTTAAAGGCAAGTCCTCCTCTCCCCAATTTCATATGAATCTAATTCAAAATAAGTTGGTATATTAAAAGAACCAGTTCCAGAAAAAAAAAAGCCATAGAAACCAATTGCAAATCATTGTAACTAAAGGAGAATTTAATCAGTTCCATAATATGAATCCTACTACATTCCAGGAGAAACCTGAAACCAATCTTGTACTCTTAGCTTAACTCCAGACCCACACACACACACAGAGAGAAGACATTGCAACATAATGTCTCGACATATCATACATTTAAAGAGAAAACAGGAATAAAACAAGGATTAACCTGGGTGTAACAATTTTATGAAATAAACACAAATTACATTATTTTTGGAAAACTTTATTCCGTATCAACCTTTTGAAAGAAAATATGAAGAATTTATAGATAGAAATGGCTGAAAAGAAAAGTTTAATCTCCCAGTTAGCAAATTGACTAAAAACATTTCCAACTTATTCTTTACAAACTAATTTATAAAAATAAATCTTTTGTTTTTTATTATCATTATCTATGAATACAAATCAAAACAATTTGAAATAAAAATGCTGAGCATCCAAAAAATTAAATTAGAGAGATTTACATACTCATGTAAAAAGAATCCATGAGACTAGATGTATACCCTCATAATTAAACAGAGGAAAATGTAAACTTAAATAATGACAAATTTATTGAAGACTTCATTTTGAAAATTACCAACCTCATTTATTTTAATGTAATAAAAAAAAGAAAAAAAAAAAGATCTGATTGAAAGACTCTTAATAGAATAAAGTACAAGCTTTGTTGATATTTTATAATGACTGTAGCCATTATTTGATTCTATTATCTAAAGTAGTTATGAGATTAGTTGTTACACTATATTCACCCATCTTTTATCATCATGTCATACCAGTGACAAAACTACAAAAATGACTAGTGATGGAATAGGACAGAGAGGGTTGGAATAATGTCTTTAGCCATTAGAGACAATTGTAATAAAAACTTTATTGATTTTTAATGGTATGTCAACCCATCTAGGTTTATTTTTATGCCTAGAGGTTAGGGAAGTGTATTCATAGTACATTCATATTTACTTTTTTGTGTAGTTTAAGAAAGTTTTTTTTTCCACACAGTTGTATGGTTTCAAGTATTCCTCTCTAATACAAATAATTATATGATCTCAAGTTATTACTTCTATTTAATAAGTCATTTGTTTTCATAGTTATATGGTTTCAAGTAACTAATATTAATCCTTAGTAAACAATCATAGCTTAAAATAATTATACTTAAAACATAAGTTATATGGTATAAAGTATTCCTATCTAATACAAATAATTTTCAGACAGATGTATTTGACCACTAGATGGGAACCTATGCTTAACAGGTACAAGGTCAGAATGGATCTGCAAGTAATGACAATGAAGGGGTATTCCACACTCCACAGAACTGGAAGCATTGTTTAGAGAGTGGGGGTGGATCTTACCCTTCTGCAAGATAACAATATTTGAATAGTACCAAATCTATTTTCAGAATCTACACCCTTTATTACAACCAATATGCCTTCCAAGCAAAACATGGAAGAACAAATGTTCTTTAAATAAACATTTGAGATAACTAATCAGTCATGAAGCACTGAACTGCAGATCATAACAATTAATACAAGTGAAACATTTATTTGTTTGCAATGGAAACTTACTTTAATGTAATGCCACTCACCAGTTATTTGTGGCTGGGTACATGGTATTTACCACATACTCCACGTGTACGGGTCAGGCACAAGGCCCTATTAATGTGGGACCACCCACAAGCCATGACTCATGGGTGGCAGGTGCAAAAAATGTGTTGATAATGTCGGTATTCCCCCTTAAGGGGGAACGCCTCAGGCACTGGGCAATAAACCCAGCCCTGCTCCTTTAAATTAAAGTGGCAGGTGTTGCCTGGGGGGGGGGGGTAGCCACCCTGGGATCAACACTTAATTATATCAACCCCTGCCTGAGGGCAGGAGCTGGGTACATAAAAAATATGTGACAAGGCCTCAATTACAACTAGTTTGAATTTAGTTTTCCTTCTCCTAAACTGGTTGCCTTAAAGAATCCAGTTTGCTTTACTGGTACATAAAAAGTATGTTGCATAACTTCTGAAGGTCATTTTTCAAGACTGCAACACATCATTGCCCTTAAAGGGGTCCAGGTCTAGTCAAAATGGCCTAGGGACCTCCTCCCAAAAGAATGCTAACAGAACTGAACAATTTTTGTCCACAACTTGCGTGGGTTTCAATTCTTCTGGGTACCCTCCACTAAACCGATTTTGTGTCACATTTCAACTTCATGAAGAAGTAGATAAAATACTACTTCAGTAAAAAGGTTCTGTTAGGAAGAAAAAAAAGACCTTCCTATTTAAAAGTCTAAGATTACAGAAAAAGTATACTTCCTCACTTATGTCTCAGAAATGCATAACTGATTGCATTTGTAAGTCATTTAGCAATCTAAACTAAATATCTCCAACTGACTGCATTCGTTGAATTTTAAATCACCAAGTTTTTAATAGAAGTCACTTACTGTTAAATTAGATCAACTTAATTATAAATTCATTAGTAAACCAACCCAAAGCAAATAAATGGTTGCTAAATCTGTCATCGTCGTAAAAAGAAAATCTATAACTGGAAAAGCAACTTACTGTAATAAAGAACATGTGACGATCATATATCATTTAAAATACTTGAGGTTATTGGTCATTTTATAATATCAAATAAACTGAGTACTAAATTAAGAACTATACTTTTTTGTCCCTAAGGAACATTTTAAAAATATTGTTAAAAAGTCACATTTTTTACCCCTAATAACTGACAAAGATTACAAATTGATTTAAAAATAATTTTAAAAAAATAATTTTTAAGTGACTTTGAAACCATGGAGAAAACTATTATTATAAATTGATAACGAAGATTAGAAATAATTTGTTTAAAAATAATTTTAAAAGTTTTATTTTTAAGAAATTAAATTTTTAGAAGACTTTGACGACACGGAAAAATTTTTTATTGTTGACTTAATGAGGAAAATATTTAAAACTATTTCAGTTATTTTGGTAGACATTTGATATTTACTTTTGTGACACAAAGTATTAAAAAACTGACAATGCGGTAATATTGACCCAGGAAATTTTTGTGTTGATATTAAATAATAATAAACAAAAGGAATGGAAAATTTAGGTTCTATCCGTAACTAAATAAAATTACTAAATGCTTAGTAATAAAGAAAAAAAAGTATTAATTACTTTGTTGCTAAAAGAAAATTTACACTTTTAAGAGTGATCACGTGGCTAAATAAATAACAGCTTTTTTACTAGGGTTATTTTAGATATCAAAATAATAACAAATGATATTAAAGGAACATTTGATATTAAAGTTTTAAAATAGAGGATTCAGTTTTAAAAGTTAGACCGCTTCTTTGTCGATGTCATGCTGACATTCTGCACGAACGAGCACGTGTGTATAAAAGAGAAAAAAGAACGAAAATGTTTGGAAAGGATTTTTGTACGACAAGAATTTGTTCAAAGATAATTTATTCAGAAATTAGGAGAATTTCAGTATGTTTTTGTTTTAAACTTAATTTTTTTGTTAAAGTAGGAAGAATAAATAAATAATGTTTACATGTGCTTTTTGAAAAACTTTTTTCCGATTAAGTTTTTAAGGCAAAGATCGCTTTCCTTATAGAAATTTCCGAAACACTCAGTGGCGCATAAGTTTTTAAAAATAATACTTCGAATAAAATTTTGCTAAAAGACTGCAGCTCACTAAATAGTAAAATAAAAATAAAAATAAGGCTTAGAGTTTCTTGCGTTTTTTTTTTGTTTTTTTTTTTTGGGGGGGGGGGGCTCCCCTTCCACCCTATGATGAACAATTTACGACTTTCCAAGTCCCACCCAATCATGAGAAAAATATTTCAACTTGGAAAAACAATGTAAGTTGATCGTGACGACCTTAATCTCTACTTAAAACTTTTCTCTAAAGAAAACAAAAATAAAATAAATAAAAATACTGAAATAAATTGTTTATATAACTGGATTCTTAAATAGTTTAGTTTTATTAAGGAAAAGCGAAATAAAATGAAAAATAAATAAATGAACATGTTTTAAGCCCCCCCCCCCCATTTCTTTTGATCGTTGTTTATTTAAGCATTTTAACATTAGTTAAACGGATTTTTTTCGATTTTAGTAAATAAATCAATAATAATAAACAAATGTAAAAAAAACAAAAACATTTATCTTAAATTTTAGTAGAACGATGTTTTTTTAAGGAAAATAATTTACCACGAAAGTTTGAATAATTTAACGAAAAATAGAATTATTTAACAATTTTTTAATTAAAATCGGTCTATTATTAAAATTACATACAAACAAAACACTATTCGACTTAGTTTCTAATAAATTAATAAAATAGGGGAAAAATACTTTAATTTACTAACAGGAACTTCATTAAAGTCTTCAGTTTGTAACAATAAAGATTAAAGAAACATTTTAAAATTGTCATATACGGATTATCTAAGAAAGATCTCTGCGTGGGTAAATAAATACATACAATTTTACCTCCCACGGAATTTCTTAGAAATATTAAATTTTTTTTTTCCCCCCCCCGTCTTTATTTTCTTTACTTACTTCAATAGAAAAGACCTGACCTATATAAATCTACACAAGACGAAATATAACCTTCCTCCCCCCGTCATGTCAACGTTCCCCGCCCAATTTTGTATAATAATAAAATTTATTCCGATCATTATTACAAAATAATAATAGGAATAAAAATAAAATAAATAAAAGGTTATAATTATTAAATAAATAACAAAAAAAGGGTAAAAATAAAAGAAACAATGATGTTAAGGTTGTGTACACGCTACAGTAGACTAAGACATTCGTTCTTATTGTACATTTTTTTAATAAACAAAATAGATCATGTATTCTTTTTTAATATTTAGAATTTAAAAAAATGAAATAAAAAAAACTAAAAAAATGAAAGTAAAAACGTTTGTTTATGACTTGAATATTAAGAGATTTTTTTTAAAGCAATGGTATTTTAAAAAAATCTATAGTTAGAGAAGGTGATAGAAATTAAGATAATGAAGAACCTTAGTTTTACAGGAATAATAAGAAAGATAAAAATAAATAAACAAAAAAAAAGTATTGGTATGTCCCTAACGGAAACACAATAAATAAAAAAAAGCCTCGAAGAAAGAAGAAGTCCACGTTATTTTTGTTTTGGCAAATCAAAAATTGAAAGAGTTTTAAGTTAATGTGAAAAATAGGCGAAAATGGCGGCGAAGATGAAGACACAAAAAAAGAAACGTAGAATAAAAAGTGGAATGGCTTTTTTGGAAAAGAGAAAAATTAAAAGTCGAATAGTTGTGCAGATTGAAGGACATTTTGTGCAGATGTTTGGAAGTTGTTGCCATAACAGGAAACAGAAGTCTGCTTTGGTATTTACGTAGGAAACTTCCGGCTTTGGTACCATGCTTGCTGTTTCTTCTTCTCTCCAAAACAAAAACTCCAACACACATCATCATCCATGTTGAAATCGTCATTTTTAAAACCCAACGTGTTCGTCTCTTCTTCATCAACTCCACCAAAAAATAAAAGACGAATAACAGCCCCTAATAAATATCACCCATGCTTAAAAAAAATTCTACTCACCCTGATTTAGCTGCGTGGTAAACTCCAATCTCGGGAGGGTGGAGGAAAAAAAACGAACGGCAACAGAAAATTTTTCTCTGAGAAAAGTTCACCGGAAATTTCACCCGAGCGGAAATGGCTTCCAGATAATAATAGCATGAACTGGTAACAGTCACGTGATATCCTGTGACTCGTTTCCGGATTGCAACGGAAGAAGCCGAGGTTTAGCGGAGAGTGCCGAAAAGATCCGATCGTTTTACACTGATCTCTCCTATTCACTACACAATTTCACCTTGTAGTGTCTAATCTCTGTCCTTGGCTTCTTCGCTGCATTATTTTTTGTTGAGGTAAATCAAACTGAGCATTTTTTAAACTAAATTAACCTTTTATTTCAAGTATAATTTTTGTACCTTTTTTTGTTAAATGTTATACAATTGCTGCTAAAATTTCCGATTAAGAAATTTTTGATTTGAAATAAGTTAAAAAAAAGAAAACGTGGTTTGTGAAGGTCTGTCTTGTTGAAATAGATCTTTCTTTTTTTTTAGAAAAAAATCTTTTATTCTATTGTAAATTTTTAACTAAAACGTTTTTATATGTAATTAATATATTTTATTTATTTTTGTATGTTTACTAACTAAATCATGAATAATTTAATGTTGCAAATAAGTCGTGATTACCCTCTTGAAAAGCTTACTAATTTCAATTCAAATTATGTTACTTTTATTTTATCTATTTTTCAATAATTAAAAATTTTGTCAGTTAAATTTGAGAAAAAAAGGTGAACAATTGTAATTCATTATTACAATGTTTTTTGGGGGGTTTTGTGTTCTTTTTTTTTAGTTTACAATTATAAAAATACACAACCTTGAGTTATAATAATGTCAACTCATTGCCTTCGTTTTGTTAAAATGATTTAAAATTAAAAACTAATATTTTCTTTTGTATGTGAAAACAAGTTTGGTATTCTCTTTAAACATAAAATTAGTATTTTTATTTATTTCTATTTTAAACGAAACATGTGTAAGTGTTTAAAAGTTTGCCCATTTTATTCACAATCATTTTGATTTCTTGCTTCAATAATTCTATTTTAAATTATTCATTAATTTTAAATTATTTATCTTAGTTTTGAATGTAAACTTTGTTAATCTTTATTTAAATAATTTGTTTTTCTTTTTTCCTTTATAAAATAGTTCAAGTAACGAAACAAAGTTCACTTTAAAAATACAAGGTTGGAAGGGTTATTGAAGAAAAGTAAATAATTAAACTTAATTTTTGTTTGAATATGTTGAAAAATATAACATAATTCCCCTAAATAATATTCGGGTAATTTCTAAATTATATAATTTTTTGTAAGACAATATCGTCATAAGGTCACTTCTATGTCCTTTTTTTTAACCTTAGGACTTCTGACTTTAGTTTAATCTTTTAGAATTATAATTTCTAAATATAATGACCTTCTAATTCAATTTAGCACATTTTCTGTCTATATATTATTTTCAAAATGACTTAAGATGAATTTCCTCTGAAAGTAACATTAGAACATATTGCATTTTTTTCCGCCACAGAGGTTGTCCTTGCTGTAAGGTATTATTATTTATTACTACTCTTAAACTTCTCATTGATTTGTGTGCATGTAACTTTAACTCAACAAAAATCGACACATCGTAGCAAGATTTTTATTAAAGCAATATACTCGAAGTACTCTTAACTTGGAGAATAAATCAAAATCCAGTCCAATATACAATTGCTTTAGAATTTGTATGTATCGGGGTAGGTCACTACCGAACACTTTTTAATCATCGAAATTTTCAATATAACATAACTGACATGCTAATTAATTTAGCTTCCTTCACTTCTCTCAAGAAACGACAATATCGAGCATGATACGAATACCCAATTTGTTCAATGTCTATTAAAAATTAACTAAAATTTTCAATTGAACTTGTTGATATGTGATTGTGAAAAAAACACAAAAATGGTCCTGTCTAAAAAAAACTAATAATAATAATAATAATTGCGACTAATGTCAATTTTAAATTCTTCATTTTAACTACAAACAATTTTAAAAATTAATTTTAATAAATAATTTTTAAATTGGCAAACAAGGAAAAGATAACTCCTGTATATGAAAGTCAGTGAAGATGGTTTCGACATTATTTTCCTAAGTCCTCGCATCTGCTAATTATTGAATTTATAATAAAATTATTGATACTTAACCCAGAAAAAACGAGATTACTTTTCAAGATTTTTTTAAATTTTTTTTTTTTTTTACTTAAAATTCGAAAAACTTGTTTGTTTCGTTTTTTAAATTGTTTTGTCATACGCCAACATTTGAACAATTTGATGTATTGATGTCCCTTTTTATGGTTTTAAAATCCTAGAACATCAAAATTTTTCAAATTTGATTAATTCCTATAGAGTAGAGAATGGGCTTCTGAATTGAAAGTATAAAAAATTAGTCGGAAAAAACTTTTTTTAATGGTTTTAAAATGCCCTTGTGAAAGGCATGAATCCATCTGCCCCCTCCTCCACAGCCATGGGTAAATAGTAGGGCAGACTGGGTTCTTTAGCCTTGGTTAAGCAATCTGTTTAGAAGGAAAATTCTAAATTCAAACCAGCTTTAGTCTGTTTAAAAATTGATCTTGTGTCACATCTTATCCACGATGAATGATTGGGTAAATATATACTCCCAGGCCCACTCTTACCTGGAGTGGTAGTACCTGTTAGGGTGATATCTATGGATCAAATAGGTTCATTTGAAAATTATTAGTATTGGATAGTAATGCTTTAAACTATAATTGTGTATAAAGGATTAGTATTAGATAGAAATACTTGATATCATATAAGGAGATGCTCTTGGTATAATGATTATTGTTGTAGGAAATGGACACAACGAACCAAATCCTAGACAAAGGTGTTTGTATTTTCCATACCCTTGGGGTAAATAAGGTAGACTAGGTTCTCTAACCTTGTTATGGCAACCAGTGTAGAAGGAGGAAAACCCTGAATTCAAACCTGTTAAACTCCGCTTGAAAATTGAACATATGCCACATCCTGCTTGTGTCAGGGAGGTTGGTTAAATACATATAACTACAAGCAAATGATCAGATATACTGATAGGTACATTCCTTGCATCCCTGATGCATAAAATCTAAAAGGATGCAGTAAAATTATATCCATGTGTCCCAGGGACACATCTAGTGACATAAAAAAAATTCTGATACATTGCACACAGCCCATAATTCACGGATGTAAGTTCTCCACTCATTGGCATAAAGAACCTTCTTTTTTATTTTATATATATAAGAAATTTCTACTACCAACATCATCAGAGAATTTCTGGCCTTGTGCCTAACTTTGGTATTGCTCTGCTACTTCTGTCTTTAGTGGGTAGGGTTGTTTTTTGTTTTGTTGTTTTTTTTCTTCCCAAACATTTCAATATTTTTTGTAGAAATGAATGGCTCAGGATAGGGTACAAGGTAGGAGTTAGACGGCTTTAGTTGTTTCATCAAAGAAAACTTTCCCATGCCGTTTCCCCAGTTCATGAATAAAAACTCTACAATTTATTAAGGAACTTTAGTTAGGACCCATCAAATTTTGTGGGGACTCATTTAAATCAAATCTATCTGTCCCAGGATGCACTGAATTTAAAAAAAAAAACTATCACCATCACTGAATGATTATTTTAGTTAAAGAAAGTGCAGTTAAAATTGATTGCAATGGAACATTGAAATTATAGTCAGGATTATAAGTACACATTTACAAATAAATCAAATTTTAACATTAAATAACTCATGAGGTGTTTATCTGCTGTTAAATAAACTAAACCAAACTAAGATGTCTGTTTACTATAGAAACATAGTCTGGCAGGCCATTATTAGTAAGCTTGATATCCAATTGGGTGTCCCATTATAGTGCAGCCCTGTCAACTAGGGATGTAGAACACACTGACTGCACCTCTAAAGAGAGGTAAGACCCACCCACCCAATGGTTGGCTGTGACAGAATTCTAGTGGCTAAAGCAGTCTAACAACAAAGCTCCACTTTGTCCCTGATCACATCAGCCTTAGTGCCTATATGATTGTCCCAACATATTGCTCTTATGGCAAACCCCCAGCTCTTTTTATTATATGTGCTAGGTGGCTGTGAATTATTTAATTATTGCAATGTTTGATATGTTTACTTAAGAGGTATTGCAAAATAATTCAATATATAAAAAGTATAATAATCTTGGTTTATCTCTCTCTCTCTCTCTCTCCTTCTTTTCATTATGTTTGAAACTGATTAGTGTTATCATTTTTGCATGCTCCCCCCCCTATTCTTTCTTATGTTTTTTTCTTTGTAGCATGTCCTTTTTCTTTCCTTTCTTTATAATAAAAACAGAATGGTCCATTATTTAGCTGAGGTGACAACACTCCTAAGAAATAATTCAGCAGATAACCAAGATTTACATTTTTGAATTTCATCTTGGATAATGTGGACTGTCTTATTTTTAACCAGAGGGTGTTGCAAGATGATAACGGTTGTACAGTTAAGGAACACGAGTATTGATGTAGATTGTCAATAACTCTGAAGAGTCATTGTGCTCAGATAACTGAACCCCTTAATATTTGTATATTTCTGAGATGAGGCTTTGTTGTTATTAACTGGTATACTCGCAACATTTCAGCCATTGTACTCTCTGGCCTTCTTCAGGTGCTTTGTGTCATGCTCAGTAACCTTCCCTGGTCCTAGTTTCAATATTTGTGAAAGTGGCTGTTACCCCCAAGGCATGGATAGCAGAAAGAGAGCAGTCTACCTCCATGATTCAAATAAAGGTTTAAGTTCAAAATTCCCAGAAGGTTGTTGAGTATGACAAAAGCGACCTAAAGAAGGCCGGAGAGTACAGTGGCCAAAACATTGTGAGTATAGTAGCTTATAATGTGTAGAGAGTAATAACTGAACCCCTTGTTTTTACTCTTAGTCTTAATGCAATATTTTTTGATGGGTCTCAACTAAGGTTTCTTAAATTGTAGGGTTTTTATTTATGAACAGGGAAAAAAGGATGGTGAAGTTTTCTTTGAAGCCACTAAAGCTAACACCTACCTTGTACACCATCCCATATAATTCGTTTCTAAAAAATATTGAAATGTATTTGCAGTTAGCTTAAAATGATGGGTAAAGAAAAACACAAGAGTATTTACAGCAATACCCAAGTTGGGCACAAGGCCAGAAATTCTTTAACAATGTTGGCATTGGAAATTTCCTGTTTTAAAAAAAAAAAGGCTACTTTCTGCCAATTAGCAGAGAACTCGCATCCTTGAACTGTTATGGGTTGGTTGTGTACAATGTATTAGGATTTTTTTAATTAAAAAATTGCATCCCAAGGTTTGTTACTGTGATGTATGGATATGATTTTACTGTATCCTTTTAAATTTTTATGCATCTGGGATGCAAAACTCATACCTCTCAGCATATACTGGTAACAACCAATCAGCTTTAAAAAAGCTTGGTACTCCTGCTGTGAATTCTATGTTGGAGCTCTATTGAAGTTTGGGGCAAGCCTCAACCCTTTTTATCATATATGTGCTAGAAGGCGGTGGCTGAGGGTCTTAGTGATTTGGGTATGATGTTAAACTCTCTGATAGTGAAGTTCCAATTCTAGAGCTCTGGGGAATATAGAGTACCTCTTGATCACCATTATTTCCAGGTACACTCTGACTCAAAGTAATAGTACCTGTTTGGGTGTCATATATGGGTTTAATAGAAAAAAGTTTTTTTAAAAATCGAGTACCCATCAGTAATGAGTAAAACAAAACATCTTCAGCATAAAATAACCCAACAAGGGTTGACATGCCGTAAAATCCAACCAACCAACTATTAAAGCTCTGTATATTTCTTCTTTGGCAGTTTCCTGAAGTTGTTATGCCAGTAATTGGACCTTCCTTTCCTTTTCTTTTTTTCTCCCCTTTTTTTTCCTTTTCCTTTTCTTTTCTTTTTTTTCCTTCTTTTTAGTACTTTTTTTTACTTTGCCTTTAATGTTGCTGTGCTCACCTAGATATTCCAGCAAACATTGGTAAAAATGGCTTTGCATCATGGCCTATTGCCGTGCCTGGTTCATAACACTGATGGTTGTTTTTTTGTAAAATACTGCATCTCTACCCTGAATATCGCTACCCCTACTGCTCACTGGCCCTGACATTACACCAGAGGGATTGTTTCAGTCATTCACACCATCGATAAGTTTTTAAAAAAAACAACATTGAACAAAAGCAAATTCAAGATTACTGTAATTATTTGTGTATCATCATGTCACACAATTAGCACAGATATCCATGACAATTCTTGCCAACCTTTTCTATCATTCATTGTCCCTCAGAGGTCCTCTGCGCAGCATCCAGTATCTGCGCAGAGCTGGTCAATGTAGGACCTTGCTGGGCAGCCCACGTTAGCATGTCCATATGTTGGCTCCCAAGGAGAATGTCGCTTATGATTTAGTTTTTGCTTCTCTAACAGTGTCCAGCATGTCTTGTCCATCTTACTCGGATGGTTTGTGAGATGGGGGGTAGGTGGCTGTACAGCTGCTTCCTTGTGGGGTGTTAAAAAAAAAATTTTTATAAGACTCACTATTTTTCCAGATTAGATACCTACTAGTTTCTATATTGAATGCTATTTTACTTAATGTTGATTTTTTTGTTTTAATAATAATTGACTTTTTGTCTTTGTATATTTTTCACGTTTATATCATATGGTTTTTATTTACAAGTATTTGTCTGATATTGGTAGGATTAACTTGGCATTGCATCGTTTGTTGATAATAATGACTTTCATGACACTATCATCTGAAAAATAGTTAACATAATTATTTGTGTATAAGATACTATTTTTGTCCTTTGTTGTTATATGCAATGTGCCTTCTGGCCTTCTTCAGATGTTTCTTGTTGATTTCGGGAGCCTTCTTGGTAATTTATGAGGAAGTGCGTCCCGGTCTCCTACCTCAAAAATTGCTACCTGGTGACTATCAAAATAACGACCCCAGCTCGTCGTAATTCTTGTTTATTTATCGTAATTTGTCGTAATTCTTGTTTAGATATGAAGATGGATATATAGTTTGGAATAGACCGAAATAGATAGACAAACAAACAAAATAATATAGATAGATATGAACAAATGGTAATAGATATTTTCGACAAGTAAATGTATTTGGCGGGGGGGTCCCATCTTTTTTGTCGTACTTCTTGTTTATTTAAACTAAAAACAAGACATTAAACAAACATGAATAAAAAACCTTAGTATTTAAAGTAATATAGATAAATATGAACAAATTGAGATGGATAGTTTTGAATAGACTGAGCTGGGTCATTATTTTAATAGTCACCGGGTAGCAATTTTTGAGGCAGGAGACCGGGATGCACTTCCTCATAAATTACCGCCTTCTTTTCAAATGCAGGAGCCTTCACAGAACTTTGAATCAAACCCTTTATTCAATCCACTGAGGTAGACCTCATTTCGTTAACCATGACCAAGTACAAATGTTAAGCTATGTTGTTATCGCCCTTGGTCAAGATTGAACCTACAACCTACAGGTGATTGTCACTTAGAACTGTATTAACTCAACCCCTATATCTGTTGCACCTTGTGTCTAATTGTCCAAAACCCTAACCCTCCAATCAGTCAGCTGGTCACGTCAAGCTCTAGCACCTATATGATTGTCCTGCCCTATTGCCCTTATGACAAACCTCCAGCCCTTTTTCATATATGTGCTAGAAGGCGGTGGCTGTGTGTTTTCATGTCCTGAGTATGACATTACATTCTATCTGATGGTTAAGTTCCAATTCGGGAGCTCTAGGGAATTTGGAGTACCCCTTTGTCACCATTACTCCCTGGTTTGCTCTGACCCAGAGTGGTAGTAACTGTTAGGGTCCCATCTATGCGTTAAATAGAAAAAAAATTGAGTACCTACCCATTAAGAATGAATCAAACAAAACGTCTTCAGCATAAAATAACCCAACAGGGGTTGACATGCCATTAAATCCAGCCAACCAATCAATTTTTTGAAACACCCTGTATATGTTTTTAAGTCATTGGTAGCTGCTGTTTAAAACTTGTTACAATTGAAAGTAATCTCCTTTTTTTTTTTTTTCTTTCAATCAAATAATAACAGACACGAATAAGAAGTGAAGTAACTTAAAATTTCTTATCTTATTATACATTATATATAGTTCTTTGGGAAAAAAATCCCTCCCTTGAACGGGAAATAAATAATTGGATAAAACTAAAGTGGGGGAGAGGGCAATCTTAACACGGCCATTTTTTTCCTGGTAGTGAGACCAAACTCGAGTTAGTCAAGTTAGACATATATAAGTAGAAGAATAGAACTCCATTGCCATTGGTTGGGGTCACATGACAAGTAGTATAAAGCTACGGTCAAGAGTGTAGAGATGAGGTTAGTGAAAGCCTGTTACTGAGAGGGGAGAGTTGGGGTTTGATCATCCCTGATTGGGTCTCCTGGGAGAGGAAATCCAATGTTGAAAGACCAAAAATTTCCATTGATCCCAGGAATACAACATCGTTGACAACCCCCCCCCCTCATTCATTTAATAGATGTATTTTGTGAAACATCAAATTTAAATATATATTTGAATGTTTTATCCTAAGAGACAATTTTCATCTACTCATCTGCAGAATTGACTTGAAATATAGATTTTCCTTCAAATCATAGTAGACGGTTTTAATTCCAAACTGAAACACGGTTTTCTGTCAATATAAGTAAAATAGTTTCTATCTATAATACCGCTTTAAGGTAGGTCGATTTTTCACTTTTTTAAAATATCAAATTGTCCATCTATGCAAAAGTTGTGTGTTAGCATACTGATACCAAAAATTAGATCTTTTACTTGCCCCATTATTTGAGGAAATAGCATCAAATATCGGCTACTAAAATGCACTAAAAATCCTCGTTTTCGCAAAATTTAGCCTTTAGAAAATGGGGATTTTTAGTGCATTTTAGTAGATGATCTTTAATGCTATTTCCTCAAACAATGGTGCAAGTAAAAGATCTAATTTTTGGTATCAGTATTCAGTATGCTAACACACAACTTTCGCATAGATGGACAATTTGATATTTTAAAAAAGTGAAAAATCGACTTACCCTAATACCGAATTTACTGAGCTGTGTACAAGTCTTTGGTTAACCAATTTATTTTTTAATCTAACGTATGGATTTTAACAAAGTGAAATTTAAAACGAAGTATCAACTTAGACTTCTGGAGATATTTCAAAGAAGAAATCATCGGTGTTATTTTAATAAGAAAGTTTTGGAATGAAAAACTCTAAATCAATTATAGAAGTAATTATTTCACGAGTTGATTAAAAGTTAAAGTACTGATTAAAATATTTTGTCTTTTTTTCTTCTTTCAGAATGTTGACCAGAATTTTAACCAGTGCCAGTGGGGCAGTAAGAACCCATTTAAGGCGAAACATTTATCTTTCGGCACCAGCCCTCCAAGAGGCTGCTGCATTAGATCCCATTCAACAACTCTTCATTGACAAAATCAGAGATTATGCAAGCAAAAGCAAGTAAGTAAAAGAAGGGGGGGGTTGATTTTCTGTGTAGCATGTCCTTTTTCTTCCCTTTCTTTCTTTATAATAAAAATGGGAGGATTCATTATTTAGCTAAGGTGATGACACCCATTTGGACGGTCTCATTTTTACCCGGTGGGTGTTTCAAGATAACTGTCATATTTTGTTGGAACACCAATATTATTATATAGATTATGTATATCCTCAAGTACTAGTACTAGCAACCCCAGCACTTTCGTTGATTTTGGTGGACACTGACAAATTCCAATCTTAATTAGTTTAACTTGCAATTTCTTGTGTATTTCTGGTCCAAATTTTAGAATATTTATATGGTTGGAAAGAAAAGAAAATAATCTTTCTAAATATGTAATTTGAATGTGTTTTTGCCCATTGAATTGTTTTTATGGAGAGTTAAAACAGTATTTTGCTTTGAAAAGTCAAAAATGCGTAATATGAATTTTTTTCTAAGACTAAATTTTACATGTTACTTTTTTTTTTTTTTTTCATTTTTTTTTTTATATAAAATCAAAGTGGGTAATCTTTATCAATATTCTTGAAATTTTAAACTTAATTAGAAGACACCTTAAACTACTAGCAGGAACTTGTTTTTTTTCTTTTCCAACCTTTGGAAGCAAAATTACAATAGAGAAAAATTGAAGATTTTTTTAAAAAGTATAAGATAAGCAAAAAAAAAAAAAAAGAAAACTAACTGAAGACTATCCCAGAATTATTTTCATATATGTGTGAAATTTTAATGATGCTGTACTGTCAAGGTTTTTTTGTCAAACTTTGTGTTGGAAAAAAACAACTTAAAATTACAAGAAGCGTAAACAAAACTGTCAGCACACATCGGACCGGCTTTATTTAAAAACACATGTAAAAAGGTATTCTATTTCTTGTATTTAATTCAACATAGGTATTTAAAAATGTATTTTTAAGTTCAAAGTGATTTTATTTATTTAAATTAATACTATATATGTGTATACATGTAGTATTAAGATGAAAATGTCGAATAATCTTGTGGTAAACTTTAAAAAAAGAAGAAAAAAGTGCTATCTGTACCTCTTATTCTCTAAATAATGGGTTACATAATAATAGAAAGAACATAAGAATGCCAAGTTTTATTAAAATTGTTCCAAAAATAAAGAAATGGTGAAGAAATTACTGAATTTCTTGTTTTGAATTGTTCCATGGTTTGACATATTTTTTTTTTTAACAAAATGTCCACTTTTGTACCCCCAATTTCGGGGCTTTAAATTCTCATAACTTTTGAACCACTGGGAATATTTGCATAAGTCAAACAGTTTTGAACTCCATTTACAGAGCTCTATATAACGGTGATTAAATAACAATAGCCTCAAATAAAAATTAAAAATCAACTGGAGGTCCGGTTTAGCTCAGTCAGTAGAGTGTTCGACTAGCAACCATACGGTTCTTGTTCGATGCCAGCCCTCGCCAACTCAGTGTATGAGTAGCACTGGGACCTGTGTGGTAAAGTGAGAAGCTGATGGTAGGTGTGGCGCTCCACCTCAGACGCAAAAATAATCTCCTTGGTCAAGCGCTAGTGAAAAGGGATTGACTCCCTCTCTGTCTGGCTGATGCCGACATTAGGCCATCCCGTCGACTATAATTAATTATAAGAGAGGTTGTATTTGCTCAATCCTCCTGCCACAAGCAGAATGCAATACATGGTTAATTTTTAAGCTGACTACAACTTGTTTGAATTGAGTTTTTCCTTCTAGACTAGTTGCCCTACCAGTCTACTATTTACCCATAGCTGGAAGGATACTAGTTGGATTTATATTTTCCCCAAAGACCACTTTGGTGACCACTTATGCAATATCACGTACTGTTAGCAATCAGTCCTTTGTTTACCAAAATTACTTGATTTGGCATTAAATGACCCAAAAAGTGTTGGTATACCATAAAACAAAGTTTCAAATTTTACTCTTTACCTACTTTAAGCCACTCACAGGAGGCTCTCCTGCCACTGTGATCCTTCTGTAAACCACTGGCAGAGGTTCTTGCATGTATCACTTGTTTGTTCGTTATAATTGAGCAGGACTTGGATTACAATGATAATTAGACTATTTGAATAGAATGAGTTATGAGGTGAATAAATAATGAACTTTGAAATATCCCACCATACAGGTAAAAAAAATAACAAGAAAATTTGGTACAGCTGTGGGGGGAAATTTGGTAGGCAAAGAGTAATTGATATAACAGTAGAAGTAAAATCTGCAGAGTGACCTATTGTCTGTATCAGCCAGACAGCCCATTTCCACTAGTGCTAGACTAAGGAGATTGATTTTGTGTCTGACTTGGAGTGCCACACCTACTGTCAGCTCCCCACTTTACCGCACCAATCCAAACTGTGCTACTAGTGCAATGAGTTGGTGAGGACTGGTATTGAACCCGGAACTTTGTAGTTCCTACTCAGATGTTCTACCGACGGAGTTAAACTGGCCCTTATAAACTAAAAAGAAATTAAAAACTTGATAAACTTTTTTAATGACTTTTTTAGATTGCTTTTTGTGAGAAGATATTAGTTCTAACATGAATCTGTGCAATTTTAATTGGTTTTTCAACAAGTCCGTGGAAAGCAGCAGTTGATGGTTTTGAATACCATGGGTTCCCCACTCATGGCCATCTATAAAAAATATTAATATGCTTATTCCTTAATCTTCCGATCATTATTATCTTGCAATTCCCTCTGGTTAAAAATGAGACCATCCAAATGATCCAAGACGAAATGCAAAGATGTAAATCCTGATTATCTGGTGTTGCTTATCTGCCAAATTCTCATTTCTTATGAATGTCATCACCTCAGTTAAATAATGGACCATTCCATTTTTATTAGAAAGATAGTGAGGGGTTGAATGCGTGGAAGCGATAAAGCTAATTTGTTTCAATCAAACATAATGAAAAGAATGGGGAAAAAGTGAGAGTTAAATAAATATTAGATATACCCAAAATTCAGCTGCTAGCATCAAAATTTTTTTAAATTTTTTATTTTTATTAAAATCTATTATTTAAGGTCAAACCTTTTGTCTAAAATGATAAGTAGTAACATTATGTTACTACTTATCCATCATTAGAAAAAGAAAAATATCATTACATATGCAATTTATTTTTAATATATTTAAAACGATTTTGATCACATTCAGCCATTATCGCTCTTTTTAAATGGATAAATGGCTTGTTTACAAATTTAATGTAACATTCACAATTGCAAAAAAATTTACCAAAAATCAGGAAATTATCTGATTTTAATGAAATTTTCAGTGTAAATCAACACTGAAAATTTCAATTAATGAATTTTATAATGCATCAGTTATTTTATTTCAAAAACTTTAATTAAGTATTTTTGCTATGAAAAATTAATATATAAAATTCATTTAAAATAAAAATATTCTGATGTTTAAAATGTTATATTTTTAGATTCTAGAAATAAATATCTATTTAATGCAAACCTTATTTTAGTCAAACAAAGTATAAGTTTTGAAGAAAAACTCTATTGAATATTTAGTATTTAGCAACAGTTCTTAAGTAAATATATCAAACGTGATAATCAAATTATCATACTGTGGTATATCCACAGGACCTGCTAGTGATATTGATTTCCTGCAACTTTTTTTTTTTTAACATTGGTATTACAGATTGGGGGGGGGGGGGGGGGCTGAAATCAATATAAATCTTATTGGATCTTTTTCAGAAATATAGACAACTAGAATTGGCTACCTGGCATCACCTGGGTAGAGTGTGAGACCCTCCTCCCCCCCCCAAAAAAAAAGAGATGTGATGATTAACATGTTAGTCTCACAGATCCATTATTATTATTATATTTTAATTTTCAGTTGTCTTCATGAATATAAATCAAATCTTTGTCATTTTTGCCCCCAATAAAAATTTATAAAACAGCGATGTTTAATGTGTGTATATATTTACGTTGTTGTTAATTGTATTTTCTTAGTTTCATCTGGACATACATACATACATACACACTAACTGCTCTTTATATATCTTATTATAATGGAGATTGTGTGTCTGTCCGTAACTGAAACTACATTACCACTAATGTCACAATTCCCTTAGTTATCTAAGTTATATTCTCAATGGTTAATAAATAATCCTTATTTGATTTTAAGTAACGTCTTATTTATTAACAAGGTCTATTAAGATCTAGCTGAGATAGATTTGCCTCAAAATGGCTTATATTATTAATGTTTAAAAATCCTTCTATGTGTGTTATATATTATTAAGAAATAAATGTTTACATAGTATATGGTGTGAATAATTTGCATACCGGTTTTAACAAAACTGCGTTTAAAAATAATTACTTGGTGTTATTGATTTCTAATATTATTGTTTCATTTTCAAATGCATTAAAATCAATCTTATGTATAATGAAATCAATTAAAATAAAGTAAAAATGATGTAATTTTTTTTTTCTTTTTAATTTCATTAGTCTAATTCAATATCATATTTAATTATATTAAAAATCAAATGCATGTACCCGGAGGGTGCATTTTTCTGTTAGTGTGTGTATATATATATATATATATATATATATATATATATATGGTATCCAACATGACCAACTTTTCAAAAAATAAAAATCACATTATCGTCTCTGATGTTTTAGGGCCGCTGGAGGTGAACTTGTTGATGCCACCCCTGATTTAAAGAAATCTTTGGATGATGAATTGACCAAAGTAGTCCGAGCACATGATGCCGAGGGAAAAGATATGACTCAGTTTCCTGCCTTCACTTGGGCTGGTAAGTTGCTGTTTTTTTTGTTTTTTTTTTTTTTTCAATATAATAAAATGCTTTAAATAGTTGTTTAGTATTTGAAGTGATTTAACAATTTTTTTTGGCTTTTCTTAATATCATAATAAACCTTTTTGAAATTAAGAATAAACCAATCTTTTGCTGATTAACAAATAAATATATATCTGTATTTTTGTAAGAATTTCATTTATTGAAAAAAAATAATCAGTATCACAAATTGAATTCATTTTCAGTGTCTGACTTTTCATTGTCAAAATCAACTTTTTATTTTTTATTTCTGATAAACTTGCCTCAACTATTGTGTCTAGTAAATTAATCATGTTGTAAATTTGTTGCTAGTAATATTAACCGTGTTGTAAATCTATTGCTCAAAAAATTGAATGATTGAAAGTATTTTGATAAAAAGCAATAATAATAGAATGGAGTACGGCTGCTTTTTTGTGGGGTGCTGCTTCCAGGATTTGTTCAAAACAGCACAGAGCATCCTTGTGTAGTTCCCATGTAATGTTTTTCCAAGTTATATGTATTTACCCAACTCCTAATAGTGAAGTTCCAGTAAAAGATGTTTAAAAAATGTTGAGTTTAACTCTTAAAGTCCTTTACCACCTCATTCCACCCAGCTGGAAGTCACATTCATTTTCCTAATCTACCTCAATTTAAATGTAATATTAAACATTTAGAATTCTTTATTTTAAGGGAAATAACAGGTAACTTTAAATGAAAAGGAAATTTTTAGCCATTTTTTTAATATATCCTTATAGGAATTGGGCTCTGGACTTAGAAAATTCTCAACAGGATATTAAGAGTTAAGATAAAATAAATTTTGAATGATGTCTTTCTCCTAAAATAACCCAACAAGGGTTGACATACTGTAAAATCCAACCAACATCCGCACAACCAGGATGCATGCAACATGTCATTACTCCCAGGTCCACTCTGACCCAAAGAGATTCTACATGTTCGGGTCCCATCTATGGGTTAAATAGATCTGTTTGCAAATTATTACTATTACATAGACTTGATACCATATAGTACAGTTTGCAGTGTTGCCTATTGTCGGTATCAACTAAACAGTGAGGGAGTCTATCCCCTTTCCACTAGCACTAGACTAAGGAGATTATATAAAGTCATCAGGGTGGCCTAATGTTGGTATGAGCCATACAGCGCTAGTACTAGACTAGTGGAGATTATTTTAGTATCTGAAATGGAGTGCCACACCTACTATTAGCTCCTCACTTTACTGCTACTCATACGCAGAGTTCGCGAGGGCCGGTATCGAACCAGGAACCTTGTAATTCTTAGCCCGACGCTCTACCGACTGAGCTAAACCAGTCCTTAAAGGAGATCTAGGAGTACCTGTTACCCTATGTAACTGTATAAATTATTAGGATTAGATAGGAATACTTGACACCATACAATTAAGTAAATTATTTGTATTCAGAAGAGTGTTTTTTTTTTGTTTTTTTAATCATATGAGTGTAATGAACGACTCGTAACTTTTGACTATGCCAGCTGACAAATTTTCAACATCCAATGACATCAATAGAAAGCATTCAAATGCTCTTTTATACTTCCAAAATTACTGAATCCATTCAAAATCCATTCAACAATGTAGTCTAGAACTTGATGTAACCTAGCATGTTTATTTGGATATTCCAAACATACTAAAACTCCTCCAGTGATACACAATAGCATTGATGATATAATAATTGTTATTGATTAAGCATTTTGGAGGCATTATTTCTTTTTTTTTTTTTTTTTTTTTTTTTTTTTTTAATAAACAAAATTATATAATATAACATGGTAGAAGGTTAGTGTCCATACAATTATATATATATATATATATATATATATATATATATATATATATATATAGGAAGTTTGGTATGTATGTGTCAATGTATAACTCTGAAAAGGGAGGTCACTCAGATTCGAAATCTTGCATACATCTTAATATCCTTCTAACTAAGAAACACACCAAATATGGTTATTAATTTTTAAAGATTAAGGGATATAATTAATTAATTAAACCAAAATCAACCGGCTGTTGTATACCAGCTGCTGATGATGATAAAATATTGTTCGCTGGCTGCTTTCTATTATAGCGATACCAGCAATTAAGTTAATTTTAGTGAACAAAATTGCAGTCTAACCTGTTCAGATCTTAATTTAACACCTATTTATGGTCCAAGCTTAAACATATTTATATGGTTGGAAAGAAAATAAAATAATCTTTCTAAATATGTAATTTGTATGTGTTTTTATCCATTGGATTATTTTTTACACACGAGTTAAAAAAATGTTTTGCTTCAGACAGCCGAGAATACAAAGTATAATTTTTTTCAGAGTAGATTTTAACGAAAAATCAAATCTTATCACAAATTTCTGGTCCAAACTTATAAATATTCATTTGGTTAGAAAGAAAAGAAAATAATCTTTTTAAATATTTAATTTGTATGTGTTTTCATACATTGAATTATTTTTTTACAGCAAATTAAATAACTAATCAAATGAAAACATTTAACGATAACTCAATTTTTTTATTAATACTTTCATTTTAGAATAATCAGTATAACTATAAAAATATCTTTTTTGTAAGAAACTATTCATGAAATAAACATTATTGAATAAATACATGAAATATTCCACCTAAGGTAATGTTTAGTTATTAGCTTCTTTGTTACTTTTCATGGTTAATGTGTGTGTGTGTGTATATATTATATATATATATATATATATATATGTATATTCCGCTTAGGCTAGACGGGCGGTTGGAGAGGCCCCCTCCGATCAATTGGCTGGTTACATCAAGTGTTAGCACCTATATGATTGACCCAACCTTATGCCAAGCCCTAACCCTTTTTATCATATGGGTGCTAGAAGGCGGTGGCTGAGGGTCTTCACGTCCTGAGAATGACATTAAACTCTATCTGATGGTGAAGTTCCAATTCTGGGGTTTGGGAAATGGGGACCCAGAGTGGTAGTACCTGTTAGGGTCGCAACTATGGGTTAAATAGAAAAATATGAGTTTATGAAGAAAAAAAAAAAATTGAGTATACATTAAGAATGAATTTAATTCAAAAACCTTGTCGGTATTAAATGACCCAATGGGTTGATATGCTGTAAAACCAAACCAAACTAATATTTACTATTTCTTTTTTTTTTTTTTTTTCCTAGATCCTGCCTTGGAGGCTGTCAGTGTAAAAGCTGAAGGTGGTGCTGCTGCAGAAAAGAAGGCAGTTGCTGCTGCTGAAGAAGCTGAGGACGACATTTCAAACACTCCTTACTTCGATATCTGATTAGTTTCTAATTAGTTGACCTCATTGTTGCCAGTCTTTTTTACACCTGGATATTACCTGTATCTTGGATGAGGACTACAGTGATGACATCCTGCAGCAATATTGAATCTTTATATCTTTTTCAGATATGTAAATATAAACAATAAAAAAAAAATTTAGTTAAAAAATAATTCTTTCTTTTCTTTTAATCACTTTTTTTTTTTTCTTTTTTCTTTTATCACTTAAACATTTTGTTACCTCTGAACGAGTAAGTATTCATCCAATCCTTCAGTCACAGGCTAGGTGTGACACAAGGTCAATTTTAAGTAGAGTACAGCTCAAATTTTATTTATCTATTTTTTTAATTTAATTTTTTTTATTTATTTTTTTTTTTTTGCATTCGCCATTATTTGTCTAATGTTGAAGTTCCAATTCTGGAGCTGTGTGGAGTACCCCTTCATCACCATTACTCCCATGTCCACTCTGACCCAGAGTGGTAGTACTGTTATGATTTTAGTGGCCATCCTTTAGGCTTCAAGCAAGAGCGCTTATCCAGCGGAGATCCTTGGTAAAGAATCCTTTTGTTGTTCCTTGGTGCTCCTCAGTCTTGCAAGTCCTTTGTCAATGATTGCAAATGGACATCTCTCAGTATCAGTGATTAAGTAGTCAACCAGCCACGCATTTGGGCTGATGTTTAAATCATGTGACCTCGCTTAGTCTATAAATTTAAGTGGTGGATTGTAGCATGGCTTATATCACCTAAAATAATCCGACAAGTACCTGTTAGGGTCCCATCTATCGATTAAATAGAAAAATGAGTTTTTAAAATTGTTTATAAAAAAAATTGAGTTTAAATTTTTTTAAATTTGAATACCCATCAAGAATGACTAAAACAAAATGTCTTTGGCATAAAATAACCCAACAAGGGTTGACATAAAATCAATCCAACCAACCATGTGTATTAGTTTGGAATTTCTGCTCTGGTTGATTGCATAATTTCACTTTCAGAACGATTCCACCTCACATTGTTTTAAATTCTCTTAAGGCAGGTTAGTCATTGCAGCTTCACAAATGGGTGAGGAGAAACGAAAAGTTATTCCATGGACATGCCTACCCAATAGACAGGACGTGTGTGATACTTTGCAAAACAATCCTGAGTGCTAATTTAATGGTTCACTCCTAAGTCTCAGTTCTGTGTGACCCCAGAGGACAGAAGGTGGGAGGCGCCAGGGTCAATCACCCTTCTGCTTTCAATTCAAATGATTCAAACTATTACTGCACTGGCTCACTGCATACGCGCGCTATGTTAGTCAGATATTTAGTTACATGAAATATATAGTTAAGTAAATAAAAGCTTAAGAAAATAACACAGTTTTGTGATTAATGAATGTCTTGGTAACAAGACTGATAAAGAAGAAGAAATGAGTTAAGTGCGACCGACCACCAAGACAAAGTCAAGATGTTAGAAGAGATGCTAGAAGAAGACGTAAGATAGAACAGAAGAAGAATAGAAGTAAGTAAAGAGGTATGCAAGATGTTTAGCAAAGAGCTTCCTCCATCTTTTTACAGATCTTGTTTTTTGTTCTACAGAGTGTCTAGCTACCGTCCTCTCCAGACAAAATCTATGGGGTTACTGGTTTAGTTGCCAATGATCCGACTATGAAACAGGCAGTACTGGGTTACATAGTACCAGTAGCACATTGAGCAACATGACACAGACACAGGTAAAGTTATAGGTACTTGAAATGATGATGCTCTTTTATCTACCTACTTCTGACAATATTAGCACCAAAGACTAAAAATACAAGGAACGCTCTGAAAGTAAAATCACCTATTTATTTAAACTAGCAGCGCCTGTGGATATACCATAGTATGAAAATTTAATCATTACAATCTTTGATATGTTAATTAAGAGCTATTACAAATACTTCAATATGTAAAAAGTATAATAATCTTGATTTAACTCTCTCTCTCTCACTCTTCATTCTTTCCTTTTTTCAATCTTTATCGCTTTCGCCCGCTCACCCCTCTCTCTACCCTTTTCCTTCTTTCTTATTATATTTTTCTGTGTAGCAGATAATGATTAGATAGTACCACTACTGTTGTTCTACAAGAATGGCTTTGACATTAAATAACTCACGAAGGTTGATATGCCATATGATATGTACAAAACAGGCAGTACTGGGTTACATAGTACCAGTAGCACATTGAGCAAAATTACACAGGTAAACTTAAAGGTACTTGAAATGATGCTCTTTTATCTACCTATTTCTGACAATATTAGCACCAAAGACCTATGTTTATGATGGAAATTAAAACTAGCTCTTTTCAACCCAAAATCATTTTGGTAATCTGAACATTAGCTACATAAATGAGAGTAACCTCCCCTTGTTTCTTTCACTTTGAGGAAGCCGTCTGTTTTGGTTGGCCACTTTCATTTCACCGTAAATCTACACTGAAAATACAAATTAGTTCGAATCAATACAACTGAATGTTTTAACACAAAAATATCATAAAATGTGTTCTTAATTGTGCTTGTGCATTATTTGAAATGAACGTAATTGTTATTAAGAACACATTTTATAATATTTTTGTGTTAAAACACGCAGTTATATTGATTACAGTGAAATGAAAATGGCCAATCAAAACAGATGGCTTCCTCTAAGTGAAAGAAACAAGGGGAGGTTACTCTCAATCATCTGAACATTAGCTACATAAATATCATTTTCACCAAAATTCATTTAAAAATTTTTTCCCCCCTTGCTCTAATCTTATTGCCTATTAAACTGTGCCTGAACTTTTGATTTTATACACATTAGCAAATATATGCACCCTCCAGGTGCAAGTATTTAATATTTAATGTAATAAAATATCATTAAATTAGAAAGGCTAATGAAACTAAATTAGAATGTAGCTGAAAATATTTGAAACAGAGGGGGTATAATCGAAAATTAGAACTGAAACTTACTCTTCCATCACTCCTGTATTTCATTGCTAAATGTTCCTAATTTAACTATTTAGCTAAAATAGGAAGTAAAGAATAAAATTACAGTTATTCATTCTTGTTAATGGATTTCTTTTAAGATTTATCTCAGATTTTTGCTAATGTTCATTAAGATAAAAGCAAACAATTAGAAATCAATAATACTAAGGGGATATTACTAAAATCAAATTTTTAATATCAATATGCAAATTAGTCTTCCCGTTCACACTGTAAACTGCTATTTTGTTGTATATATAAATACAGTTGCATGTTAATATATGTAGCTCCGGCCAACGAGCTGGGGGTCCGGTAGCTTCGGCCCTGGATCTTTACAAGTTAATAGCGTCGATCCCAGGGGGCTATCCCCCCAGGCAATACCTGCCCCTTGACTTAAAGGGGCAGGGCTGGGTTTATTGCTCAGCGCCCCTCTTTAGGGGAATGCCAATGTTTTTAGGTATAATAATTCGTGCAAAGTAGAAATTCCGAAAATATTGTTATGTAAAATAGAAAAGCCTGAAAAATCTCTGGAGCAGAATGAGCACCAGTTCTCTTCATATATATATATATATAATATATATATGAGAGAGTAAGTAAACAAACAATGCTTTCTAAATGTCAATCTTTGACATATTTTCTTGATTTTTCAAAAACTTTATACTTATATAAAGGGGTTTTATATATAGAAATATACAAGACAAAACATGACCCATTGGGTCACTCATTGAGATTAGGGAAAAGTGAGTTTGCAAAACGAGTTAAATTTTTTTTTTTAAATAAATACAGCTGGAAGATTAAAAAAAAAACATTAAAATCCTTTTGTAAGATTTCTAAGAAAGGGAACTTTTGACCTAATTTAAGTTTGGGGTTGGCGGCTTAGGAAATTTAACATAAAAATACATTTCAAACTCTCCCATCTGTCTCACTACGCTCACTGAGAAACTAACATATATAATGAGGTGATCAAGATATAAAAGAGAGGGAGAAGTGACAGGCAAAATGTGAAGTAAGAGATGGGTCAGTTTTTTTACTTAATTGCAAATTATGACTAATTAGAGATAATTAAAATGGAATTTTTTTTCAAATATAACTCAATCCTAAAACTAAGGAATAATTCAATATAATTTTCTGTAAACCCTTTTGCGGACCGAGGGCTCTCTGCACTTTTCTGCATATCTTGGCCATATTATCATCTGCTACTTAGGACCTCCACTGTTGTGTCCATAACAAAAGCGCCTCCAGGGGACCCCAGCTGAAAAGGTAAACAATCAATAATCAAGAGAGAGTGTAACAAACAAGACTAAGACAGAGTAGGGTTCACATCCAAAATGACAAGATGAGGTATACGACTCAAGTTCCTTATACTTTTCTTAGTCATCCCTCCTATCTGTTTTATTCTATGCATTAATGATTTTGACTATAAATCAAATACTCATTGTTAAGCATTCACAATTCCTGAGGGTATTGTGATCTAAGCAGTGATGTTTCAGTTGCAGACAGAGAGACACTGAATCTCCATTATAATAAGATTTAATCTTTTAGAAATGTCAAATTTAACAAGAAATGACCCAATCTTTTTAAGTATTTTGAAATTGGAGAATGTTATTTTTCATAGTCATATGGACTTGCTGATTTTATCTGGGAAAAATATAAAGTTATTGTGATGAGAACAATGGAACTGGCATCTGCATTGTTGATATCATCGGTGGGATTATTACTATTGTTGCTAATCTTTATGTTTCTTTTGTTTCTCATCACAATTGTTAGAACAATGGTTTAGAGGACAGAAAAAGGAGAGTTGAACTACTGTTCTTTATTCAAACACAAGCAATTTTTGTAAGGTCTCCAAAGTGCTAGGGGTGCAGGAAAGTGTTCGTTTGACTATTGGCAACACTGTTGTATTTGTTGTGCATGGGCCTATGCCTATGGTTTAGAGGACAGAAAAAGGAGAGTTGAACTACTGTTCTTTATTCAAACACAAGCAATTTTTGTAAGGTCTCCAATGTGCTAGGGGTGCAGGAAAGTGTTCGTTTGACTATTGGCAACACTGTTGTATTTGTTGTGCATGGGCCTATGCCTATGGTTTAGAGGACAGAAAAAGGAGAGTTGAACTACTGTTCTTTATTCAAACACAAGCAATTTTTGTAAGGTTTCCAATGTGCTAGGGTTGCAGGAAAGTGTTCGTTTGACTATTGGCAACACTGTTGTATTTGTTGTGCATGGGCCTATGCCTATGGTTTAGAGGACAGAAAAAGGAGAGTTGAACTACTGTTCTTTATTCAAACACAAGCAATTTTTGTAAGGTCTCCAAAGTGCTAGGGTGCAGGAAAGTGTTCGTTTGACTATTGGCAACACTGTTGTATTTGTTGTGCATGGGCCTATGCCTATGGTTTAGAGGACAGAAAAAGGAGAGTTGAACTACTGTTCTTTATTCAAACACAAGCAATTTTTGTAAGGTCTCCAAAGTGCTAGGGGTGCAGGAAAGTGTTCGTTTGACTATTGGCAACACTGTTGTATTTGTTGTGCATGGGCCTATGCCTATGGTTTAGAGGACAGAAAAAGGAGAGTTGAACTACTGTTCTTTATTCAAACACAAGCAATTTTTGTAAGGTCTCCAAAGTGCTAGGGGTGCAGGAAAGTGTTCGTTTGACTATTGGCAACACTGTTGTATTTGTTGTGCATGGGCCTATGCCTATGGTTTAGAGGACAGAAAAAGGAGAGTTGAACTACTGTTCTTTATTCAAACACAAGCAATTTTTGTAAGGTCTCCAATGTGCTAGGGTTGCAGGAAAGTGTTCGTTTGACTATTAGCAACACAGTTGTATTTGTTGTGCATGGGCCTATGCCTATGGTTTAGAGGACAGAAAAAGGAGAGTTGAACTACTGTTCTTTATTCAAACACAAGCAATTTTTGTAAGGTCTCCAATGTGCTAGGGTTGCAGGAAAGTGTTCGTTTGACTATTAGCAACACAGTTGTATTTGTTGTGCATGGGCCTATGCCTATGGTTTAGAGGACAGAAAAAGGAGAGTTGAACTACTGTTCTTTATTCAAACACAAGCAATTTTTGTAAGGTCTCCAAAGTGCTAGGGGTGCAGGAAAGTGTTCGTTTGACTATTGGCAACACTGTTGTATTTGTTGTGCATGGGCCTATGCCTATGGTTTAGAGGACAGAAAAAGGAGAGTTGAACTACTGTTCTTTATTCAAACACAAGCAATTTTTGTAAGGTCTCCAAAGTGCTAGGGGTGCAGGAAAGTGTTCGTTTGACTATTGGCAACACTGTTGTATTTGTTGTGCATGGGCCTATGCCTATGGTTTAGAGGACAGAAAAAGGAGAGTTGAACTACTGTTCTTTATTCAAACACAAGCAATTTTTGTAAGGTCTCCAATGCTAGGGTTGCAGGAAAGTGTTCGTTTGACTATTGCAACACAGTTGTATTTGTTGTGCATGGGCCTATGCCTATGGTTTAGAGGACAGAAAAAGGAGAGTTGAACTACTGTTCTTTATTCAAACACAAGCAATTTTTGTAAGGTTCCAATGTGCTAGGGTTGCAGGAAAGTGTTCGTTTGACTATTGGCAACACTGTTGTATTTGTTGTGCATGGGCCTATGCCTATGGTTTAGAGGACAGAAAAAGGAGAGTTGAACTACTGTTCTTTATTCAAACACAAGCAATTTTTGTAAGGTCTCCAAAGTGCTAGGGGTGCAGGAAAGTGTTCGTTTGACTATTGGCAACACTGTTGTATTTGTTGTGCATGGGCCTATGCCTATGGTTTAGAGGACAGAAAAAGGAGAGTTGAACTACTGTTCTTTATTCAAACACAAGCAATTTTTGTAAGGTCTCCAAAGTGCTAGGGGTGCAGGAAAGTGTTCGTTTGACTATTGGCAACACTGTTGTATTTGTTGTGCATGGGCCTATGCCTATGGTTTAGAGGACAGAAAAAGGAGAGTTGAACTACTGTTCTTTATTCAAACACAAGCAATTTTTGTAAGGTCTCCAAAGTGCTAGGGGTGCAGGAAAGTGTTCGTTTGACTATTGGCAACACTGTTGTATTTGTTGTGCATGGGCCTATGCCTATGGTTTAGAGGACAGAAAAAGGAGAGTTGAACTACTGTTCTTTATTCAAACACAAGCAATTTTGTAAGGTCTCCAAAGTGCTAGGGTGCAGGAAAGTGTTCGTTTGACTATTGGCAACACTGTTGTATTTGTTGTGCATGGGCCTATGCCTATGGTTTAGAGGACAGAAAAAGGAGAGTTGAACTACTGTTCTTTATTCAAACACAAGCAATTTTTGTAAGGTCTCCAATGTGCTAGGGTTGCAGGAAAGTGTTCGTTTGACTATTAGCAACACAGTTGTATTTGTTGTGCATGGGCCTATGCCTATGGTTTAGAGGACAGAAAAAGGAGAGTTGAACTACTGTTCTTTATTCAAACACAAGCAATTTTTGTAAGGTCTCCAAAGTGCTAGGGGTGCAGGAAAGTGTTCGTTTGACTATTGGCAATACTGTTGTATTTGTTGTGCATGGGCCTATGCCTATGGTTTAGAGGACAGAAAAAGGAGAGTTGAACTACTGTTCTTTATTCAAACACAAGCAATTTTTGTAAGGTCTCCAAAGTGCTAGGGGTGCAGGAACGTGTTTGACTATTGGCAACACTGTTGTATTTGTGGGCCTATGCCTATGGTTTAGAGGACAGAAAAAAGGGAGTTGAACTACTGTTCTTTATTCAAACACAAGCAATTTTTGTAAGGTCTCCAAAGTGCTAGGGGTACAGGAAAGTGTTCATTTGACTATTGGAAACACTGTTGTATTTGTTGTGCATGGGCCTATGCCTATGATTTAGAGCAGTGCTTCTCAACCTTTTTCAGCTTATGGACCATTTTTTATTTAAAAAATTCCCATGGACCAATCCTACTTTTACTTTTAAGCTGTTCCATTTTCACACTAAAATACTTAATGAAAAGACAAAATAGTCTATTTAACCTTTAAAATTTATTTCAGTCCATTCAGCTAGTGACTACCTTGATCTTGGTGTTTCTGACACAAGATATCATAATTGATTTTGATGGAGTTATTCATTTAGAAGCGCTAAATTAGTTAAATTTTTGTGAAATGGCTAAAACATTTTTGTGGCTTCAAACTCTCTGTGGACCATTACCACTAGAAATGTTCTGTGGACCACTAGAAATGTTCTGTGGACCACAGATGGTCCAGCTGGACCACGTTGAGAATCACTGGTTTAGAGGACAGAAAAAAGTAGAGTTGAACCACTGTTCTTTATTCAAACTTGAACACGAGTAATTTCTTTATAAACTGGACTTACTAGGATAATCCTAAAAATAAGGTCTCCAAAGTGCTAGGAACACAGGAAAGTGTTTGTATGGTGATTGGCAACACTGTTGTGTTTGTTGTGCATGTGCCTATAGTTTAGAGGACAGAAAAAAGGAGGGTGTTATTCAAACACAAGCAATTTTTGTATAAACTAAGTTTACGGGGGATAATCTCCAAAGCGCTAGGGACATAGGAAAGTGTTTTATGTGGCTATTGGCAACACTGTTTTGTTTGTTGTGCATGTGCCTATGCCTGCTTGTGCACCCTACTCGCTACCACGGGTCAGTCTTGGCCTGGCTTATTGACAATATTCAAATTGGCAACTGATTTCATTTTAGCCAAAGTAAGTTTTCTATTTTAGTCAAGGTCATTTAAAATTAGAAACTATTTCTCTAAATTTTTTAGATGAGGCTTGATAATTTGGATTATTTGGATTAATCAGACTATTGTTGTATACCCTTTTTATTACTTCTATTCTTCCATTCTTCTTCTGACGTCTTTTCTATCTTACGTCTTCTTCTAGCGTCTCTTCTAACATCTGGACTTTGTCTTGGGGGTCGGTCGCACTTAACTCATTTCTTCTTTATATCAGTCTTGTTAACAAGACATTCACCAACCACAAAACTGTGTTATTTTCTTAAGCTTTTATTTACTTAACTATACATTTCATGTAACTAAATATCTGACTAACATAGCACGCATATGCAGTGAGTTCCAGTTAAGGCTGGACATCTTCTCTGTCCGACGTCAAACTGAAAACTGAGGACCCAACCAGGTCCCACGTGACTTCACGTATTTCGCAGGCTTTCTGTACTATTCCATGGAAAGTCCCGCCCGTGATATGAAAAGGGCCATCCCTTTAGAAATACAGGGCATTGACAATAATCTTATGCAACCGCATAGATTATGTAACACTATTATCCTCATCTTTATTGTTATCTAACAAAGAAGTCCGGAGAGCACATCAGCCGAAACATTGTGTAGATGACAATAATACGAAAAATGCAAATTAGAACGTTCTGCTGAGAAATTTCTAATAATCATTATCATCATGTCGCATTAGTAGCATGGATATCCATGATAATCTCTTGCCAACCGTCCCTATCATTCATTGTCCTTGGGTGGTCCTCTGCACAGCATCTCGTATCCGTGCAGAGCTGGTCAATGTAGGTCTTTGCTGGACAGCCTGCACTAGCATGTTCATGTGCTGGTTTCCACAGGAGGATGTTGCCTATGAGTTCATCCTTACTTCTCCAGCAGTTTTCAGCATATCTTGTTTGTCTTACTCAGATACAGCTGCTTTCTTTTGGGAAGTTGTTTCCACAATTTGTTTAAGATTGCACAGTACATTCTTGTGCAGCTCCCATATAGCATATTCTCTAGGCATTATGTTATGGTCCAAGTTGTGCCGCCATACAGTAACACTGATACAATTACAGCTTAGAAGAAATGTCGCTTTAGCTTGTCAGTGAAATGCGAATTCTCTTGGTTTGTCTTCATTAAATGAGTGCATTGCCTCATTTTGAGCTTAAAAAAAACAACTTTTCATTGTCTTTTTTAAGGTTAGACATGAGTTTTCAGTTTCATAAACTCAAAACGAGGCTACTAATATTTCTGGTGAAGATTTTAAATCGGCAGAAACTTTATTGTTTTTTTAAAGAATATTTCAAATATTCACACAGATACTAAACAGTGCAGTTTTAAATTTAAAAAATGTTCAAACATTACTAATTAGATAGGTTTTCAAGTTAGAGATGTAGAATAATTATACATAATTATTAATTTGTTAGGATTAACAATCTGGACAAAATAGGAAAATGTTTAAATCAAAAAATCTCTTAAAAGTTTTCCTCTAAAAAATTATATTAAATATTTTTTTCCACAGAATAATATTAGATATCAATTTTTTTCAAAGAATAATATTAAATACCATATTTCCACAGAATGATATTAAATGTCAGTTTTTTTCACAATGATCTTAGATATTTTTTTTTTTCACAGAAGATTTTTTTTCTCAGAAAACTATTGGATATCAATTTTTCTCAAAGCATAATATTACTTGAAATATCAATTTTTTTCAAATATTGTGACACTATGATTAAGGGTGGAAATGGTCAGAAAAAAATAAATGAATAAAAATAGAATATGTTAAAGCCCAGGCATAGGTATATGGGTGGGTGGCTGTCCTTTTATGGATGCAAAAAGATTGGGTCATAAAGTTTAAGAGAATCGAATGGCCACCATGAAGTTAACCCAGTTAAAGATAAAATCTTTAGGTATCTAAGTATTAAAAGCAGAAAGCTATTTTTATGAGAAAAACCCTTTTGAAAAAATTAATGGTTGGAATATTGAAGACACAAAGTCGGAAGAAAGTGTTTTAATTTTAAGAGAAAACATAGTCGAGAAATCTGAGTTTAAATTAAGTACCGATGATTTGGGTGGTCAGGTCTGTAGAGATAGTGGGGTAGAATTTTACATGAATTC
The DNA here is from genome assembly GCA_023376005.1 of Doryteuthis pealeii. Classification (NCBI taxonomy): domain Eukaryota; kingdom Metazoa; phylum Mollusca; class Cephalopoda; order Myopsida; family Loliginidae; genus Doryteuthis; species Doryteuthis pealeii. The sequence continues at coordinate 23,078,405 of CM042158.1, read as the reverse complement.
AGAGAAGCTCCAGCCTGATTCAGTTTGGAACTGAATATTTGATATTAAATATATGTATATTTCCTAGAAAATAATATTTGATATCAATTTTTCTCACTGCATACATATACAATATCAATAGAAATATCAATTTTTTTCAAAGAATAATTATACAGAATTATTAATTAAGATTAAAAATCTGGACAAAAAAAGCAAAATGTTTAAATCAATAAATCTCTTAAAAGTAGTTACTAATTAAATTATAATGCAAGTCTCTATAAAAGGAATTAAACCGAGGGATCTGTCACGGTGTTGGTATTTTAAGCTTTAAAAACTATTTGTTATATCTAAAGAAACCATAACTTGTCTCCTTTTGACTGGTTTAGGCATGCACAAAGGAATGTAAGTAAAAAGTAAATTTGGCAGAGTGGACAGCAAGGAAGTCTATCCCCTTTTCACTAGCACTAGACCAAGGAGATTGTTTTGCTGCCCTCAGCTCCCCACTTTACCACATAGATCAAATTACCCAAGTTGTGCTCCTCATGCACCCTGTCAGCAGGAAATTATATTGAACCTGGAATCTTACTATTCTTAGGTGGGTGCTCTACCGACTGAGCTAAACCAAAAAGAATGTACGGAGACAAAAATAATTGTCTTCCCTTGGATTGTAGGTGTAGCTTCCCAGGTCACATGTCCATTGGTCACATGACAACTCAGCTCCTCCCAACTTCCTCTTTTATCTCCTTTCTATGAAGGGACAATGCCTATCTTTTTTCGTTCCTCGATGGTTGAGAGAAAAGTACATATTTCTCAGCTTGGTTCATTGAGCAGAATAGAGACAATTAGTCTCCAACTTTTGTTGTATTGTCATCGGCCGGAAAACGAAGCTTCCGGCAAAAAGACAAAAAAAAATATAAAAATATATATTTAAAAAAAGGGGAAAACGAAAGTGAGGCTTTCCGGTCAAGGAAGCAGGGTGAAGATAAAACCAACGTCCGTTATCAGATCAAAAGATAAAGATGCGTAGGCGTGTCATCAATACAAAAGCCAGAGGGTCAAGCAGACAGGAGGGCAGACCACAGACAGAGTCAGACAAGAGACAGCGGACGGAGAACAAGTAATGGGCTGTGAGCCGTCATGTAGCCACCTTCCACCTCACCAACGCTAGTCATCTCAATAGTAGTAGCCATCGTCAACCCTTGGGCACTCATTGTAAACTCTGCACCTTCACCACCCACACACCGAAGAAAATAAAGAAGAGTCCTCTCTTTGTACATACGTATCTGTTGTTTATTGAAGTCCAGTAGTCGGTAGTAGCTGACTACTACATATATCGTCTAGGGTTAGTGACGATACCCACTACGTACGCAGATACACAAAGTAGTTGTGAATTTGAAGCCGCTATACAACATATAGATATTTGGTACTGTGCAAACCCCACTACGCAACACTTTCTCAGTTTCAACCTAAATGAACTAATGAACTATATATCACTAACCCCCATGTTTGTAACTAATGTTTTTATGTATATATGCATTGTACATTTTAATGTATATAAAACCTTTTAGTTGCATTATATTGCTGTCGTAGCTAGTTCTTTGAACCTTACCAACTATCTTTCTCTCTGCTCCATAGTTACTCGTGTATTATTCCTCTAAAGTCCATAGGGGTCTTTTTCTACTTTATTTTTTATAATTCAGCTCCTCACAACTTCCTCTTTTATCTTCTTTCTATGAAGGGACAACGCCTATCTTTTTTTCGGTCCTCGATCGTTGAGAGTAAAGGACATATTTTTCAGCTCAGTTCATAGAGCAGAATAGAGACAATTAGTCTCCAACTTTCTCAGCACTTATCACACCTCATCAGAAAAACGATGAAAGACACCATAAGTCTTTTAAAACCAATTTCTGTTGTTTGTTCGAAGAACATATAGTTATTTCCTATAAGATCTAAAATGATCGAAGGGGAACCACTCTTGACTGATAAATTATTTATTTATTTTGCCATTAAACTAACCCTAACCCTAACCCGTCTTCTTTTTTCCTAGTAGATCAATAGATAAATAAATAATTTATCAGACGGGGTTAGGGTTAGGGTTTAGGGTTAGTTTAATGGCAAAATAAATAAATAATTTATCAGTCAAGAGTGGTTCCCCTTTGATCATGTTAGACTTATAGAAAATAACTGAACATATGGAACAATTAACTTGTTTGGGACTTATGTATTCTGTTGTTTGTTGTTACATGTTATGTATATTAAACATTCATATGTGCATTGTTCATGTGAGTTAGTAATTTGTCTTTCTTTACTGAATGTTTAGTGTTAGTGTATCTATGGATGCACAGAAAGGACTTAGTGTTAGTTATTTTCAAACTAATACAATATTCTATAAATCAATATGCTTGTACCTTCATTCGTTCCTCCATGTATCGCGCCTTCGTATCATATTTACAAATTAAAGTTGGTCTCATTTGCAGCACATAGTGATCGGGGAGCAAGACAAAGTTGAGTGGTTGCATCTCCTGGTGTGATGGGGTTGTAAATGGTCTGGTTGACTCTTTGTTGTGTTGGTACGAGGAAGATATGACACACGTTGTTGGTTGGAGATAGAGCAACCATGTACGTTAATTGCTACTGAGAGGAAAGGAGAGGGAGAAAGAGAGGGTTTGTTGTGTATGGTGACCTAGCGGCTGGTGTGTCTGTTAAGGACAAGGCCTAGACACATCTATTCTATCCAGCAGCCAGAGGAAGAGGTGTTGAGGGTGTTGTTGGTGACATCTTACCATTGGTCAAGGAGGGTCACGTGACATTTTCCTCACCTCAGGTCTGTAGGATAAGCAACTATCTGGTGTTTGTTAGGGATGTGTACCATCCAATCTTTTGGTCCCCAATGAGGAGTCATTAATCATGTTGAAATTTAACTTGGTATGTAACAACTATAACTCCATTCCAGTTAAATCAAGATGATTATACTTTTTACATATTGAATTATTTGAAATATCTGTTAAGTATACATATAAAACGTTATAATATCATACCATGGCATATCCAAGGGTCTCGCTAATTAGATAATGATAATAATTCTTTTTATAATGGAGATTGTGTGTTTGTCTGTTTGTAACCGAAATTATAGTCACTATTAAAGTGACAATTCCTTTAGTTATTTATGTCACATTCTCCATGATTTTATTTTTTTTAAAACCTCAATTATTAATAAAATTGTTTTGCATTATTAATACAGTTGACCATATCTACATACTTTTAACATGCAATTGTATTTATATATAAAACAAAATAGCAGTTTACTGTGTGAATGAGAAGGCTAATTTGCATATTGATATCTAAAATTTGATTTTAATAAATATGTGCTTAGTATTATTGATTTCTAATTGTTTGCTTTTTATCTTAATGAATATGAGCAAAAATCACGGGGATAAATCTTAAAAGTTAATCCATTAACAAGAAGAAATAATTTTATTCTTTACTTCCTATTTTAACTAAATAATTGAATTAGGAAAATTTAGCAATGAAAGATGGGAGTGGTGGAAGAGTAAGTTTCAGATGTTTTCTCTTTTTCGATTATACCCCCTCTGTTTCAAATCTCTATATCTACAATCTTTTTTTTTTTAGTTTCATTAGTATTGATAATAGTTTATGGCATTAAAACTTAAATACTTGCACCCGGAGGATGTATAGTAGTAGTAGTAGTAGTAGTAATAATAATAATAATAATAATAATATTAATAATAATAATAAGAAGAAGAAGAAGATTATATATAGGAATACCAATACTTGATAATATCAATTATTGGTATTATATTCCTATATCTAATAATATATATTTACATTTTTGTGTAGTTGTTTCTTAAGAATATTTTTCATAGTTATATGATATCAAGTTGATATCATATAACTAAGACATAAAACAACTCTAGATGGGTTGACATGCTGTTAAAATCAATTAATCAATATTTGTTGGATACTATAGTCACTGCATGCAGTGCAATTGCGTTGTTAGTGCATAGTAGTGTGCATTAACAACGTAATTGACCTTATCAGAAATTCTGAAAAGAGATTATTTTGGGATTACACCGGTTGTGAGAGCGGTGTGAAATCAAAGAACATGTTCTGCTAGGACACAATTAGTATACCTTATCAACAACTGGTTGTATAATGTATAAGATTGTAGTATAAATGATCATCTACCAAACAAAACAAAAAACAAGTAAGTTTCCTTTGTGCAATTTAGTATTATCTTTTTTTACAATCTATCCTGTGAATCTTGGAAAATTTAGCCATGAGCGATAATTACAACTAGAGCCATCTTTCAGAATTGTTAATTTTTTTATTTTTGTGCGTATTATTCATTTTGTCTGTCTGTTTTTTTACCTATCAGAATTTGTGTGAAAGGTAAGGATATGATATACATACATTTTTGCATTTCAAATAACGCAGTTAAGAAGTTATATTATTAAATTAAAAAGAAAAAGAGTTAGTCGCAGTTATTCTGATATGATAGACAGGAAGAGGAAAAAATCAGTCAGTAATTTTTTGTTTGTTTTTGTTTTTCCTTGTGGATATTTCCACGAACCCATTCACTACCAAGTTAGGTTGGAATTATATAGCAATATTTAAAAAAAAAATCTTTGTGCTACTAGCCTTTTTACAGATAAACTCCATCTTTAACCCTTTTTATAACATTTTATTTTAAGTTTTTGTTATGGAAAATTGTGTTTAGAGTACGACCTTTTTAGGGTTAAAATGAAAATGAAATTCGACTGGGACAACCGGTGTCCCAGTGGGAGTGAAAGTTAAAAATCCCTTGGATATTTCTTTAGAAATTAAATAAGTACAACATTTTTCTTCTTTGTTTTTAGTTATATTCGTAATTAACAACAGTTATCCCATGTTTTTGTCTTTTTTAAATTTATATCTTTTTTATTTTATATTTTATTTTCATTTATTTATTTTTTGCGTACCTCTGACCATACGAACTCAATGTAGTCCAGGTTAAAAGAGCAGTAAGGATAACCCAAAGCTGAGCCTTTTTAAGGTCTTATTTTTTCGACGCAAGTATCATTGGGGAACGAGAAACGTGTTGGTAAACGGACCAGGCTTTATTCCGTTTTCCAAAACTTTCCGCGTTCCCCAATGATACTCGTATCGGGAAAATAAAGGAAACGCCCACTTTAACTTTTGATGTCATTTTTTTTTTCGAGGTCGAAGGCATGTGTGGGTGGGGAGAAGTCCTCTGAAACAATTAAAGTACATTCCTTTTAATAATAAATGAACTTTTAAAAATTCCTTTTTAATCTCGTAATTTTCTAGCCAGGAAGTGTTTTGGATTTAGGATTTTGAATAAATGCGTTTTTATTTTTACAATATCAACCATTAGCCTTCCCTTATTTTATCTTTATTTTTATTTCACTTTTTTAAAAATATTGATTAAATTAATGGACAGTAGTAAATCTTTTATCACTTTCTTCCTGTTTCATCTTATCTAAAAAAAAAAAAAAATTTTTTTAAAAATATCATATCTCGTCAAATCTGTATTGACCACGTACACGGGTCAGGCACAAGGCCCTATTAATGTGGGACCACCCACGAACCGAAGCTCATGGGAGGCAGGTGCAAAAATACGTTGATCCTGTCAGCATTCCCCCTCGATATGGGGGGGGGGGCTCAGGCACCGGGCAATAAACCCAGCCCTACTCCTTTAAATCAAGGGGCAGGTATTGCCTGTAGGGATGGCCACCTGGGATCAACGTTGTTAACATCTGCGGTCCAGGGCCGAAGCCACTAAGTCAAATCTCTCTAAGATGTATGACCCTTTGTCATGCTCAACAAATAAACAAAACCTTTCTTTCTCTTTTCGTTCCCCCCCTCTCTCTTTCGTTTTCCTTTTCTGTCTTCTCTCTTTCTCTCCTTTCATTCTCTCTTATCCTCCTCTATTGTAATCAAACATTTATAAATAAATCAAATTTTGATATTGAATAACCCATACGAAGTTGATGTGCCAATAAACAAACTATTCATGATAGCTTTGTCAAGTTAAACAAATAAACAAAACTTTTCTCTCTCACTCTCCTTTCTTTCTCTCTCTTTTCTCTCCCTCTTATTTCTCTCCCTCCTTTCTCTCTCTCTCCCTCTTATTTCTCTCCCTCCTTTCTCTCTCTCTCTCTCTCTCTCTCCTTTCTTTGTCTCTTATTTCTCTCTCTCTTCTTCTTTCCCCCCTCTCTCTCTTATTTCTCTCTTTCCTTTCTTTCTCTCACTTCTCTTTTTTCTATCTCTTCTTTCTTTCTCTTTCTCCTCTTATTTCTGTTTTCTCTTTCTCATCTCATCTTCTTATATTGTATCTTATCCTCCTTTATTGTAATCAAACATTTACAAATGAATCAAATTTTGGTATTAAATAACCCATACAGAGTTGATATGCCATTAAACAATCAAACCAAGTGTAACTAGTTTGATCCTTGGCGTGCCCCATCCTCATTATTATTGTATCTTTTTTTGCTAGAATCTTCAGCTTGTAAATAATTTATAGGGATTAATGTTATACTCTCAATCAAATTTTTTGAGGATTCATGACTCTTCATCAAGGTAAAAAAAAAAAATAGAAGGATACTCATCCACACAGAACACCGACTCACTTTCTTACTCTACAGATATGGTGTAGGTCTAATAAGAATGTTCTCGGGGGGGGGGGGCTCAGTTAAGTCCAACGCTTTTACTCTCCCGGCAATACTGCACTCTTCTCACCAACACTATCAAAATATCTTGTCTATCGTCCACTCGTCGTCACAGCCAAAATGCTACTGCAAGCTTTCTTCTCGGTTTGTGAGGGCTAGGAAATAAATACACAATTACAGTGTTCATCCGGGCTCCTTACTCTGACCTGCCCGTGCAGCACGTGCGACACTAATCAGCACGCGTCAATCCTTCACATCCGGGCCACTCTGGATAGTTTAGCGATTCCCATGTGTCAGGCCACGACTCACGATCAGGAGAATGCGAGTTCAATCTCCCCACTCGCCTCTGATCTCATTCTGCATGCCAAACACAGTCATGCACGCTTCGAACTACTACGTTCGTGGTTTCTCTCGCCACAGTAGGGGAAGGTCTTGTGTGGTCCCCTTGCACCATTTGGACTTTAACAAAACAACTTGAGAAAAAGCAAAATGAGAACTACACAAGGATGCTGCTTGCTGTTTTGAACAAATCCTGAAAGCAGCATCTTACAAAACAGCAGTTGTATTTGCTATATTTGCATGAACCACTAGATCATCTGCATAGTCTGTATTATGGACTCTCCCGTCGATTTTCAACGTATGAGGGTTCATACACACAATGAACACCCACACAGTGATTTGTTTATAGTGGTGAAGGCTTGTGTTGGACCATCCACACTTTTTGGCACAGTCGATAGGAAAGAATTGGTGCATCAAGAGTTGCCACAAACCCAATCAACGACCGACCTCAGGAATTTTGAATTTAGAGTTATCCCTCTCCTAGACTGGTTACCTACCCAAGGCTGAAGGGCCCAGTCTGCCCTATTATTTAACCCATAGCTGGAACTGCAAAATCCACCAGTTGACAAGTTCTTTCTTTTTTGTTAATCAAGACTAGGTCTGGTCTTCTTGCTGGGATAAGGTGATCCGTTTTTATTTCAAAGTCCCAGAGAATTTTATGCGTTTCAATCTCAAGAGCATAGTCTATATCCCTAATAGTTTCTGTGGGATATTGCTAGCTTCTTGCCTTTGTTTAGTGAATGTTACAATTCTAGTTGTCATTTTAGGCATTTAGTTTTTATATTGGTAAATCCAATAGTAGAAAAGGGTGTAGTCTCAGTAGTAGAAAGTCTGTTGTATTCCTTGAAATCTTAAGTAGAACGAGTGTGCACTCCTTGTAGCAGAGAATACAGTTGTAGTGTTCGGTCAATCAGAAAATCCTGTGAGCAACTGATTCAAGGACAATTGCAAAAAGATCTTAAATGCTCCAATGCTTTTCTAGACTAATTTCTGATTGACCCATTTTAACGGAAGTGCCTGCTGCTGCTATTTGGGAAAGTATATAAATAAAAGTGGTGATTTGTCGTATGTCTTATACCACTGATATTCTGGCACCTTACATAGTGTAATGGTTAGCAAGCTAGATTTGCAGACCATTGTTAGTGAGTTTAATTCTCACTGGGCGCCCCATACTTCTGGCCTTGTGCCACATCTAAGCTAAGCCTAGTAAATAACTATACTACCGATATTCCAACACGATCACAACATGTAGAGGTCCTAGATGAAGTGAGCAGACGACGCAAGATTAACGGCCAGAGAGAACAGTGCAGCAAAGTGCAGAACTGCAGTAATGACGTGCAATAGCCCTCAGCCTGCCATAGGTTTTAAAAGCCCTAGTACCTATAGGATTGTCCCAAGCCTATTGCCCTTATGGCAAGCCCCAACCCTTTTCATCATATATGTGCTAGAAGGTGGTGGCTGAGGGTCTTCATGTCCTGGGAATGACGTTAAACTCTATCTGATGGTGAGGTTCCAGTTCTGGAGCTCTGGGGAATGTAGAGTACCCCTTCATCACCATTACTCCCAGGTTTACTCTGACCTGGAGTTGTAGTACCTGTTAGATCTCATCTATGGGTTAAATAGAAAAAATAAATTTTAAAAAATTGAGTTTAAAAAAAAATTTGATTACCCATCAAGAATGAATAGAACAAAATGTGTTCGACATAAAATAACCCAACTGAGGTTGACATGCCATAAAATCCAACCAATTAACCAAAATCCACCTTTCCTCTGTGTATGGAGTCAAATGCTTTGGAGAAATCAACAAACAAAAGTGT
>CM042158.1:23032081-23064581 GCA_023376005.1 Doryteuthis pealeii | reverse complement strand
GGGTGGCGACCCGTGATGCTTAAGGATAGAACCCAGGTGGATGAGCAGTTCCTGACATGCAATACTCCACTTTGGCCCTATCTTGGGCTAGACGGGTGGTCGGAGAGGCCCCTCCGATCAATCGGCTGGTCACGTCAAGCCCTAGCACCTATATGATTGCCCCAACCCTATTGCCCTTATGGCAAGCCCCAATCCCTTTTTATCATATGGGTGCTAGAAGGCGGTGACTGCGGGTCTACATGTCCTGGGAATGACGTTAAACTCTATCTGATGGTGAGGTTCCAGTTTTGGAGGTTTGGGGAATGTGGAGCACCCCTTCATCACCATTGCTCCCTGGTCCACTCTGACCCGGAGTGGTAGTACCTGTTAGGGTCCCATCTATGGGTTAAATAGAAAAATGTATTTATAAAAAAATTGTATTATCCATTAATAATTGATTTATTTCAAAACTTTATCGGCATTAAATGACCCACTGAGGTTGATATACCGTAAAACAAAACAAACCAAACAAACCAATCATCATTAATTATCTGGACTTCCGTGACAAACTTTGGTGTTTTGACAGCATTGTATGTAAGTCAAGGTACCACTGTATTTTTAATCTTTTCTGACCTTGACTTCAACACTTATTTCCTGAATATCTATAAAGATTTAATCTTTACAATACGTATTTTTTCACTTATAAAAACACAAGATTTAAGCAGTTCAAACAATTCACCAGGAAATAATCTGCAGCCCATGAAAGAGATCATTGTTTATTTGTTTATCTATGTAGTAATACTCATGTTCCTTAATTGTATGACCGTTATCATCTTGCAACACTCTCTGGTTAAAAATGAGAATCCTCCAAATCCTCCACGATGAAATGCAAAAATGTAAGTCTACTATTACTAATATTATTAATATAAACTTCTGTCCCTATGCCTAAACAGAATAAGGAAGTACTCTATAATTGACATTTAATAGTTATCTTTCTTGAGAAATTATAAAGAGCAGGGTGAGTGCAAACATCAACCCACTGGTGATATTGACTTTTTCATGGAAGATCTGGCCTCCAACAGACAGGGTTGGTGAGACGCCTGCCACACAGGAGCTAAGCAGCTCAATAATGAGATTAACAGGACTGCAGAGTGGCGACGTCTTCATCGTCATGAACAACCAAATGTAGATGGGAATTTCCCCTGCAATGTGTGTGACCGCATCTGCAAGTCCAGAATTGGACTATTGAATCACCGTAGGGTCCAAAAATGAAGACATGGAGTGACATCATCATCGTCTGTGACGGACTTCAAAAAGAAAGAAGATATTGATACTTGTGTTCCTTAATTGTACGACTATTAACATCTTGCAACACCCTCTGGTTAAAAATGAGACCGTCTAAATTGTCCAAAAAGAAATGCAAAAATTGAAATCCTGATTATCTGGTGTTGCTTATGCACTGAATTTTTATTTCTTATGAGTGTCGCCACCTCAGCTAAATAATGGACCATTCTGCTTTTATTATAAAGAAAGAAAGTGAAGAAATTAAAATGCTACACAGAAAAATATAATAAGAAAGAAAGAGAATAGAGGAAAGATAAAGAGAGGGGTGAGTGTGCAGAAGCAATAACTCTCTTTCAATCAAACATAATGAAAAGAGTGATAGAGAAATAAATCAAGATTCTTATACTTTTTACATATTGAACTATTCCCAATAGCTCTTAGGTAAACCTAACAAACATCATAATAATTAAATTATCATACTGTGGTATATCCCCAGATCCTGCTTGTAATAATAATATTAATATCCATAAAATAATTGTCATAGATAGTCTTTAGACTAAAGGTCTGTAAAAATTTCTTTTGATACACTAATCTATTAATAATGGAGATTCGCTTCCGGTTTTGATACACACTAATCTATTAATAATGGAGATTCGCTTCCGGTTTTTGTCTGTAACAAAAATTACGTCACTGCTTACATCACATTACCCAAAATCATCATAACATAGAATAAATACACTCAAAATTTGAACATGCAACATTAGACAGTCCTTATTATTTTTTAAATTGAGTTTTAATAAATACATGACTGGTATTATATATCTATAGGTAGTTTGTTTTATTTTAATACATATTTAAAGTTTACATTTCAAATTGTTTTATTTTTTAATCCTTTAATGAATTTGATGATTTTATTTACTTAGGGTACAAACTCGCTGACATTGAATTTTTAACTCCCACCCCTCAGGCAATATGTTTCAAAAATCTATTTTTACATCGCCCGGAGGGTGTTTTTATTTTGTACTAGTATATATAATAATTATAATAATAATAATAATAATAAAATAAATAGATAGATAAAACACAACAGAATAAAAAGTGTAGAATATGTGGGGGAAAAAGACGAAATGGTCAATCACATAATAAGCGAATGCAGTAAACTAGCCCAGAGAGTGTACAAAACTCCGCACAACTGGGTGGGAAAGGAGATTCACTGGGAATTGTGCAAGAAATTCAATTTTCACCATTCAACTAAATGGTATACGCACAAATTGGAATCTGTCCTGGAGAATGAGATGCACAAAATTCTCTGGGACTTTGAGATACAGACGGATTACCTAATCCTGACCAGGAGACCAGACCTAGTGTTGATCAGCAAGAAGAAAAGAACTTGTTATATTGTGGATTTTGCTGTCCTGGCTGATCATTGAGTGAAAGTAAAAGAAAGTGAAAAGATAGACAAACACTTGGATTTTGCCAGAGAACTGAGAAAACTGTGGAACATGAAGGTGAAGGTTGTGCTAATTGTAATTGGTACACTTTGAACGGTTCCCAGGAATCTGGAAAAGAGTCTGGATGAACTGGAAATCAGAGGAAGAATCGAGACCATCCAGAATACGACATTGTTTAGATCGGCTAGAATACTCAGAAGAGTCCTGGAGACCTGAGGAGACTTGCTGTCACTCAGCCTCCAGGGAGCTACTGGCTAAGGCGGGTGTGAAAAACTCTAATGGAGTGAAATAATATCATCTACAATATAGTATAATTATAGATAGTCATTAAATGTGTACATGAAATGAAATTAAGTTAAAATTGAATTAGATCAAGATAATTATACTTTTTACATATTGAACTAATTGCAATAGCTCTTAAGTAAACACATCAAACATTATAATAATAAAAATATCATACTGTGGTATATCCACAGGTTCTGCTAGTCATTTTTTAATCCTCCAAATACTTTATATAACAGATATGACCATGAAATACTAATCATAATACTTCACTCCTTTCTAAAGGAGGTGCGTGGTGTATTGGTTAGAGTTGTAGGAAATGGACTCGTCGACCTGAGTTCAAATCCTGGATGAAGCCAAAGGTCACATAGCGCTAATACTTTTGGGAAAGGTATGAATCCAACTATTCTCCCTCCAGCTATGGGTAAATAGTAGGGCAGATTGGGCTCTTTAACCTTGGTTAAGCAACCAGTCTAGGAGAAGGAAAACTCTGAATTCAAACTTCTTAAATCTCCAATTGGGATGGTCACTACTAGAATAGGCTCAATCTTACTTAGTGATCTATTTCAATTTTTTAGATAGATGCTTTAATATCATCATTAGTTGCATTGATTTTTTTTCTTTCATTTCCATTTTAGTTTGAACCAAATGTCCCATAAATGTCCAGTCTGGTGGAAACAGAACCGTCAAGCCTTTGTTGCTGCGAATATGTTAATAGAAATGGTGAAAGAAGCCACTTATTGGCCTGCCTCTGTGACTGTGAGGACATAGACCTGGCTTTTGACAAGTAAGTTTAAATAGGAAAAGTAATTTGTTATTGATTTTTATTCTATTTTTTATGCCAACCTCGCCTGATACTCCCCTAGTGCTACAGATGCTTTTGCCATTGTTGTGAAGGTGATGAACCACACTGAACTGTGAGATATCTATGTTGCCTGATACTCTCCAACTGCTACTTACCGGGTTTGCTTCTATGACTTGGAGCACGGCATCGGAATCCATGGTTATAGGCCTACTTGACCTTGCCTGATCGTCGAGGTTCTTGCAACCTGATTAAAATTTCTTGAACCATCTGGATATTGTAATGTGATCAACTGCACAACATTTTGCACATTTCTGCAGCGTTTATGGCTCCGTTCAAACTTGTAAAGCATAAGTTCCTGAATTAACCTACATTGCACGTTCATCTGTATGACTTTCAAATTAAATACTAATATTAAACTGCATCTAATGGGGAAGTTCCAGTTCTGGAGCTCTGGGAATGGGGAGTACCTCTTGATCACCATTAGTCCCAGGTCCAATCTGACCCGAAGTGGTAGTACCTGTTAGGGCCCCATTTATGGGTTAAATAGAAAAAAATGAGTTTAAAACATGTGTTTAAAAAAAACAATTGAGTTTTAAAAAAAGATTGAGTACTCACCAAGAATGAATAAAACAAATCATCTTCAGCATAAAATAACCCAACAAGGGTTGGCATGCCATAAAAATCCATCTAACCAACCAACCTTTGACACAACAAATATTTTTGATTGTTTCTGCAGCATTATGGCCCAATTTAAACTTGTAAAGTATAAGTTCCTGAATTAAACTACATTGAACATTCATCTATGCATCTTTGAAATCAATCTATTATATCAAGTATTTATATGATTAAAAAATGATATATAGTTTGTTTCATTTTAATATATATTTAAAGTTATCTAATGTATAGAGTTTTATGAGAAAATTATTTACAAACAAGAAATAGTCACATAATTAATAATTTATATTTTATTATATGATGAAAAAACAAAAACAAACGTTCTGTTTTGATTATCATCTGTCACAAAATTTTATTTTACACCAGGACGGTTTGGACGCCCACCCCTAAGAAAAACTTTAAATATTTGTATTCATAGAAACTTGGTTTTATTAGAAATAAAACATATTTATTTGAATTTTGTCAGCAATACTATTTTTGTGTCTATTGTAGCATAATGGTTGGGCCTTACCCGGGAACACCATATTTGTGGCCTTGTGTCAAACAGAAAGAAACTTTAATAACTGTAGTATGATTCTCAGACCTTACTGGGTGGTCTCTTTGAAGAATCAGCCTAAAATGAAATAAAAACATAAACAAGATTTTTGGAGACATGAAGGCGGGTTTTAATGAAAATCCAGTCTTCTTGACTGTGAATTGTTCTTTGATCCGAACGGCCGTGAACTCACAGTGACCGTAGAAGGAATCGAATGATTAGAACGAATCAAAAATTCTTTTCATTTTAGGAAGAGATGGATTATTCGAGAAAAAGACCCTTCTAGATTGTTCTGTTGAGATAATATATAAGGCGGAACCTGGCTAGGAGATTATTATTAAAAAAAAAGGGTCAGGAATCATAAAGTTCCTGTTTTGATACCGGTCCTTACTGACTCAGGGCATAAGTAGCACAGATTGGGTCATCTGATCTGTGTGGTAAAGTGGGGAGCTGACGGTAGGTGTGGTGCACCTCCTCAGCAATAGAAAACAATCTCCCTGGTCTAGCGCTTGCGAAATGGGGATAGACTCCCTCGCTGTCTGGCTGATACCGGCAATACGCCAGTCTGACAACTTTTTTTATTAAAAAGAGATATAAGATTTGAGAGATCTGTTTACATGTTTTTAAGTTCTGTTTTGATTATTGTTTGTTGTAAGATTTTGTTTTACAACAGAGAATAATCAAAACAACAGTTTTGACCCTCAATCCCCACCCAAAGAAAAACCTTAAAAATTTTAATTAATTTGGATTTAACTGTTTGAAACTTGGTTTTATTAGAAAGAAAACATATTTATTTCAATTTTGACAGCAAAACTATTTTTTTAGGTCTATTGTTGAAAAAATATAAGAATTCAAAGATCTGTTTACATTTTTTTATGAAAGAGTGTGGCAAAAATTAAATTTTACACTGCCCAGAGGGCTTCTTTTTTTCTTTTTTTTTTGCTAGTTCTAATAATTTATTTATTCAATTTATTTATTTATTCAATCCAGCTGTATTGTCGCAAGGTTCAGAATGACACAATGAAGAACATATTTTTTTATGCCTATTGTTGAAAAAATATAAGAATTCAAAGATCTGTTTACATTTTTTTATGAAAGAGTGTGGCAAAAATGAATTTTTACACTGCTTCTACTTCTTTTTTTGTTTTTGCTAGTTCTATTAATTTATTTATTCATTTCTTTTTTCAACTGTATTATAACACCATAATAGTGTTATAAAGTTGACTGATTAATCAGGAAGATTTATTAAAAGTTAAATTATCCTTTGTAAGAAAGTGTAAAAAAAAGAAACCCAAATAATGATAATAATAATAATCGCACCTGGTGACCCACAATCCCTATACTGAGTTCCTTCAAAGGTCAAATCAAAAGTGAGCATTGGTGAAGGACAAAATTAAACAAAGAAAGTTGAAAAGGTCAATTTTAAATTTTGATTTAGATAAATAAAACATTCACTTATTCTGGATTATAAGTTCATTTTAGTGCTAACTTATGGAAGATTACAACTAAGTCTGGCACAAGACCATTAACACAATACTAAAAATATTATTGAGTGGCTCACCAATCAAAGAAAAATTGGGTGTAGTTTTTTTGTGCCCTTCCCGAGATGTGCAACCCATGATTTTGATAGTTCGTCCAATCAAACACAATCTCAGGGGAGGATTTTCTACTTCTCCCAAAAGTTTATGCTGTAAGACCATTGGTCCGGCATTTCTATTGGCTGGCCAATCAGAGCTGTATGTTCAAGGGTCTGGACCCCATAAAAGAAGACCCCGGAAAGGGAACAAAGCAAATCAAAAGCTGGTTCCGTAGCTACAAGACTCAGGGCCCTTACCGCCACTTTGCTGCTGCTTCTCGCTGCCTTGCCTCCCAAAGTCCTGAACTTGACAATTTCAGCCAGAAGTAATTAGCTGTATATCGCCAGTCAACTCACTAACTCTGACTTCAACATCGGAACCCCTTTGTTGTTGTACATGATTTTGGTCATGTATAGAGGTATTGTATACAATTGTTAATAAGCATTTCGTAGTTATTGCGACTGTTGACCCGTTGACAGCATTGATAAATTTGGTCATCTTCAGACCAAGCCCAAACTGAGAAAGTCCCGAACCAACGTGGGCACAGGAAGTCCAAATGAGCAGGTGCATCAACCTATAAGTGGTCCTCAGCCAAAGACTCACTTATAGGACCACAGTATAATTGTCGCAAGGTTCAGAATGACACAATGAAGAATATATATTTATTTATGTTTATTGTTGAAAAAATATAAAAATTCAAAGATCTGTTTACATTTTTTTATGAAAGAGTGTGGCAAAAATTAATTTTTACACTGCCCTGAGTGCTTCTTTTTTTTTTTTTTTTTGCTAGTTCTATTAATCTATTTATTTATTTTTTTCAGCTGTATAAATTGTCGCAAGGTTCAGAATGACACAATGAAGAACATAACTGATACAATTGCTGACCGATGTCGTATCCCATGGTATGGTGGCAATGGAGCCATTCAAATGCGTCTTGATGTTCTCATCCCAATCATCTTAGTACCTTCATGCATCCTCTTAGGGACAATCAGCCCTGTCATGACCATAGGAGCTCTGATTTCTATGCCCTTACTTATGTTCATATTTTATAGGATGTGGCGCCGACAGCACACCAAAGTCCGAACCAAATTCTTTTCCACCTGGGCCAATACCTCCATCATTTTCAGTTATTTTGTGTTTCAAACGTTCGTTGTGGCATTTCGTAAAATCTTGCTCTGGGAATTCCTCCTGCTGTTCACTGCTCTGCTTGCATTGTTATATGGACTCTACCTGACCAAAAAAAATCCAGGATTTCTAAAGTTTGGCCTTTTGAACCAGGAAAAAACTGCTGAGGATGCGGAAAAAGTCTGGCAACAGAATTCTGAGTGGATTGAATCATTAAAGAATAATAAGAAATGGAAGGACATTTATTTAAATGGGGATTCTTCCCTTCAGATCAACACAAATGGAGAAAATATTTCTGTATGCTCTCATCCGGATTCTAAAAATCATATCGTCAACGAAAGCACAATCCCCATGATCCCTGTGGAAGAAGTAACCTGGGTCGACTCTCGACCGATTGAAGGTAAGTTGCATTGAATTTTGGGTGGATTGATGTAGCTGTTACCAATCTTGAAAACAGAATTGGCCACTTGTTTAATTGACTGTTAGTGTTCATATCTTATTATAATGGAGATTCAGTGTCTCTCTGAAACTATGTCACTGCTTACATTACAATGCCCTCAGGAATTGCATAAGTTTATCAATGACTTTTTAATTTTTAGTCAAAATCATTAATACATAGAATAAATTTTAATTATTGATGATGTCTCTATGAAAATCTCAGTTAGTTTTGCCTTAAATTCCTGCAGTGTGTCTTATATATCACTAAGAAATAAAGGTTTACCTAATATATGGTGTGGTTAATTTGCATACTGGTTTTAACAAAAAATTACTTGGTGTTATTGATCAGTAATATTATTGTTTTATTCTCCAACGTATTAAAATTAATCCTATGAATGATTTTATATAGAAACTAATTGAAATATAATTAAAATAAGAGTAGTCTTTTTATATGTGTTCTTATTTAATTTCTTTAGTCTTCCTAATTTAAAATATTTCATTACATCAAAACTTAAATACTTACGCCAAGCGGAGGGCGCATATTCTTGCTATTAAAAATAAAGATTAGGACAACATTTTGTAGAATCTAAATAATACATTTTGTAAAGCCTCACCTAAAAAATTCAGACAAATTATCAGATCTTTTTATTTATTTTTTCCATTTCAGGTAATCATTTGATTACTTGGTGCGGCTTTTGTGATCTCCAACGACCACCTCGGACTGGACATTGTTACGTTTGTAATTCCTGCATTGCTGTGCGAGATCACCATTGTGTTTGGTAGGTCCACAAAAATTGTCTTTAACACGGATTTTCATTTATACTTAAAAAGAAACAAATATAAACCAGACTTTATCCTTTTCCATTTCCACCAATTTTAGTGGCTGTGATGGTTTTCATGTCCTCGGTATGATGTTAAACTCTGTCTGATTGTGAAGTTCCAATTCTTGAGCTCTGGCAAAAATATCAAAGAAATCTGTGCCACCATTGAGTAAGCCAACCATTGTTTTTGTGTCTTTGTAGTGCATCATTATAGTGGTTAACGGTTTCTTTTGGGAGACCATATGCTAGTGTAGAATGAACATCATAATCACCTTCACAGGAAGACTGTGACTACCGTCCAGTTACCAGACAAAAAAAAAAGACAGTGTAACCGAATACACTCTGTAGCAACTGTCAGAAGATGGTCAAGTGTTCAGTATATCAAATATTCACACTAAAACTACCAGCCCGCCCTGTCATCTGGGGCGTTAGAATGCACCTCTGCAGAGGGGTAAGACTCCCCCAATGGGGCCACGGGTGGTGACCCGTGATGCTTAATGATAGAACCCAGGTGGATGAGCAGTCCATGACTTGCAATACTTCACTTTGGCCCTATCTTGGGCTAGATGGGCGGTCGGAGAGGCCCCTTCCGATCAATCGGCTGGTCACATCAAGCCCTAGCACTTATATGATTTTCCCAACGCTATTGCTCTTATGGCAAGCCCCAACCCCTTTTTATCATATGGGTGCTAGAAGGTGGTGACTGAGGGTCAACATGTCCTGGGAATGACGTTAAACTGATGGTGAGGTTCCAGGTTTGGGGAATGTGGAAGCACCCATCTTGCCCAGGTTCTTTTTTTCTTTTTTTTTGTGCCCTGGAGGGGAAACTCCTTATCGGACTTTACAGTCAAAGGAGGCGCTGTAACTTCAGGGGCACAAAAACTATATTATAGTCTTCCAAGACTGAAATGCTAATAAAAAAATAAAAAAAGTGATGTACAAATATTTATAGACAAAAAAGAGCAATTTAAAAAAAATGTAATTGAGCATTGAAAATATAGTTATGATTACAATAAAACATTTACAAATGAATTAAATAAGAGTTTGTATTTCATCAAACAAATAAACCAAACTTATCTCTATTAAACAAAGTCAGAAAACAGCACTACTCACGTGACTTTCGGAAACATTTTTTCACGCTCAGAATTGTGTAGGCATGGAATAAGCTGCCCACATCTGTTGTAGGCTGCCGAAACACTGAATCTTTCAAAGCCTCCATGCTTCCTGTAGTCCGCCGACACTATACCTGATTCCCCTCTCCACACACAGATGCACACACACGCACGCATATTACTACTGTAAATTGTTTATATTCCTGACACTAATACATTATTCTGTGTACTTGACATGAGACTTTGATGAGTTGTGGTGCACCTGAGCACTGTACACAATAAATTTCATTATTAAACATTATTTTTGTTTTGTCTTTTTTTTATTTTATTGTAGGATTGACAATTGCATTGGTGCCAATAACCATCGACCATTTCTGGTTTCGATGATTCTGTTCATTTTTTGCGGTATTTATGGTTCTCATCTTACCCTCACCACTGTATGCACTCCAGAAATCTACTACAATTGGATACTCTGGCCTAATGATTGCAGATTTCTTTACAGTGATTTTCAGTAAGTTTTAATTAATTTTAACGTTTTAACACACTTACACACACACACACACACACACACACATATGCACACTTCCTCTAATTCTCAATATGTAATTCTCAGTCTGATTTATCTTTCACTAGCAGGATCTGTGGATATACCACAGTATCATAATTTGATTATTACAACATTTGATATGTTTACTTAAGAGCTATTGCAAATTGTTCAATATGTAAAAAATATAATAATCTTGATTTAACTCTCTCTCACTCTTTTTTTCTTTCTTTCTTTTCATCATGTTCAATTGAAGCAGATTAATGTTATTGCTTCTGCGCACTCATACCCGCTCTATCTTCTCTTTCTCCTTATATTTTTTCTGTATCACATGTCCTTTTTCTTCCCTTTCTTTCTTTATAATAAAAACGGAATGGTCCATAGTTGAGCTGAAGTGACAACATTCATAAAAAATAAGAATTCAGCAGATAAGTGACACCACATCTTGGATGATTTAGACGGTCTCATTTTTAACCAGAGGGTGTTGCAAGATGATAACAGTTGGAAAGTTAAGGAACAAGAGTATTAATATATAAATCACCCCTGTCAGCTTGGGCTGTAGAATACGTTGACTGCACCTCCGCAAAGGGGCCACCTGTTGGCTGTGAGTGGCAACCTGTGATGCTTAAGGATGGAATCTGAGTGGCTGAGTAGTCCACTTTAACCCTTACTTATGCTAGAGAAGCATCCTCTGATCAATCGGTTGGTTACATCAAATCCTAGCACCTATATGATTGTCTCGACTGTATTCCTCTTATGGTAAACTACCAACCCTTTTTATCATATATATGTTAGAAGGTGGTGGCTTGAAGTCTCTTGGGCATGATGTTAAACTGCATCTAGTGGTGAGGTTCTTGTTTTGGAGAGTACCCCTTCATTGCCATTACTCCTAGGTCCACTGACCTGAAGTGGTAGTAAATATTAGGGTCCCATCTAAAAAAAAATGAATTAATAAAATGAGTCTACAAAATTTGTTTTAAAAAAAATGAGGATTGTACTTATTCTCCCTCTCTCACTTTTTTCTCTCTCTCTCTCTCTCACTTTTTCCTCTCCCTCTATCCTCTCCAATTTTCTTCTCTCTCTCTCTCTCTCTCTCTCTCTTTCACTTTTTCCTTGTTTCTCTCACTCATTTTTTTTTTTCTCTTTTTCACACTTTTTTCCTCTCTATCTCTCACTTTTTTCTCATTTCTTCTCTCGGTCACTTTTTCTCATTTCTCTCTCATTTCTTTTTCTTCTTCTCTCTCTCATTTATTCTTCTCTCTCGGTCACTTTTTCTCATTTCTCTCTCTCTCTCTCTCGGTCACTTTTTCTCATTTCTCTCTCTCTCGGTCACTTTTTCTCATTTCTCTCTCTCTCTCTCTCTCTCTCTCAGTCACTTTTTCTCATTTCTCTCTCTCTCTCTGTCACTTTTTCTCATTTCTCTCTCACTCTCTCTTTCTCATTTCTTCTTCTTCTCCTCTCTTTCATTTCGTCTTCTCTCTCTCTGACTTTTTCTCATTTCTCTCTCTCTCTCTCTCTCTGTCACTTTTTCTCATTTCTCTCTCTTTCTCACTTTTTCTCATTTCTCTCTCTCTCTCTCTCTGTCACTTTTTCTCATTTCTCTCTCTCTCTCGGTTACTTTTTCTAATTTCTCTCTCACTCTCTCTTTCTCATTTCTTCTTCTCTCGCTCTCTCTCATTTCGTCTTCTCTCTCTCTGACTTTTTCTCATTTCTTTTCTTTTCTCTTCCAGAACATCAATCAGTTTTGTAACAGCCTGTTATGCAATTGTAAGCACTTCAATTATGATCCTGGCATTACTCCAACAAATCTTATTCATCAGCCAAAACGTAACATCTCAGGAACTTCACCAAGCAACCATGAAGGGTATGACTTGCATTGGGCTTTATGCCTACAACAATGTTCACAACAAAGGTCTCAGAAGAAACTGGGCAGAATTTATCTTCAAATCTTCTCGAAGTATTTCTCTAAAGATTCCTGTATAAAATCATCAACTCATCCATTAGTAAATCATCCACTTCAAATATTAAATAAAAGCACCAAAATAAAAATATGATATAAACGGAACTTTAAGTTTATAACAATTTACAAATGGTAGAAGTTAGTGTTCAACTAATGTCATACTCTGAAACAGGTTTATTTTTTTTAAGCATTTAACAATAGTTTTTTTTTTTTTAAATCTTATTGAAACCAGAAACCCCCCCCCCAAAAAAAAAATCTGCTATTAAAAATGCAGGAAAACAATGAATTTTTATTATTTGGACTATTGTCCACATATTTATTGTTATATACACTACGTTTCGGCCGATGTGCACTTCAGCCTTCTTCAAGTGTTTCTTGTTGAACTTGGGAACCTTCTCTTCAAATTCGGGAACATTCTTGTTATAATCATGAGCCTTGACAGAACTTTGAATTTCATTATTTATAGGTAAGGACAATAGTCTGAAGAATTCAAATAATACAAATTATCAAGCCTCATCTAAAAAAATTCAGACACATAATGTCATATTGGGAAAGTTTTAAAAAATTTTTTTAAAGTATTTAATAATAGTCTTTTTTTTTATCTCATTGAAAGCAAGACCCTCCCCCCTCCAAAAAAAAAACAACCTACACTTAAAAATACCGGAAAACAATGAATTTATACTGAATATCACTTTGGGCCTTTTTTTACCGTAATTTTCAAAAATTGCATAGCTCATCTTAACCAATGGGTGTAAGAAAGAGCACCTTAAACCTTTAGCTCTAGATTATTCACTAGCATCACTTTCTCTTTGTATAATCAACATCATACTCACCCCCACAGGAAGGCTGTGACTAGCATCCAGTCATCAGACAAAAAAGACAGACTAACCGAATACAGGTTTGGTACCAAGTAACATAACACAGTCATGTATTGAATATATATGTATAAAAGCATCCAAACTAAAACCATCAGCCAATCAAAACCCTGGGAATAGGGCTTGGCCAGGGTACACAGTGGAATAGCCCAAACTTCTATTTAAGCCACCTACCAACTCTAGATTCTCAGAGCAGATTCTGTTTTCAGCACGGCTGAATACTGATACACTTTTCAATTGTATTTCATTTCTTTTCCTGCACTACCAGAGAGGCTTGGAATACACTGACTGTACTCCCTGCAGAGGGATAAGACCTCTCCCTATACCCCCCCCCCCAAAAAAAATGGGGTATGTCCTAGATGACACAAACCTACATCTGGTGGTGATGCTCTAATTCTGGGGATCAGAGAAGTATAGAGTCACCCTTTCAATGCCATTACTCCCAGGTCCACTCTGACCCTGTTAAGTTCCCATCTATGAGTCAAATATATGTTTAAAAAATATTAATATTCAATTGGACCATATGCAAAAACAAAACTCTGAAGAAACAACTACACAAAAAATGTAAATATTAATGTA
Source organism: Doryteuthis pealeii (assembly GCA_023376005.1). Taxonomy (NCBI): domain Eukaryota; kingdom Metazoa; phylum Mollusca; class Cephalopoda; order Myopsida; family Loliginidae; genus Doryteuthis; species Doryteuthis pealeii. Next base: position 23,050,539 of record CM042158.1, on the reverse strand, counting down.
CTATGAACATGATTCCCTAACCTCTAGGTATAAAATAACCCTAGACGCATTAAAATCAATCAATCTAACTGAATTATTTTTGAAAGGTGCCAGAATTTTGGCCATTTTGTAAGTTTAAAGATTTGATTTCAATCAAGATCATTGCCATGACAACACAACTGCAAAATTCAAACAGCCAATCATCATGCAGTGACAAGACAAACTATTTGTTTGCTAAAGGATGTCACCAACATGGAGCAAAAGATTAAACATCACTGCAAAGAAAAAAAGAAAAATTTGTATTTTTTAAGTTGTTTCATACTCAAAAGAAAAATTTATTTATATATTTTCTAATATTTTTTCTACGAGGATGACAATCTCCATAAAAAAAAAAAAAAAATCTGTATTATTTGGACTATTGTCCTCATCTTCATTGTTATCTGTACAACATTTCGGCCGATGTGCTCTCCAGCCTTCTTCAAGTATTTCTTGTCGGACTCGGGAACCTTCTTGTCGTAATCAGGAGCCATCATAGAACTTTGAACTTAACCCTTTATTCAGTCCATGGGGGTATCCTGTTCTCATTCCGCTAACCATAGCTGATGTACAGGTGTTAAGCTGTGTTAATTATTATTCTATGTTAGTGCTGCCCCTGACCAGGATTGAACCTGCTGTCTAGAGATAACTGTCCTAACCTACGGCCTTTATCCACTAGGCTATGTGTTCAATTGTAATAATTTTGTTCAGTAAATGTATTAACTATCATGTGACAGAGGTAGTATATTTAAATAAAAATAATATTTTTGTTTTTTTGTTGGGGTGGAGGTTCTTTGTTTTTTTTGGTTATAAAGTAATATTTATAAAATGTTCAATAAGAACTCTTTAATTCCAGTGTTTTTTAATCAGTAATTTATTTAGGGAACAACAAAAATATTCAAACAGTATTATTATATAACAAACAACTGGCGTCATCAAAATATTTTCTTGGAATTTGTAGATCTCATTAAGTTGGAAAGGTTCAAGTTAAATTCATTCATTAAAATTTCAAACAGATTAACAAGAGCTAAAATCAGAGTGGATTATCTCCCTTAATTCATACTATTGTTACTATGGGGTTTAAGGTGGGTGTTGATAGGTATGTGTGTGTGCACATCATCATTATCACGATAGCAGCACGGATATACATAATAACCCCCGGAGGTCCTCTTTGCAGCATCTAGAATCCGCACAGAGCTGATCTATGTAGGTCCTTGCTGGACTGCCCACACTCGCGTGCCCGTCTGCAAGCTTCCATTGGAGAAAGTCACTTATGAGTTTGTTGTTATTTTCCCAGCAGTGTCTTATGCAGATGGTTTGTGTGATGGGGGTAATTGTCTGTAAAGCTGCTTTCGTCTGGGATAGCATGCAGCATTCTTGTGCAACTCACAACTATCTTATTCTCTTGGACCCTAAGAGAATAAGGTAAGCGCGTGCATGTTCACATATAAAACATATAATGAAACAACAAAAGCATTTTTTAAAATGTTTTACTATAGACCATTTATTCCTTTTCTTTAAGGTTTAAGGGAAACACTTCTTAATTTGACTTTTTAGATGTCTGTTACCTTATTCTGTTTAGGCATAAGGCCAGAAGTAAGTTTATATTAATAATATCAGTAATAATAGATTTACATTTTTTCATTTCATCTTGGATGATTTGGACCATCTCATTTTTAACCAGAGGGTGTTGCAAGATGATAACAGTCATACAATTAAGGAACATGAGTATTAATATATAGATTAAATAGGCATAGTTACTTTAAACCATATAATTGTGTATTATTATTATTAGTTGTATTTGATAGGAATATCAAACCATATAACTGTGCAAATTATTTGTTTTAGAAATACTAGATAAAATATATATGTGTGCAATCAAATGTTTACAGAGAAATCAAATTTTGGCATTAAATAACCCAGGAGTTGATGTGCCGTTAAACAAATAGACCCTACATAAAAACCAAATTGTAACTATATTAGATGTTTGCATTTACAGATGCAAAACTTTAGTATGGAAGCATCTTAACAACTGTGGTTGTATGTAGACTACAGTGTATACCACACAATTTTTAAATCCAAAAGTACCTCTATTTTTCATCATATCTAGTGATGTTTCATCTCAGATGGAAAGTATTTTTTTCTTGAAAATGAGGATGTACATTTTACATACTAGCAAGAATATGCACCTTCCGTGTAAGTATACATTTGAAAATAAAACAATAATATTAGAGATCAATAACATCAAGTAATTATCTATTAAACCCAGTTTTGTTAAAACCAGTACGCAAATTACCTGCACCATATATTATGTAAACCTTTATTTCTTAGTAATATATATATATATATACAGATTGCAGGATTTTAAATGCACTAATAACATGGGCTGTTTTGAGGCAAATCTAACTGATTTTCATAGAGACATCATTAAATGAATAAGATTTATTCTATGTATTAAGGATTTTGACTATAAATTAAATACTCAATGATAAACTTATGCAATTCCTGAGGGCATTGTAATGTAAGCAATGACATAGTTTTGGTTACAGACAGAAACCAAATCTCCATTATCATAAGATGTGTGGTATACATTGCTGTCTATGGTATAACAAAAATAAATTTTTTCTGGTCTTTTTTTTTTTTTAAAGAAATTAAATAATTAATTAGATTAATTTTATGTAATTTAAAGTGAATATTCATATTCTTGCAAAATACTTTTACTACACATCGATAAATCCCCTTCTGTGATATTTCTGAAAATGATTCAGTGGTTCTCAACCTTTTTTAATGATGACCCCCATAATAACTGTTATTAGGAAAAAAATATATATTACCTATATTTATTTATTATTTTGAGATGCATATGAATTGCAGTTACGTCTATGATTCACAAATGTATCATCTATATTATGCAGACCCACAGAAATGGGTAATCCTTAATTTGTTCCTCGTAAATTCCTACCATAAAATAAACTGAAACCTCATTTTATGTCTGTGTTTTTGCAATAAATGTTTTATTTTTCTTGCACCCGTTATTTTACAATACTGAATATATTTTCTTTATTTGTTAAAGAATAAAGAATAAAGAAAATATATCTAGTATTGTAAAATAACGGGTGCAAGAAAAATAAAACATTTATTGCAAAAACATGGACATAAAATGAGGGTTCAGTTTATTTATGGTAGAAATTTACGAGGAAAAAGTTAAGGATTACCCAGAAATGTGACTTGGCCCCTAGTTGAGATGAGGGGTTCCCAATAAACTGATCAGAAAGTTAGTGTGGGTAGAACGCACGTTATTCAAAAATGAATTTTATTTTAAAATTTTTATTATTTGGCTGTATTTATTTATGCAAGAGGCCAGTTTAGCTCAGTCAGTAGAGCAATTTCCTAGGAATCACAATGTTGTGGGTTTGATATCAGTCCCCGACAACTCAGCACATGAGTAGCATAGCTTGGGTAATGTGATCTGTGTGGTAAAGCATCTGGGAACTGACGGTAGGTGTGGCAATCCACCTCAGAAAAAAAAAACAATCTCTTTGGTCTAGCACTAACAAAAAGAGGATAGACTGCCTTGCTGTCTAGCTGATACCGACTTTAGGCCACCCGACGACTTAAAATTCCCCTATGACTGATCAATTGAAAGACTACTTGAGGCTGGCTACCAGTAATTACTGTCCAGATGATGCAATCCTGGATGACTCTATTCAGGGCAAATCATCAGAGTAAGGTAGTGATCATAACTATATTTAATTGTATTAGACTTTATGGGTTCATGCAGTAATGCAAGGTATGTGAACATATATTGTATATATTAAGTATGCTTAGTACATATATAAATCTGCTTGTGGTGTAGTGGTTATCATAAGAAATGGACATAGCAACCCGAGTTCAAATCCTGGACAAAGCTGTTTGCATTTCACATAGCACTAATACACTTCTGCATCCAACTATTTCCTCCTCCATCTATGGGTAAATAGTAGGGCAGACCGGGCACTTTAACCATCGTCTGGCACTTGGTCTAGGAGAAGGAAAACTCTGAACTCAAACCTGTTATACTCTGCTTAGAAATTGACCTTGTGGCAGGGTTGGTGTTGGGAAAATACATATAAATAAATACATTTATTTATTTTTTTTTAAAACTTGTAGATCATTGTGGGCACTCTGGGTTAGATAAATAAATTAGCAAAAAGAGAGTTACTTCCCTTGAATGCTGACTTCTCCATACTCTTGCAAAGGACTATACATGTCCATGATAGACACTTTCTCCCTATTTCAGGTACATGACACATAGTTGTGTGCTAAAATTTAATTCAGATGACAAATCAAAACAAAAACACTTTTTTCATACTTTTATATGACTGTTTCTATCTTAGATATAAAAGCTAAACCCAGTTGGCTGGGGCTGTAGAATATGCTGACTGCACCTCTCCAGAGAGGTAAGATGTCTTCGGCTTAAAATAACCCATGGGTTGACATGCCAGCCAACCAATATAAAAGCTAGTTTTGTAGAAGCTTTAGAAATTTGAATTAAAACTGAATTGTTATTGTTGCAGGGGAGTTCAAAGTTTAGGTACTGGACATGCATGCTGAAAAGGGGGGGGGGGGTCCCTTAATGAAAAATTGTGATATTGAGAAAAAGTACCTGGTACCTATTAAGCATAATATTTATTATCTAGATGTGGATATAATATAAATAATTCATTTATATATCTAGATAATAAATTAAAATAATTCATAAACTATTTCAATTTTTTTTTAAATGCTTGTCATGATGTCATTGTTTCTATTAATTTTAACTTAACTAATCAAATAATTTAATAAAGATATACTGCTCATTCAACTGTGGCATATGGAAATCTAATAGATTGCAATGGAGTTATCAGAATAATAATTGATTAGAATAATTTTTTATTTATTTTATTATTGTCGAACAGAATTACAATGGTTAAATTACAAAAAATACTAATAGTACCATGTACTCGCTTGGTTACCTCATTTCAGGAATGAAGCCACCTGCATTAGGAGGTACCAGATACTTATTACAATATCACAATTTTTTTTTTAAAGACAACCCCCCCGGCCCCGACATACATGTTCGGCACCTAAATCCCTGATTGTTGCTATGTAGAGGATCTGAACTATGGTGGGTGGGGAAAATATTGGAACAACAGTTATATGTATATAAAACTTGTGTGATAATTGAAATAAACAATGAAATATCTGTTGTTGTTTGTTATTGTAACATGACAATGTATGTATGCATGTATATATATATTACATAGCTTATACATCCTCTGGGGTTGATCTCTCCCGTGGTGAATAAATATGGGCTAGATAAGTAATAAAAACTTGATCAAGAAAACAAAGTCTTGCTGGTTATTAAATATAAAAACAATGACTAGCCCAAAGAAGCCCTGTAGAAGAATTAGCAAGATTGAAGAAAAAAAGAATTAGAACTCAACAAGATAACATGGCGGACGACAAGTTAGAAGAATCAGTCAGCAGAAACCAGCAACAAGCAAGCGAAGTTAACAAGTAATAAAGTTATTTTGTTTTACGGCATATCAACCTCAGTGGGTCATTTAATGCCGATAAAGTTTTGAAATAAATCAATTCTTAATGGATAATACAATTTTTTTATAAACTCATGTTTTTCTATTTAACCCATAGATGGGACCCTAACAGGTACTACCACTCCAGGTCAGAGTGGACCTAATAAAGTTATCCCATCTCTAAAGTAAGTCTCTGTTTCTATCATGCAAGATGAACTCTCACCATTTATATACCCGATGTGGGGTATACAACATCTTGATATATAACATTGTGATCGTTTTATTTTCTATTAACCATCTCTCGGCTGGGGTACCGTTCGAGGTAACACAACCAAAGGTGTCTGACACAGTTGACGCAACACCAGTAAAGTACTTTTTTTGTTAACAATAAATCATTTGCTTTATTTAGTGCATACGGTAAGTGTACTTTTATCATAATTTTGCTTGAATTAAAGTATAAATATTTTAATTCATAAATTAATAATTATACACTATAATAAACAGTATGCATACATTATTTTTAAAATTTTAATTTTATTCTTTTTTCTTTTTTACAATAAACGGTTTGATTTTTTTTTTTTTATTGTTTATCATTGATTATCCCCTCCTCCTCTAATCCCGGGCAATGCTGAGTAGCTCTGCTAGTTGATAAAAAGGATGTGCCTTCCATTAGTTGGTGGGGGTGTAAATTTAGAGCTTTTCATTCTCCCAGACTAAAAAGCCCAATCTCTGCCCTACTATTTTACCCATAGCTAGGAGAGAAGAGATCTATGCCCCCCCCCCCCAGTGAAATGCAAACAGCCTCATCCAGGATTTGAAGTCTGATGATTCCATTTACAATAACTCTTACACCACCAACCTGATTAGTAATGTCTTTATAGATGAAGACAGAAAAGAAAAAAAAAAGAAAAACAACAATTTTTAGCACCTGGGCAAATTTTTTTATTTGTTCTTTGAATTGGAAAAAAAAAAAATAAAATAAAAAAAATAATAATAAATCTATTCTCATGAGAGAAATATTGTGTGTAACAAGAAGTTCTTAAAATTGAAAGAAAAAGGACTACACTTATCAATTTTACAAAAGAAAAAAAATTGATAATTTTAATTTAATGTAATTAAGATTTCATTTAAATATAACGTTCTTTTTTAAAAGAGTAAACCTTGCCAGTAAATAATTACCCAACATGAAAATTGATCATATCAAAGTTTATGTGTGTGTGTATATATATAAAGTTGTAGAAAATTTTTTTTCTATCTACCACGGTTTGTGTGTTTAAGATACACCTTCTGAAGAAACTGTACCTTGAACATCAAAACTGTGGTAGATAGAAAACCTTTTGCTACAATTACAAATGCTCTATACTTACAAAAATATATTAAGCAATTTTTGGATTAACTACTAATGCTACTACAGTGAAAACGTAGCAACATTTAATGAATATATATATATATATATATATATATATGCATACATTATTTTTAAAATTTTAATTTTATTCTTTTTTACAATAAACGTGTATATATATATATATATATATATATATATATATACCGTGTTTCTGCAAAATAAGACCTAGCATGATTTTTCAGGATGATTTTAATATAGTCCCCCCTCTTAAAATAAGCCCATATTGAGAGCAGTAGATAGATAAAAGTAATAAGTATTATTTACAATCACATCATGTGACACAAATACTCAACATCCCCCCAAAATAAACCCTGTCTTATTTTCCAGGACACATGGTGCGTGTGTGTATGTATGTATGTATGTATGTATGTATATATATATATATATATATATATATATATATATAATATATATATCAGGAAAAAAAAAGACAAGGTATTCAGAAGATATTTTAATATAGGAGTTGATGTTATAACATTTTGGTTTGTTTAGCAAGCCACCATCAGGGCATCATTGAATGTTACTCAAATAAGTAATTAGTAATATTCAGAAACTGCAACATACTAAAATATATTTACCGACCACTGCTACAGTTTTTTTTCTATATAACTAAATATCAATGATACCCTGACGATGGTTTACTAAGCAAACTGAAACATTATAATGTTGGCCCCTATAATAAAATATCATCCTCTGAATACCCCATTTTTTCATAATTTTATATACTTACAGACCATTAGATTTATTTACATTTTTCCTGATATATATACATATATATATAGTAGTGTAAGTGTATATGTTGAAGAAATATGACTTGAAAACTAAAACTTAGTGGAGTATCTATTAATTTTAATATAACATTTTTCTCATTTACTAACTTCATAAAATAATGATTGTAGGAGTGGGGGGATATATTTTAGTAATTTTCGGAAAAAAATTGCTTATATAATTCTCCAATACCTCCTCCCCCACCTCAAGTCATGATTGGATGAAAATTCTATATTAGATAAATATTCCACCAAATTTTATTTCCCTAAGTCATTTCTTTTTTCTCTCACTTTCTCATATATATATAATAAAAGAGCAGAAATCTATGTTGTCTTGAACTTCACACTGGAGAAAAAAATATTAGCACCTCATCTTTTTATCTATTTACAATTTATGGATTTCAAAAGTGTATGAATATTCTATTACAATTTTTTAAGGAATGTTATCCCCATCTTGGTTGTTTTTATTTGGTCACCCCCAGCTGCATTTCCAGGATGTCTGCAAGAATGATCTCGGGTGCTTTGGCATTGCCCCTTCCAGCTGGGAAAATTTGGCTCAGGACTGCCCTCGGTGGCAGCAGGCTCTCCATAGCAGACTGTTCATGTCTGAAGCCATCTTGGCACAACATCATGAAGCCAAGAGGTTCAGAAGCAGCAGCAGCAACAATCTGCGACATTGTGGTCGAGACATCTGTGGTCGAGAATGTTTTTAAATTTTTTCACAATCACAAGAGGCGCTGTAACTTCAGGGGCACAAAAACTATATTATAGTTTTCCGAAATTGAAATGCCAATGTTATGCAACTGCAAAAATAAGTATTTGTTCAATCACTCTGCCACAAGCAGGAAGCGAAACAAAATCAATTTTTAAGTGAAATTCAACAGGTTTGAATTCAGATTTTTCCTTCTCCTAGACTGGTTGCTATGCCAAGGCTAAAGAGCCTTATCCAGGATTTGAACTAGAGTAGTCGTGTCCATTTCCTACAGTGATAACCCTCACACCATGAGTGACAAAATAAATATGTTACTTCATTGCACTTAAAGGAGTCGGGTCAGGATTGATGCCAGAGATGCCGTAAAGTGGAAATACAGAGCAATTTTTATCCGCACCCTCATGAAAAGGAACCTGCATTAAATATGACCTCATGTCAAATCCTTGCAAATGTCTTGCAGGGAAGGGCATCGTGCAAGGAAGGGAATCTTGCATGGGGTAATATTTAACAAGCTCGTCTAGTTTAATTTTTTTTCATTCCTTGCAGCAATCTAAGCAAGACTTAGTAAACAATCACTCCAGCAGGAAAGCAGTTAAATACAGTTGAATGGAAAGACTGAAATTAGTAGAACAGTTCATATACTTTGGTAGCAATATCTCATTTACTGAAAGCAATGTCAACATATAGGTAAGGCATGGACTGCTATTGACAGATTAATGACCATCTGAAAATCTGACATCTACAATAAAATAAGAATTCTTCCAAGCCATGTCAGTACAACTCTATGGCTGTACCACTTTGAGTTTAATGAAATGCCTTGGGAGAAAGGAGAAAATTAGATTGAACAAATCCTGGAAGCAGTATCCTACAAAATAACTAACAGTAAAAGTTGGCAGAGTGGCCTGTTGTTGGTATCAGCTGGACAGCGAGGGGGTCTATCCCCTTTTCACTAGCACTAGACCAAGGGTATTGTTTTTGCTAAGGTGCACAGATCAGATTACACAATCTGTGCTACTCATATACTGAGTTGGTGGAACCAGTATTGAATTCAGAACCTTACAATTCTAAGGCAGGCACTCTACCTGAAGGGATGAATAGCTGAAATCTAATAAAAACAACCAAGATGAGGATGCTCGTCCAAAGAATTCTGTAATAACCCACTGTTTTGAAAGCGATCCATGTGAATACATTCAATGTCTTTTTTCCTTTTTTTATTTTTTAAAATTCCCTCTATATGCAAACAATTTTTAAAATTTTATGGAAAAATAATTTTCTGATAATGCTGGAAATAGATATGAAAAAATATAGCAAATCAGTTTTCTTGTCTGTCCTCCACTCAGTAGAATACTGTATATACTCACATATCATGCGATTTTCAAGAGACCTGAATTTTGACCTAATACTAGGGGGGTCACACCAGATATAAACTTTATGTGTGTAAATAGTTGGCCAAGACTAGGCCTAGTTTGTATTTCATGTATGGTGCTATCCCCTAATTTTAGGGGGTTGCACCATATACAAGATACAAACTGTGTGTAAATAGTTGGCCAAGACTAGGCATAGGCCATCTGGTATACCTACAATTCCCCGCAGCAAAAAGGCAACAAATCATTCCAGATAGAATCGGATGATACTCGAGTATATACAGTATATACCTCTTGACACTACCTCAAAAAAAAAAAAAAAAAAAAAAAAAAAAACCAAGGTAGACACACAATATTTTTTTTCTTCGTTTTTTGGTTTAAACCTTGAAATATAGTAAACAAGGGGAAAAAAAATCTCTTCAAGATTGAAAAAAAAATGTTTAAAAAATCTATGTCTAAAAAGTTAGTCAGCACCTTCAGTCTTTCGTTTTAGTTTAAGAAAAATTTATTCTATATTTTCCACTCCAGTTTCGTAGGGATTTTCTTCTGTCAAGAAATTCAACAAGTCCACACGGGTTGCAATGCCAAATATCATACTCTTCATTGTGATGCCGCCAGAGTTTCCAACTGAAAAGGACAAAAATTTAAATTTATACAAAAAATTACAAGAAGAAAAAAAACAAACTTATTCAGTAAAAAAAAAAAAAAATCCTTTGTCCCATAATAGTTGTTACATTTATTGTCATCCTTTCATCAACAGAGATTGTATGTTTTACTAATTCTGTCCCATAATAGTTGGTACATTTAGTGTATGAAATTATATGCAAATGTAACAACTATTATGGGACAGAAGGATAAAACATACAATCTCTAATACCATAATAGTTATTACATTGAGTGTATAAAATTCATACGCAAATATAACAACTATTATCGAACAGAGGTTGTATTTTTTACTACTTCTGTCCCATAATAGTTGGTACATTTATTGGCAACCCTCCATCTATGAGAGATGATAGAGTAGTGTCCAATTCAAAAAAATTTTTTTAAATTGGAACTAAGTAGCCTAGGTGGGTTCATATGAAGGATGAGCTATTGCCGAAGCAGCAAATCCCCCTCTCTGCACTGCTGTTGTGATCCAAAGTAAAAGTAAGAAGCCAATGCAGTTTGATGGTAGCACTAGATTTCAGCATCACACCACCTTAGTGACTCTGGCTCCTGATTTGTTTTTGTGGTTTACTACCATAGCCTTTCCTTGAGGTAGCAGAGGTTTTGTATTGGACTTTTCCTTCTCCTAGATGGGTTGTTACATTTACCACCATGAAATTTATCATTCTCAAAGCCCACACTCAAAACGAGTACGAATGGCTGTATGTTAAGCTTTTCTACCAAGTTCAAAGATGTCTAATAAGAAGAATACACAACCCACACATTTGGCCAATTTCCTTATTAACCCTTTATCTAACAGAGTGCCCCAAACCGTCCGTCAATCAAAATGCCGGACTGCCCAAAAACAAATAAAAGTATTGATACTTCTTTGTAAATTATCATCCTACCTTATTAAGAAAAATCTACTTCAAGGAAACCAACTTTTAATTAGATACTTTCCTTCATTTTGTAGAAAATTCAATGGCTATTACGGATGGCAGTGGTAGATAAAGAGTTAAGGAAGCAGATTTGGTTTGATTTATTATCAACTTCTTATGTCAAAATTTGATTCATTTAGAAATGTTTGATTGTAATCATAACTATTTATATCTGGTTTATTTGTTTAACAACATATCAATAGCATATGTAACAACTATTATGGGACTGAGGTATGTTTTTCTACTTCTGTCCCATAATAGTTGGTACATTTAATGTATGAATATTATGGGACAGAAGGATAAAACATACAACCTCTAATCTCATAATAGTTGTTACATTGAGTGTATAAAATTTAGATGCAAATGTAACATCTATTATGGGACAGAGGTTGTACGTTTTATACTTCTGACCCATAATAGTTGGTACATTGATTGGTTTGGTTTGTTTTGTTTTATGGCATATCAACCTCACTGGGTCATTTAATGCCGATAAAGTTTTGAAATAAATCAATTCTTAATGGATAATACAATTTTTTTATAAATACATTTTTCTATTTAACCCATAGATGGGACCCTAACAGGTACTACCACTCCGGGTCAGAGTGGACCAGGGAGCTATGGTGATGAATGGGGTGCTCCACATTCCCCAAACCTCCAAAACTGGAACCTCACCATCAGATAGAGTTTAACGTCATTCCCAGGACATGTAGACCCTCAGTCACCGCCTTCTAGCACCCATATGATAAAAAGGGGGTTGGGGCTTGCCATAAGGGCAATAGGGTTGGGAAAATCATATAGGTGCTAGGGCTTGACGTGACCAGCCGATTGATCGGAGGGAGCCTCTCCGACCGCCCGTCTAGCCCAAGATAGGGCCAAAGTGGAGTATTGCAAGTCATGAACTGCTCATCCACCTGGGCTCCATCCTTAAGCATCACGGGTTGCCACCCACGGCCAACAGGTGGCCCCATTGGGGGAGTCTTACCCCTCTGCAGAGGTGCAGTCGGTGCATTCTAATGCCCCAGCCGATAGGGCGGCTGAGTGTATGAAATTTAGATGCAAATGTAACAATTATTAAGGGACAGAGGTTGTACGTTTTATACTTCTGACCCATAATAGTTGGTACATTGAGTGTATGAAATTTAAATGCAAATGTAACATCTATTATGGGACAGACTTGTAATAAATGGAAATGGAGGTGAAAATCATGGAGCACCAATATTCAGATTGTTTCATAAATAGACTTTTATCATTGTTAATAATGATGATTGTTTTCTTGATAAAGAAATCTAAGTTTCATTAAATTTCAACACATTTTTATTCTGTCTCTAAAAATATTGACATTAATTTCTGAACAATCTATTATCTGCCATCCTTACAAAAAATGTTATTAATAAAGTTAGAATAATTTAATGCTGTCAAAAATATTTACATTTTCCCACAATAATGTCATGCAAGTATTAACCATTCAGCCATTTTGATGATAAGCAAAAAACACAAGTTTTAGTATTGAAAGAAGACAGAAGACCACAAAGAAAAGGATTCATGCAAAAAAAAAAAAAAAAAAAAAAAAAAAACACCCAAAAAACTAAAGATAAAACCAATGAATTTTCAAGAACATTAAATAAAATTAATTTAGGAACTGATTTTTATTATTTTTTCATGAGTTAAACTGAATAAAAATTAAATAATTATATTACTACTACAACTAGTGATTTGTTTTTCTTGTCCTAAGAAAGAGTAAAAGTAGTCAGCAGATTGTTGGTATCATCCAGAAATTGAAATAAATCACTAAGCAGGACTGAGCCTATTCTAGTAGTAACCACCCCAAGCAGAGATTTAAGAGGTTTGAATTCAGAGTTTTTCCTTCAACTAGACTGGTTGCCTAACCAAGGTTAAAGAGCCCAGTCTTTAAATAGATCAGATTGAAAAATTCAAACAGACTGAGCCTATTGTAGTGACCATCCCAAGCGGGGATTTTTGAGAGGTTTGAATTTTTTTCCTTCTTCTAGACTAGTTGCCTAACCGAGATTAAAGAGCCCAGTCTGCCCTACTATTTATCCATAGTTGGACGGAGAATAGTTGGATTCATACCTTTTCCCAAGGGTATTAGCGTTACGTGCTTCATCCAGGATTTGAACTCGGGTCAACGAGTCCATTTCCTACAACTCTAACCAGTACACCATGCGCCTCCCTGACAGCCTCCAGACAGCAAGGGAGTCTATCTCCTTTTCCCTAGCGCTAGACTGGGTGGATTGTTTTTGCATCTGAGGTGGAGTGCCACATCTACTATCAACTCCCCACTTTACCACACATAACCAAGTTGTGCTTGTGGTTCAGAGGCAGATGCTCGACCAAACGAGCAAAACTGACCCCTAATAAAGTGTAATATTTTTCATAAATTTACTAAAAATACTTTTGTTTCATAGTTGAATTTTTCTCACAAGTATCAGGGTTCAATCCCAGCTCAAAATTTCTATTTAAATAGATTTTTCAAATTAGTATTGTTAAGATTATTCAGATTATTGTCCTCATCTTTATTGTTATATAGAAAACGTCTTGGCTGATATACTCTCCGGCCTTCTTCAGGTGTTTCTTGTCAAACTTGGGAACCTGAGGGATTAAATATATATATATATATATATATATATAAGGAAGTTTGGTATGTACATGTCGATGTAAATGGGAGGTCACTCAGATTCGAAATCTTGCATACACATTAATATCCTTCTAAGAAACATGCCAAATTTGGTTATTGATATTTACTGATTAAGGGATATAATTAATTAATTTAAAAAATCAAATGATTTGTGATAATCGTGGCATAGCTGCTGCTGCTAATGTAAAAAAAATTTGCTTGACTGCTGCTTATATTCAGCAGTGATGACACTGCTGGTAATTTGAAGTTGACAAATTTGTGCCCTAATCATTTCAGCTTAGAAATATTTATTTGGTTAGAAAGAAAAGAAAATAATCTTTCTAAATATGTAATTTGTATGTGGTTTTATTGATTGAATTATTTTTTACAGCGAAGTAATAATAAACGAAAACGTTTAATTTAACGATTAATAATAACTCAACTTTGTTTTTATTATTAATACTTTCATTTAAAATGATATATATCCATTTTTAATCAAATTAGTGTTTAATTTTTTCATATGTACAAAAGAGTTTTAGAAAAAAAAAAAATTGTAATACGAGCAAATTTTAAAATAAAAAGAAACTTAACTTACATTTCGTAAATGATAGTTAACAAACAGTAAAAGTATAAATAAATATCTAAATAAATACATACATATAGTTGTCGAAAGTTTATTTATATTTACATTTTTTTTAATTAGTAACACTTAGTTTAACATTTAAATATGAAATACAATGTACTGTAACTTTTACGAAAAACAAAAGAGATGTATTGGGCGATGTTTTAATGCTAAACATTTTTCTATTTGATCATTACTTAAAGAGTTAATGACAGCCATATAAAATATTTGGGGGGGGGGGTAGATATGTACAGATACATTTTAATTAAAGCTTGAAATAATTATTGGCTCTTCTCCATTAAATAAACAAAACAAGACAGAAGTATGTATTTATCCAACCACGTTGGTTGGAGCTGACTCAACAGACCCAGAGTTAATGCTGTCACAGAAACAGGACAGTTAAGAAATTTCTATCATGCAATAGAGGAAAAAAAAAGAAGCTCTACAGACATAAAATTGGCTGTGATATTTGCAGTGAGTAATTATCTATTTATCATTAGTAAAATAAAGTCAAAGAAAAGTGTCAGAAAATATTAGGCATAAAACAAAATTAAAAAGATGCAGTTATTTCCAGTGACAGTGAGAAGCTTTGAAACTAATTTACAATCAAACAAATAAACAAACAAAAAGCAACAATTAAAAGAAATTTGAAAATGTTGCATTCAACAGCAGACAAGGACAAAATGAAAAAAAGAAAAAGAAAGAAAAAAAAAAAAAAAAAAAGGAAGCAAAACGAAAATGAAAAATTGATGCAAGAAAAAAAAAAAAATGGCTGTTATTGAATTTTTAGCAGTGCAATTTGTGCTTGCCTTTATTATCATCTTTTCCCCTGATAACACGAATGTCTGTACCATCTGAAATAAATTCAACAATAAAGGGACATGAAGAAAAAAAAAAAAAAAAAAAAAAAACATTTTCATTTTTGCTTTATCCATCAAGAAAAGATTAATTTTGAAAAGTCTCCATGATATTATAAAAATATTTTTTATAAAACAAAAGTAAAAAGTTTTTATCAAAATCAATGTCGGCATGAAAAGTGTTAAATTTACAAAGATTTTATTATCATTGTATGAAAAAATTGTTTTAAATGAAAATATAAGATAAAAATAAAATACTGTAATTATCTATAAACTGCACCCCTAACATTGGACTATGAAATTCTAGTAAAACAAAAAACATTCTAGTGTATAATACACAGACTTTTTAGAATCTGTAGCAGCTAAATTTAACCTAAATTTAGTTCAACTTTTTATCGGCTCGTACTGGATAAAAATAAGAATTATTATTATTATTTATATTATGTCTAAAAACACAAAATTTACACAGTATTTAGAACAAACATAGACATGTTCATGCAAAAATTGCAATAAGCTTGTGGAGAAAATAATCTCACATTAGGAAAACAAAATTATAAACAAGCACACATTCCAGTGGATATTTCTCTTTAACAGTGTTGTAAAACACATTAGTTTGGACGATAGATACAACTTACTTTTGGTCATCACATCCTGAATATGATGAGGCATGTAGCCAGAAAAAGTTAATTATATAGGTCTTGTGTATAATATGCACACCTAACTTTTGAGTTGAGCAAATCTGCAAAAATGGAGTATTTTTCCCCTTTAGTTGTTAAAATTCCTAGCATAAAATTGTGCATGCGCATTATCTGAATTGAACTTAATTGTTATTAAGAACACATTTTATGATATTTTTGTGTTAAAGCATGCAGTTGTATTGTTTTCTAAATGATTCTAAGATTTGTATATTTCGCACAGGCACATTCAAAATGGCTACCGTCTTGTTTCAAAGTGAAAGTCAGTTGGCTAAATTCCTAGCATAAAATTATCTGAAATGAACTTAATTGTTATTAAGAACACATTTTATGATATTTTTGTGTTAAAGCATGCAGTTGTATTTTTTTCGAAAAAGGTTCTAAGATTTGTTTATTTCACACGGAGACTTTCAAAATAGCTACCGGCTTGGTTCAAAGTGAAAGTCAAGGGAGGTTACTCTAATTGCCTTATTTGCTAGGAATTTTAACAACTAATGGTGAAAATTACCCCAAAATGTGCTACTCGTGTAACTGAGTTGGCAAGGACCAGTATTGAATGTTTGGTGAGATTTATTTTCATGTAAATTGGGTTTTGTTTCATTAAACTGATTTTCATGTAGGCTGACATTTTGTTTTTCAATATTATTAATATATAAAAAGTTTTGTGGGTTGCTTTAAAAATCATATGCATCTTAAAATAGATTAGGATATTCTACAATGGTATCCTTTTTTTTTTTTCTTTCTTGTCACGTCTTATCAGAGAATGCCTGATAGTGTTAAATGCCGAAATTTAACACTATTTTCTCATTTATTACTTGTTCTGTCACAACATTCTCTGATGAGATGTAACGGAAAAAAAAAAAAGGGTACCATTTTTAGAATATCCTACTTTATTTTGAAGCAATCAACAAACTTTCAATATTATAAATATATTAAAAAAAAATAGTGGATTGTTTTAAGAAGCAGATGCATTCTAAAATAAATTAGGATATTCTAAAAAAACTTTTAAAGAAAGGACCTTTTTTTTTGGTCACGTCTTGTTAAAGAATTCCATGACAGAACAAGTAATAAATGAGGAAACAATGTTAAATGCTGAAATTTAACACCATTTCCTCATTTATTACTTGTTTTGTCATGGCATTCTCTGATGAGACATTACCGAAAAAAAAAATAAAATAAAAGTCTCTTTTTTAGAATATCATAATTCATTTTAAAATGAATACACTTTTTAAAGCAATTCTCAAATATCATCAATAGTTGTTAACTTATTTATAATTATTTGAGTCACAATGGTCAGGTAAATAACATAGTAAAAACATTTTTGTGTTTGCCTTTTAATTCTAGTTCTGATATTTTTTATTCAGAAGATTTTGTAGATTAGAAAATGTGAAGTTAGCCATTTTCTCCTTGAAGCATCACTTTAAGATGTTTTACACTGTCAAAGTGTTATAACCTAAGGTTACTAAACGAGAAAACGAGAAATAACCAAACAAAGGTTACTAAACTAAACGAGAAATAACCAACACACTAAACGAGAAATAACCAAACAAAGGTTACTAACGAGAAATAACGAGAGAATAACCAAACAAAGGTTACTAAACGAGAAATAACCAAACAGAGGTTACTAAACGAGAAATAACCAAACAAAGGTTACTAAACGAGAAATAACCAAACAAAGGTTACTAAACGAGAAATAACCAAACAGAGGTTACTAAACGAGAAATAACCAAACAAAGGTTACTAAACGAGAAATAACCAAACAGAGGTTACTAAACGAGAAATAACCAAACAAAGGTTACTAAACGAGAAATAACCAAACAGAGGTTACTAAACGAGAAATAACCTAACAAAGGTTACTAAACGAGAAATAACCAACAAAGGTTACTAAACGAGAAATAACCAAACAAAGGTTACTAAACGAGAAATAACCTAACAAAGGTTACTAAACGAGAAATAACCAACAAAGGTTACTAAATGAGAAATAACCTAACAAAGGTTACTAAACGAGAAATAACCAAACAAAGGTTACTAAATGAGAAATAACCAAACAGAGGTTACTAAATGAGAAATAACCAAACAAAGGTTACTAAATGAGAAATAACCAAACAAGGTTACTAAATGAGAAATAACCAAATGAGGTTGGAAATGAAATAGAATCTTTATAACATGAACAAAATAAAATATTCGCCAGCGGCATGGAGAAGGTAAATGACTACTAGTGGTATAAGACTACTCAGTATAA
>CM042158.1:22909581-23029581 GCA_023376005.1 Doryteuthis pealeii | reverse complement strand
AAAGGGGGAAATAGAGGAGAAGGAAAGGGGGAAAGAGAGGAGAAGGAAGGGGGGGAAAGAGAGGAGAAGGAAAGGGGGGAAAGAGAGGAGAGGAAAGGAAAGAGAGGAGAAGGAAAGGGGGGAAAGAGAGGAGAAGGAAAGGGGGAAAGAGAGGAGAAGGAAAAGGGGAAAAGGGGGGGAAGAGAGAAGGAAAAGGTTAAAAAGGAAAAGGGGAAAAAAAGGGGAGAAAAAAAAAGAGAAAAAAGGGATGAGTAAACAAAAGGAGAGAGAGCGAAAAAGGGGAGAAAAGGAGGGAGAGAGAAAAAGTAGACAAAAAAGAGGGAGGAAAAAAGAAAAAAAGGGAAAGACATTTTTTTTTCCTTCAAAACTTACGTTGTCGTTGATTATGTACCACAAGAACAAAGTGATCTGTGTCCAACATACGTGACAAATTTCCAAGAGAAGTACTCATGGGGATCTGAAAAAGAAAAAAAGACAAGAAAATAAACAAATTGGAAAAAAGGGGAGACAAAATAGCTTGTGTTGGGGGATCTAATCTTGCAGCAGTACCTCCTCTATTTTAGCAAAAGGGAAGGGGATGAAGTAGGCTCCTGTCTGCATGACAGTAATCGGGAGGGGGGGGGGTCAGGACTATTTTTGGTCTTGCCTATGCATAATGACCATATTTTGTATACTACATTTGAGGGACTTAGTTAAATATGGACACTGACACATGAGTTAAATACAAACCTGCTTAAATTGCTTGTACATGATCTTCGACACTGGATCAGCCAATTTCACTTTATTATGAACAACTTTAGACATCATATTTCCAACAGTCACCATTCCCAGAACATTTCTGAAAAGAAAGAAAAAAAAACATTCAACAAGAATTATTAATTTGGTTGGTTTTACACATTTTCAATTCTTGTTGGGTTATTTAATGTCAACATCTTTATCTTTTTAATAATTATATAGTTTAATATGATAATCATTTGTAAACAATACTCATATTAATAATAATAATAATAATAGATAAAAATTAACATCAATAATAATGATGGTGGTTAATAATGTTCTGTTTAAAAATTTAAAAAAAAACGAATATGATATGAATGTATCAATATATATATATATATTTACCAAACCCCTCCGCATGAGCAGGATGCGACACAAGGTCAATTTCTTAAGTGGAGTTTAACAGGTTTGAATTCAGAGTTTTCCTTCTCCTAGGCCAGTTGCCTAACCAAGGTTAAAGAGCCCGGACTGCCCTTCTATTCATCCATAGCTGGAGGGAGAATTGGATTCATACCTTTCCCAAGGGTATTAGCGCCATGTGAAATGCCAATAGCTTCGTCTAGGAATTGAACTCGCGTTGACGAGTCCATTTCCTACGACTCTAACCATTAGACCACGCGCACATAGTTGCAATAATGCAAATGTGTGTGTGGGTGCAAGAATATACACATGAGGGTGGGCTGAAAAGTTTACTATATTGAAGTTAACATTATTTAACCCTTTTGGTGCAACATCAATGGCTAAAATTGACTTTTCATCATAGAATTAAAAAACTTGCAAATAAAAGAATTTTTGAATTTTCACAATTACAATACTACGATACATTCTAAAATACAATTAAAATGTTGAAGGGTAAAAAATTTGGATGTCTGATCAGGTTATATTGCATTAGTGTTTCTACTAGTCAATTTTTTTTAATCCACAGATAATTCTAAAACCGACTATTTTACTAAAGTTCTAGAAGTAATAAATAATTTTTTCTTAAATTTTTAGGGCCGGGTGTATATTAAATAAGAGGCAGTTTTGGTGGGTATATTGCATAAGATCCAAAATTTTAAAGTAATCTTAATATATATATATATATATATA
The DNA here is from genome assembly GCA_023376005.1 of Doryteuthis pealeii. Lineage (NCBI taxonomy): Eukaryota > Metazoa > Mollusca > Cephalopoda > Myopsida > Loliginidae > Doryteuthis > Doryteuthis pealeii. The sequence continues at coordinate 23,027,715 of CM042158.1, read as the reverse complement.
TATATATATATATATAGTATCACCAATTTCTGTTTTTTTTGTGCAAAAATTATGAAGATTTGATTTATATTCAAAGTTATTTTTAAAAAATTACAATATACATAGAAATAGCATTGAAATTCTACTTAAAAATGTACAGCATTTGGGAATCTTAAAAGTAACACCAGGTATTTTTTGCCTCTCCCCTTCTACCCAAGTGGGCTAAAGTTGCATCTTGCCCATTAATGCATTAAGTACATTTGAGTGATTTAAATTGCTCTTAAAGAGGCTTAAAGTAGTGCCAAGATGGTTGGTATGTACATGCAATAAGTGAAATATTTACTAAGTTCAGCCTCCTTTACTCTCTCAAGTTTTATATTAAAACTAGACAAAACATGTCCCAAAACCATTCAGCTCTGGATAGATAATTGAGATTAGGGAAAAGGGAGTTAGCAAAGCAAATAAAATTAGAAAATTTTTTTTTTTTTAAATACGGCCAGACAAAACCATAAAATGATTTTGTAAGCTTTCTAAGAAAGGTAATGTTTGACCCCATTTAAGCTACGGGTAGCTGGTTGTGAAATTTAACAGAAATACATTTCAAATTATCCCGGTTCTCCCTCTTTCTACTCTCCACAGAAACTAACATTATATAATGAGGAGGTAGTCAAGATATACATAGAGGGAAACAAAGAGATAGACACAGAGTAAAGTAAGAGATTGGTCAGTTTTGACTTAATTGCAAATTACAACTAATTAGAACCAATTAAAACAGTATTTTTTTCAAACATAATTCAATCTTAAAAGTAAAGAATAATTTAGTATAATTTTTGTGTCATTAAACTAAACATTAAAAAAGCCTTTAGGAAGTAAAAGTTGATTAACTCAACTTTAGTATAACTAGTACAAAATAAAAAAACGACCTCCGGGCGATGTAAAAATAGATTTTTGAAACATTTGCCTGAGGGGTTTGTACCCTAAGTAAGTAAAATCATCAAATTCATTAAAGGATTAAAAAATAAAACAATTTGAAATGTAAACTTTAAATATGTATTAAAATAAAACAAACTATATATAGATATATAATACCAGTCATGTATTTATTAAAACTTGTTTTAAAAAACAATGAGGACTGTCTAATGTTGCATGTTCAAATTTTGAGTGTATTTATTCTATGTTATGGTGATTTTGGGTAATGTGACATAAGCAGTGATGTAATTTTTGTTACAGACAAAAACCGAAGCGAATTTCCATTATTAATAGTTAATAGATTAGAACTGACCCTTCCTCATCAACAACTGGAACTTGATCAAATCCTTCTTTGTTCAGCAATTCTATAGTTTCTTGAATGTTTACGTTTGGCATCACAGTTAATGGCGCATTTAACTTTAAGGCGCTCACTGGCAAATTGGACCACCTGCAAAAATTTTAAGTTTAAAAATTAGATAGAAAAATTCAGAAAAAAAAAAAAAAAAAAAAGAAAAAAAAAAACGGGAGAAAAATTTAATTCAAGAAATTGAATTCTAGTTTTAAAAAAAATTTATTCATCAGCTCTTTGTGAATACTGTATGCCATCTAGATGACTTATCAAGAGCGATAGCTGATAGGGGCAGATGGCGAGAGAGATTCAAGAGAATCTGTGCTGTCAACATGACTTGATAATATTGATTATATATATATATATATATATATATATATATATAATTTGGTATGTTGGTCCAGTATCTATATAAAAGTGAGTCACTAAAACAACTTCCCACCGAAAACAAGTTTAAGTAGACTTTAATATAACTTGAAAAAGATAACTATTTTTTTCCTAATATGCATATTTTGCTTTAAAAATTATTTAAAAAAATAACAGGAACATTAACTTTATTAAAAATCAAACTGCCCACTTTTTGTTATTGTAGATTTATATTTTATCTATATTTGGTTTGGTTTGGTTTGTTTTGTGGCATATCAACCTCAGTGGGTCATTTAATGCCAATAAAGTTTTGAAATAAATTTTTAATGGAGACAATTTTTTTTTATAAATACATTTTTCTGTTTAACCCATAGATCGGACCCTAACAGGTACTACCACTCCAGGTCAGAGTGGACCAGGTAGCAATGGTGATGAAGGGGTGCTCCACATTCCCCAAACCTCCAAAACTGGAACCTCACCATCAGATAGAGTTTAACATCATTCCCAGGATATGTAGACCCTCAGCCACCGCCTTCTAGCACCCATATTATAAAAAGGGTTGGGGCTTGCTATAAGGGCCATAGGGTTGGGGCAATCATATAGGTGCTAGGGCTTGACATGACCAGCTGATTGATCAGAGGCCCCCTCTGATTTTATATTTGTTAGCTATATCTGCACCAAAATTTAAAATAAGAATACAAAAAAAAAAAAAAAAAAAAAAAAAATTCAACTTCATGTCAAAATGTTTTTATGTTTTTTTTTAAAAGATTCATGGGGCCTTTGGGGTTATTTCCTATAACTCCAACCTAAAAAAGGGGAACCACTCTGATTGACTGATAAATTATTTATTTAGTTATAGGAAATAACCTTTCTTTGGTATAAAGGTTAGTGAGACCATTGATCATGAGTTCAATTCTTACTTGTTGCTATATACTTTTGACCTTGTGCCAAACTAAGTTAAATGAATATATGCAATTATCATGCATAGATTCCTGTTGCAAGATAAAAGATTCTGGTTTCAGTTAAATTAAATATTTCATCATATTAAATAGATACAAAAGTATTCAGCATTTTTTTTATTCATATAGATCCATTACTACTAAATAAATTCATAGCATCATTATTTAGACTTGTTGGGACTAAAAATAGAATAGTCTCCCTTTTTATATTGGAGGTGGAGCTTACAATGTCATGCATCCATTTTGTCATGTGACAAAGTGAGCCCTGAGATCTATCGCTTTAATAACACTACATTGAATGAAACGGATGCTGAGTCTTTCATTTAAGTGAATTTATGCAATTATTATGCATAGATTCCAGTTGTTAGATTTAAAAAAAAAAAAAAAAAAAAAGATTCTGGTTCCAGTTAAATTGCTTATTTCATCATATTAAATGAATACATAGGGCTGGGTTAGCTCAGTAGGTAGAGTGTTCAGCTAGAAACCACAAGGTTCCTAGTTTGATACCGACCCTTGCCAACTCAGCGTATGAGTAGCACATGGATCTGTGTGATAAAGTATGGAACTGATGGTAAGTGTGGCACTCCACCACAGACACAAAAACAATCTCCTTGGTCTAGCATTAGTGAAAAGGGGATAGACTCCCTTGCTGAATGCTGATCCCGACTTTAGGCCACCCCGACGACTTTACTTTTTTTTTTTTTTTTACTTAAATGGATACAAAAGTATTCAGCACTTAAAACGTCACATATCCATTTTGTCATGTGACAAGGTGATCCCTGATATCTATCTCTTTTATCAACATGACATGGAATGAAACAGATATGGAGTCTTTCATTTTTATGCGACTAAGCACCTCTTCATGTTCTTTGGAACATTCTTGTGTCCTTTTTTAGGGTTTGAGATTGAACCATAACTTCATACAACTGCTGTTTACACAGTAGCATTGCAACCAACAAAGCCTTCAACAGATGATGACTCTGGGTTCAGGCATGGTTTCGGGGCCAAAAAATCATTACCACTAACCCAGAGTGCCCCAGCAGTATCTTATAATACCACCAGACTTTGTTGGTTTATTGTCACACTGTGGGATTGCTATATCCACGCTGATGCAGTTAGAGTTTTATCCCTGATCTTTTTTATGTATTTCCACTGGAGAAAGTCCAAGTTTAGTAAAAAATGCAAAGGTCGAGTTGTTAATAAATCCTCGGCATCCAACTTTGATAGGAAATACATCCATTATCCATCCATTTCTGACACATTGTTCTCGTAGATCTTCATATTTTTCCAACTTACACTGTATTGTTGTTCTTATTATATGTTGTTAACCTGCATAAATTGACTTGTTTTTTTTTTCCCTACCGAATATTCTGTGTTAGGTTACCTTCTTTTGGATAATCTAATGCATTATAGGAATGCAGGTGTTAGCTTTGAATTAATACCCTGTTAGCCAAAATTATTTTTCTTTGATTTCTCAGGCCTTATACCAAATTTCAGATAAATTGTGTATGCTGTCATAAAAGAAGGATTCAGATTTAATTCAATTAATTTTTTGAGGAATTTTGTCAATATCTAGACTGCCCTGACTTCTGGGCCTAGAATATACAGACTGTCCACCCTGCAGAAAGGTAAGACACCCATGTTTATTAAACAATTACAAAAAAATATAAAAGGAATTGATTTGTTTTTGTGTCTGACCATTCATTGCTTGTTTCTGGATTGGTATCAAGGTTAAGAAATCCTCGTTGGCTCATCCAGTCATCACTCAAAAATTTAGTCCTGAGAAAAGAAAAAAAAAAAAAAAAAAAGTCACATTATAATTTTTTTTAAAATTTAAAATTAACCACACCATATATTATGTACACCTTTATTTCTTAGGGATATTAAGACACACACTAATAACATGGTCTGTTTTGAGGCAAATATAAGATTTTCATATTTATGTTAATAAATAAGATTTATTCTATGTATTAATGATTTTGACTATAAATTAGATAACATGTTGACAGCCAATACATACACACATATATAAGTTGAAAAATGGAAACGAATCCGACAATATGTTGAAAAGATAAATAAATAAAGGAAAGAAAATGTTGAATGGATAAAAATTAGTTTGATAAATTACCAGCACGTGTTTCGGCCAGTTGTTCATGTACACATTGTATTCTATTTATTATTATTTTAAATATGAAATAAAATGATAATAATAATAATAGAAAATTATAAAATATTTAAGTATACTAAGAAAAACAGCCTTCTTCAGGGTAAAATGTTTGATATTTGAAGTTAAAATGGTCAAAATACAGAGAATTTTGAAGTGTTCGAAAAAATAATTTTTTGAAAATTTTTGAGACACTTACAGTTGGAGAAATGAAATATAAATATATATATATATTTCACAATATATAATACTGACTCTTGTCTAACAAAGTGAAGATAGAATTTATACTTACATATAGTTTCTTATAGAATCAGGTAAGATTACCACACAACGTTGTCCGGCCTTCAAACCATAGTCTTTTGCTGCTTTTATAGCTGTATACATAGCTGAACCAGAACTTCCACCTTAAACAAGAAAAGAAAAAAGAGACATTAAGTGTCTGCACAAGTTCATGGCATTCCTTTTGGAATGTTAGATACTGTTGAAAACTTAAAAATTATAGAAACTTTTGCATGTACCTTTTTATATATATATATATATATATATATATATATATATATATATATAGTCAGGGTTCGAATCACGCACAAGGCGGTCTTCCTGTCTATAGCTCTGCTGATGAGGCCTAATAGGCTGAAATGTACATACAGAGATTGATTTTTCTTGATTTGTTTAGCCTTACATTTAAATAGGTATGCCCACCTAATTAATTAATTATTAATTAATTAATTTTCAAAATTAGGTATGACTTCAATTAAGCACATATTCTCCCAAAAATTGTTGGCTAAAAAAAGCTATATCAAAAACACATCATTGTTTATTTACTATCATATATATATATATATACATACACACACACACACACAATTTTTTTTTTATTTCTAGTCTAACATTATACAATCAAAACAATTGACGGATTAATTTTAACTAGCAGGACCTGTGGATATACCACAGTATGATAATTTAATTATTCCAATGTTTGATATGTTTACTTAAGAGCTATTGCAATATTATAATATGTAAAAAGTATAATTTTGATTTAACTCTTTCACTATTTTTTTCTTTCTTTTTTTTTTCATTATGTTGGAACATAATGAAACAGATTAGCATTGTTGCTTCCACACACTCACCCCCTCTATCTTTACTCTCTTTCTTATACTTTTTTTGTGTAGCATGTTTTTTTTCATCTTCCTTTTCTTTCCTTATAAAAAAACCCAGAATGGTCCATTATTTAGCTGAGATGATGACACTTATAAGAAATAAGAATTCGGAGGACAAGCAACACCAGATACTCAGGATTTACATTTTTTCATTTCATCTTGGATGATCTCATTTTTAACCAGAGGGTGTTGCAAGATAATAACAGTTGTACAATTAAGGAATACGAGTATTAATATATAGATAACATGTCAACCCATCTGGGTCTATTTTATGCCTAGAGGTTAGGGATTCATGTTCAGTGTATGTTACATTTTTTGAAGAATTGATTTAATTGTTTGGACATATAAGTTGCATTCGGAGGCGCGTGGTCTAATGGTTAGAGTCGTGGGAAATGGGCTCATCGACCCAAGTTCAATTCCTGGACGAAGCTGTTTCAATCTTACATTGCGCTAATACCCTTGGGAAAGGTATGAATCCAATACTCCTTCCAGTTATGGGTAAATAGCAGGGCAGACTGGGCTCTTTAACCATGGCTAGGTAACCAGTCTAGGAGAAGGAAAACTCTGAATTCAAACCTGCTGAACTCCGCTTAAGAAATTGACCTTGTCACATCCTGCTCGTGCGGAGGGGTTGGTAAATATATATAGGTTGCATTCTGATAGTTTAGGAATATTTGGTTGATTGGATTTTGTGGCATATCAACCCTTGCCATGTTATTTTATGCCAAAGAAGTTTTGTTTGAGTTGTTCTTGACAGGTACTCAATTTTCTTTTTAAACTTATTTTTTTTCTGTTTAGCACATAGATGGGACCCTAACACGTACTACCACTCCGGGTTAGAGTAGACCTGGGAGTAATGCTGATGAAGGGATACTCCACATTCCCCAAAGCTCCAGAATTGGAACTTCACCATCAGATAGAGTTTAAAGTCATACTCAGGACAATAAGACCCTCAGTCACTGCCTTTTAGCACATATATATGATAAAAAGGATTTGGGGGGGGTTGCCACAAGGATAATAGGGTTGGGACAATCATTTAGGTACTACAAGATGACCAGCTGATTGATCAGAGGTGGCCTCTCCGACCGCCAATCTAGCCTAAGTAAGGACCACAATGGAGTGTTGTCCGTCATGGTTTGACCAGCCATACAGGTTACGGAATCCTGTTCATTGGATGAGTATATTTACATTTTTTAAAGAAGGACTTAATTGTTTGGACATATAGATCTATAGAATTACCAATTTCTATTAATAGATGGGACAGAAAATGCACTCTATACAAGGCTATACCACATAGAGGCCTGGAAGCCTTGCAACTGGAGTCTTTGACTGGAGGCAGGCATGTGGTGGCCTTAATTCCAACAAAGTTTAAATCCATGATGAATTACCAATTTCTATTGGAACAGTTGGTTGGATTTTATGGCATGTCAACCCTAGAAATATTTAGCACTTACCACATAGAAGACCTTCTTCTTTAATCAAACGTCTGGACATTGTGAAGGAATCAACGTCAACAGTTTTGTACCATTGGTCAACCAACTGAAAATAAAAAAAAAAAATAAATAAATTTAAATTAAATTGTGAATAATTTTAATTTTTCAGACTGTTGTCCTTATCTTTATTATTTGTATGTATAAACACAATGTTTCAGCTGCTGTATCCTCCAGCCTTCCCTATATATCTGAGTATAGTAGGTTTGTTTTGTTTTATGGCATATCAACCTCAGTGGGTCATTTAATGCCAACAAAGTTTTAAAATAAATTCATTCTTAATAGATACTCAATTTTTTTTCTAAACACATTTTTCTATTTAACCCATAGATCAGCCTAATTGGTACTACCACTCTGGGTTAGAGTGAACCTGGGAGCAATGGTGATGAAAGGGTGCTCCACATTCCCCAAACTTCCAGTATTGGAACCTCACCATCAGATAGAGTTTAACGTCATACCCAGGACATGAAGACCCTCAGTCACCGCCTTCTAGCACCCATATGACAAAAAGGGGTTGGGGCTTGCCATAAGGGCAATAGGGTTGGGATGAATATAGTAATGATCTAACCTGGAAAATCCTTTTTAATAGTTTGACTGTTGAATAAACAAGTTCTCAAAAGAACTTTTAAAGATCTTATTAAATAATGTCTGTTTGATCAATTTGGTAGTTGCTTCTTGTTGACAGTAAATAATAAAAGTTTCTGTGATTTCTAAATATTTTGGAGACTTTACCTATGGGATTATCCTCATATATCATTTGCCTAATTAGTTTAGAATTCCAATAAGAACAAAGTAAAAAAAATGAAATCGGATTTCCTCAGGCCAGTTCAGTTAGATTTCCTGTTCATCTTCTAATTTGCCTCTGCGAGGATCCAACTCATGATTCAATCATAATGGATCTGCGAGACTAACTTTTTACCTCCCCCTCTACCTAGGCTTCACCAGGTAGCCGCTTCTAGTTTATAATACAGCATTATAATTTTGCGAATCAAGGCCAAATTTTACGGCAGTAAAATTATGCTTCATTTTCTTTGCTCCACAATTTAGCACAATTTGTTTTAAAAACAGAATATTATCTTCAATCAAACGAATTGCTCAGGGAAATAATGCATATTATTATTATTATTGACTGGTCTATAATATTTATATGACCCTCTGTACGAGTTCTTACATTTAACTATTTCTTTTAGTGTTACATAATCTATGCGGTTGCATAAGATTATTGTCAATCCCCTGTATTTCTAAAGGGATGGCCTTTTTCATATCACGGGCGGGACTTTCCATGGAATAGTACAGAAAGCCCGCGAAATACGTGAAGTCACGTGGGACCTGGTTGGGTCCTCAGTTTCAGTTTAGACGTCAGGCAGAGAAGATGTCCTGCCTTAACTGGAACTCACTGCATACGCATGCTATGTTAGTCAGATGTTTAGTTACATGAAATGTTTAGTTAAGTAAATAAGAGCTTAAGAAAATAACACGGTTTTGTGATTAATGAATGTCTTGGTAACAAGACTGATCTAGAAGAAGAAATGAGTTAAGTGCGCCCGACCACCAAGACAAAGTCCAGATGTTAGAAGAGATACTAGAAGAACTTAAGATGTCAAAGACGCCAGAAGAAGAATAGAAGTAAGTAAAGAAAAGGTATACAACATTAGGTTATACACTTCATAACAAAAGGAATAGTCAACCTATTCATTATTACAAAATGAAAACTAAAAATTAAACAAAATAACTTACTGATCTATCACAGACAGTTGGAATGAAGTCGTATCCAATACCTTCAACTTCATAGAAGGTTGTATCAGTTTTATTTAAATGATCAGGTTCTGCAATAATTGAACCTTCAGGATCCACACCAATAATCTGTAATGTAGAAAAAACAAAGTTGGTTAGTTAGATTTTACAGCATGCCAACCCTTGTTGGGTTATTTTATGCCAAAGACATTTTGTTTTATGCATTCTTGATGAGTACTTAATTTTTTTTTTTTTCAAACATTTTTCCAAAACTCATTTTTTTCTATTTAACTCGTAGATTGGACCCTAATAGGTACTACCACTCCGGGCCAGAGTGGACCTGGGAGTAATGGTGATGAAGGAGTACTCCAGAATTGGAATTTTAATATCAGATAGATTTTAACATCATACCCAGGATACTAATACATATAATTAAGGTAACAAAAATATAAGATTAGATAATTATTAAAAAAAAAACGGTTAAATCCTAGTTAACTGACATAAATTCCACCATTGTATGTCACCCCGCTGAAAGAAAAAAATATATAAAAAATCAGAGAATTAACCGAATTTAATGAAATTTTCAGTGTTGATATATTAATGAATAAAAGATATAATGCACTAGTTATTTTATTTAAAAACTCTTACATTTTTTCAGGTCAATTAACTTTGAACCATGTATGTTTGTGAATCTGTGTTATGCCTCAAAGACATGTGGTTCAAAGTTAACTGACCTGCAAAAAATGTAAGAGTTTTCAAATAAAATAACTGGTGCATTATATATATTGTTTATTCATTAATATATCAACACTGAAAATTTCATTAAATTCGGTTAATTTCCTTGACTTTTAATATTTCTTTTCTGATGTTGCTTTTCAAAAAAAAAAAATGGTTGGAAAACTTGGTTAAATACCTTGCAATTAGGACATCTCTCTTTAATTTTACGGGCAATTCCAGTCATAGTACCACCAGTTCCGGCTGCCATAACCATCATGTCAATATGACCTAAAAAAAAAAATTTAAAAAATGAATAAATAAATAAAAATTTTTTAAAAATAAATTAAAAGAGAAAAATAAAATTGGTAGGTTTAAATTAGGTTTGATTTATTTGCTTAATGGCATATCAACTCCTTATGGGTTATTTAATGCCAAAATTAAATTCATTTGTAACTGTTTAATTGTAATCATAATTATATTTTTAACATTATAATATAGTAATAGTATAGTAAATAATACTAATTTATTTGCACACAATTAAGTATTAAGTATTCCAATCTAATACAAATAATTTGCTCACAGTGGTATTAGGTATTCTTACCTAATACTAATCATTTATACACAATTATATATGTTATCAAGTATTCCAATTAAATGATAATCATTTGTTTTTGCACAGTTATATGGTTCCAGGTATTCCTATCTCATACCAATAATTTGCAAGCAATTATATGGTTTCAACTAATAATAATAATGACAATAATCCCTAGAAAACAATTATGGTTTCAAGTAATGATTCTTTATACAAGAATTTGCAAACACTTATATGGGATCAAGTATTTGTATCTAATATGAATAATTTTCAAACAGCTCTATTTTAACTATAGACATGACACTAACAGGTACTACCACTTCAGATTAGAGTGGACCTGGGAGTAATGGCAACACCACACTCCCCAGAACCAGAGAAATATGCAATTAAAAAAAAAAAATGGATTCAATTTTATTTAAGGATAACTTCATGAGAGTTTTGTAAAATAAAAGTAATAAGTTGGTGAAGTGGCCTATTGTCAGTATCAGCCGGACAATGAAGGAGTCTATCCCCTTTTTGCTAGCATGAAATCAGGGAGGTTTTTTGCTGAGGTGGAGTGCCACACCCACAGCCAACTCCCCACAGATAAGATTACACAATCTCTGCTACTCATGCACTGAGTTGGCGGAGACTGGTATCGAACCAGGAACCTTGCAATTCCAAGGCGGGTGCTCCATTGACTGAGCTAAACTGGCCCCATATAAATGTTGTAAAATAAAACAAAATATAAAAAATTTCATAATCTTCTGCAATTAATAGGCTACGGGCCCAAAGGCCAAAAAGGCTCTAGTTTTTTTTATTTAATTTGTAATTTTGATGGTGAGAAAAAAAAAGCGGCCAAATGAATGCCTATAGACTCCTGAATATCATACTTTTTTTTCTTAAGCGTAAATGTTGTCTATTTTGAAGAAAAAATTTGTTAAAAATCATTTGGAGTTTGTTTAATGCTTCTTCTTTCGAGTGAATAAAAAAAATTCAAGATAATATTAACCTTTATGCAAATTTTATTATGTTAAATATAGTGGGGGGTTAATTTCACGGGGAAAATTGGTGGTACCCACGGAAAACTTCAAAATAGACAACATTTACGCTTAAGAAAAAAAGTATGATATTCAGGAGTCTATAGGCATTCATTTGGCTACTTTTTTTCCCCCACCCTTTTTTTTACAAATTAAAAGTCATCTTTTTCACCTTGGGAAACCTACTTATAAACAGTTTTAATAAAATCAATATCAAAGATCTTAAATGAACACCTTACCATCTGTATCACGAAGGATTTCTTCAGCTGTTCCATCATAATGTGCAACTGGGTTCATGGCATTACGGTACTGCAATAGAAAATTCAAACATTTTTAATGACAAACACACAAAGATTTTTTCAAATATATCTACACACATAAATGCAGTTGGTGGATTGGTCGGTTAGATTTTATGGCATGTCAACTCTTGTTGGGTTATTTTAAGCCAAAGACGTTTTGTTTTATTTTTTCTTGATGGTATTCAAATTTTGGTTATTTCCTATAAGTCTAACATAAACAAAGGGGAATCACTCTTGACTAATAAATTATTTATTGATCTACTAGGAAAAAAGAAGACGGGGTTAGGGTTAGTTTAATGGGAAAATAAATAATTTATCAGTCAAGAGTGGTTCCCCTTTGTTTATGATTTCATAGAGATATCGTTAATAAATAAGATTTATTCTGTATTAATGATTTTGATTATAAATTAAATACTCATTGATAAACTTCCGCAATTCCTGAGTATTATGACGTAAGCAGTAATGTAGTTTTGGTTACAGACAGACACCAAATCTCCATTAGAATAAGATATATCTTTAAAAATTTTAGTGGCTGCTTATCTACCTTGCAATACATGACACTATGTCAGGTACCTCAGTTATTACATTTAGTTTACAACAGAGTTGTTTTCTTTGAAGTGGGAGGGCTTTTAAGAAAATCTAGATAGAGAAAGAATCAGTATTAAAAATTCAAGTTTTAGATATCAAAATCAAAAAGTCTGAAAGCAAAATAATATGTTACACTATGCCAGGTACGTCAGTTATTACATTTAATCAAGAACAGAGTTGGGTTTTTTTGTGGTGGGGAGTGTTTTAAGAAAATCCAGACTTAGAAAATAGGTATCAGTATTGAAAATTCAAGTTTTACAAAATCAAAAAATTTTGTGTTGGTCTCACTCAAAAAAAAATAAAAAAATAAATAAATAAATAAAAAGAAAAAAAAAGGATAAAAATCCAGTCAAAATTTACCTGATCAAGTATATGTGCATTTGGGATTTCTTCCATCAGTCTACGAGCAACACCAATGTGGGACTCTGGAGAATCAAAGGCAGCACTGGTTGGGGTACGTACAATTTCAGCACCAAGAGCACGAAGGACATCAACCTGAAGAATACAAAAAAATAAAAATAAGATAAATAGATAAAATAAAAGTTATATAACTCAGCCCCTCTCCAAACCCATATTTAAAAAAAAAATGAATAAGAAACAAAGAAAAATGATAATATGACCACCCACTACAGTGGGTGGGTCATATTATAATTTTTCTTTGTTTCTTACTCACTTTTAAAAAAATTAATAAAAAAAAATGATCTCAAAACTACATTTATGTAAAGCATGTATGGCCAACATGAAACATGGCTCATCATCAGGTGGACTGTACTACTGTAAAAATTCAAGTTAATTTTTCATTGAAGGTACCTCAACTATTTTCATTACAGAAGAGCATACACATAAACATGCCTTAGAAATCTCTTTTCGATAAAAAATTGAAGTACAGAATTTGAGCTCATCGTGTCCAACAATAGTAACAATTACACCATGTACCTCCATCTCACACTAGTAATATAGTCCAATAAAAATTTGTAAGGGTACTCCATAGCACTGGAAATAAACAACCCAGTAGATTTCTCTACATTTCATAGACATAGAGCTTTATAGACAAATGTATGCTTAAGATTGTAACTATCTGTATAGAATGGGTAGTGGTGTGATGTTACAGGTCCATAACCCCCTCCCTTTTACCCAAGAGCCCAGATCAATATCAGTCTGACCCCTGATACTTACTTTTTCCATACTCATTTTTTCTGGCATAACAATGATGCATCTGTAGCCCTTCACTGCAGCAGACAAAGCAAGACCAATTCCTACAAAATTAAATGACAAAACAATTATTTCTCTGAATTTTTTTTAGATGAGGCTTGATAATATGGATTATTTGGACTATTCTCCTCATCTTCATTGTTATATACAGTGTACCTCAAAGAAGATTACCGAGTTTGAGAGGGTTCCCAAGTTCAACAAGAAACACCTGAAGAAGCCAGGAGAACACATCAGTGTAAACATAGCGTATGTAACAATGAGGGTGAGGACATTAGTCTGAATAATCTAAATAATACATGTTGACTTTTCTGGATATAAGGTGTGTCCTAGATACTTATAGACTCAGCGATAATCATGTGACCAACCTATTAGCCAATTACTGGCAGTACTCTGCTGCTGTTATAATATTTATACAGGTTATTCTGTTCATACCTGCGCATATTGCTTTGAACCTTCGTGGACGACGGAACATAGGATTATATCACTGGACCTTTGACACTACGTAGGATTCCATAACTCAGGACTTATTCACTTACCAAAGGATTCTATAGCTCAGGACTTACTTACTCTAAGTCCTTTTCAACTGGCCAAGGATGGCAGTCAGAAACTTAACACATCAGGAGAACACATCAGTGTAAACATAGTGTATATAACAATGAGGGTGAGGACATTAGTCTGAATAATCTAAATAATACAAACGAACCAATTTGTTAAAAAAATTGCAACAAAATACAAAGAAGATTATCATATTTGCTCATCAGAATTTTAAAATTACATGGACTTTGTTTTTAATCTGTGAAAAAATAAATGGCACTCACTAAACATCTGTATAATGCATTTATATCATACATTTAAGTAAACAAAAATTGGCGGAATGGCCTATTGTTGGTATCAACTGAACAGCAAGGGAGTCTATCCTCTTTTTGCTAGCACTAAACCAGGGAGACTGTTTTTGCTGAGGTGGAGCACCATACCTACTGTCAGCTCCCCACTTTATTATACAGATCAGATTATCCAAGCTGTGCTACTAATGCAATTCCAAGGCAAAAGCTCTACCAACTGAGCTAAACCAGCCCTGTTCAATCAGTAATGCTTGTTTTAATTCCTGACCACTGACAATCCCTTTCTTCATGATTTTCAAAGTATTTCTACAATAATGGTCGGTACCAACGCCATTTCTACACATTTCTACAATAATTTCTACAATAAGGTCGGTACCAATGCTATTTCTATGTTTATTTTTCAATGAAAATATCAGTAGCAATGCTATTTCTACAATAAGATCATTAACAAATAACAATAAGATCATTAACAAATAACAATGATACTTAATGAAGGGTCTCCAAATTCTATTAGCAAGGAGCTTCTTAAGGCCTAAATCCAGTACTGATCACTATACAAATGAATTGTTAATTTCAACAATTCAGGAATTAAAGCAAGATACCTTTATCCAAATTATTTATTATACCACTGTGTGTATGGTATGACAAGCAGGGATGAGTGGGTGTTTTGACCCCCCAAAAACCAACCAACCTGTGTTTCCAGATGTCGGCTCAATCAGAACATCTCCAGGTTTTAAGATGCCTTTCTCCTCAGCATCCTCTACCATTCGAAGTCCAATTCTGTCCTTCACACTTCCACCAGCGTTAAAAAATTCACATTTAGCCACTGAAATAGAAACCATCAACCATTAAGTCTATTGCAATTTTTAAAAGATTATTTTTCAATGAAAAGTATCAGACCAGCAGCATATTTTGAATTTTTTTAAAAAGTCTATATAAAAAATTAAAAAAAGATGCAGCCTGCAAGTCTAGCCACACTGATGAGCCATGTTACAGCAAAACAGGCTTGTATGTGAATGACTATAGTTTTAAAGTAGCTCATTCATCTCTCGGTAAAGAGGAACAATTTCCTCGTAAATTCCTATCATAAAATAAACTGAACCCTCATTTTATGTCAGTGTTTTTGCAATAAATGTTTTATTTTTCTTGCACCCGTTATTTTACAATACTAAATATATTTTCTTGATTCTTTACCAAATAAAGAATAATATATTTAGTATTGTAAAATAATGGGTGCAAGAAAAATAAAACGTATTGCAAAAACACGAACATAAAATGAGGGTTCAGTTTATTTTATGGTAGGAATTTACAAGGAAATTGTTCTTTTTTACCCATCTCTCTCCAAGGCTAGTCTGGTGAGAACATCTGGGAAAACACAAGGATACAGTGTTAAATGCTACTGGCACTCAAGAATGTTTACTATGTTGTAGATCTTTCAAAAGTTTTAGTGGAATGAAGAGTCACCTTAGTGCTCACACCCAGTTGGGTGCTTGCAAATTTAAAAAAAAAAAAAACAAGAACAGGAAATAGTCTTGCTTGTGCACAAGTTGACAGCTAACACACACATATATATATATAGTACCTCATTCATCTAACAATAGATTGTAAGCAACATGCAAAGAGAAAAACAAATGTATATACTTACAGATTTCACATTGTACATTATCCCTCTGAGTTATACGGTTGATACGTACAAGGGGCGTATTACCAATATTCTGCAAAATGGTATTCAAGATCTTTGGACGGGTAGTTCTGGGGGTGTTAAAAAAAAAAAAAAGAAATAAAAGAAATATTTTAAAAAGATTTTTAAAATTCTAAATACAAGAAATATTTAAAAAAGATTTTTTTTAAAGTCACATTTTACTTAATCTGAAAAGGCCACAACCCCTTCATTCCCATGAACAAATTATTCAATCTTATTAACTATTAAAATCTACCAACCTCTCTAACTTGTTTAGCTACTCTTTTTAATACTACTATACACACATCTATGTACATACGTGCATACATATATGCTGCATTATATCTCCACACATACATACCTGGCCTTTGGGCTCTGTCCAGTGGTTTTGTCTATTAGAGCGGTAAGATATTAATATCAGTATGATCCCAAGGGTCTATCCTCCCAGGCAACACCTGCCCCCTTGGTTTAAAGAGGCAAGGCTGGGTTTATTGTGCAGTGCCTGAGGTGCCTCAAAAGAGGAATGCCAATGGGATTCACAATTTTTATCACTAGCCACGCATGAGCTTTGGTTTGTGCATGGTCCCCCACTATATTGATTCTTGTGTTCGACTGATAGTTGTCTTAAAATTTTCATGTTCAATGGTGCAAATCAAAACAGGCTAATGACAATCTGTTTAGTTGGTTGTTTTGCTTTATGGCATATCAACCCTTATTGGGACATTTAATGCCAATTCAAGTAATTTTTATAAAAGTCTCTGTTTAAAAGTTCATTATATCTGAAAGCTGTTTGTTTTGTTTTACGGCATATAAAACTCAATGAGTCATTTAATGTCAGCAAAGGTCAGAGGGGACCTGGGAGAAATGGGGATAAAGGGGTGCTCCATATTCACCAGACTTCCAGAACTGAAACCTCACCATCAGTTAGAGTTTAATGTCATACCCAGGACATGAAGCCCCTCAGCCACTGCCTTTTAGCACCCATATGATAAAAAGGGTTGGGGCTTGCTATAAGGGCAATAGGGTTGGGACAATCATATAGGTGCTAGGGTTTGACATGACCAGCCGATTGATCAGATCGCCCATCTAGCCTAAGGACTAGAGTGGAGAGTTGTATGTCATAGACTGCTCACCCACCAGGATACCACCCTTAAGTATCATGGGACACTACCCACGGCCAACAGGCAGACCTATTTCTATTTGGTAGATTCTTATCCCTCTACAGAAGTGCAGCCAGCATATTCTACAGCCCCAGATGACGGGACGATAATGACAATCTGTGAAATTAAAAAAAAAAAAATTTAAAAAAATAGAAATTCAAGAAAATACTTACAGAGGTTTATGGTTATGAGGTGATTCTTTTATGTTCTTGTTGCTTGAGTAATACGCACATCTACTGGCTTGATCAGGACGTCGCCATTGTCGGAAGGGAGATTCATTGATGAGTGGAGCCCAGCGTTTGATGGGGCATTCAGATTCCCCATTTAACATCACTGCTGCACTATTATTCCTATAATTAAAAATTTTAAAAAATTAAAGATTAAGTAAAATTTTGCTAACAAATTTTTTGTTGATATCAAAAGTTTATGAAAAGAACATGATGGAGACTGTGTATCCTGGAGAAAACATGAAATATATGTAGCTATATGAAAAATATATGGAAATTAATCCGACAGTATGAAATATAACATTTTGAAAAAACATATGATGTTTGTTATGTGATTGCTGACAGGCCTGTTTCGACCAAAACGATAAGTTGGTCTTCATCAAAGAGCGACATAGACGAGAAAAAAATATCCGTTAAAAAGACTGTTTACAAAACGAACGCTGATTTTAAAACAGAACATGCATTTTCAAAAAATTTTCAGCGGTTGATATCAGCGTTCGTTTTGTAAACAGTCTTTTTAACAGATATTTTCTTCTCGTCTATGTCGCTCTTTGATGAAGACCAACTTATCGTTTTGGTCGAAACAGGCCTGTCAGCAATCACATAACAAACATCATATGTTTTTTCAAAATGTTATATTTCATGTAGCTATATATGTTTTTTTTTCTTAACATTGTACATATATTTTGAAGAAATGTTTACCAGTCGATTGTCAAAATGGGGAAAACAAAAATTGCCTGCCTGACCCTAGAATGTGTGTCCTACCTAGAAAGGTTCAGAATTTGATTGTATTGTTAAGGGTGTTGGGATTATCTTTCCGCTGGGTTGTCGCTTGTTCTCACCAGGGGCTATAGTATTTAAGCGCCTGGTTCAAATGCTTCTTCCTCTTTTGCTACATCTTCTCGTACGAGCACATGGGTTAGAGACATTGTCACACCCTTATTCTTGGTGGGGGCTTCGGCCCCCAATGCTATGTAACTCTCCTGGAGGCTTCGCCCCCCCCCACATCACTAGTAAGTGATTTTGTATGTACGGACCCTCAAGTCCTTTTATCTCTACTCTTGTATGTACATGTATTTTATTGTTATTGTATCTTGTCCTATTTCTGTGCTGTATACCTAAAAAATGTCTGTCAACCTTTGTCAGAGTTTGTATCTTCAAGTATATATCACCTTTAATCCTTACAAGGGCACTCACAGAAAGGTTAGCAAAGAAGACAATAGCATAGCAATGCCATAGGAGAAGCATAAAAAAAAGTCTGTAAATATTTTCTGAGTAATTTAATGCTTTTTTTCCTTTATCACTCTTTTCATTTTTGGTTGAGCTTTTCATTTTGTATTTAGGATTTGACACAAGATTTTTAAGAGTTCTACATGGGCTGATACAAGGTTTTGGGGACCACCTGTATACTTCCTATTCCCATGATACTATATCTTTGACTTTCTATGAAGGACTTGGCGAATTCAATAATTTTAAAGCAGATCTATTAGATGGAACTCTAACAGGTACAACCACTCCAAATCAGAGTGGACCTGGAAGTAATGGGAATGAATAGGTACTCCACACTCACCAGATTTATGGAAATGGAGCCTCACCATCAGATGCAGTTTAGTGTCATACCCAGGATACACCATTTTTTGAGGAGGGAGTGTTTTGCATTGTAAACCCTGCTAACAGGGCTAAGATAATTAACAAAATATGTTTAACAATAGTAGCCCTGTGTTTTGATTGGTTGGAATATACGGTATGCCAAGACTTGGATTATTTTATGCTGAAACGTTTTTGTTTTATTTATTATGGTTGTGTATTCAAATTCTTTTTATACTCATGTTTTTTTTTTTGTTTGCTTAAGCACATTTTTTAAAATTCATTTTTTGATCTATTCAACCCATAGATGGGACCCTAACAGGTACTACCACTCTGGGTCAGAGTGAACCTGGAAGTAATAGCAATGAAGGGGTATTCCACATTCCCTTAAAGCTCCAGAATTGGAACTTAACCACTAGATGCAGTTTAATGTCATACCCAGGACACAGAGTTCATGACATGAAGAAACAATTTGTATTATGATGGGGAAAAAAAAAAAAAAAAAGTCTAGAAAATAATTGCAATGATAGATTAAATTTGTCTGTCTGTATGTCCTCAACAAATAGAGCACAATAGTTACTTTCTTTCTCATCATTCTTTCTGAATAAATATGTCAAAGAATTACTAACTAAATTCAAACATAATTACTTCTTCCTCTCTATTTTTTTTTCCATTCAAAAAAAAAAAAAAAAAAAAAAAAAAAAAAGAAAGAAAAGAAAAAAGAAAAAGAAAAGTGTTTTTTTTTATAAAGCAATCCGTACAGATCAGGCGACTCTCCTTTTGCGACAAGTTCAACATGTCTGTCTGCTTCATACATAGTAAGCTTGTTTTATTTTTAAAAAACAAATAAATAAATAAAAAAACATAAAAGATAAGTTTTACTCTAAACTTACTTTAAAAAAAAAAAACAAACTTGGAAAAGTGAAGGCCACAATTTGACAGTTGTTTATAGTGTAATGATCAACAAGCAAGGTTCGCTGACCATTATTAGTAACTTTAATTCTCCCTATGTATTTCTGGCATTGTAGCAAACTAAACTAAGCTTAGTAAATAAGTATCAAGATTCAGTTAATAAATACTACTGCTTGGATTAAGAAATATAAAATCCCACTCCTATAAAAAAAAAAAGTGAATCCAATTTTTGTTTTGGGGTTTAGACTGAAACCTTAATAAATAAAATTGGATATTTAACCATAAAATGTTTAAAGCAGATTTCAATGTTAGGTTAAAAAAGAAATGTCAACAGTAATCTACAAATATATATATATATATATATATATATATGTGTGTGTATGTGTGTGTGTGTGAGAATGATTGGAATGAAAGTCTTATCCAATACAAAATAGTATTCATTAAATAAATACTATTTTGTATTGGACAAGATTTTCCTTCCAACCCTATATATAAAAATGTGATACATAATACGGACCATATGACCTTTAGGCACCCCTTCTGCAATCTCGTTTCATAAGGACATTTTTTTCATTTACACCATTAAAATCTGGTTGTTTGTTAACAAATGATTTTTAGATTTTTTTTTTTAAATTATAAAACTAACCCTAACTCCTAACAAACAACCGGATTTTGATGGTGTAAATGAAAAAAAAATGTCCTTATGAAACGAGATTGCAAAAAGGGTGCCTAAAGGTCATATGGTCCCATAATACTTCAGCACCCTGAGTTCATTCCACTTCTTTTTTTTTTTAATCATTTTTTTACTACATTAAACATTTACATTAAAAAACAAAAACAAAAACAAAAACAAAAAAAATTCTCAACTGGCTACAATTTAAAACACACAGCCACTATATTTCTTTAGTCTCTCCCTTTCCTAAACACTAAGAAGATGGTGACTTATGGCTAATGCTGATATATAATTGTAACTGTTCAGCTGAAAAAGAAAATTAAGATAATGACTAAAGCTTACTCTTATCTCCTAGATAGAAAATATAAGTATTTACACATTATATATATATATATATATATAAAAAAAAGTTTTTGGGACATATGCTTAAAAAAAAGAAAGTTTCTTTTAAATTTCAGTTTTTTTCACTTGACCAGTCAAGAATAATAGTTTGTATTTATCTTTTGGGTTACGAACGAGCAGAGGAAATTCACTTAGATATTTAATTTAGAAACATTTTGACCTTTCCCAGAGTCAGCCTCCATAATTCCTATTAAGTTTTAGAGATGCAGAAACATTTTTTTTTTTTTGAGTGACATATTAACCCTTTTACTGCTGTAAGCAATTAATTGAATTCCTAAAACCATGTGCAACTAATAATTTGGATTTATTTGTCTGAATTTTTGAGATTTTGAAGTTTGGTGTGTATAATTTTGATTTTTTTTTTTTTTTTTTACTGTTGTCCTCATTTTTATTGTGGTATGCAAAAACCATGTTTCAGGCATATCATCCAGCCTTCTTCAGGTGTTCCTGTCTATCCTATCAATGACTTAACCTGGGAACTCATTTTGAATAGTTTGACTTCTTGTAACACATCTCAGATTGATAGGCATGCAAAAACAATAATGTCATTATTTGAATGAGATCTTCTAAAGTTCTTTGATGTTATGTTTGATCAACAGTCAAACTATTCAAAATAATAAAAATAATTTCCCTGAATTTTTGAGATAGGGCTTGATGTGTATGATTTTGATTTTTGAGACTGTTGTCCTCATCTTTATTGTGGCATGTAAAAACAATGTTTCGGCCACTGTATCCTCTGGTTTTCTTCAGATGTTTCCGATGATGAAAATGATTTTCCAGGTTGGGTTATTGCTATGCTCAAATAGACAGGGGATATCTGAAGAAAGCCAGAAGATACAGCAACCGAAACGTTGTGTTTTTTACATATCACAAAGATGAGGACAACAGCAAAAAAAAAAAAAAAAAAAATTATATATATATATATATATATATATATATATATATATATATTATATATATATATATATATATATATATACACTAATTTCAGGACTTAACTGAAAATTTTAAAATGCGGTGGTGAAATGTCTTTTTTTTTTTTTTTTTGATTTGGCCTTGTAAGAGTAAAAAAATTTTTTTTCTTATTTAGAAAATATAGACAATTCACAGAAAAGCTTTTGTCTTCTAACCAAATTCAAAGTGACTATCTTTTGCATTTAAAAACATCTGGTTTTCAAAGTTTAATGAATTTTAGGTTGACCAATAATTTCCAATCTTGTGTCGTTAGTCTCTTTCCAAAATTGTTGATTGTTTTATAGCATATCAACAGTTTTTGGGTCATTTAATGCCAAATCAAGTCATTTTGATATATGGTTTCTTACAGTACCTGATGTTGTCACCCATCTAAATATTGAACATGCTCATTGCTGCTTAATTTAAATGATCTAGCGGGAACCATATTTTCGATATGACTTTACTATAAGCTTTCCAGAATTGTAGTAATGGCACATTGCAATAAAAAAGAATTTTTTTTTTTTCAAGTTAGGTACATACTGTAAAACTTAATATTCTTAGATCCTCTCATATCCACACACACATTTACCAAGCTCTCCTCATGAGTAGGGTGTGACACAAGGTCAATTTCTTAAGTGGAGTTTGAATTCAGAGTTTTCTATTTCTATACTGGTTGCCTAGCCAAGATTAAAGAGCCTAGTCTGCCCTACTATTTACTCATAGCTGGAGGGATTTATACCTTTTTCAAGGGTATTAGTATTATGTGAAATGCAAGCAGGCTTGTCCAGAATTTGAACTTGTCATATCCATTTCCTATGACAGTAACCATTACACCATGTGCTTCCATAAATCTGCAGATATAAACTGTCATTACTCCCACCCCCTGAAAACCTCTGATTATTTTTTGTTTTGTTTTGTTTTACGGCATATCAACCTCAGTGGGTTATTTAATGCTGATAAAGTTTTGAAATAAATCAATTCTTAATGGATAATACATTTTTTTTATAAATACATTTTTCTATTTAACCCATAGATGGGACCCTAACAGGTACTACCACTCCGGGCCAGAGTAGACCAGGGAGCAATGGTGATGAAGGGGTGCTCCACATTCCCCAAACCTCTAAAACTGGAACCTCACCATCAGATAGAGTTTAACGTCATTCCCAGGACATGTAGACCCGCAGCCACCGCCTTCTAGCACCCATATGATAAAGAGGGGTTGGGGCTTGCCATAAGGGCAATAGGGTTGGGGCAATCATATAGGTGCTAAGGCTTGACATGACCAGCCAATTGATCGGAGGGGGCCTCTCCGACCGCCCGTCTAGCCCAAGATAGGGCCAAAGTGGAGTATTGCAAGTCATGAACTGCTCATCCACCTGGGTTCTATCCTTAAGCATCACGGGTCGCCACCCATGGCCAACAGGTGGCCCCATTGGGGAGTCTTACCCCTCTGCAGAGGTGCATTCTAACGCCCCAGACGACAGGGCGGAAACCTCTGATTAACCCTACCATTAATCATTATTATTAGTAATTTTGACTAGTATTATCCTTCATCTTCCTAAAAGAAGATTAGGTGTTGGTTGGTTTTATGGCATATCAACAACTTGTTGGGTCATTGATGTCAAAGTCAGTATAACAATTATGGTCTCCAATGGTACTAAAATGTCTCTTCAAGATCATTTTTAAAGGGTAAATATTTCATACTTAGTTAAAATATTTAAGAGTCAATGTATTACTAAAGTTCAAAATAATTTTAAACAAGTAAACGCTTCATATTTAGTTGCAATATCAATATTTTAAGAACCACTGTATCTCTTATTATAATGGAGATTATGTAACTGTCTGTAACCAAAACTATGTCACCACTTACGTTACAATTTCCCTAGTTCTTTAAGTCATATTCTCAACTATTATGAAATAGTCATTATTTAATTTTAATTAGGATCTTATTTATTAACACTGTCTATTAAAAGTCTAGCGGAGTTAGATTTGCTGCAAAACTGCTCATATTATCAATGTATTTAGAATCCTGAAATATGTGTTATATATCTCTAAAGATTTACATAGTATATGGTGGGAATAATTTGCATAAGGATTTTAACAAAACTTTGTTTAATAAATAATTATTTGCATTTTCAATTTGTTTGATTTCGAATACTATCATTTTATTCTCAAACGTATCAAAAGCAATCCTATATATAATTTGATATAGAAATCAATTAAAATAACATTAAAATAAGTGTAAGTAAAGTAAAAGTAAAGTCAACAGGGTGGCCTAAAGTCGGTAACAGCCAGTCAGCGAGGGAGTCTATCCCCTTTTCAATAGCACTAGACCAAGGAGATTGTTTTAGCATCTGAGGTGGGGCGCCACACCTACCATCACCTCCTTACTTTACCGCACAGATCCCTGTGCTACTCATACGCTGAGTTGGCGGGGACCGGTATCGAACTAGGAACATTGTGGTTTCTAGCCAAACGCTCTACTGACTGAGCTAACCCAGTCCCTATAAGTGTAATATTCTAATATTTGTTCTTATTTAGTTTTGTTATTCTTTTTAATCTAATCTGATATTTCATTACAGTAAAACTTAAATACTTTTGCTGGTTAATGTAATTTACAATCATTTTAAACAAGTAAACAAGTTAAACCAATATGTCAATTAAGTTGTAGTTCAATCACAATGTAGAATACCACAATATGTCAATTAAGTTCAATACCAATGTTATAAGAGCCAATATGTCAACAATGTTGGTTATATATGTCAACAGTTGCAATACCAATGTATTAATAAAATAAGTGCACCAACTATTTTAGACATTATCTCAAAACAGAACTATTTGACACATAAATGGAACCCTAACAGATACTAGAATTCTGGGTCAAAGTAGACCTGGGAGTAATGACAATGAAGGGCTGACTCCATACTCTCCAGAGATGGAACCTCACTACTTGATACAGTTTAGTCTCATATCCAGGATACCAATTTTCTTCTTTTTTTTTTGGGGGGGGAGAAGGGAGAAAATATAGTTGGTATATCCTAAGTGTCACTGACAGTGTAGGAAATGATTAGAGTATTCTGTAGTATTCATGAAACTGATCATCAAAATGGGTATTAATTGATAGATTAGTTGGTTGGATTTTACAGCATGTCAACCCTTGTTGGGTTATTCTATGCCGAAGATTTTTTTAAAATTCATTCTTGATGGTACAAGACATTTTTTAAACCCATTTTTTTCTATTTAACTCATAGATGGGTCCCTAACAGGTACTACTACTCCAGGTCAGAGTGGACATGAGAGTAATGGTGATGAAGAGGTACTACACATTCCTCAGAGCTCCAGAATTGGAACTTTACCATCAGATAGATCGTAACGTCATATCCAGAACATAAAGCAATGGTGATAAAGGGGTGCTCCACATTCCCCAAACCTTCAAAACTGGAACCTCACCATCAGATAGAGTTTAACGTCATTCCCAGGACATGTAGACCCTCAGTCACCGCCTTCTAGCACATATGATAAAAAGGGTTGGGGCTTGCCATAAGGGGAAATAAGGTTGGGACAAACGTATATGTGTTAGGGCTTGATGTGACCAGCTGACTGATCAGAAGGGGTCTCTCTGACTGCCTGTCTAGCCTAAGTAAGGACCAAAGTGGACTGTTGCATGTTGTGGACTGCTCAGCCACCAGGGTTCTATCCCTAAGCATCATGGGTTGCCACTTACAACCAGCAGGTGGCCCCATTGAGAAGGTCTTACCCCTCTGCCGAGGCGCCATCAGTGTATTCCAAAGCCCCAGCCAACAAGGCTGTAAAAATGAGTATTCTAAAAAAATAAATAACATAAGACCTCACATTAAATCGACAATGTGTCACATATTTTTCCTACCCTCACACCAGGTAGAAAGATACTGAAAACTAATATTAAAGCACTTCTTTGTTTTTTTAACACTGGTTATTTTCTGGCTCATTTGATCTACTAAAACTGATAAAATTAACTTGACCCATTAATAGAAGATTTATCTGCCTACCTCACAAAACTGTGACGAGACGTGCGGAGCCGCAAGTAAACGATAGAAAATAACAGACAAGTAGCAAAGGTGACGTCAATAACAAATAAAAGTCAATTGAAAGGAATCACTCAAAATCACGATAAAGTAATAAATGAAAGCACTTTTATACACAGATTGTATATATTTTTAAAAAATGTGTCGATTTATGGATTATTGGGGATTACAGAGATAGGAAATTTTGCATTTTATAACCTGTGATTGTCCAGAATAGTCCACCAATGAATTTACATTTAATTCCCATTCCACTATCTTTACCATAGTGTCTGGGGAAGGGAAATATCAAGGAAACATGGCTGATGGTTGAATTGTAGCTAGTTGGATATGTAATTTTGGAATTCAAATATTAATCAAAAGATTAAGAAAATTACTGAAACTTACTCTTATACAGATGGTGAATGTAAGGATTACATTTCTGTACAATTTTCTTCTTTTTTTTTTTGTACATTATGGCAGAAATAACAGAAAATTTCATGGGTGGGCTATTCTGGACAAACACCAAATTTCTTTTTGAGAAATTACTTTTTAAAAATAAAAGTTTTGTATAAAACAGTTGTGTGTATATATATATATATATATATATATATATATATATATATATATATATATATTTCTTCTTTTATCATCTCTTTCTTCATCAGTATCTCCCTTTGGATACTGGATATTCTGCTTTACTTCACAAATTTCCCTCCCCTATTTTGTGGAAAATATCCCAGCTAAGACTTCTTCATCATGAGTCCCTGACACTGTGGATTTTCAGAGCCTCAAAGCCAGTAGTCTTTTACTTCTCTCCACCCTTTTCCAATGACAAAATTTGAGCAGACAGACTCGAGTCTGCCTTTTACCAAACACCAACGCAACTTTAAAAAAAAATTCTATTATAGTCTTTATTT
Source organism: Doryteuthis pealeii (assembly GCA_023376005.1). NCBI lineage: Eukaryota > Metazoa > Mollusca > Cephalopoda > Myopsida > Loliginidae > Doryteuthis > Doryteuthis pealeii. The sequence continues at coordinate 23,000,720 of CM042158.1, read as the reverse complement.
TATTTTTAGATAAGGCTTTTTCTTTTTAATCCAAGGAGAGACTGGAGAGCAAGGTCTCAGGAGCCAAATTAAAAAAAAAAAAAAAACAAGACGTCTATAAAGACAGTATCTATACTGCAAGATAGATATGAAAGAGGAACAACAGTACAATAAATTGGGCATCCCATTGTGGTGTAATGGTTAACAAGCTAACCTTGCAAATACAATTAGATGGGTGATTACTTAGTAACAGCAGGTACTGTAAGCAACTTATGGCCTGTGTGATAGACTAAGTTGGTTGAATTTTTATATCAACCCTTGTTGGGTTATTTTATGCCAAAGACATTTTGGTTTATTCATTCTTGTTGGGTATTCAATTTTTTTTTAACACATTTTTTAATACCTATTTTTTGGTCTATTTAACCCATAGATGAGACCCTAAAAGGTACTACCACCCCGGGCCAGAATAGATCTGTGAGTAATGGCAATAAAAGGATACTCTACATTCCTCAGAGTTCCAGAATTGGAACTTCACCACTACATGCAATTTAGTCACAGACTAAACAAAATTTAATATGTGAAGAATATACAAGGAACAGTGGATAAACCAACACAGACTTTGTTCTTATTTAGTTTCAACAGCAACCTTGAGCACCTTTTTGATCTTCATGTTTCTAACACACATAGGCATGCCTACAAAATCAGAAAACAGCATTGCTCAAATGACTTTCGGAAACATTTTTTGCCGAGGCATGGAATAAGCTGCCTGCGTCCATTGTCGGCTGCTGAAACACTGCATGTATACACACGTATGCATGCACGCGCACACATACATGTATACTGTTCATGTTCCTGACACTAATAAATTATTCTGTGTACTAGACATGAGACTTTGATGAGCTGTGGTGCACCTGAGCACTGTACACAATAAATTTCATTATTATTTTAATATTATTCTTTCTAATTTAATATTTCACTACATTAAAACAAATATTTTTGCTTGTAAGAAAAAAAAAAAAAAAAAGAAAAAAATGTAGTGAGTTTGAAGAAAAATAACAATGCTATAATCAATTAGATGTTTACACAATATTTTTCATTTTTATTGTTTATCAATTTGTAAATCTTCAGAGTTTAAACCTTGACTTCTTTTTATTTCTTATCAAAAACAAATTTCCATTAAAGATAACAAGAACAGACAAACACAAAAACACAGTTTAATAATAATATCCATTTTTTAAAATATCAAACATGAGGTACATGCAAAAGTTCCAGGCACGGTCTCGCGGTCTCTGTGTAAGTTATAGAGTACACTATTGAAAAATGGTTGGTTGGATTTTATGGCATGTCAACCCTTGTTGGGTTATTTCATGCCAAACAAAAAAAATTTAAAAAAATGTAGTCAGTCTTTTATTCATTCTTGATGGTTATCAATGTTTTTTTTAAAAAGATTTTTTTAAAACTCATTTTCTTCTATTTAACACCTAGATGGAACCCTAACAGTTACTACCACTCTGGGTTAAAGTGGACATGGGAGTAATGGTGATGAAGGGGTACTCCACACTCCCAAAAACTCCAAAATTGGGACTTCACCATTCGATACAGTTTAACATCATACCCAGGACAATAAGACCCTCAGCTACCACCTTCGAGTACATATGATAAAAAAGGTTGGGAGGTTGCTGCTATAAGGGAAATAGGATTGGGACAATCGTATAGGTGCTAGGGCTTAACGTGACCAGCCAAATTGATGAGAGGGGGCCTCTCAGACCACTCGTCTAGCCTAAGTAAGGACCAAAGTGGAGTGTTGCATGTCATCGACTGCTCAGCCACCAAAATTCCGTCAAGCACGACCCACAGGTGGCCTTATTGGGATATTTTACCCTTCTGCTGAAGTGCAGTTGGTGTATTTTTCTGTCCCAGCTGACAAGGCTGATTGAAAAGTGGCTTTTCAGCAAGAAACTTATGTGTACACCTAAGCAAAGGGATGTAAAGAAGGGAGAATACTGAATCATAAAAATTTATTGGAAGAGAGTGAAAAAAAAAAAAAAAAAAAAAAAAATATATATATATATATATATATATATATATATATATATATATATATATATATATATATATATATATATTCCAAATTGACTTCAAAAATATCGGTTGTCATAGACAAATAGAGAATTAAATTTGATCAAATTCAATTAAGGAAGATGGAATATCTATATTGCAGAAATACACACTATTCATGCAATAATATATACTAGCAAATATATGCACCCACTGGGTACACGTATTTAAGTTTTAATGTAATAAAATATCATATTAAATCAGAAAGACTAATGAAACTAAATAAGAATGCAGATGAAAAGATTTGAAACAGAGGGGGTATAATCGAAAAATAGAACAACTGAATTAACACCAATGCAAGTTTGATTTAATGTTTTTTAAATACTAATTTAACGTCATGACATTACATCACGTGAACACAATCCACGTCACATAAACGTTAAACAAGCCACAGTTTAAAAAAACAATTTTTAGCTTTACATTTCCCATCACGTGAAAAACGCTTCAAATAATCGCTAAAAAATTTGGTTTTTAACATCTCAACCATTGATCTCATCTGATGATTGGATTACCATGAAACTTTAAGTTATGAGTGTGAAACCATAATATTACCATTGATTATATATATATATATATATATATATATATATACCAATGCCACCACATGGGCAGAATGTGACACAAGGTCAATTTCTTAAGCGGAGTTTAACAGGTTTGAATTCAGAGTTTTCCTTCGCCTAGACTGGTTGCCTAACAATGTTTAAAGATCCCAATTTGCCTTACTATTTACCCATAGCTGGAGAGAGAGAGAGAGAGAGTAGTTGGATTCATACCTTTCCCAAGGGTATTAGCTCAATGTGAAATGCAAACAACATCGTCCAGGATTTGAACTCACATTGACAAGTCCATTTCCTATGATTCTAACCAACACACCACGCACCTCCACAAAATGATATATATATGATGATATAATCCCAACATCCTCAAAAAAATCTTGGGCTATTATACTAGATTCATCCCGGTTTGGTTTGGTTTGGTTTGGTTTTACGGCATATCAACCTCAGAGGGTCATTTAATGCCGATAAAGTTTTGAAATAAATCAATTCTTAATGGATAATACAATTTTGTTTATCAACTCATGTTTTTCTATTTAACCCATAGATGGGACCCTAACAGGTACTACCACTCCGGGTCAGAGTAGACCAGGGAGCAATGGTGATGAGGGAGTGCTCCACATTCCCCAAACCTCCAAAACTGGAACCTCACCATCAGATAGAGTTTAATGTCATTCCCAGGACATGTAGACCCTCAGTCACCGCCTTCTGCACCCATATGATAAAAAGGGTTTGGGGCTTGCCATAAGGGCAATAGGGTTGGGGCAATCATATAGGTGTTAGGGCTTGACGTGACCAGCCAACTGATCGGAGGGGCCCTATCCGACCGCCAGTCTAGCCCAAGATAGGGCCAAAGTGGAGTATTGCAAGTCATGAACTGTTCATCCACCTGGGCTCTATCCTTAAGCCTCACAGGTCGCAACCCATGGCCAACAGGTGGCCCCATTGGGGGAGGTGCAGTCGGTGCATTCTAACGCCCCACCGACAGGCTGGGATTCATCCCAGACTTCCTGCTCTTAATAACACTAGGCTGCTTGTTTTTCTTTGTGGTTTACTGGCATAATTACTGTGCACTTTTTTCTCTTTTGATATACTTTTTGTTGGGAAAATAATTTACATAGTTTTTTTTATTTTTATTTACAATGCCCACACCTGGATAAAATGCAAATAAAAAAAAACAAAAACAAATACATTTAAACTTGGGTTAGGGTTAGGGGTTGGTTTAGAGAGCAGAGTTGGGGTTAGGTTTATAGTTAGGGTTAAAAATTCAATTGAAAAAAAAAAAAAAAATCACACATTTATAATTATTTAAGTTATCTCATTTTTTGTTTGTATTTTTTCTCATTTCTTTCAAAAGAGAAAGAACACACAGTAAATTTCTAAGGAGGTACACGTTTACACCAGTAACCAGCAATGAAAAAAAGGAAAAAAAAAGAAAAAGGGAGTGGCATAGTGTTACTAAGGGTGGTAATCCTGGACAACTTTAGTATAATAGCATTGAATATCTGCCACAAAGCCATCTAATTTTTTTTTCTTTTTCATATAACAAAAGTTATTTGAAAGCAAACTTCAAACTAACAATTATAAACATTTTTATAAAAAGCAAAATTAATCATATAGCTAAAAGTTAGGAAATGGGAGGGGAGGGAGGTTTTTTTTCTCCCCCTGACAGTTAAAACATGTATGAGTCATGTATGTAACTCATAATATGATAGATAGGTTGTCTTAAGCAAATGCATAAAAAATTTCATTTAATATACAAGACATAATTTTTAAAAATTATTGAGACCAAAGCTTTGGCACAAGTGAACTTATACGGTCCCATTCATTAAAAATACAAAAACATTTTCTTGTCTTCTCCATTCATAAGAACATACACAGGGAATATGTCAAATTTGAAATTTTAGGGTTGATTTTCATGGGTCCAAAATAAGAAGCCATGTTTTTTTAGGGGGTCATGTAACATTATTATGAATATTGTCAACCAAATTTATCTAAATCAACATTTTGAAGCATGAAAATAAAACAGCTACAAAAGTTAATGAGTTAAAATAATTATTCATAGCAGTTTGAGGCAGGATGTTGAATAGTTATTCGGGCAGAGCCTGAAAAGCTCTATCCCTAAATTCATCCCAGATCACACATACACACACACACACACACAAGGGTCATTCAATAAATATGGGTGACTTTTTCGAAAAAAAGCAAAATAAATTTTTTTTCAGAAATGTAAACTCTGCATTGTTTGCAATTGGTTTATTGCAAAAATTTTAATTTCACAAAAATGTTTGTTTTGAGGCTATTCAAAATGGTGGTAAAATAGAGAGCTCCAGGCTTGATAAATGTACAATATATACAATTCCCTAACCTCCCAGCATTAGATAACTTTAGCGAGGTTGACATGCCATTAAAATAAAAGAGAAAGAAAAAAGACAGTTTTGGGGATGTATCATTTGGCAATAGTGATAAAAAAAAAAAAATTTTTTTAAAGAGTAAGAACGGTCAAGAAGTCAAAGAAATTTCTCATGATATATCTTGTCAGCCGCTCCTGGACAATCACTTGTTTTACCATATTCATCATTATCTATAATTATCTTGAACTACTATGGAATTCCCTACTAGATTGAGAAAATACAGACTTCACATTCACACTCACACTCACACACACATCCCACCATTCCTTTCTATGCCCGTTTCTTCATCGTTACAACTATTTTTAAATGCTAGAATGTTGTTTATCAGGTGGTTTTCACTGAGAGATGTAAAATGTATAACTTGTAGTCCAGCCAATTTATGAAGAGTATGCATTGTTTACAACAGAAATGAAACAAAATGTTTGTTTGGTAGGCCAATAGATAACATTAAATGTTTACCAAAATATATTGAGTGGATTGGTTGGTTGGATTACATAGTATATCAACCCTTGGATTATTTTATGCTTCATTATTATCCTTTTTTTTTTTAATCTATTTAACCCATAGAGGAGACCTTAACAGGTACTACAGAGTGGACCTGCGAGTAATGCCAGAGAGTGGGTTTTGTTCTGCCAACAGACAACAGAGTGAAAATAAAATAAAATGCAAAACTAGACAAATAACTGGACCTTGGAAGAGATGTTGCGTAGGGGCCAAGGTCGAATTGTAGTAGTAGTCGTTAGTAGAAGTAGCCATCGTTAGCTGAAAGGGGTTGTTTATTTCTTTCTAGGCTCATGGGTTCTTTTTCAGAGAGAGAGAGAGAGAGGGTAGAGATCATGCTGTTCTATCATAAATCATGTTAATGTGCGCTGTTTGTTGCTAGCCTAGACACGTCACAATGAGACCCCAATAAGCCCATGTCTGCCTCTGACGAAGGTCCAGACAAAAAAGACCGATTTTTCTCTTCTTCCGTTTGCGATCCCGGGTATGGGGGAGGGGACACATCCACTTCCACCCTCTAAAGAAAACCTAGGACTTCCGTTTTTATTTTTAAATCTAGTTCAGGGGTCATTGGTCAGTTAATGGCTGGCACCTATTGAGTGTTTACAATTCCAAACTTTAACCTCTTTTTGTTTTTATTTCTTTTCTTTCTCCAGAAATCCGATTACCATTTTTCTTTTCAATCCTCAAATTCTCCATAGACCATAATAATTACACTACAGAGACCTGAAAAAGCAGTTGAGCGATATCAATCATAGTTGGGATCCTTGGAATAGTTCCAAGGAACCTAGATAAGTGACCTGATAAACTGGAGATTAGTGGAAAAATTTAAATCATCCCAAACATAGCACTACTAAAATCAGCTAAGATACTTAGAAGAGTGTAACGTAGTGGTATATTCACGGTACCAAAACGGATATATGTAACGTTCTAATAGCGATATATGGTCACAGTACCAAAAGCGATATATGTTGTATAGCGGGTCTTGTCAACGTGCCTCCAAATTCACGACACTAAAAAGGTGTTCGGTACATGGCGGTCATCTTGTCGATAAAAAAGTACAACGCAAGAAATATATTGTCACAAGCTGCTTAGCTTTTATTTTCGGGCTCGTCTCGTGGGTTGTGTCGGAGAGGAGGAAAGGCAGAGAGAAAGAGAGTGAGGACACTGTTAAATTACTGTAATCCCACACTAGGAATCAGAGGCCCTTCTGTGCCATACGACTCGGAAAGCAAATAGAGGCCGGTATTTTTCTTCGTCGTTCCATGTCACCATGTGACTTCCGGTTCCGATCAACACCCGAAACTTCCGGTTGGCTTTCAATTCTTCATTTGAGGGGTCACGCCCCGGTCAAATTCACGACAAACCGTTTTATGTTCATCACTTTTTAAAAAAAAAACCTTTACTCCCTCTTATTTCTTCTTCCTCCTTTTTTAATAGTAGTCCTCGCAAAACTCAGGACCTTCACCATCTCGCTACAAGAGTCCTGGGTACTTGAGAAGATTTGTTGTCACTCAAATTCCCCAAAGCTCCAGAATTTGAACCTCATCACTAAATGCAGTTCAACATCATACTTAGGACAGTGTGTGTGTGTGTATGTGTATATAAGGGGGGAGAGGGAGAGAGAGAGAGAGAGAGACAAACAGACAGAGATGCTGATAGGTAAGTATCATACATCACCGATGCATGAAAATTTAAAAGGACTCAGAAAAATCATATCCATGCATCCTAGTGTTTTTTTTTCTTCCCCCACTATTTCTAGCTAACTGTAAATACATTTTAATATTTTCTTGGAAACGAATTACACTGTATGAGGTACAAGGTAGGGGTTAGATGGCTTTAGTTGTTCATAGATAAAAACTATAATTTATTAAGAAACTCTAGGACCCATCAAAATCAAATCCGTGCAGCCCAAGACATACTAAATTAAAAAAGCTATTAGCATCACTGAATATATATATAACTTGTCAGGGTTATTTTATGCCTAAAGTTTAAAATTTAAAGAAAAAAGAAAGAAAAAGGAAAAAAAAAGAAAAAAAAGAAAAAAAAAAAGGGAAAAAAAAAAAGAAAAAAAGGAAAAAAAAAGAAAAAAGAAAAAAGGAAAAAAAAGGAAAAAAAAGGAAAAAGAAAGGAAAAAGGGAAAAAGAAAAAGAGAAGAAAAAGGAAAAAAGAAAAAAGAGCAAAAGTAAAAGGAAAGAATTAAAAAAAAAAAAAAAAAAAAACGAACAAAATGGAGAATGAGAAGAGTTGTGCTGTTGTCCCACGTCCATTTTTTTTATTTTTTTTATATCAAAGGAGACAAATGAAAAGTGTGAGAATTTAAAAATAAAATAAAATAAAAATTCAAGATTCTGAAATTAGGACAAGAGTTATTTTGAAAACATTCTCTGTGAAATGATAATAAAACAATATATTCTTTTCAATTTGCTACTTAAACAATAAGATTGGCAAACTGACTCAGTATGAACATGTTTAGTTATGTTTATGGTAAACAATAAATACCAGCTGATGCAATAAATATCAGTTAAAGGAGGTAAGAGGTCAAGATTGGATATTAACTGGTTAAAATAACAGGTAAACATTCTGTCAAAGCTAAGTTATATTATATTTTATATATATATATATATATATATGACTGGTTTAGCTTAGTTAGTAGAGTGTCCACCTAGGAACTACAAGGTTCCGAGTTTGATACCGGCCCTCGTCGACTCAGCGTATGAGTAGCACAGGGATTTGTGCAGTAAAGTAAGGAGCTGATGGTAGGTATGGCACTCCACCTCAGACGCAAAAAACAATCTCTTTGGTCTAATGCAAGTGAAAAAGGGATAAACTCCTTTGCTATCTGGCTGATACTGACTTTAGGCCACCCCAACGATATATTATTGATAATATAGGGCACTATATTTCTAAGTAAATAGTGCTCAATATCAGGAACAGACAATTTATATCTAAGTTCCGACAGCGTGGACATGAAGTCAACGGCACTTGGTTACTCATAGTTTCTTGTCTATAGAAGAGAAACTGTCAGTCTCCAAGCACTATTGACTTCATATCCATGCTACCATTTACATTTTATTTATATATATATATATATATATATATATATATATATGGCGCCTCACGTGGTATAATGGTTAGCGAGCTAGATTAGCAGACCATTGGTAGTGAGTTCGATTCTCACTGGGTGCCCCACAACTCTGGCCATGTGCCACATCTAAGCTAAGCTTAGTAAATAACTATATATATATATATATATATATATATATATATATATATATATATATATATATATATACACACACACACACACACACACAGAGTGGTACCTTGACTTACAAGTGTTCCAGCACACGAGCTGTTACTTGGTTGATTTTTTACTTTTTATGAGCTAAAATGTGAGGTATGAGCAAGTTTCAGATATGATTATGTTACTAAATTCACTAAAAACATTTAAGTTTCAAAATTTATTATGCCAAAGAGAAATATCACTTATATAAAAAAAATAATCATTAAAAGATATTACAGTACATAATTCATTACATTCTATTTTATTATGTTTTTGTACAATACACTGCTATTTTTCTTATTAAAAAAAACATAATAGAAAAATTGGATGTGAGACTGGAACAGACTAATAGCATTTCAGTTTATTTGAATGGGGAAAATTGATTTGATATACGAGGAAATTGAGTTACGGGCAGAATGAATTAAACTCCTAAGTCAAGGTAACACTGCTAAAAAGTCCTGGAATTTTTGTGAAAAACAATCCTGATGACATCTTTAATATACAGGGTGATTGAAAAATAGCTGCCTATTTTAAACTATGATTTTTTTTATATGCAGACATATTTTTCTCAATTCTTTAATAATATATTTTCCTTAATATATGACAATTAAATCTGCGATTTTCTTTTCAGATTGATTATTTTGTTTCAAAATTCGAAGCCGTATAAAAGAGGTCTGGACGTTTAATTTAATTCCAATTCCCGAGTGGCTTGTGAGGCTGGAGGCGATTGCTGGTGCACATATAGAATTTTAGATAAAACTTCATGTTATGTGTATTCTCATTCATTTTTTGTAAAAATAATGATTCAGAAATAATTATAAATGGGAGTTACTTTGCAATTACCATGTATTTTTTATAAACATTTCAGCATTGTATAACGTAATGGGTCCCTACAAATATACAAATCTAATGCAGTCGGTAGCAGGATTTCAAAGAGTAAAGCTAAATAGTTTGGCTTTAGATAGGTTGATGGAGGAAAGGAGACACCCTTTTATTTATAAAAATATTTTATTTAGAAAATTAATATTTATTTAGAAAAATATGAAGACCTACATGAACAATGCGTCAGAAACGGATGGATAACAGATGTATTTCTCATTGAGGTCGGATGTCGGGGGTTTATTGCCAACTCAACCTCGGCATTTTTGTCTAAACTTGGACTTTCTCTACTAGACAAGAGGAAATACTTAAAAAAGATTCAGGAGAAAGCTCTAACCGCATCAGCGTGGATATGGCAGTCCTATATTGTGACATCAAACCGACAAAGTCTGGTGGTATTGTGAGATACTGCTGGGGCGCTCTGGGTTAGTGGTAATGATGCTTCGGCCCCGAAACCATGCTTGAACCCAGAGTCATCATCTGATGAAGGCTTTGTTGGTTGCAATGCTACTGTGTAAATAGCAGTCATTGTATGAAGATTATTATTTTTTTTTTTATAAGTCATTCTCCCTCCTGTCAGTGAGAAGCAACAGCTTATTAATTAGAGGGTGTCTCCTTTCCACCATAGGTTGGGAAAAACTAAATCATGCCTCCCTTTTGGGACTTATCCAAAGAACAAAATATCTTTGAAATAAATGCAAGTGGATTTTGAGACCAACATGTCTGTGATTCCTTCCATCAGGATCAAGTGACAACAGGGTTGCAAAGTTGGAAGTTATAAGGTCCAATTCAGACTCCTAGTATTCCTAGGATGCTGATTCCGATTCCTAGGATTCCTATAATTCCGACTCCTTAACATAATTAGAATTAAGTTAGAGTGTCAACAAAGGCAAAGTATTATTTTCGAGATGATCAAGGCTTGCGGATACAGTGCCCTGAACATTGCCTTTATACATATAACTATACAATAAAGATGAGGACAACAGCCCGAAACATCAAAATTATTCATAAAGCCAATGTAGCTAACAAATAATTTTGCTAGAAAAAAAAAAAAAAAATCATTGTCACTTGACACATGCTCTACACTATAACAAACTTGGTTCTATTTCTCTCCATGTTAAGGGTATACAACGTTATATAAGATACATTTTACCATATTACCTTTTGGCACCCCTTTTTGATCGATTAAGAAAGGACATGTTTTTCATTTACACCGTTAATATCCGGTGGTTTGTTAGGGGTAGGTTTATAATTTTTTTTTAAATCTAAAAATTGTCTGCTAAAACAACCGGATATTGACGGTGTAAATGAAAAACATGTCCTTTCTTAATCAAGATTAAAAAGGGGTGCCTAAAGGTCATATGGTCCGATAAATTTGTAAAATTATGTATTTTTGATAAATTTATATATCTGTAAAAAAATAAATAAATAAACAAATATGTTAGATGATTAATGCAAATGTTTAAAAAAAAAAAAAAAAAAAAGTAATAAAATTATAGTTAGTAAAGAACATGGTTGCAGATTCAGAAGGCATTCCTAGGACACCGACGAAAACTCCATCTAAAACCTTAGACTCCCTATGACTCCAACCTTGCGACCCTATTTTATACACTTGATTATATCACAAGTGTTCAAGATAATGTTACATTTTACAAATCGCTTACAGATGAGGAATTCAGAGGATCAAAGTTACTGTAGTTTGTTTTGATTTAGTTGTTCAATGGCATATCAACACTTTATGGGTTATTTAATGCTGAAATTTGCTTCATCTAAATGCTCGATTATATTCATAATTACATACATTTTCAATGTTCAATATTGTATTATAATACTTAAATAATAAGAATGAAATCGTCAGTTTTTCCTATAAATAATGTCAGACAAAACCTTGGAAGACATAAACTACGAGATCTTATGGGACTTGTTATTTCAACCTAACAATTGCTAATTTCTCTGACCCCCTTGTATCTTAACCTTTTTCCCTATCCTTAATACTTGTTGTGTTTCTTTCTTATAGAGCCACATGTGTTATAGCACGGCCAACTATCATATACGGCCAGACATGTCATATAAGCAGGCTCATTTGTTTTATAGTCAATTTATGTCTGTATTGTTTGAAAATTGATAATACTGTACAAAAATACACAAACTGGTTGTTTTTTTTTGTTTTTTCTTTAAGAAATGTAATAATAAAAGATTATAAACAAACAAACAAAAGAAAAATAGTTATAAAAAATTATGCAGTGAGATAAAACAAAACACTAGTAATTGCTAATTTCTTCCTTTTTGAGCCACATGTAGTTGTACTTTTTAACACACTGAAATAATATAAATCAAATATTTGAAACCTTTGGGTTAAATAATGCTGAAATTTGCTTCATTTAAATGTTTGATTTGATCTTGTTTTACGGCATATCAACCTCAATGGGTCATTTAATGCCGACTATGTTTTTGAAATGAATTGGTGATAATGTTTAATTTTCTAAAGGTTTTTTTTTTTGACATATTTTTTGTGAATGAAACTTTTAGATGATTTTTTTAACATATATTTTTGTGTTTTCATTTTTTTTGGAAGATTTTTAGATTTTGTTGTAGATGTGTGCTTCTTTTATGTATCCAAGTAGTTTCATTTAAATGTTTGATTATATTCATAACTATTTATATTTTCAATGTATTGTCATATAGTACCTAAATAATGAGAATGGAATTGTCAGTTTTTCCTATAAATAATGTCTGATGAAACCTTGGAAGACAAAAATGAGATCTCACAGGACTTGTTATTTCAAGCTAATAATTGCTAATTGCTTTGTTCCCCTTGTATCTTAGTAAACCTTTTCCCCTTATCCTTGATTAATACTGTTTCTTCCTTTTTGAGTTGTATGTGTTGTAGTTGTACTTTTTAACAAGTGGCCTCAACACACTGAAATAATATAAATCAAATATCTTATCTGAAACCTTTTTCGATCAAAGTCTACACGTCTGAAGGATGAGTGCAAATCTGATTATGAATTGGAGACATATCTTCTTATCAGTGTTGATTATTGTCATAAAATCTAAACAACAGTATAGTTCTTAAATAATGAATTGTATGGAAATGTTCTGCACTCTTGAGGGCAGAGACCCGCACCCATGGCTGCAATGGTGCTGTGGTTTTGTAGCTAGTAGGTTTTTATGGTATAGAGTTGCTAGCCCCATGACCCCTGGTTTTGGATTCAGATTTTTCCATCTAGACCAGTCTGCCTTACCACTCAGACCTGGGGGTGGTGGTGAAGAGACGAATTCATGCCTTTACCAAGATTTGAACTCTGATTGCCCAGTCCATTCTCTAGAGCTGGTTTAGCTCAGTTGGTAGAGCGTCTGACTAAGAACCACAAGGTTCCGGTGTTCGATACCGGCCCTCGCCAACTCAGTGTATGAGTAGCACAGGGATCTGTATGGAAAAGTGAGGAGCTGATGGTAGGTGTTGCACTCCACCTCAGATGCCAAAAACAATCTCCTTGGTCTAGCACTAGTGAAAAGGGGATAGATGCCCTCGCTGTCTGGCCGACACCACCTTTAGGCCACCCAGACGCTTTTTTTATTCCCTATGATGATAACCATTACTTTTTTCTAGTCATTGTAACTTCAAATTTTTGTGAGCCCCACCCCCGTCATGAAGTTGACTGAAAAATTCATATCCTAACCAAGATACTCTCATAGAATGTTACTAAATGAGGTTTATTTTTCAACAGTCCTTCTTGCGGTCCACACACTTCTTTCATCAGTGTTGTAGTGCTTGGATCCCATCAGTCAAAAATGTCATCAACAACACATATGACATCATCATATAAAGTGGTAGTTGGTTGGATTTTATGGCATGTTAACCTTTGTTGGGTTATTTTATGCCGAAGACATTTTGTTTTATTCATTCTTGATGGGTATTCAATTGTTTTTTTTTAAACATTTTTTTAAAACTCATTTTTTTATTTAACCTATAGATGGGAACCTAATAGGTACTACCACTTTGGGTCAGGGTGGACCCGGGAGTAATGGTGATGAAGGAGTACTCCACATTCCCTAGAACTCCAGAATTGGAACCTCACCATCAGATAGAGTTTAACTTCATAACCAGGACATTGACGTGGTAGTACCTAGAGCTGTTTAAAAATTATTTGTATTTGATAGGACCATGTTAAAAAAAAATAATTAAAAAAAAAAAAGAGGAGAAAGAGGGTGGATTAGGGGATTCACTTCAAAGAGCTTATGTAGCATTTGTTACAGCCACTAAAAGTAGTGAGAAACTAGAACGCAGTTAAAGGAGACCTCATAATCAAACTCCCAACCTAAAAAGCTGGGAAAGGTCACAGATGTGATCCAGTCCTAACAGCAATGTGAACATTTTAGCGATTTCCTGTAAACTTATATATACAATTATATATGTAAATTATGATTAAGTATGGTGTTTCTTGGTTTATAAAAGATCATATTATTATAATATATAAATTATTATTATTATTACTATGGTCTTTTTGGTTTATAAAATTATCATATAATCAAAATTATTATGATAATTATAATATGGTGTTTTTGGTCTGTAAAAGATCATTATTTTTGCAATATGATACTTTAACAACAGTTATAACATCAGCTTTTGATAATTCAGCTGACCAAGAGAAAAAAAACGTCTTTATTACTCCACTTATCATTCCATTTTCATTTCTCTTTATTAATAATTTTCACAAGTATTAATCTTCAACTTCCTAATTCTCCCATCACCCAGCATGGATTCTCTCGACTCTCACCATATTGATCATTGCTCTTGGTAAGTCCTCCAGACAGCATCCAGTGTCCTCACAGAGCTGTTGAATGTAAGGTTTTGTTGGTTGGCCAATACTGTATCCATGTGTAGGAATCTACTGAAGAACGTCACTTATGAGTTTGTCTTTACTTCTCCAGCAGTGTCTTGAGATGGGAAGGAAGTGGCAGTACAAGTGATGTTCTGTAGAGTGCTGCTTCCAAGATTTGTTCAAAAGTACGCAGCATCTTTATGTAGTTCCCATTTGCTTCTTATTAATAATTTTCTCAACTAGAATTAGGAAGATGAAGGATAATAGTAGTCAAAGTAGAATTAGGAAGATGAAGGATAATAGTAGTCAAAATTATTAATAAAAAGCAACTAGAATTTAGGAAGATGAAGGATAATAGTAGTCAAAATTATTAATAAAAAGCAACTAGAATTAGGAAGATGAAGGATAATAGTAGTCAAAATTATTAATAAAAAGCAACTAGAATCAAGTCAAAATTAGTAATAAAAGTATAACTGAGTTTTATCTAAATATAATTCTTCTTTAAAATTATTTCTCTTTATTAACACGTTTACTGCCACATGATCCACACGCTGCATATTGACTCAGATACACATGTTACGTGCTTTCCATAGTTTTTTCCAATATCATTAAACAACAATACAAATCTTATCAGATTTATCAATATTTTTGACATTGATTTCTGATAAGAAAATGACCATGACACAGAAATACGTCATATTGAAATCTGGAGAAAACAAAGCTAGTGTCAATAATGTATATTAGTATCATTCTATATAGTTAAATAAATTTTGGTTTTACGGCATGTCAACCCTTGTTTGGTTATTTTATACTGATGATGTTTTTGTTCTTTCTTGATAGGTATTCAAATTTTTTTTTTAACATTATTTTAAACTTTTTTTTCTATTATTCATTATTTTAAACTTTTTTTTTATTTAACATTATTTTAACTTTTTTTTTTCGATTTAACATTATTTTAAACTTTTTTTTTCGATTTAACATTATTTTTAAACTTTTTTTTTCGATTTAACATTATTTTAAACTTTTTTTTTTCGATTTAACATTATTTTAAACTTTTTTTTTCGATTTAACATTATTTTAAACTTTTTTTTTTCATTTATTTTAAACTTTTTTATTTTTATTTAACATTATTTTAAACTTTTTTATTTTATTTAACGCATAAATGAAACCCTAACAGGTACTACCACTCCGGATCAGAGCGGACCTGGGAGTAATGGTGATGAAGGGGTACTCCACACTCTCCAAAGCTCCAGAATTGGAAATTCACCATTAGGTGCAGTTTAATGTCATACCTAGGACACTAAGACCCTCAGCCACCGCCTTCTATTAATAGACACCCGTTGACAAAAAGATTTCAACAATAATGGTTCAAAAGTTTGTTGGTTAGTTGGTTTATGGCTCATAAACCATTGTTAGATTATCTAATAAAATTTATAAAAAAACCCCAAAAAACCCAAAAAAAACAGGTTTTTATTTCAAGCAACAACCTAATTTCAAATAATTATTCCTATTTAATAATAAATAATCATGTTTGTACACAGTTGTATAGTTTCAAGCATTCTTATCTAATACTAATAATTTGAACAATTCAATACATTTCATTATGTTAAAACTTAAATACTTGTACCAGGAGTGCACATATTTTTTCTAGTTACATTAAAATGGACATGTTGTGTTTTGAAATTTACATTAAAAAAAATCAATTGGAAAAATTTTCAAAGCTAAATCCGTTAAAAACCAATTACTGAAATTCAATAAAACATTCAGTACTTACTTATAAAATATTGATTTTATTTATGAAAAATCTTTGTAACTGAGAAATACCATATACTGATGAACTTCAAATGGTTGGAGGTGAATGGTGTAATGGTTAGAGTCATAGAAAATGGACTCATAGACCCGAGTTCAAATCCTGGATGAGGCCGTTTGCATTTCATATAGCGCTTAATACCCTTGAGAAAGGTATGCATCTCACTACTCTGCCTCCAGCTATGGGTAAATAGCAGGGCAGGCGGAGCTCTTTAACTTTGCCTAGGTAACCAGTTTAGGAGAAGGAAAACTCTGAATTCAAACCTGTTAAAATCCACTTAAGAAATTGACATAGTGTTGCATCCTGCTCGTGTGGAGGGGTTGGTAAACATATATACTGATGTACTTCTAAAATAATTTGTTAAAGTGTAGGTAGTTACCCAGTGGTTGTGTGTTCAATTCCTGGGTTATCATCATCATCATGTTGTGCTAACAGCATAGATTCCCATGACTCTCCCTCGCTACCCGTACCTATCAGGCATCACTCCTGGCAAGTCCTCTGCACAGCATCCAATATCAGCTTAAAGCTGGTCAATATAAGTTTTTGCTGGTCAGCCAACACTGGTGTGTCCATGTGTAGGTGTCCATAGGAGAACATCACTCATGAGTTCGTCCTTACTTATCCAGCAGTACCAAACAGGTCTTGTTTGTCTTACGTGTATGGTTTGTGTGATAGGCGGTAAGTGGCTGTACAGCTACTTTTTTGTGGGGTGCTGCTTCCAGGATTTGTTCAAAACAGCATGAAGCATCCTTGCGTAGATCCCATCTAACTTCTTCTTAAAGCGTTTCATTTAAGTTCAAGTGGTGCAATCACACAATATATAAGATATATAAGATATAACATATATAAGATATAATAACCTTATAACAATACTATGATATATAATCTTATAACATATATAAGATATAACATATATAAGATATGCTGCTTCCAGGATTTGTTCAAAACAGCATGAAGCATCCTTGTGTAGATCCCATCTAACTTTTTCTTAAAGCGTTTTGTTTAAGTTCAAGTGGTGCAATCACACAATAGCACTGACATGACTACAGCTTGCAAGAATTCTACTTTTATCAGGAAGATCAGATTTCCATATAATTAATCCAAATTATAATGGGCAGAGAGGGAGGCTATAATGTGCAAGCATGCCCCCTACCCCCCAATTTTTAAATAAATAAATAAAAATTTGGCATCATTTTGTCTGAATATTTGGGATGAGGATTTATTGTTATTATATACAGTGGGATTATTGTCCTTATCCTGGTTAAGGTGTTAAAAGATTAAGATTAAAATATTTCAACATCTCGGTTCTTTGATAGGGAATATAAGAAGGCATATATTCTGGTTCAGTTGAAAAGACAGAGGTGTAAGGAGAAATTATTTGATATTAACTAACTTATATATATCTATTTAATCGACTACATGCCTAGTGGAATGTTGCCGGTTTTGGACTACTTAGCCACCTGGGTTCCACCCTTAAGCATCACAGGTCACCATCCACTCTGATTCAGTTGAAAGACAGACAATTGATATTAGGTCTGAGGCTCAAAAATACTATAATTAGATTGTGCCAATTTAAAGTGTAGCTTGTTAAAGTGTGTGTGTGTGTGTATATATATATATATATATGTATATATATATATATATATATATATATATATATATATATATATAAACATTGTGGGGATGCCAAATGAAGATAAAGCCATCGTGTAATTCTTTGTTATATTCACAACTTTCATGTCAGTACACATGAGCTCAGCAATGAAGCATTAATTCAATGCTGTAGGATTTGAATTAACTGATGAGATGATTATATCAAGACATAACATGCAAGTATATATATTTAAGTTAACAACCTAGGTTTCACTGAAAAGGATCTTCAGGAAAACTTTTGTTAAGCTGAAAGAATTTTTCCTGAAGACCCATTTCAGTGAAACCTGGGTAGTAAACATCTGTTACAGATTCGATTATCTAAACCAGCTCTATGTACATATTGAGCACTTTTTCAATATTTGTTTTTAAATGTGACTTTCTTTTTCACTCAGCTTTTTTTCTTTCTCCCAAGAGCCAGTTTTTCAAAGATTTTTGTATCTGCTAGAGCAATATATGTAATATATTGCCTGGTCAATAAGTTTGCACTAGGAACAAGGTGTTGCATGCAGGAAATGTGTGGGTGTCAAACATGACCCTGAAAATAAAAACAGGATATGGCCTGGAACACGTGTAGGTGGAGCCCATAACCAATGAAAACAGGCTTTGTGGGCGAGGAAGTGTGTCTACAGGAATATTGCATAGGTATCACGATCAAAGAGGCATGACCCTGTGAGTTGAACAATTATAAAAAGCCCTTAGAAATCTGCTCAACTCAGATTGCAGTCAGAACTCTCGAAGGCTCCAGTGTATGTGCATTCTCTGCCAACGACTTTTAGTCTACACACTATCAAGGAATAAAAATATAATTTTATATTTTCATATATTGTGTTCGCTGTTCTTTGTCGGGTCCAGTGACTGTATATAATATGTATATCTTGGTTTCATGGAAAAAACAGACAAGCAACATCACAAAGGATGATCTAAGAAAATAATAAATACAAGCCCTCTATATTAAATATATAGAAGCATTTCTATTTGAAGAATACTTATGTATGATTTTTTACCTTGACTCATATTGCGTTTTTTTTCTTAATCTAATGTAGCCTTTTTAATTATAGGTTACTGTAGCCTATCATATGAGATGATTCTTTGAGGCGTCTTCTCTTCCAATATCTATTATCGTAACTTCTTCCTATAAGTATTATATATAAGGTAGATATTCTAGGTAAAACAAGACATTAGGTTTATAAGTTCCCAAAATTCACACTGAATTGTCCAATTGGACACATAGCATAGGGGATATGGGCATTGAGTTAATACAGTTCTAAGTGACAGTTATTTCTAGGCTGCAAGTTCAATGACAGTATCATAGAATAATAATTAACATAGCTTAATACTTGTATGGTTAGCGAAATGAGAACAGGATACCTCCATTGGGTTCAAAGTTCCATCATGGCTCCTGATTATGACAAGAAGGTTCCCAAGTTCAAAAAGAAGGTTCTTGAGTCGTCCAAAAAGAAATACCTGAAGATTGACTGAAATGTTGTACACTTAATAAAGATGAGGACAATAGTCTGAATAATCCAAAGTATTCCTATGTAATAATTTTCAAACAGATTTATTCAACCCATAGGTGGTACCCTAAAAAGTACTACCATTCTGTGTCAGGGTGGACCATGAAGGGGTACTACAAGTGTCATACCCATACTTCTTTTGAAGGAGTCTTAGCCGTCTGCTGGGGATACAGTCAGTGTATTCTAAGCCCAACCAACAGGGCATTTGAATTTTGAGATGTGTAATAAAGAAAAAGAAAGTAAAACCAATCATAAAATTACAAAGTCTTGGAAGTAAAAAAAAAAGTAAAGTCGTTGGGGCGGCCTAAAGTCGGCATCAGCCAGTCAGCAAGGGAGTCTATTTTTCAATAGCGCTAGACCAAGGAGATTGTTTTAGCGTCTGAGGTGGTGCGCCACACCTACCATCAGCTCCTTACTTTACCGCACAGATCCCTGTGCTACTCATACGCTGAGTTGGTGAGGACTGGTATCGAACTAGAAACCTTGTGGTTTCTAGCCGAACGCTCTACCGACTGAGCTAACCCAGCCCCTCTTGGAAGTACTTATAAAAAAAAAACCTTAAACATTGATTTGCCAACTATAATATACCAAAGAGACAAGAGTATAAAAAAAAATCTATGTTCAGGTCCAATAAGCAATTCATCACCTTATTGTAACCTAAATTCAACAGCATTTATTGTGAATGTGAAGTTGCATCATCTATTTCTCTGACTCTTGACTAAAACGAGAACAAATTGACATTTTGCTGCATAGTGGGATTTGTTGCTTTTTTTCTCTAAGTAAACAAGTTTGACAAAAAAGCTCTGGACATCTAGACGTGATTATTTGACAAAGGTGAGGATAAAAAAAGACTGATATCTAATAATCAATTAAGAAACAAAACACAAAGCTGTTTACAGTTTTGAAAAAAGGTAAACATTAAAATGACTTGTGGGATTGTCTACAGTGGTAGTAGATAGTACTCTACACTCACCAGAACTGGAGCCTCACCACCACATGTAGTTTTGTGTCCTACCCAGATCACCCCCTCTAGGATACTAAGCGTATTCTAAATCTTGAAATGTGTAGCAAATAAAGAAAAGAAAGTAAAAAAAACAATCATAATATTACAAAGTCATGAGAAGTACTTAAAAAAATAAGCTTAAATGTTGATTTGTCAATTGTAATATACCAAACAAATAAGAGTACAAAAAAAAATCTATGTTCAGGTCCAATAAGCAATTCATCACCTTATTGTAACCTAAATTCAACAGCATTTATTGTGAATTTGAAATTGCATCATCTATTTCTCTGACTCTTGACTAAAACAAGGGCAAATTGACATTTTGCTGCACAGTGGGATTTGTTTTTTGTTTTTCTCTAAGTAAACAAGCTTTACTTGTTTATTTGACAAAGGTGAGGATAAAAAAGACCATGAGATCTAATAATCAATTAAGAAACAAAACACACAAAGTAGTTTACAATGTAGCCTTAAAAAAAGTAAACAGGTATTTAAATGACTTGTAGGTTTGTCTACAGTGGTAGTAGATAGAACTGAAAGCCAAGAGGTCCAATTGTTGTATATTGATAATAAACCGCTATTTTTGGGGCTGTTAATGTAGAGACAGTATAGATTATTCAAAATCTATACTGTCTCTAGTTAAGGGTGGAAATTCAAAAGTGGAGGCAGGTTAGATGATTGGCATGAAATAATCTTTGGGTAACCTTCTTTCCTGTAACACAGACTGTGGGGAAAGAAGGCACAGAGTTTAGTTAACTGAGTTAAGCCAGAGACTTCCTAAGGTAAAATGGGCTCCACTTCCTCCACACATGTGATTGAAGGATTCTAGGTTGAGAAAGTCTGGTTCTGAATTTTTAAAAATTAAAAAAATGTGATCATGAAATATATGCCTTGGTTGTTTCTCTATGAACTAAATAGCAACATTGGCAAACCAGCATCTCAAAACTAAAGACACAGATTAGACCAGCATCTTTAAGACAGACTAGACCAGTCAACCAGTTGTAACGTGGCGGTAGCGATATATTCACGGTACCCAAAGCTGATATATACGTAACGTTCTAATATCGATATATGTTGTATAGCGAGTCTTGTCAATGTGCCTCCAAATTCACGACACTAAAAAGGTGTTTGGCATGTGGCGGTCATCTTGTCGATAAAAAAGTACAACGCGAGAAATATATATAGCTGCTTAGCTTTTATTTCCAGGGCTCGTCTCGTGCGTCTCGTGGGCTGTATTGGAGAGGAGGAAAGGCAGAGAGAAAGAACACTGCTAGATTACTGTGATCCTACAAGGGACCCAAGGTCCGGTCCGTACCCTACAACGTCGGAAAGCACAAAGAGGCTGGTATTTTTCTTTGTCGTTCCACGTCACCACATGACTTCCGGTTCCGGTCAACACCCGAAACTTCCGGTTGACATTCAATTCTCCATTCAGGGCGGTCACGCCCCAGTCAAAATCACGACAACGGTTTTGTGCTCATCACTATTTTTTTAAAAACCTTTACTATCTCTTAGAAGAAATGAAGATAGCTACAGATAATAGACCAAAGACCACAAGATATAGAAGTTAGAAGAAATGCCCCAGCTACAAGAAACAGAAAATAAGAAGTCCAGCCATGAAGCCAGCTACTCAAGTAAGTAAGAAAGATTTATGGGAGTATAACAATGAATACTCTCATATCCCATAATTTAATAAAAAAAGAATTCTCCCCATTTATATACCCAACACAGCAGATTAAGGAGTATACAACAGAATAAATGAAATGAAAAGTTAAACATTAAAATGACTAGAGGGTTTTGATTAATTTATTGGTTTTAACAGGATATCAACCCATATTGGGTTATTTTATGCCAAGGGGTTAGGGAATTGCCTTTATTGTACATTTACATTTTTTTGCATAGTTGTTTCTTATGAGCTTTTTTTAAACACATTTATATAATATCAAGTATTCCTATCTAATACAAATAATTTGCACACAGTTGTAGGGTTTTAAATATTTCTATCTAATACTAATACGGTTTCAAGTAATTATTTCTTAAGAGTTTTTGCATACAGTTATATAA
Organism: Doryteuthis pealeii; assembly: GCA_023376005.1. Classification (NCBI taxonomy): domain Eukaryota; kingdom Metazoa; phylum Mollusca; class Cephalopoda; order Myopsida; family Loliginidae; genus Doryteuthis; species Doryteuthis pealeii. Next base: position 22,978,122 of record CM042158.1, on the reverse strand, counting down.
TATCAAGTTGTATGATTTCAAGTATTCCTTTGTAATACAAGTAATTTGCACACAGTTATATGATTTCAAGTTGTATAATTTCAAGTATTCCTTTGTAATACAAATAATTTGCACACTGTTATATGATTTCAAGTATTCCTATCTAATAATATACAGTTTCAAGTAATTATTTCTATTTAATAATAGTTATTTGTTTGTACAGTTATATGGTTTCAAGTGACTAAATCCTTAGTAAACAATCATAGCTTCAAATAACTATTCTTAATCTATTAATAATGGAGATTCGTTTCTGGTTTTTGTTTGTAACAAAAACTATGTCACTGCTTATGTCACATGACCTAAAATTGTCATAACAAAATGAATACACTCAAAATTTGAGCATGCAATGTTAGACAGTCCTCATTGGTTTGTTAAACAAGTTTTAATAAATACATACCTGGTAATATCTATCTATATATAGTTTGTTTATTTTAATATATATTTAAAGTTATCAGAACTAAGTTTCCATTTCAAACTTTTTACTCCTTTAATAAATTTATTTTATTTTTTTACTCCTTTAAAAAATTTGATACTTATAATACAAACTCTCTATTAAATTTTCAACTCCCAACCCCTCAGGCAATATTTATTTTATGTCGCCCAGAGGGCGTTTTTTTATTTTGCTAGTACAAATAATTTATAGTTATATGATATCAAGTATTTCTATCAAATATGAATAATTTTTAAACAAATCTACTTAATTTATAAATAGTAACCTAACAGGTACTACCACTCCAACTCAGAGTAGACCTGGGAGAAATAGCAATGAAGGGATACTCAAAAGATTCCATGCCCCAGAGTTCCAGAACTGGAGCCTCACCATCAGGTGCTGTTTAGTGTTATACCCAGGAGAGGTCTTTTTGGGGAGGAGGTTGTACGCATCTGTTGAGGGATACAACCAGTGTATTCTAAGCCCCACCAACATGGCGGATTTGAGTGGTAGTGGATATAATTGAAGGCCAAGAGGTTCAATAAATGATAGTAAAAAGGAAAACATGTTAAAATGACCTGCAAATTTTGATTGATTTATTGATGTCAATAGCATATCAGTTGTAATAGATAGAACTGAAGGCCACAGATTCAAGTGGGTTAGAATGGTTTATGGCACAGTGTCATAGGTCATGTAAGATACAATTGCCTTAGATATATATATATATATATATATATATATGTGGAAGAAATGTGAGGAGGTTAATCAGACAATATGCGGAGAAAAGTAGACAAACACAGGATGTTATGGAAACTTAAGTTTCCATAACATCCCGTGTTTGTCTAATTTTCTCCACATATATATATATATATATATATATATATATAAATATAAATAAATAAATAAAATGTTGTTCTGGTTCCAACGGGAGAAAATTCAATATTTTATAAAAAAGAAGGTCCGCAAAATGTATTTTGTTCTCAGAAAAAAATTTTTTAATTCTTTTTGTTTTACATATGCAACACATGTTTCAGATCTTCTGGTATCTTCTTCAGGCTTTGATTGATAATATGATCAATCAAAGCCTGAAGAAGATACCAGAAGATCTGAAACACGTGTTGCATATGTAAAACAAAAAGAATTAAACAAATTTTTCTGAGAACAAAATACATTTTGCGGACCTTCTTTTTTTATAAAATATATATATATATATATATATATATATAAAAATATATACTAGACAAAACGTGATCCGTTGGGTCACCCATTCAGCTCTGGGTAAATTGAAATTAGGGAAAAGGGAGTTAGCAAAGCGAATAAAATATAAATAAATACGGCTGGACGAAACCTTAAAATCATTTTATAATCTTTCTAAGAGGGGGAATGTTTGACCTCATTAAGCTATAGGTTGCTGGTTGTGAAATTTAATATAAAAATACATTTAAAATTCTCCTGGCTCTCTCTGTCTACTCTCCAGAGAAACTAACATTACATAATGAGGAGGTAGTCAAGAGATACATAGAGGGGAAGAAAGAGATAGACACAAAGTAAGAGATTGGTCAGTTTTTGACTTAATTGCAAATTACAACTAATTAGAACCAATTAAAACAGAATTTTTTTTCAAACATAATTCAATCCTAAAAGTAAAGAATAATTTAATATCATTTTTGTGCCATTAAACTAAACAGTAAAAAAGCCTTTAGGAAGCAAAAGTTGATTAACTCAGCTTTAGTATAATAATAGATAATATATATTCTAATTTTTAAATATCTTCAAATATAAATCAAGTTTTCATAATTTTTGCACAAAAAGCAAGAACTGGTGATATTTAATATATATATATATATATATATATATATATATATATATACACACACACACACACACACACAATGGTATCTTATTAGTTTAATTTGTAAATCAATTTTCTCCATTCAAATAATCTGTTCCCGACACCTTCATTTTTTTTTTTTTACATTTTTTTTTTAACTAAGAAAAATAGCCATGTACTGCATAAAAACATAATAAAATAGAATGTAATGAATTATGTGCTGTAATATGCTTTATTGTTTATTTCTTTATAAATAATATTTTTCTTTGGCATAATAAATTTGGTTTGCTTTGGTTTGGTTTGGTTTGGTTTGGTTTGTTTTGTTTTACGGCATATCAACCTCAGTGGGTCATTTAATGCCGATAAAGTTTTGAAATAAATCAATTCTTAATAGATAATACAATTTTTTTATAAATACATTTTTCTATTTAACCCATAGATGGGACAATAAATTTGGAAACTTGAATATCTTTAGTGAAATTATTAATGTAAGCATATCTGAAGCTCACTTGTTCCTCAAATTTTAGCTCTTAACACAAAGCAATAAAAAATAAAATTAAAAAAATTATCAACTAAATGTCAGCTTTCAACTCAAAACCCCGTAGGTCAAGGTACTATTGTATATAATTTTATGGATTTCATCTTTTCTAACTATTGTTGTTTTGCCATGTCTCAATTTCAAAACCTTATATGATTTCAAAGTTGTTGGTCATGTTATACATACACTATTGATTTCATTCTGACCTTTGTGATGTCTTCATTTTGTATCCTAATGTAATAAATAATCACTGCTAAAATGAATATAAACTGCTTGTAAGTAAATCAAATCTGGGTGGTGTACTACTGGATGATACTTATGGGTTACTAGATTAAACATATACATATTTACCTACCCCACCGCACAAACAGGATGTGACACAAGGTCAATTTCTTAAGCAGAGTTTAACAGGTTTGAATTCAAAGTTTTCCTTCTCTTAAACAGATTGCCTAACTAAAGTTAAAGAGCCCACTCTGCCTTACTATTTACCCATATCTAGGAAGAGAAATAGTTGGATTCATACATTTCCCAAGAGCAGAGATGCTGATAGGGATGCAGGATGTGTGCCCGACACACAAAAATCTAAAAGGACACAGTAAAATCATATCCACGCATCCCAGTGTTTTTCTTTTTTCTTCCCTCACCATTTCAAGCTAACTGTAAATACATTTCAATAGTTTCTTAGAAATGAATTACACAGGATAGGTTACAAGGTAGGAGTTAAAAGGCTTTGTTTCCTCAGATCATAAATAAAAACCTTACAATCTATTAAGAAACTTTAGTTGGGATCCATAAATTATTCAAAGCAAATATGTGCATCCCAGGATGCACTAAATTAAAAAGCTATCAGTATCACTGAAATGGTATTAGCGCTATGTGAAATGCAAACAACCTCATCCAGGATATGAACTTGTCTCACCGTGTCTATTTACTACGATGGTAACCATTACATCATACACCTCCACATATACTTGAGGAAGGCTGAAGAAAAAAAATCTACCAAAACTTTGATAAAAAACAAGATGAAGATATTTCTGCTTGAATTTCTGAAGTAAAAAATTATCCTTATCAATATTCACATAAGAGTTGTAAGATGGTCATTATCAATCTATACACATATAAAGTGCAGTTTCCTTTGAGTGTATGTATGTCCGGTGGAAACTATAAAAATAAAATAATCAATGTCAAAGTAAATATATATACATATTCACCATCACCAGATCTTGCTTTTTGAGGAAAAATAATGAAGATTTGATTTATATTCATGAAGATAATTAAAAGATAAAATTGAAAAGATTACAGCAAGGAATTTTTTTTGCATTAAATATTTTAAATTGGAGACATTAATTTTTCTTTTCAGAGTGTCTGAATTTTAATGGAGCATCCTGCGAGAGTCCAGCTGGTGATTCAACAATAATGGATTTGTGAGACTACCTTTTTTTAACCCCACCCCCACCCCACCTTAACCTAGGCGATGCTGGGTAGCTGCTTCTAGTACATATATAAAGGGCAGTTTGTATGTATGTCCGGATAAAACTATGAAAATAAAACAATTAACAACAAATAATATATATATATATATATATATATATATATATATATGCACACACACACACACACACATTGAATATCACTGGTTCTTGCTTTTTGTGCAAAAATTATGAAGATTTGATCTATATTTGAAGATCTTTAAAAATTAAAATATACATAGAAATAGCATTGAAATTCTACTTAAAAATGTCCTGCATTTATAAATATCAAAAGTAAAATCAATGCACCGCCCCTCCCCCCTCTACTGAGGGAACACTGGGTAACTATTTCTAGTCAAAAATAAAGTAATTTCTGTTTTTAAGTTTAGGATGACTGCTGGAGAAGCAAGGATGAACTCATAAGTGACATGGACACAGGAGTGTAGGCCAACCAGCAAAAACCCACATCAATCAGCTCTGCACAGATTCTGGATGCTGTGCAGAAGACCTGCCAGGGGCGATGATTGATAGGGATGGTTGGCGAGAGAAGGTCATGGGTATCCATGCTGTCAGTGTGACCTGATGATAATCATTTATATTTAAAGGATATTTTATTTGTCTTTATGAGGGCAAGTCCAAAAGTAATGCCATTTTGTTTAAGAAAAGTACAATTACCAACACACGAACATGTATCATACATCAAAATGAAGCTGCTCCTCTGTGGATCATACCCCTACTTCTCCACAGTCACCATTTCTCTCAATAGCAATGTTCCACCTTCAAATGAGAGCATGTATCCCTGCCCTGTAAAATTCTGTTGACTATTCTTTGAGCCACTTTTTCACTACAGATTTCACTTCCTCGTCAGTGGAATAATGTTTTCCTTTCAAACCCTCCTTCATGGGGCCGAAGAGATGATAGTCTGAAGGTGCTAAATCTGGTAAGTATGGATGATGCGGTAAAGTTTTCCACCTGAATGAGACAATTTTCTCCCTTGTCCTGATGCTTGTGTGTGGTTGAATATTGTCATGCAGAAGGAGGACATGGTCGATTGGCATGTTGTGTCTTACGCATCGAATTCTTGCTATGTGCCTAATTAAGATCTTAATATAGGCCTGAGTTTGGTTTGGTTTGGTTTTGTTTTACGGCATATCAACCTCAGTGGGTCATTTAATGTCGATAAAGGTTTGAAATAAATCAATACTTAATTGATAATATAATTTTTTTATAAATACATTTTTCTATTTAACCCATAGATGGGACCCTAACAGGTACTACCACTCCGGGTCAGAGTGGACCAGGGAGCAATGCTGATGAAGGGGTGCTCCACATTCCCCAAACCTCCAGAACTGGAACCTCACCATCAGATAGAGTTTAACGTCATTCCCAGGACATGTAAACCCTCAGCCACCGCCTTCTAGCACCCATATGATAAGGATTGGGGCTTGCCATAAGGGCAATGGAGTTGGGACAATGTAGGCCTTAGTTTTATAAAAAAAACTTCACACAAAATAAAGAAAATGGGATTACTTTTTGACTCATTCTCATATTTACTACAGACTACTGCCTTGTTGGGCCAGTTTAGCTCAGTAGGTAGAGCATCCACCTAGGAATTGTAAAGTCCCAGGTTCAATACTGGTCCTCACCAACTCAGTGCATGAGTAGCACAGCTTTGGTAATCTTATCTATGCAGTAAAATATCTGTGGCGCTCCACCTCATCAAAAACAATCTCCGTGGGCTAGTACTAGCAAATAGAAGATAGACTCCCTCACTGTCTGGCTGATACCAACAACTGTGCCAATTTACTACCTTGTTTAGATCCATTGTGGAAGCATAGATCATTTTCCAGACATGAAGTGGTTGGTTGGATTTTACGGCATGTCAACGCTTGTTGGGTTATTTTATGCTGAAGACGTTTTGTTTTATTCATTCTTGATAGGTATTCAAAAAATCTTTTAAAATCATTTTTCTCTATTTAACCCATAAATGGGACCCTAACAGGTACTACCACTCTTAGAGAGGGACGGACGGAGAGAGAGAGAGAAAATCCCACCTAAAATCAGTCTGAGCTTGATGTTCTAATACAGTTTAAAACCTTTCTAGAAATTATTCTAACAATTTCTGAAAAATTGGTTGGTTTGTTTTTTTGTTTTGAATAGCATATCAACCTTCATGTGTTATCTAATGCCAGAACCATCCTTGTAGAAGAGCAGTAGTGGTACTATTTAACCCATACTTGACAGGGATGTTGGGGTTCCCTCTTTCCCAAGAGTAACAGTCTAAAAGTGCAACTTTTCTTTGTATTTTGTACGATGGGATATTTCAAAGTTCACCATCTATTCACCTCAGAACTCATTCTATTCAAATAAAGTCCTATTACAAAACAAAAGTTGGCGGGGGTGTACACATAGTGATTTTTCAGAGTAAACAAGTGACAGCAGCTTATGGTAGGAGAGCCACTGTGAGCAGTTTAAAGTAGGCAAAGAGCTAAGAGCAATTGCAAAATAATTAAATATATTGGTTGTTTTGTCTTATCGCATATCAACCCTTTTTATTTAATGCCAAACCAAATCAATTTGCCCAACCCTATTGCCCTTATGGCAAGCCCCAACCCCTTTTTATCATATGGGTGCTAGAAGGCGGTGGCTGCGGGTCTACATGTCCTGGGAATGACGTTAAACTCTATCTGATGGTGAGGTTCCAGTTCTGGAGGTTTGGGGAATGTGGAGCACCCCTTCATCACCATTGCTCCCTGGTCCACTCAGACCCGGGGTGGTAGTACCTGTTAGGGTCCCATCTATGGGTTAAATAGAAAAACATAAGTTGATAAACAAAATTGTATTATCCATTAAGAATTGATTTATTTCAAAACTTTATCAGCATTAAATGACCCACTGAGGTTGATATGCCGTAAAACAAGACAAACCAAACCAAACAAACAAACAAGAAAAAAAAAAAAAAAAAAAAAAAATCAATTCGCTTACAGTATCTGTTGTTTAAGTGATCAAACAATTAAGACTTGAAGATGCTAATTGCTTCTTAAATTCAATGAACTAGCTGGAACCAGTGCTTACAATGTGACTTGGCTGTAATATTTTATTCATGATTTTATTACAAATGAACGTTTTGATTAAAACTCTTTTGGTGTTATTTCAATGAATGCTTTGTCTCTTACAATCACCTCAGTTCATATCAGCTGATGTCAATTGTCCAATCAGATTTCTTCTCTTGATGGTCCAACTGACACAAATTCCTTTTGAAAATTATAATTATCTTAATGTGTTGGATGAGGAGAAAAAGTTTAAGATTTGAATAGCACACCAGAAATTTATCACTCACTTCATTGTTTATTTATACTAGCAAGAATATGCTCCTTCCGGGCATAAGTATTTAAGTTTTAATGTAATGTAATATATTAAATTAGAAAGACTAATAAATTAAATAAAATCACATAAAAAGATTACACTTATTTTGATTATATTTTAATTGGTTTCTATATAAAAATCATTCATAGGATTGATTTTTGGAGAATAAAACAATATTAGAAATCAATAACACCAAGTAATTACTTATTAAAACCAGTATGCTAATTAATCACACCATATATTATGCAAACCTTTATTCATTAGTGATATAAAAGACACATTGCATAATTTTAAATGCACTAATAACAGTCTCTTTTAAGGCAAATCTAACTCAGATTTTCATAGAGACCTCGTTAATGAATAAAATTTATTCTATATATTAATGATTTTGACTATAAATTAAATGCTCATTGATGAACTTACACAATTCCTGAGGGTATTATGATGTAATTTTGGTTACAGACAAACAGACACTGAATCTCCATTATGATAAGATCTATACTATAAATGTGTTTTATAGAATGTTCTAGAATTAAACAACACTTATTTTTTCCACATTTGGTAATTTGGTTTCTGGTGATCTCAAATGAATGTAGAGGTAAATATAAATACTAGCACCGGATTCCTCGTAAAATTCTACTTTAGAAAAGTTTTGTTTAATCTTGGTAAAAGGCTTTGTTTTCAATTCCATACTCGAACAGACAGAGACTCGGACAGACAGAGACACCACAAATATAGTACAGGATATCATCATCATCATCATCATCATCAGGTCGTACTAGCAGCATAGATATCCATGACAATCTTTCACCAACCGTCCCTATCATTCATTGCCCCCAACAGGTCCTCTACGAAGTATCCAGTAACACCTCACAAGAAAGCAGCTGTACAGCCAATAGCCTGGTATCACACAAACCACTCAAGTGTGACGAACAAGACATGCTGGAGAAGTAAAGACGAATTCATAAGCGACGTTCTCCTGTGGAATGCCAGTGTGGACCGTCTAGCAAAGACTTACATTAAACAGCTCATAAGACATATCTAAATCACGTGAAGTTCCACTGGGCGGACATGTCACAAGGTTCACAAATAACAGGTGGACCCATATAGCTGTTAAGTGGTATACAATAGACTGGATACAATCTCCATGGTGATGGGAAGATGTAATTGTCTACTGCTTCGAGTCAATATGAAGAAAAAGGGTGAGTCAAAAACAAAATAGAAATACATTGCGGCCAGAGCAATGTGAAAAACATTAGACTACCTGGCCGATTAAAGGAATATCAGTTTAGCTCAGTTAGTAGAGCATCAACCTAGAAATTAAAATGTTCCAGGTTCAATACCAGCCCTCGGCAACTCAGCGCATGAGTAGCACACCTTGTGTAATCTGATCTGTGCGGTTAAGTATTTGTGTCATTCCACCTCAGATGCAAACAATTTCCCTGGTCTAGCACAAGTGAAAAGGGGATAGACTCCCTCACTGTCCAGCTAATACCAACAATCGACCACTCCGCTGACATATTATTATTACAAACTCCTCTGTATGAGTAGGAGGTGACACAAGGTCAATTTTTTTAAGCAATGTTTAACAGATTTGAATTCAGTGTTTTCTTTCTGCTAGACTGATTGCTAGGATGCTGTGTCCATTTTCTATGACAATAAACATTAGACTATAGGTGCCTCATAATATCTATATATTATAACAAGTACCAAACAGTTGTTTTTGTTTAATCTATTTTTTGTAATAAAAAAAAAATAGTCAATATTTCTTATCCAAGTATTTATCCACCTACCCCCAAAAGTGAAAATAAATGAGACACAGAGTTTTGTTTACTGTAGGTGTAAGATCAGATTAAAATTTATTTGGCTTTAAAAATAATATTTCCTGTGTTTTCGAAGTTATGAACTTTAACCTAAAACAACCCAGAAAAAAATTTGGAACTAAAACACAGCATCATTTAAATTAAGGTTGTTGATTGGTTTTTACGGCATGTCAACTAAGTATACCCAATTTATTGAAAAATCCGTGTTTTTACAAAACAAATTTAATCAGAGAATCATCCGATTTTAATGAAATTTTAACCCATAGACAACAACATCCTAACAGGTCAGAGTGGACCGAGAGTAATGGCAATGGAGAGATAATCCACACACACCCAAAGTCCCAGAAATAGAACCTCACCACTAGATGCAGTTTAACGTCATACCCAAATCCTGAATAGTGGGCATTTAGTGTAAATGATTAGGGAACTAGGCTAACAGAGCATTATTATTACCGAGTTCGATTCTCAGTGGTTGCCTCCATACTTCTGGGCTTGTGCCAAGCAAAGCTTGATAAAATGACAATTGATTTTGACGGGGAAAATAATACAAGTCGGCTTAAAAATTACCAATTTCCCAGAGGAAAATGTTTTTGTTTGTCAAAATATGGGATCAAGTGGGGTTAGCCTAAAGCGATGTTCAGTTTACAATACACGTATATTACCGAGACGGGCTCGCGTCATAAAATCGGTGACAGAGCTCCGGTTACAACGTAATTTCAATGTAAACGAGCACTTTATTATATGTCTATCATGTAAACTAAACACTGTCATATTCTGGACAATTAATTCATTATTCTAAATGAAATAAAAAATAAGATTTTTTTTTCAAAGTTATTTTCAAACATCTAAATAAATAGTAAATAAACAAACACATAAGAAAAAACACATAAAAATAACAAAAACTAAACAGAAAAAAAGAAAGGGAATCATTAGCTAAGAATCTCCAAATCGTCGTCAAACTATTTTTTGAGAAAAGAAATAAAAAGAAATTATCAATTCCTTTAACAATATTGACGTTTTTAAACTGTCAACATTGAAAAATATGAACATGCTTCGCAAATTCATCGTTTAAAAGATAATATTTAATTTTTTGTTGTTGTTGTTGTAAAGGCGAAGAGGAAGGGTTTTCTAAAACTCAATGGGTTGTCCCATCCCCCATAAATAGTAAAGAGAGGTAATGTCAGGGTCAATCCCTCGCATCTGACGTGTTCAAAGGGAAGTGGAGGACGACACAAAAGAGGGGCACCCCATATTAAACTTGACCTTGTGTAGAATTTACTCACATACGTTGTAGTGGGTAATTACTACAACCCCTATTTTTTTTTAAGAAAGGAAAAAAAATAGTTGTCATGTCGTACCTGTTACATTTTTCTCCTACCCAATATGAACTTTTGATAATTTTTTTAGTCATAGGTGTTTTCCATTGTAAAACTTTTTTTACAATTTTTTTTTCTCCAGAAATAAACGTTTAATCAGTTTTTTTCATTCATTTATCGATTATCTTCTATTATTTAAACGGTAGATTAATCTGTCAATTGAAATGCCACGTAGCAAAAACAAAAAAAAAAAAAAAAAAGCCAATGAATAATCAATAATGAAGAAGAGTGTACGTGATATTGTCAACTCGCAAGACGGGAATTTCGACTTGGAAAAAAAAATAAATAAATAAATAAAAAATGATACTTTTTTATTATTATCTCAATGAATCTAAAATAATAATTGAATGAATCCAATTATATATTTAACGAAAAAGTTTAGAAAAATGTATTTATTTTTAAAAAAATTTTACAATAGTAAAACACTACTAAACAATTAACAAAATCATCGATAAGCATTTACCATCATTAAATTGGACAATGAAATGAAAACTAATAAACATTTTTTTAAATAAGCCTAATTAATTAATATTTAATGCCTTGTTTCAAAAAGTTTCTTTTTTGTGGGTATGAAAAACTTTATTTAATATGTAAATAAAGGAAAAAACTTAATTTTAAACGTATTATAATTATTATAATTAAATTATTAAATTTGTGTGCTTAAAGTTTATCTATGTATGTATTCAATACAATACATACAGTTATACATTAATAAACTTTAAAATATTCAATATTAAGTTAAGCACACAATATTGTCTTGATCAGCGTATTTATCATTTCTTAGATATTTACCACTTTATTGCTTTTTTTATTAATGAAACTAAAATAAGTGAATTCAATGAAAATAATTTAACGAAAAGTTGAGAAAAACGTACTTACTTTTTGAAGCATTTTTACAATAACAAACAATCAATCGTCAATTTTTAAAAAAATCTAATTGATTAATGATTTAATAACTATTTTGTTTATTTTTATGGACATGAAAAAGTTAATGTAAAAACGTAAAAAAACGGAAAACTTAATTTAAAAAGTAAGGAAAGAAAAAATAATTTAAAACGTAAAAATAAACAAACCATAAACTATTAGCATCAATGACTAAAAATAAGTTTTGTTTTTTTTTAACAAAAAAATGTACATTTAAAATGAAATAAAATTAGAATTATAATTGCTAGTATATGATATATAATGAAACTTATTTTTTCATATATTATACATTATACATACAAACAAAATCTTTTATGACAAGCTCGATTTTTTTTTCAATTTCAAATAATTAAAAGAAAAAAGGAGGCAATTCAAAACTATTTATTTACCTGTGTTTTACTGCTACTAATAGTTACAATTTTGTTATGGTTTGTAAATTTAATTATTATCAATGAATAAAAAGTTTCTTGGTTGTTTTTTTTTAAATCTGTACATTTGAAATTAAATAAAACTAATAATTATAATTGCTAGCTATATAATAATATATATATTGATTTAAACTTATTTTTCCATATTTTATATACAAACAAAATAAAAATTATGAAAAGCTCAATTTTTTTTCAATTTCAATAATAATAATAAAAAAAAAAGAAGCAATTCAAAACTATTTATTTACCCGTGTTTTACTGCTGCCGTGTCGTTGGTTTCCGAGTTCATTGTAAAAAATAAGAAGAAAAAGTAATAATAATAATCAATCGATCGATCGAACAATCAAATAAGTTTGTTTCTTTTGATTAAATGCAAAAGAAGAAGATTTTTCTTTTGTTGACGTTGTTGGCACCTTTCGAGAAGTAGAGAAGAGCTAAAAATATTAACGTGCTCTCTTCACTGCAGCTGAGCAGAAAACTGAAAAGGAGAGAAATGTGAGGTTGACTGATGATATTAATTTGAAATCGCGATGCACACGTGAACGTGTACGCACACACACCCTAAATTTTGATTGGCTGTTTGTTTGGCCGCTTTACCCGACCTAACCAATCCATTAACAACAATTTAATAATAAATTAATAAGATAATTAATTAAAAAGTTATAAATATTTGTTTTTAAAAAGTTAATATATCAATATATTATCATTGTTATCATTATTATACGAAACTATGTTTTTATATCTTATATCTATCTTCATTGTTTACATAAATCGATATATGGTTAAGACAAAACTAACCGATAGTACAAGATTTCATCATCACCTGTAAATATGGATACAAAACAAGCTGGTTACGACTGAGTAATGAATTCGATCCTCACAGGGTGTCTCGTGACCAAAGCTACGCATATTTTTTTTTTTTTTTTTTTTTTTTTCGTATGCTGACTCTATCTATTGCTAGGGTAAGATCTCTAGGGGGGCCTAGAAAAAAGGGGTTTCCTGTATATGACAGTTCTGGAGTTTTGGGAAGTCTGGTGTACCCTTTCATTGCCATTACTCACATGTTCACTCTGACCCGAAGTGGTAGTACCTTTTAGGGTCCCATCTATGGATAAAATAGATCTGTTTGAAAATAATTCGTACTAGATAGGAAAAAAAACAAACTTTTAAACAACTATAGTATATTTCTACATTAGATGACCCGAAAAGGGTTGATATGCCGTAAAACAAACCACAAACAAACCAACAACTACACAAAAAACGTAAATAGAAACGTACAATGAACGCAACCCTCTAAGCTCTACGTATTAACTGTTATACATGCCATAAGTAATATTTATTTTAATATCTTTTAAATTTTGACTTTTTTCCTTAAAAGTAGTGATTGTGATTTAATGTTTTCCCATAAAAAGTTTTAGATTTTTATTAAAATCGGATAATTCCCTGATTTTGTTTTTTTTTTCTTTTTTTATCAATCTGGGTTAGTGAATTGGTACTCTAAAAAAAATTTCAACTTCTGGGCTCCCATAGTTTCAAAATATTAAAGGCGTTAAAATCAATCATTGTTAGTGAGTACGATTCTTACTGGGTTGTTAAGGGTTTGTTTTTTTTTTGGTTCAGAGTAAGAGAGAGGGAAAGGAAGAGCTCTCAAAGTAGTTTTGACTAACGAGAAGAGAGACACTTTGGTTTGAATTCAGAGTTTTCCTTCTCCTATACGGGTTGCCACACTCATGGCTAAATAGCTCAGTCTGCCCTACTATTTACCATAGCTGGAGGGAGAATAGTTGGATTTGTATCTTTACTGAAATAAAAACAGCCTTGTCCAGGATTTGAACTTGTCTTGCCATGTCCATTGCAAGCGCCTCCAATACAAAATCAATCAATCAATGATTCAATCATTTCAATAGTCGGTGCACAATGGCACAACCAATAAATTTTCTATTATATCTGCAGTAATAAACAAAGGAATTATACAGAAATGAAGTGTAATACTTAATGGTACTAATGCAGAATAGCATGCAAGAGATAATATCATTAAATTACATATAAAAAGCATTACATTTCACGGAAATACCTGAAACCTTTGAGACACTGGGATTAAGGTTAGGGTAATGGTTAGGGTTAGTTTTAGGGTTAGTGCTAGGCAGGGCTTGACATTAACGCCATCCCGGGGACGATAAAAATTACATCCGGGACGATCAAAACGTCATCCGGGACAGTTTGCCGGGGACGGTAAAATTTTTTCTACTCTTGGCAATTTTCTAGCTATTAATGGCAGTTGGGGACAATTTTGTGGCTATATTTGTACATATTGAAGTCCTCGAGTGTTTTCTAGCCATTTAGGGATTATTTTTCAATAAATGTAGAACTTTGAGTCACAAAACTTTTCTGGGCATATTTTGGACAGGTTTGCCATTTGGGACGGTCCAAACCCCATTTGGGACGTTTGATAATTTTTGTTCGGGACGGTCATGAAAAAAGTTAGTGTCGGGGCCTGTTGTTAGGATTAGGTTACTTCAGGAGTTTCCATAATCTAATGCTATTTATACATAAAATGCGTTTCTAATGATATTATCTCTTTTGCACTATTTTGCATTAGTACCATGAAATGTAATGTTTTTAATATGTGATCTAATGATATTAGCTCTTACGTGTTATTATGCATTAGTACCATGAAATCTAATGCTTTTTATACGTAATCTAATGATATCTCTTGCGTGCTATTCTGCATTAGTACCATGAAATCTAATGCTTTTTATACATTATCTAATGATATCTCTTGTGTGCTATTCTGCATTAGTACCATGAAATCTAATGCTTTTTATACGTAATCTAATGATATCTCTTGACGCGCTATTCTGCATTAGTACCATGAAATCTAATGCTTTTTATATGTAATCTAATGATATTATCTCTTGTACTCTATTCTGCATTAGTACCTACTTAATTTGTATTTTCAGTCATTCACTTCATTTTTATTTTTATATATTTTTTTACTGAAATGTTACAGTTAATTCCCTAAATTTTCAAATCAGCCTCAGTGGGTGGGGACCAAAGAAATATGGCCAATGGCTAAATTGTAGCTAGTTGAATACAAATTTAAAGAAAAATAAAACTGTTAAAAAAACAAAACAATGAGTAAATGTCTGAATTTCCTTTTATCAGGACACTGAATGTAAATATTATATTTCTATAAATATTTTTTTTTTTTCGTGCCACAGAAATAAAAGAAATTTTCATGGTTGAGCTATTCTGGACAAAGCACATAGTAGTCCTTAGTCTTACATTTCTTTATATTTTTTTTTTGGGGGGGGTTACCTTACCACAGAAATGGGTGCCCCATTGTGGTTTAATGGTTAATAAGTTAGTCTCACAAATCCATTACTACTGAATAGCGATTTCGATCCTCGGTTGCCATACCAAGGTTAAAGAGCCTAGTCTGACCCACTATTCGACTCATAGCTGAAAGGAGAATAGTTGGATTCATACCTTTCCAAAGAGTATTAGCACAACTAGCCAGAATATGTGCTCTCCAGGCACAAGTATTTAAGTTTTAATGTAATAAAAGATATTAAATTAGAAAGAATAATGAAACTAAATAAGAATGCAGATAAAATGATTTGAAAGAGAGTGGGGTATAATCGAGAAATAGAACAGCTTTGAAGCTAACTCTTCCATCACTTTCCATCACTCCCATCTTTCATTGCTAAATTTTCCTAATTTAACTAAATAGTTAAATTAGGAAGTAAAGAAATAAAATTACAGTTATTTCTCTTGTTAATGAATTTCTTTTAAGATTTATCTCTGAGATTTTTGCTCATATTTATTAAAATAAAACCAAACAATTAGAAATCAATAATACCGAACACATATTTATTAAAATCAAATTTTTAAGATCAATATGCAAATTGGCCTTCCTGTTCACTCTGTAAATTGTTATTTTGTTGTATATATACATACACTTGCATGTTATTAGTATGTAGATATGGTCAACAGTATTATTGACATAAAACAATTTTATTAATAATTGAGGTTTAAATAAAAATAAAAAATCATGGAGAATATGACATAAATAACTGAAGGAATTGTGACTTGGGTACTAATATAGTTTTGGTTACAGACAGACACACAATCTCCATTATAATACCGCCCTGTCGGCTGGGCGTTAGAATGCCCCAACTGCACCTCTGCAGAAGGGTAAGACTCCCCCAATGGAGCCACCTGTTGGCCGTGGGTGGCGACCCGTGATGCTTAAGGATAGAGCCCAGGTGGATGAGCAGTTCATGACATGCAATACTCCACTTTGGCCCTATCTTGGGCTAGACGGGGACTCGGAGAGGCCCCCTCCGATCAATCGGCTGGTCACGTCAAGCCCTAGCACCTATATGATTTTCCCAACCCTATTGCCCTTATGGCAAGCCCCAACCCCTTTTTATCATATGGGTGCTAGAAGGCGGTGGCTGCGGGTCTACATGTCCTGGGAATGACGTTAAACTCTATCTGATGGTGAGGTTCCAGTTCTGGAGGTTTGGGGAATGTGGAGCACTCCTTCATCACCATTGCTCCATGGTCCACTCTGACCCGGAGTGGTAGTACCTGTTAGGGTCCCATCTATGGGTTAAATAGAAAATAGGAGTTGATAAACAAAATTGTATTATCCATTAAGAATTGATTTATTTCAAAACTTTATCGGCATTAAATGACCCACTGAGGTTGATATGCCGTAAAACAAAACAAACCAAACAATCCATTATAATAAGATATAAAATGTAAACAGACTCATCCAGGATTTGAACCCAAGTCACCATTTCCATTTACTAAAACTTTAACCATTACACTATCAGCACTTCCTTATGTAATGGTTATCATTGTAGGAAATGGCCCATATTTGCGACCATGTGTCACATCCTATCCATGGTGAACAGAATAATCGTTAACCACTGATCAAGCAAAACAGTCTTATAAGTTGAATAGAACCTTTGAACAAATTCATAAATATTGGACTTGTTACAGTGTATCTCGCCTACGTGACTATCTTACTTAACGATTACTTTAAAGTGTATATGACTTACTAGGATTGTCTTTAGTCAAACACATATCAGTGACTATGTTTGGTTTTTTTTTTTTCAATATATCAGAATTGAGGTCAGTTATTTACAAGCATAGTAAACATTAAAAAAACATCATAAGTTAATGTTTGTTTAGGTAACCAGTCTAGAAGAAGGAAAACTCTGAATTCAAAGTTGTCAAAATCTGCTTAAGAAATTGACCTTGTGTCACATCCTACTCATGCACTGGGGTTAGTAAGTACACACACACACACACACACACACACACAATATATATATATATATATATATATATATATATATAATAAAGTAAGCCTAATGAGTCAGAGAATATCTACCTAGGTTTCTCCTAATGGATCATCAGGATAATTCTGACTCTGAATTATCCTCATGATCCATTAGATGATCATTAGACATTTTATTTTATTCATTTTTTTTTCAAACTCAATCTTTTTTTAAACAGATTTTTGTAAATTCATTTTTTGATCTATTTAATCCATAGATGGGACCCTAATAGGTACTACCACTCCACAGAGTGTGCCCAGAGTCGAAATTTATTATTTTTTAAAGTTTCTAAAACATGATAAAATTGGGAAATGCTCAACACTCAGAGGATTACAATGCAAAAAAACAGAGGTTAAAATAATATACAATTCAATTTTTATAGGTAATTGAAATTTTTCAATACTCATTGATTTCGTGCTAAGTTCCATTGTGGTGACCCATAATGCTTAAGACTGGAACCCTGGTGGCTGAGCAGTCCATGACATGCAACACACTACATTGGTCCTTACATAGGCTAGACTGGCAATCAGAGAGGCCCCCTCCAACCAATGGGTTAGTTATGTCAAGCCCTAACACCTACTCCCTTGTATAACGTTACCTAACCCATTCATCAGAGATAGGTCACCTCCGATCAATAGGCTGGTCATGTTAAGCCCTAGCACCTACTCTCTCTTGTATAATTGTCTGCCCCTGTTTGGTCTGGAAGAGTTATCTTCCCTTGTTTTGAGGTTTTGACCGCTAGGCATCCCTGACTATTTAATCATGGAAGCGCCAAGTTTGAACTCTCTTTTCTCTCCGGGACTGCAAACCATACACATGGGTTAGACATTTGTGTTTATACCTTTTAGGTGGGTGGATTCGCCACCCAGCCAACCTAAGTAAGTGACTTTCCTTAATGGACTCTCACTCACTTCTGTAGGACGAAGTCCTACCTTTTTTACAATACATTTATGTATCTTCTGTATACTTCTATATTGTACCATATCTCATATATGTGTTCTTTATTATATCTTCTTTGTATGCCTTCTACTCGTATATGTATTCCTGTTATATGTATTTTTTGCATGTGCTCATGTAATAAAGTCCATGTTTGTTACACTGCCCAACTCCTTTGTCGATACTTTTACGTACCACATTGGAAGGCTACCTAAGCCTTCCAACCAAATATAATACCACCTAACCCAACAATGTTAAACTTGCTAACCATTACACCTTGATGCAACCCATTCATCACAGGTAGGATGTGATACAAGATCGCAAGTATGGGGCAAGGATAGATAAGTAACTTGAGACTCCAAAATTGTGCAAGACACTACGCAAGATTTCCACAAATCAATAAATTTTCATTGTTGAGAAAAACTCTGTTGGATTATTTGGTGTATATAAGCCGTGCTGCAATCCACCGCTTAAATTTATAGATTAAGCAAGGTCATGTGGTTTAAACCTCAGCCAATCAACAGCTCGAATATGTGGTTGGTTAACTACTTAATTACTGACATATTTCATTTGCACTATAGGATAAGTAATCCAAAACTCCTTGATGTAATTTGCAGATTTTTGTTGAAAGCTTTCAACCATATCTGAACAGGAAATTGAAATATTTTGTGTGTCTCATTTTTCTAGGACAGAAGTTGTATTTCATGGCTTTTTAGTACTAAGACTTGATATTTTCTTGGCCTACAATTCTCAAGGATAGAGGTGTGGCTTGCTCAGGGGTGCCTCCTGAAAATATGCTGGGATAAACAAACAACACTGTTATGATTTTGGATGAAAATAAATAGTTTTTATCAATTTAACACATAGATAATAAGTTGTATTTCATGGCTTTTTAGTACTAAGACTAGATATGTTTTTGGCCTACAGTTCTCGAGGATAGGGGTGTGGTTTGCGCAAGGGTGCGCCCTTAAAAATATACTGGGGTAAACAAATAATACTGTTTTGTTCTTAGACTCAAATGAATATTTTTATCAATTTAGCACATAAATAAAAAGTGTTTGTTTACAATTATTAACCTCTGAGCATAACATTCAAAACAAAATTTTATTGTTTTTATTATTTGGATTATCTGGACTATTGTCCTTATCTTTATTGTTATCCACTTAAAATTTGGCTGATGTACCCTCTGACCTTCTTCAGATGTTTCTTGTCAAACTCAGAAACCTTCTCTTTGACCTCGGTAACCTTCTTGTCGAACTTGGAATCCTTCATGTCATAATCAAGAGCCTTCACAGAACTTCAAACTGAACCTTTTATTCAATCCATGGGGGTAGACTAAACCAGGTACAAGTGTTAAGCTGTGTAAAGTATTCTATGTTATTATTGCCCTTGGCCACCTGCAACCTAAAGATGATTGTCACTTAGAACTGTATTAACTCAACCCTTATATCTGTGGCGAGCCAGAAGTTCATACTTCGACAGACAGAGATCGAATGACAAAAATGATTGTTTTGCGCAGGGGACTGCGCATGTTAGAAAAAAGAGAATAAAAAAAATAAAATTTGTAAAATTAAACCAATCAGAGGCGTTCCCGCCTAATAAGAAAAATTATCGAATGAAGACTCGCAGAGCCTACCTGGATTCTATTTAAACCCAGACTTTTTCATTTTCAAGCAGAAAGATTTTGCCTGCCTAAGAGAATCCTTGTCACATGTTTTAAGAACTTTGAATGCAGAAGGTACGAACTATCTATCTATCTCTCTCTCTTTAAATAATTATCGCTTTAAGAGACAAACTAAATATCAGTACAACTATTGCCTGACTGATGATTATTGTGACCTAAAAACTTTACACTTTCTTTCTCACTTTGTGAATTGTGAAATATCAGCTTACATTTTACATTGAACTTTAAAAAAATAACTTTTGGCTGAACCTCGCCCAGTATTCAATGCTGCCTTTTTGTATACATTTTGTTAATACAATTTTGTTTGTTTAATCAAGAGTTTTGTCTTCTATGCCATGTGCTTGATTGTTTTATGGTCTTTTAAATGTTTGAACACTTTTATTAAATATTGACATCAAACAGCCCATACTTAACACCATATCAATTATGCCATGTGTCCAGTTGGAAACATGGCAGGCTGTTACATTGACCAAAAGGTTGGGTAAATAATAATAAAGATAAGGACAATAGTCCAGATAATCCAAATAATTAAATTATCTCAAAAATCCAGCCAAATAAAATTTGATTGAATCGAAAAAAGCTTATGGCATTGAATTATAATAAATTCTATTTACATTATAAATTATTTAGGTTAATGTCATCATTCAGAATAATAATTAATGAATTCAACTGAAACAAAAAAAATTCTACTTTCTCTTTCATCAAAGCAACAGAAGCTGAAAGTTCTGCATACTTACCAACTGTAGTCTTTACCCAAATTTACTTGATATTTCATCCCGATGTGTCATATTTTATTGTGGAAACTACTATAAATTGAATATTCCATGTCAGAGGTACAGATTTTCAGAGGTGTATTGGATACTTGGTGGTGGGGAAGATGTTTTTAGTCAAGTCCCCACTCTTCAATGACCAATGTTAGCATTAGTATATCCATGATATGCTAACACTAAAACACAACACAATGGAAGGAAAGACAAAATAAACTCATTTCTACATACCAAGAAAATTTAACATTTTATACACACTTATATTATATACACACTTATCTATCAGTTATTTCCTATTAGTCCAACATAAACAAAGGGGAACTACTCTTGACTGATAAACCCTAACCTTGTCTTCTTTTTTCCTAGTAGATCAATAAATAAATAAAAAATGTATCAGTCAAGAGTGGTTCCCCTTTGTTTATGTTGGACTTATAGGAAATAACCTATCTATCTATACATATATAAAGGGCAGTTGGTGTGTATGTATGTATGTATGTATGTCCGGAGGAAACTATGAAAATAAAACAGTTAACAACAAGTAAATATATATATACATTCACTATTACTACATCTTGCTTTTTGAGTAAAAATAAGGAAGATTTGATTTATATTTGTGATGATAATTCAAAGATAAGATTTAAATAGTAACAACTCGGATTTTCTTCATTTAATATTTTAAATAGGAGATATTCATTTTTATTTTCAGAGTGTCTTTGCGCTTTTTTTTTTTTTTTGATGCCCCAACAACTCAGAGTCTTTTTACATATGGATTTTTTATGGGGCATCCTGTGAAGATCTAACCCACGATTCAGTAATAATGGATCTGAAAAACTAACCCCTCCCCCTCATCTATCAAGGTGACGCTGGGTAGCCGCTTTTAGTATTATATAAAGTAAGTAAGTAAAGTAGGCAGAGTGGCCTATTGTTGGTATCAGCCAGACAGTGAGGGAGTCTATCCCCTTTTCACTAGTGCTAGACTAGAAAGATTGTTTTGCATCTGAATTGGGGTGCCACACATACCATCAACTCCCCACTTTACAGCACAGATCCAAGCTGTGCTACTCATGCACTGAGTTGGTGAGGGCCAGTATCAAACTCGGAATATTGTGGCTCCTAGGCAGATACTCTAACGACTAAGCTATATATATATATATATATATATATATATATATATATTAAATTTTTACTTGAAGGCACTTACAACGCATGTATCGCATAAAATTCGATACTTTTTCTCATAGAAAATGAACTTGACAAGTGTAATCCCGGCAAAGGATGGCTCGGTGTGTAGAATACCGTATAGACTGTTTCGACTTTATTAAGTCTCATCAGCGGTATATACTAACGATTTCCCTCCGACAGAAATCGAAAACCGGGACTTCAGCAGACACAGTGAAACAATAGTGAAACACTTTTATCGCCTCGGCCACAGTACACAGCTGACCATCCTAGCGAAATTAAGCTTGTCAAGTGATACTTACATGCCTCTACCATAATAGGTAAGGGGGTGTTATTG
The DNA here is from genome assembly GCA_023376005.1 of Doryteuthis pealeii. Taxonomy (NCBI): domain Eukaryota; kingdom Metazoa; phylum Mollusca; class Cephalopoda; order Myopsida; family Loliginidae; genus Doryteuthis; species Doryteuthis pealeii. The sequence goes on along the minus strand of CM042158.1, from coordinate 22,955,641 downwards.
GGAGAATAATAACAATAATGTTATTATTCTCCCAATAACACCCCCTTACCTATTATGGTAGAGGCGTGTAAGTATCACTTGACAAGCTTAATTTCGCTAGGATGGTCAGCTGTGTACTGTGGCCGAGGCGATAATAGTGTTTCACTAGTGTTTCACTGTGTCTGCTGAAGTCCCGGTTTTCGATTTCTGTCGGAGGGAAATCGTTAGTATATACCGCTGATGAGACTTAATAAAGTCGAAACAGTCTGTACGGTATTCTACACACCGAGCCATCCTTTGCCGGGATTACACTTGTCAAGTTCATTTTCTATAAGAAAAAGTATCGAATTTTATGCGATACATGCGTTGTAAGTGCCTTCAAGTAAAAATTTAATATATACTTTATTCAGCAACGTTTCTAAAATAAACAAACATCCAAAAATCTTATGTATATATATATATATATCTGAAGATTGTATAGGCAAGAAACTGTTAGTAACCAGGTGCCATTGCCTCCATGTTCATGCTACCTTTTATATATATATATATATATATATATATATATATATATATAGTTCATGCTACTATATATATATATATATATAAGTTAAGGTAACATATATATATATATATATATATATATATATATATATATATATAATATACCAAACTTATTGGTAAATCCTCGCGGTGAGAAAAAACCCAGCAAATAGTTTGATTGTAAAAATATACTACCAAACATCAACCGGGAGAAAAAAATTTTTGGAAAAAAGAAAAGACCAAGATAATCGTACCAACAAAAAATAATCTATTAGTACAATATTTTGGCCAAAAGAAAAAACAATTTATATGCATATATATATATAAGATATATATATTCATACAAAACCGCCAGGAGACTAAAGCTAATAAGTAAAAAGTGCTCAATACCTAAGTAGAGCAAATAATAAAGATAAATCTAATGAGTCAGACAAACCTACTAAAAGTTTCGCTTAATGTTCTTCAGGGCTAAGATTTTAGCCCTGAAGAGCATTAAGCGAAACTTTTAGTAGGTTAATGTTCTTCACGGCTAAGATTTTAGCCCTGAAGAGCATTAAGCGAAACTTTTAGTAGGTTCGTCTGACTCATTAGATTTATCTTTATATATATATATATATATATATATAGATAGATAGATAGATAGATAGATCGACAGATAGATTAGGTTAGTGCGTAATTATTCCAGGTTTTTTTTTCAACAAATTACTTGAAAAAAAAACGCAATAATTTTGCACCAAAAACATACATTTTTTTTTAATGAAAATAAATATCTAACTGAAATATGAATTCTGAATGTCTAAGTAGTGTGGGGGCCGACATTTGTCCAAAGTCAAGAATTGGGGCACTGGCAAAAAAGTATGAGAATAAATGCTCGAGGCAATTCAGCTTAGTATATTAGATTAGGTTAACTTGACATACTCTGATAAAAACATCTGAAATCTATAGATAATCTTTAAAAAAACATTTTAGTTATAAATCTGCATAATCGAGTTTTCTTCTTTGCCCAAAGTTTAACTTAGTTCATTGCCACAAAATTTCCTTGGGAATATGCATAACATAGAAATTAATGTAAATGCAGCATTAATCTTAAGGTACATGAGGTCTGTCCAAAGAGTATTCGGCCATTTTAAATATTTTGAGAACTGATTGAATAGACTTGATGTATGTACTTTTGTTAAATAATAGATTGGAGTAATCTATTATTTGGCAGGTAGCATGGTGTAGTTTAAAATGGTTGCAAGAAAAACCTGTTGTGTCATCCAGGTTTGATTGATGGGTGATGACCTCAGGTTTGTTTGAGATGTGGCTTTTGATTGGATTAGAAAGTCACATGATCAAATGACACTAGAAAGTTAACAAATATCTTAAATGAATTACTAGTCCAGGTCGCTCTTTTACATTGGTGTCTCCTTTATAACAATCTCTTGTACATTATTTGAACGATGCCACATCAAGGCAACACTCTGCAGCAAAGTCGCAACTGCCCCAATGTCGAAAATAAATGCCTTATATTTGGGTTTTATTGTGGACGCAATTTGCATAGGATCTAGTATTTCTTGCAAATTTATGCAGATATGAATTCACACTAAGAAAAGGCAAGAAGCAGATAATATCCTACAGAAACTATTACTGATGCAGACTGCACAGATGATCTAGCATTTCTTGCAAATACACCTGCTCAAGCTGAATCTCTGCTACATGGCCTGGAGCAGGCAGCAAGAGGCATTGGTCTCTACATAAACTGAACCACACATTAAACATTCTAGTCACACACAAGTTGAGCCTTTAAGTAACTGTTTTTAGGTAGAAGCATTTCACTACCCTGTGTTAAATAAAACTTTGTTTATTTCCAACACCTGTGTCTCGCATTTTCATTCAGTGTTCCACTTTTACTTCTATGTAAAAACATTATAAAAAATATGGGTTATCCTCCTCTGACAGATTCCGGAAGTAGGAACGAGCAGGAGCCGAAATCCTCAGAACAGTAAAGTTTGTCGTTGAGGGCAGATGTCCCTACTGGGAGAACAGAACCAGACAGCAGCAGAGACAGCTGACAACTACTAACCAATACAGACACACCCCAATTCAGGGTGAATAAACATAGCAGCAGACCCAACAATGAAAGACCCTACAACCAGAATTCTTAACCCCCACTCTACAAAAGATAAGTGTGTTACAAATGGTTACTTTATATATATGTGACTTGAGACCGCTGAAGCATTAAGTTTTAGCAACCCCCTTTCGCACCACATTAAACCTCTTTTAAAATACTATCCTTGTCTTGTCTTTATTCCTTTCTTATTACAGAATTTCTGTTAACATAACAGCAAGTTAAAATTAGTAAATTATTCCATACTTTATCAATCAGTAAGTTCTAATTCAAATATGGAAAGCATCAAGGTTCACAAGAAAGATGTGTGAAAAACTTTAAATTCAAACCCAACCCTAATTCAAGGAGAGGAAGAAGATACTTAGAAAGTTTTAAAAACATGAAAGATCATTTGAAGGAACGTCACTTCACTATCATGTTTCCAGATTTGCTTAGTACAGCATGTTTCATCTAAAAATTGTTGAAATGTCACTCAGTGGCAAGAGAATTTGAAGAAAAATAAACTCAGTCATAGGATTGTGGCGTAATGGTTATCATCGTAGGAAGTGAATTTGGCTACCTAAACAAAACCGATTCAGTTGCAAAAAAGCATGTGCTCTAGATCTAGCACTTGGCATTATTTAAAAAAATACAAACACAAAATTTATAATATTTTCTGATTCCTTATCTGTACTAATTCTAAAAAACAAAACACTTGACAATCCATTCATAGTCAATTTACTATGTAAACTTAATTCACTATCTGAGTCAAAAGAGCATCTGTGCACTTCTTTTTTTTTTTTTGACACCCCACCAGGCCGGATCATCTCAAAGTCTTTTTTACATATGGATTTTTTATGGGGCATCCTGTGAAGATCTAACTCACAATTCAGTAATAATCGGTCTGAAAAACTAACCCCTTCCCCCATCTACCAAGGCGACGCTGGGCAGCCGCTTTTAGTATTATATAAAGTAAGTAAGTAAAGTAGGCAGAGTGGCCTATTGTTGGTATCAGCCAGACAGCGAGGGAGTCTATCTCCTTTTCACTAGTGCTAGACTAGAAAGATTGTTTTGCATCTGAATTGGGGTGCCACACATACCATCAACTCCCCACTTTACAGCACAGATCCAAGCTGTGCTACTCATTCAGTGATGTGTTAAATCCCAAGTCATTTTGGAATAACGGGAAGTGACAAAGCTGATTCAGCTGCAAAATATGTCATGAATCAAGAAATTGATGAAAGTTTAAATATCCCATATAAAGATCTAAAGAACAAAATGAAAAGATTTATCAAACAAAAATGGCAACAACATTTGAATAGTAGTACACCAAACAAATTATTATCAATAAAGCCAAAAGTAGGAGAATGTAAACCAGGATATAGAAAATTCCAAGAGGAAAAAGTAATACTGGCTCGGCTGCGTATTGTCCATACAAGACTTACACACACTTTTAAGGCTTAAACAGGAGGATCAACCACAGTGCGGGACATGCCAAACACCCTACACCATAAAACATTTCCTCATGGAGTATGGAGTTTTCACTCCAATCAGAAAGAAATATTTCAACACAAATAATATGAGGGATCTGTTTAAGAATACTAACATGGATGACATTTTATCCTTCTTGAGAGAAATAAAAATATATAAGAATTATGAATCAGATATAAAATACATCAGTGAAATACATCTACAAAAATACACCTGTAAAGCAATCTTGAGTAGCAAACTTTTATTTCATGCTCTAACAGAATTTTGGTATTAAATAACCCACAGTTATTTTACCCTTAAATAAACCAAGACAAACCAAATGAAGTTAATGAAAATTATTTATACCAATTTGAAGAGATTAAGAACTTGAAACATAGACACGTTTATCAAAATGATTTGTTTTGGCAGTCGTCGGCCTAATGTCGGTATGAGCCAGTCAGCAAGGGAGTCTATCCCCTTTTCACTAGCACTAGACCAAGGAGATTATTTTAGCGTCTGAGGTGGGGCGCCACACCTACCATCATCTCCTTACTTTACCGCACAGATCCCTGTGCTACTCATACGCTGAGTTGGCGAGGGCCGGTATCGAACTATGAACCTTGTGGTTTCTAGCCGAACGCTCTACCGACTGAACTAACCCGGCCCTTAAACAATGTTTCGGCAGTAAAGTAAAAATAAAGTCGTCGGGGCGGCCTAATGTCGGTATCAGCCAATCAGCAAGGGAGTCTATCCCCTTTTCACTAGCGCTAGACCAAGGAGATTATCTTAGCATTTGAGGTGGAGCGCCACACCTACCATCAGCTCCTTACTTTACCGCACAGATGCATGTGCTACTCATACGCTGAGTTGGCGAGGGCCAGTATCGAACTAGGAACCTTGTGGTTTCTAGTCGAACGCTCTACCGACTGAGCTAACCCGGCCCCAGTAAATGACCCAAAAAGTGTTGATATGCTGGAAAATAAACAAAACCAAACTTTGGATACCTAAATTCAATTTATTGAACAAGGCTATTTGCAGTTCACATAGTGCTAATTCCCTTTTGAAAGGCATGCATCCAACTGTTCTTACTCCATCTATGGGTAAATAGTTGGATGGACTAGTCTCTTTAAGCTTGGTATGGCAACAAATCTAAGAGAAGGAAAACTCTGAATTCAAACCACTTGTAGACCTAGAGAGGGATGGGTTCTGTCCAGGCTATCCCTACCTAAGATACACTACATAAGTATCATCCCCACAAAGAACACCAGGTTATGGGACCATTGAGACACATACTTCACTGCGTGATGGGCCAGTTTAGCTCAGTCAGTAGAGCATTCGGCTAGAAACCACAAGGTTCCTAGTTCGATACTGGTCCTCACCAACTCAGCATATGAGTAGCACAGGGATTCAAAAATGAATTTTATTTAAAAATTTTTATTATTTGGCTGTATTTATTTATGCAAGAGGCCAGTTTAGCTCAGTCAGTAGAGCAGTTGGCTAGGAATGACAATGTTGTGGGTTTGATATCAGACCCACGACAACTCAGCACATGAGTAGCATAGCTTGGGTAATGTGATCTGTGTGGTAAAGCATCTGGGAACTGATGGTAGGTGTGGCGCTCCACCTCAGATGCTAAAAAACAATCTCCTTGGTCTAGCGCTATTGAAAAGGGGATAGACTTTAGGCCGCCCCGTCGACTTTACTTTTTTTTACTTTACTTCTACATTGCCATCTTTTATTGATGTCAGAATGCTCACAAGGTATGGATATAGAGATCCTATGTATTATTTGGATTATTCAATCTATTGTCCTCATCTTTATTGTTATGTACATGTTTTATTGGAAATTCCATAGTTAATTATCTCCCCCTGCCGCTAGGGGGCGAATTGCCAACATCGTATGTTGACGCCAATACCAAAAACTTTACTTATCGCATAGCAGTACTGGAGGAGAGATGTAAAAACTAAAAGCTCTTATCACCAAGCCCAAAACAGGGCCCACTTATCACAGAACTTATCACTTTTAAGGCATTGTATCAGCATACGTTAAAAGGCGGATACAATAGCACACTTACTGAAGGACGAGAAACTACCGAGACGAAGCGTCTTATCAACATTTCCTACTGACGAACAGAATACCCTGTTATCACCATTACTCCGAGAACTCAGCTCAACTTACAGATAAGTCTGGTAGCAAATACCAATAAAATTTGCAAAAACATTTATGTAATTTTTGTCAATACAAGTGTCTGCATTTACTTTCGTGTTTGTTCCTTCTTTGTCCGACAATTTGCATACAACTACGGAGAAATAAGAGCTCCTTCGAAACACGTAAATACTCATAGTTTTGGCCGATGTGTCCTCCGGCCTTTTTCAGGTGTTTCTTGTCCAACTTGGAAACCTTCTCAAACTCGGGAATCTGTTCTTTGAACTTGGGAACCTATGGTAATAAACATTGCTGATGGATTGGATTGGGTGGTGGCATGGCCTTTCAGCTACATAGTTATAAAGATGTCACTAGTTTAAGTGTGGGATGTGTCACCCCAGTAAGAGGATATGATGTTAAGACCTGAAATTTTCCATGATCCAAGGGCATCACTGATGAATAGTCCCAAATTAGTTTATTTCAATTTTTGTTAGAGATAGAAACATCTTGTTCTTAAAGTTCCATTCCTTCTCTTGTCATGCCATGTTTAAAAAAACATGTCTTCCCATAGATGGAGGGAGAATACTTGGATTCATGCCTTTCCCAAGGATATTAGCACTATGTGAAATGAAAACAGCCTCATTTAGGATTTGAACTCTCGTGTCAATGATACAGTGATAACCATTACACCACATGTGCCTCCTTATAATTCTAAGATTAAGAGGACCAGTGAATCCAAAGTTTCTATAAATCAATAAAATCCAGATCTGACAAACAATCTTAAGATATTGCTATAAATAATCAATAATTGCTCAATATGTAAAAAGTTATGGAGGATTATAAATATTAATCTTGCATTGAAGTTTATGAATCAAATATTGATCATCTATTTTTCTATTAAAATTATTTTATTTCATTTTATTTATGTCACATATAATAAATTCATACAACTAACTTCAAAACTAAAATAGCAACAGTGCTTCCAATGAAGTCTTCATCAGGTTATGATCCTGGGATCAGGTATGGTTTCCACCACTAACCCAAGATAAGAGGAAGAAGTTACAAAAAAGATGTCAGAACAGAAGTTAACAAAGATATTATACAAGAAGGCTAGAGGAAGAAGTTACAAAAAAGATGTCAGAACAGAAGTTAACAAAGATATTAGACAAGAAGGCTAGAGGAAGAAGTTACAAAAAAGATGTCAGAACAGAAGTTAACAAAGATATTAGACAAGTAGGCTAGAGGAAGAAGTTACAAAAAAGATGTCAGAACAGAAGTTAACAAATATATTAAACAAGAAGGCTAGAGGAAGAAGTTACAAAAAAGATGTCAGAACAGAAGTTAACAAATATATTAGACAAGAAGGCTAGAGGAAGAAGTTACAAAAAAGATGTCAGAACAGAAGTTAACAAATATATTATACAAGAAGGCTAGAGGAAGAAGTTACAAAAAAGATGTCAGAACAGAAGTTAACAAAGATATTAGACAAGTAGGCTAGAGGAAGAAGTTACAAAAAAATGTCAGAACAGAAGTTAACAAAGATATTAGACAAGAAGGCTAGAGGAAGAAGTTACAAAAAAGATGTCAGAACAGAAGTTAACAAAGATATTAGACAAGAAGGCTAGAGGAAGAAGTTACAAAAAAGATGTCAGAACAGAAGTTAACAAAGATATTAGACAAGAAGGCTAGAGACAAGAAGTTACAAAAAAGATGTCAGAACAGAAGTTAACAAAGATATTAGACAAGAAGGCTAGAGACAAGAAGTTACAAAAAAGATGTCAGAACAGAAGTTAACAAAGATATTAGACAAGAAGGCTAGAGGAAGAAGTTACAAAAAAGATGTCAAAACAGAAGTTAACAAAGATATTAGACAAGAAGGCTAGAGACAAGAAGTTACAAAAAAGATGTCAGAACAGAAGTTAACAAAGATATTATACAAGAAGGCTAGAGGAAGAAGTTACAAAAAAGATGTCAGAACAGAAGTTAACAAAGATATTAGACAAGAAGGCTAGAGGAAGAAGTTACAAAAAAGATGTCAGAACAGAAGTTAACAAATATATTAAACAAGAAGGCTAGAGGAAGAAGTTACAAAAAAGATGTCAGAACAGAAGTTAACAAAGATATTAGACAAGGAGGCTAGAGGAAGAAGTTACAAAAAGATGTCAGAACAGAAGTTAACAAAGATATTAGACAAGGAGGCTAGAGGAAGAAGTTACAAAAAAGATGTCATACAAGAAGTTACCAATGGTGTCAAAAGAGAAGTTACAAGAGATGTCTGAAAAGAAGACTGAAGTGTACATCAGCTGGAATGTTGTGTCTATAATAACCCCGATGAGTATACTAGTCTGATGTGTTTATTAAGAATACTTAACTAATATGGAAGATCCCCTTGTGTGGATATCTAACAAAGAACAGTCGATCCTAATGAATTAAATAAAAGGTTCAATTAAAGATTCTGAAATTATACTGGAGCAAGAACTGAAGGGAATTTCTTTGCAAGGCAAGAGGTTGTGAGTGTGTGCGTGTATATATATATATATATATATATATATATATGGAACACACACATATATATGTATATGTGTGCGTGCCTTTATGTGTGTGTTTCTATGTGTGTATATATATAGGTATGTGTATATATGTATGATTATATATATATGTATATATATACATAAATATATATATATGTAAGTATATATGTTTATATTTGTATATATATACATATATGTGTACATATATATGGATATGTGTATATAAATATGGATATATATATGGATATATATATATATAGGCTTCTCTGTTGGTTGGAGTGATTCAGCTGGCAAGGAGGCATAAAAGCTGTGACTTTTTTCAATGGAGGAATGACTGTTCTTAGCTGGTTGCCTGTGGTGGTCTTACCAATGATGCTTGTGTGAGAACAGATATCCGCCTGGCTGAGGAAGCGATGACACTCAGTTAAGGCCTCAGCTCGAAATGGCCGAGATATTCTTTTGGGGGTTGAAAGGCGGTCCTTTTTGTCGGACATGCACAAAGGGTTCTTCCGGCGAAGGCCCATGGGAGTTTGTTGTTTTTTTTAATTTTAATTTTATTTCAGTTTTATTTAATCCCCACAGGGTACAACAGCTAAAATACGATAATGGCACTAGTTAAAATAAATCAGTGATCTGCCTACTACTTATACATCTTCATAACACATACTTACATTCACATACACACTGACACCATTCTGCTGACCTCTTTCTGTTCACCTATTTCTCCCTCTTTGAACTCTGTGTGACCCTGCATGATCTGGATTGGATAAGTGATCAGATTCATGCACACCACCCCAACCCTTTCCCATGCCTTTGGAACTTTGAACCCTTTTCATCACTATTTCATCATTAACTATAAAGAGTTAGGTTCAAAGTTCCATGATGGCTCCCGATTATGACAAGAAGGTTCCCGATTACAACAAGTAGGTTCCTGAGTCTGAGATGGTTTCAGAGTCTGAGAAGGTTCCTGAGTTTGACAAAAATACCTGAAGAAAGCCGGAGGGCACATCAGCCAAAACGTTGTACAGATAACAATGAAGATGAGAACAATAGTCCGAATAATACAAATAATACCTTTTCATCACATTGTAATATTGTTTATATTACATGTTTTTCATTATATATTATGTTCTTGTTGAATATTGTTTATTGATTTTAACAGTAATGAAACAGAATTGAATATGTCAAGTGTGTTGTGTAGTAAAACACTCAATTATCTGCGCTTTGTTAAGAGTTGATGCCAAAAGGTTAACCAAGCCTCATTGATATTGAAAATCAGAATCAGATAAAAAGCAGACACACCAAAATACATAACTCTTTCTCGGCAACATGACATAATGACTGTAGAATAAACATCATACTCACCTTCACAGGAAGTCTGTGACTAGCATATAAACTACCAGAACACAGTCAAGTGTTTTTGGTTTGTTTTGTTTTACGGCATATCAACCTCAGTGGGTCATTTAATGCTGATAAAGTTTTGAAATAAATCAATTCTTAATGGATAATACAATTTTTTTATAAATACGTTTTTCTATTTAACCCATAGATGGGACCCTAAAAGGTACTACCACTCCAGGTCAGAATGGACCAGGGAGCAATGGTGATGAAGGGGTGCTCCACATTCCCCAAACCTCCAAAACTGGAACTTCACTATCAGATAGAGTTTAACGTCATTCCCAGGACATGTAGACCCGCAGCCACCGCCTTCTAGCACCTATATGATAAAAAGGGGTTGGGGCTTGCCATAAGGGCAATAGGGTTGGGAAAATCATATAGGTGCTAGGGCTTGATGTGACCAGCCGATTGATCGGAGGGGGCCTCTCCGACCGCCCGTCTAGCCCAAGATAGGGCCAAAGTGGAGTATTGCATGTCATGAACTGCTCATCCACCTGGGTTCTATCCTTAAGCATCACGGGTCGCCACCTATGGCCAACAGGTGGCCCCATTGGGGGAGTCTTACCCCTCTGCAGAGGTGCAGTCGGTGCATTCTAACGCCCCAGCCAACAGGGCGGCAGTCAAGTGTTGAGTACATATGTTACTCAACATGAATCTCTACAATGACAGGATCTCTCAATTGAAACGAATCAAAGTCAACAGCTGTGGCATGAACACAGCCACACATGAAAAAATAAAAAACAAATCACCTCTTTATTTTTCAATCAGAGGTCAAACAGCTAATAATGCAGTTAGAATGATAAAAAAATAAAAAATGAAGAGTTTTGTAAACACCAACCATGACAAAAGGAATATAATCAAATAACATTTTTAAAGAATAGATAAATAAAACGGGATTATTGTCTTGTCCACTGGGAGATTTATAAATTAACTAGCAGAACCTGTGGATATACTACGGTATGAATCCAACTACTCTCCCTCCAGCTATGTGTAAATAGTAGGGCAGACTGGGCTCTTTAACTTTGCTTAGGCAACCAGTCTAGGAGAAGGAAAAATCTGAATTTAAACCTGTTAAATCCACTTGGGTGGTCACTACTAGAATAGGCTCAGTCCTAATTAGTGATCTATTTCACTAACTAATGATATGTTTACTATTACCAAATAGTTCAATATGTAAAAAGTATAATAATATTGATTTAACACTCTCTCACTCTTTTGTTCTTTCTTTCCTTTTCAACTTTTCATTATGTTCTATTGAAATAGATTAGCGTTATCGCTTCCGCATGCTCACCGTCTCTCACTATCTTTACTCTGTTTCTTTCTTTCTTTCTTTCTTTCTTTCTTTCTTATTATATTATTCTGTGTTGCATGTCCTTTTTTTTCACTTTCTTTCTTTATAATAAAAATGGAATGGTTCATCATTTAGCGTAGGTGATAACACTCATGAAAAATAAGAATTCAATGGATAAGTAACACCAGATTATCGAGGTTTACATTTTTGCATTTCATCTTGCATTATTTGGATGGTCTCATTTTTAACCAGAGGGTGTTGCAAGATAATAACAGTCGTACAATTAAGGAACAGGAGTATTAATATACAGATTCTTCATATTGACTGATTTAACCAGAAACTTACATTCTGGTCCAAAACCCAAACTGTTCAGCTATTAGATTAGAATATTTTCCTGTCATATCTGTTTATTTGTCACTGTAAGGCTGGTTCAAAGTTATTAGATACTTTGCATACAAATAACTCCGACGAAGGTTAACGGACAAAACATTTAATATATACAGCACATGGATATGAAGATACAACGTACATAGTAAAAGGGTACATAAACAAAGAGTACATAAATAAAGATAAAGACACATTCATGAATGGTACAGATATACATATATGAGTACAGACATGAGACTAGAGATAGTCCATGCTGTGAATAACTTACAGTAATGTAAGGGGGGCGGAGCCCCAACGAGAGAGGTTAGATAAAATCTACCCCATGTGGCTCGTAGTTGCTAAAACAGGAAAAGAGGCCGAAAGGGTTTGAACCCGGCGCTTAAATACTATAGCACCCTAGCGGGCACCACCAAACTAAAAGGGGCAGACAACTCCACCAGGCAAATACAAACTAACGCTACATCACCAAGTAAAAAGGAGGAGTTCTTGTGGTGTAGTGGCTAATGTGCTCAACTGTAATATCATAGTTGTGTATAAGTACAATAGAGTGATCAGCCCTTGTGACTAGGCTAAACAAGGTGATCTACCTTTGGCCAGAGGACTGTATAAATAGAAACATAGAAGTGGCCATTTGCAGTCCTACTCTTGATGTCTGAACCACGTCTTTTGTACTTTATGATAGTAAGCGAGTTAAAACTCCTGTCACTCTATTACATTCACTTTCAGACTAATATTCTTTGGAAAGATACAACCCCCTCATCCCCCCAGCTATGGTTTAAATAGTACAACTACTGTTCTTCAAGGATCACTTTATTGATTGCAATGTTAACTGTATTTCATTGATTCATTAATTAATTCACTACTGTTCTTCTACAAGGATGGTTTTGGCATTAAATGACCCACAAAGGAGGATATGCCATTAAACAAAGAAACCAAACCAAATCAAACAAAACTTTATTGATTGCAATGTTAACTGTATTTCATTGATTCATTAATTAATTCACTACTGTTCTTCTACAAGGATGGTTTTGGCATTAAATGACCCACAAAGGAGGATATGCCATTAAACAAAGAAACCAAACCAAATCAAACAAAACTTTATTGATTGCAATGTTAACTGTATTTCATTGATTCATTAATTGATTCACTACTGTTCTTCTACAAGGATGGTTTTGGCATTAAATAACCCATAAAGGATGATATGCAAAGATGATAACAAAAAAACTAAACCAAGTGAAAAAAATGAGTTGTGAATATTTCTTTAAAGTGGATTGATTTCATAATTCATGCCAGATGCTGTACAAGAAAATCTGATTAATTGGGTCACAGATTAACTAGGTCATCTGATTATTATCAAAAACAAAAAGAAATCAGGTCGATTTTATCTGGGTCCCCAAGTCCTTTAATCAGATCAACACGAACAAACCAAATTTAGTCCACACTCTCATCACGGCCTAGAATATGCCGACAGCATCCCCTGCAAAGGAGTAAGACACCCCAGAAAAATTAGTATTATTTGGATTATTCGGACTATTTTCCTTATCATTATTGTTATCTGTACAACATTTCGAATGATGTGCCCTCTGGTCTTCTTCAGGTGTTTCTTGTTGGACTCAGGAACCTTCTCAAACTCAGGAACCTTCCTTTCAAACTTGGGAAACTTCTTGTCGTAATCAGGAACCTTCTTGCCATAATCAAGAGCCACCACAGAACTTCGAACCCAACCCTTTATTCAGTCTATGCTTCAAACTTCCATGATGGCTCCTGATTACGACAAGAAGGTTCCCAAATTTGAAAGGAAGGTTCCCAAGTTCAAGAAGTTTCCCAAGTCCAACAAGAAATACCTGAAGAAGGCTGGAGGGCACGTCAGCCGAAACATTGTACAGATAACAATAAAGATGCGGAAAATAGTCCAAATAATCCAAATAATACTAATTATCAAGCCTCGTCTCAGAAATTCAGAGAAATAGTGTAGATAACAGTAAAGATGAGGAAAATAGTCCAAATAATCCAAATAATACTAATTATCAAGCCTCATCTCAGAAATTCAGAGAAATAGAGTAGATAACAATAAAGATGTGGAAAATAGTCCAAATAATCCAAATAATACTAATTATCAAGCCTCATCTAAAAATTCAGAGAAATAGTGTAGATAACAGTAAAGATGCGGAAAATAGTCTAAATAATCCAAATAATACTAATTATCAAGCCTCATCTCAGAAATTCAGAGAAATAGAGTAGATAACAATAAAGATGCGGAAAATAGTCCAAATAATCCAAATAATACTAATTATCAAGCCTCATCTAAAAATTCAGAGAAATAGTGTAGATAACAATAAAGATGCGGAAAATAGTCCAAATAATCCAAATAATAATAATTATCAAGCCTCATCTAAAAAATTCAGAGAAATAGTGTAGATAACAATAAAGATGAGGAAAATAGTCCAAATAATCCAAATAATACTAATTATCAAGTCTTGTTTCAGAAATTCAGAGAAATAGTGTAGATAACAATAAAGATGCGGAAAATAGTCCAAATAGTCCAAATAATAATAATTATCAAGCCTCATCTAAAAATTCAGAGAAATAGTGTAGATAACAATAAAGATGCGGAAAATAATCCAAATAGTCCAAATAATAATAATTATCAAGCCTCATCTAAAAAATTCAGAGAAATAGTGTAGATAACAATAAAGATGCGGAAAATAGTCCAAATAATCCAAATAATACTAATTATCAAGCCTCATCTAAAAATTCAGAGAAATAGCGTAGATAACAATAAAGATGCGGAAAATAATCCAAATAGTCCAAATAATAATAATTATCAAGCCTCATCTAAAAAATTCAGAGAAATAGTGTAGATAACAATAAAGATGCGGAAAATAGTCCAAATAATCCAAATAATAATAATTATCAAGCCTCATCTAAAAAATTCAGAGAAATAGTGTAGATAACAATAAAGATGCGGAAAATAGTCCAAATAATCCAAATAATAATAATTATCAAGCCTCATCTAAAAAATTCAGAGAAATAGTGTAGATAACAATAAAGATGCGGAAAATAGTCCAAATAATCCAAATAATAATAATTATCAAGCCTCATCTAAAAATTCAGAGAAATAGTGTAGATAACAATAAAGATGCGGAAATAGTCCAAATAATCCAAATAATAATAATTATCAAGCCTCATCTAAAAATTCAGAGAAATAGTGTAGATAACAATAAAGATGCGGAAAATAGTCCAAATAATCCAAATAATAATAATTATCAAGCCTCATCTAAAAAATTCAGAGAAATAGTGTAGATAACAATAAAGATGTGGAAAATAGTCCAAATAATCCAAATAATACTAATTATCAAGCCCCATCTAAAAAATTCAGAGATATAGTGTAGATAACAATAAAGATGCAGAAAATAGTCCAAATAATCCAAATAATACTAATTATCAAGCCTCATCTAAAAAATTCAGAGAAATAGTGTAGATAACAATAAAGATGCGGAAAATAGTCCAAATAATCCAAATAATACTAATTATCAAGCCTCATCTCAAAAATTCAGAGAAATAGTGTAGATAACAATAAAGATGCGGAAAATAGTCCAAATAATCCAAATAATACTAATTATCAAGTCTCGTCTCAGAAATTCAGAGAAATAGTGTAGATAACAATAAAGATGCGGAAAATAGTCCAAATAATCCAAATAATACTAATTATCAAGAGAAATTCAGAGAAATAGTGTAGATAACAATAAAGATGCGGAAAATAGTCCAAATAATCCAAATAATACTAATTATCAAGTCTTGTCTCAGAAATTCAGAGAAATACTCCAGAAAAAATTTGTGTTTGACACTAAACTGCATCCAATGGTGAGGCTCCAGTTCTGGATCTTTTCTGAGTGCGGAGTCACCCGTTTGTTGCCATTACTTCCAGGTTTACTCAGACTCAGAGTTATTCATTGATTGATGTTAACAGCATGTCAGCCTGTCTAGGGTTATTTTATGCCTAGATGTTAGAGAATCATGTTCATTGAATAAAATGAATTTTAATTTTAATTTAAAATGATTGTGAACTTAATACTGTTGAGTATCTGGCCGCCATCCTTGGTTCCAGATGTAGTAAATAAGTAAGCAAGCCAATAAGAATCCGGTGTTATAGTATTCTTTGTAAGTCCGACGTCCAAGATGATCCAAATAGCAATGAGCCAAGGTTAAGAATCAGACTAGTATAAATACAACAACAGCAGCAGCAGCACTGCCAGTGATTGGACAATAGGAATCTCTCCCAGGTCACGTGCCCATAGGCGAGACTATAAATAGAAGTGACCATTTGCCCCATGCCTTAGATTCAAAAATATTGGCTTTTAAAACATTCATATTGCAACTAATAACAAAGTATTTACCTGTTTAAAATGATTGTGAAGATACAAGGTTTAGCATGTCATAAAACAAACCAACCAACCTACTAACCAACCGACTGACTGACCTAAATATGAAAATAAATCTAAAGTTAAAAGAGAGTACTTGCACAAGATTAGAATAATTGAAACCATATAACTGTATGCAAATTATTAGTATTAGATAAGAATACTTGATATATATCTGTATGCAAATTATTTGTATTAGATAGAAATATTTGATATCATATGCAAATTATTTGAAACAGAATAGTTATAGTTGATATCATATAACTGCATGAAAATTATTTGTATTAGATAGGAATACTTGAAACCATATAATTGTATGCAAATTATTTGTATTACATAGGAATACTTGACAGAATATATCATTTATAGTAAGAATAGTTACTTGACGTTAAAACTGTTTACAAAGGATTATGATTACTTACTTAAAATGATGTAATTGCTTGCAAAATAAGAAATAAAAAATTCAGAATTGAATAACCCAAAAAGAGTTGACATGCCATAAAATGAATCAACTAACTAACAAACTTAGCAATTTATGTGTTTAAGTAGCTACTAGAGTACAGCCACCACAAAGTACAATTATATGACTGCTCTGTTGGCTGGGGCAGTATACACCGACTGCACCATCGCAATGGGGACACACGTTAGCCATAGGTAGCAACCCCTGATGCTTAAGGATGGAACCCTGGTGGCTGAGCAGTGCATGATATGCAACACTCCACTTTTGGCCTTACTTAGGCTAAACGGATGTTGGAGAGACCCCCTCCGATCAATTGGTTGGTCACATCAACCCTAACACCTATATGATTGTCCCAACCCTATTGCCCTTATGGCAAGCCCTAACCCTTTTTTATCATATATGTGCTAGAAGGCGGTGGCTGGGTATAACATTAAACTGCATCTAATGGTGAAGTTCCAATTCTGGAGATTTGAGGTGTGTAGAGTACCCCTTCATTGACATTGCTATCAGGTCTACTCTGATTTGGAGTGGTACTACCTGTTAGGGTCCCATCTATGGGTTGAAATAAAAAATAAATGAGTTTTAAAAAATGTGTTAAAAAATGAGTTTTAAAAATATTTGAATACCCATCAAGCATGAATTAAACAAAATATATTTGGCATTAAATAACCTAATTATATAATAACATAAAATAACAATTATATGAGCTATTTATTTATAGAAGTTGAAATGTATGATGTGTCTACCTCAATTATAAATTACTAGTACAAATTACTAGTACAAATTACTAGTACAAATTACTAGTACAAAATAAAAAACGCCCTCTGGCGATGTAAAAATAGATTTTTGAAACATATTGCCTGAGGGGTGGGAGTAAAAATTCAATGTCAGTGAGTTTGTACCCTAAGTAAGTAAAATCATCAAATTCATTAAAGGATTAAAAAATAAAACAATTTGAAATATAAACTTTAAATATATATTAACATAAAACAAATTATATACAGATATATAATACCAGTCATGTATTTATTAAAACTTGTTTTAAAAAACAATGAGGACTGTCTAATGTTGCATGTTCAAATTTTGAGTGTATTTATTCTATGTTATGGCGATTTTGGGTAATGTGACGTAAGCAGTGACGTAGTTTTTGTTACAGACAAAAACCGGAAGCCAATCTCCATTATTAATAGATATGCATTGAGATCTTCAAAGGACTTGAAAGAATCTTCTATATATATATTGTGCATATATATTATATATTGAAAGGGTTTATTTATATATATATATATATATATATATAATATATATATATATAATATATGAGGTAAAATATAAGGAATGAAAGCAAAAACTCAGACATAAATGTGTAGTATATTTCGCTGGAGTAATGAACTCGGCTTCATCAGCTTTTTATTGAATCATCAGGATCATACATGTGTTTTATAGAAGGGGGAAGTAGGTAGGTGGGTAAGTTTTGTGGTGAGGGAAAGATTTGATTGGTTATAGGTGAAATCTCTGGGAAAGATGAGAAGGAAATCGGATGGGAAGAGAGTTGAGGGAGGTAGAAGAAAATGAATGTTGAGAAATACCTGATAGGGGAGGAGAGTAGCCTTTCTTGGAGAGATATTTGAGTAGAGGAAGTAGCAAATGGGAGTAATAAAAGAGGGGTGGTTAGATGACCATAAAATCAAAATCAAATCTGTTTGTTAGTTTGTGGGTTATGGCTGAGTAGGTCACCAAATGAGGGTCAACAGGGGAGGTTAGGTTAGTTGGGGTGGGAAGGTGGATGGATATAAAAATATATATATATGCAAATAAACACAAACATAGATACATACACACATACATACACATACGCAAGCATCTACATCTACATAAAGACAGGTGCAGTCAGTGTATTCTATAGCCCCACCGTCAGGGCTGCTATACCATTGGTCTGCATGGGTAAAACTTAATCACTTGCACAGTTCCTAGGTCCCAATTCACACTTTCTGATAGAAATTATGGACAATAACACCTGGAGAAAGTAATATGTAAAAAAATTTAGACTAAAAATTTAGACTAAGATATATAAATAAATTTTAAATTGAAATAGATCACTAAGTAGGACTGAGCCTATTCTAGTAGTGACCACACCAAGTAGAGATTTAAGAGGTTTGAATTCAGAATTTTCCTTCTCCTAGACTGGTTGCCTAACCAACTTTAAAAGAGCCCAGTCTGCCCTACAATTTACCCATAGCTGGATGGAGAATAGTTGGATTTATAACTTTCCTGAGGGTATAGAACGATGTGAACTGTGGATTTGTCCAGGATTTGAACTTGGGTTAACGAGTCCATTTCCTATGACTCTAGCCAGTACACCATGCGCCTCCCTGCCCTGGCTAGTTTTGAATTAGATATCCAACCTAATTTAAAAATCATTGACTTTTTGGATATTTCTTTGAATCTAAATGATGGTAGTGTGTTTACATTAAGAAAAAACAAAACAAAACCTTGTGTGGTGGATAAAAAGACTAAAAATAATACCTTTAGGTGATTTAGGTTTTATTCAACTCAAGGAATGCACACGGTGTAAACAAAGATGGTGAGTGAACTAACCAAACTAAGAAAAGGGCAGACAACTCTAAAATAATATAATTTTACCACACCTTGTTATATAAACACAGAATCAAATCATCCCAAACAGGTGTTTAAACAAGTCCCCGACAGCATTATAACCAGATTATCCAGTAATTCTTCTAATATCGGTATATTCCACAAGGAAAGCAAATATGAATAGACTCTTACGAATAATGGGTATAGAACCAGCCTTGTATACAATGCTAACAATGAAAAAATGTACTCAGGTGATAAGAAAAAAGACTAATCAAGGACATAAAACTCATTGAGGGAGTTCAAAGGAGAGCTACTAAAGTGATAAATGATTTTAAAAAATAGAAGGAGGAAAAAATAGAGAGGAAAAATAGGTATTTGCTTCAACAAGTTCCGGCTGAGGGGGGGGGGACCAAAAAGAAGCGAGTTCACTGTCTTCTCACAGGCCAAACTTTCTTTTGGTCAACACAGTCTTCGACCAGCTGCTGAAAATCCATCGCCGTTGTCAAAATAATATTTTCTGACTGCCGTCTCACGTAAGCCGAAAGCTTCTCTACTTGTCACCCTACTCGCTTTGGTTATTTATCAGCATATTACTCAAACATCCGGGCACATCAGTCGAACCTCACGTCCGTGCAACGCACAATTCATGTGCATTTGGATGGACGCGTGTAGGCGCCAACATCCGGGCACCTGAATTGCACCTCGCGTCCATCCAGTGCCTAAATCACATTTGTTTTTGCATGCGGGAGGATGTGGGTTCAATCCCAGCAGGCAAGACAAAGTCTTGCTCTTTTTCGTTTTCCTTAAAAAAAAACTTTTGTATGAAGAAAGACTTAGGAACAGTGACTTACCAAGTTTGGTTTACCAACAAACAAGAGGAAATATTTAATAAATCAAAGTTCATTGAATAAAATCAATGAGTATATTTATTATATACCCATGGATTTTATTCAATGAACTTTGATTTATTAAATGTTGCTCAAAATATCAATACCAGGGGTCATAACTTGAAACTCTTTAAAAAAATTTGCAAAACAAATGCAAGACAAAATTATTTTAGTAACAGAGTGAATACATGGAATAAACTACCATCATCAATAGTGAATGCCCCATCTCTGAACTCCTTTAAGGCAAGGTTGGATGATCTGTGGAAAGATAAATATTCTGTGGAATTAAGATGAATGTTTATGAGGAACAGCTGACAGGTCTCAGACCTAATATACTAGCTGAAAAATATTATATTATTATTATTATTATTATTATTATTATTATTATTAAGAAAGAATAGATTGAGGAATATTTTGTGGTTTGCAATACTCCTTTAACATGGCAATAAAAGATAAATTGGAAAGGGACATTTCAAAATCACTAATGAATTTTATGAATTATTTAACAAAAAGACGAGATGAAGAGATGACAACAAGTTTGCAGGAAAGGAAAAAGTCAGACACTTGTTCTAAGAAAAATACTTCTCACTTTATTTGTGCGTTTTAAACATATTTCATGCCAGGCTCAATAACAGGTTGATGTGAATGGGTATTTCTTTGAGTCAGTGATGGAAAGAAAATCTTTCTCCATAAATTGTAGCCCACTTCTAATGTGTGTATGGGGGAGGATTTTTTGCTATCTTGGAAATTTAAGGTCCTTACTTATCCTTTGCCAACTACTAGCTGACTAGCGGATTTTTTTTCAGAATCCCCAACTCTCATGTGACCATTTCTTGCACTTACCACAAGAATTCACCTGGTTGATCCTTTATTGAACTAACTGGAATTTATCTGACAAATGTGGAATAGCCAAAAGGTCCAATTATGGTGCTTCTAGGGGTAACTACAATCACAACTGAACTAGTGCCCAAGATAGCTGGTACTTATGGGACTCAAGAATAGTCTATTCCTGTATTTGGGTGATTCCATTTCTTGAGTCCTGATTGGCTGCTTGGTTTCCACGATGTTATGAGGCTTCATAAATACTCTGGCATTCAGTAGGATTGCAGCAAGGTTAGATCTGTATTGAGTTACAGCTACTTGTTGCATTGTCTTACCAATTCATTGGTAATTGGAACTTAGTATGATTATTCTACACCCCTATATAACTATCTGTTATAGGTGATATACCCTATTGACCAATGGAATGCGCCGACAGGTTACTATAAGTAACAGGGACAATTGTGGCTTGGAAGTAAGCCAATGCGAGTAAGCCAATAACTCTATTTGTCGGACGTAATTTCCACTTCTCTGTATTGTATTTGCCTACTTTCTGTTAATACATTTTCCTACATTTGTTACCGTAATTTTGTTCTTATTTGACCCCTTAAAACCTCACAACACTATCAAATTCTCTAATTTGGCCTCCTTTTGCTTCCAGTTGTGCAGCATTCAACATCAACTATAGGAATATTTTGTGATTTGCAGCACTCCTTTGAACATGGCAGTTAAAGATATATCGAGAGGCTGCATCATGGGTTCATTGTGACATAGGACTTGCCATGTGTGATAGAGATGGGTATAGAGAGTGTGTCATGGGAATCTGTGCTGTCAGTATGTGATGATGATGATGATGATGATGATATATATATAAAAGTAAGTAAAGTTGGCAGAGTGGCCTATTGTTGGTACC
Source organism: Doryteuthis pealeii (assembly GCA_023376005.1). Classification (NCBI taxonomy): domain Eukaryota; kingdom Metazoa; phylum Mollusca; class Cephalopoda; order Myopsida; family Loliginidae; genus Doryteuthis; species Doryteuthis pealeii. Next base: position 22,933,716 of record CM042158.1, on the reverse strand, counting down.
AGCTGTTCAGTGAGAGAATCTTACCTCTTTTCCCTAGTGCTAGATTGGGAGATTTTTTTTTTTGTCTGAGGTGGAGTACCACACCTAACATCAGCTCCCCACTTTGCGATATAGAGCCAAGCTGTGTTACCCATGCACTGAGTATTCAATGGTCGGTATTGAAACCGGAACCTTATGATTCCTAGGCAGATGCTCAAACCAACTGAGCTCAACTTGACCATATATATATATATATATATATATATATATATATATATATATGAATGTACATATATATGCACGCACACACACACACAGACACACACACACACACACATATATATATATAATATATATATATATATATATATACATATGATGGCAGTAAACTCGTGTTCAAGTATTGCCATTGCTTGATATAAAAAAAGTTGAACAGTTCAAAGAATATAATAGTGAGCTTCAAAAAGCTCACCATCATATATATATATATATATATATATATATATATATGAATGTACATATATATGCATGCACACATATATATATATATATATATAATATATATATATACACACACACATATATATATACATATATATACAGCAATTTGAACTTGAACTATGTAGAATATTATCTTAACATTCCAACGTCATGATTCCGTCATATAATTCAAATTAACATCAATGAATTGACTATTTGACATGTTACACACTGGTCTCATTTATATTAAAATTGAAACTGTACCAATTTAATTTCTTTATAAATGGGGCAACATATAAAGAGACATCTCTTTTCACTGTAACATATTTTTCTATTCATCTTATGTTCCGATTAACCAGTAGATACCATCAGTGATTTTTATTGTTTTTTCTTGTTTCTCTGAAAAGTTCATATAAAAAGCCATAATCGTTTTATTTAAAGAAAATATCACCTTTTTTGTTTTTGCTTAACAGTGGAAAATTAACAACCAGTAATGAAATGCTGGTAAGTGCTTGTTATTCTTAAAAAGCAAAAATCCCACATGACAGAACGTTCAGACAATGGTGGGCATTTGTCAGGCAAATCACATGACTGCAAATAAAGTTATTAATCCAAGGACAGAAAGGTATAATCTGGGCTGCTGATTGAAGAGTTAGTAAAACGAGCTGAAAACACATCCCACAGATAATAGTTGGTTGGTTGGTTGGTTGGATTTTATGACATGTTAACCCCTGTAGGATTATCTTATACCAAAGATATTTTGTTTTATTCATTCTTGATAGGTACTCAATCTTTCTTTTTAAACTTAATTTTTTTTTAAAGATATTTTTTTAAAACTCATTTGTTTTCTATTGAACCCATAGATGTGACCCTAACAGAGTGGACCTGGGAGTAATGGTGATGAAGGAGTACTCCACATTCCCCAGAGCTCCAGAATTAGAACTTCCCCATCAGATAGAATTTAACATCATACTCAGAAGATTAAGACCCTCATTTTTGGATTCCTGGACAAAAATACTTTTATAAACCAACTTTTAGGAGTAGGGAAGCTCTAGAACTCATTTTACAGACAAAAATAGGTTACAAAAAGTCACCATTTTTCGTGAACCCCCTCAAATACGGAGAACTAAAAATCAACATAACTCCACCAATTCTTAGAATTAAAAGCTCAAATTTTGTGGATTATCTAACTTTAACATAGTCAACACCCGTACAAAATTTCAGAAAAATTGAAGTGGATGGGTGACATGGCCTGGATGATTTGACATGGAATTACCTGTAAGCACCTGAGTCCTTTGTTTATCAAATTACTTGATCAGCATTAAATGACCTGAAAGAGGGTAGATATGTCGTAAAACAACTAACCAACCAATAAGTCACACTTATGAGGTGGCAAGTGATTTGGGTTTTTAAAGGTTTTACAGGATACTCTTGTTGTGTGTTCTTAGGGTTTTCACTTTTTAACCCCATCTCATTTGGTGGTCGCACTGAAAAGGAAGGAATTCAGGGAACAAAAAAAAAAAGAGACAAAGGTAGAAGGTGGTTTTATGACTTAGGCTTCGTTCTAAGTCATAATCACCCATGGCAAGGGGATATACACCTGGCGAGGAAGCGACTATACACAGTTAAGGCCTAAACTCGAATGGCTGAGATATTATCTTGGGGTCGGAAGTCAGTCATTTTTTCGCACATGTGCGGAGGGTTCTTCCAGTGAAGGCTCATGGGAGTTTGTTGGTTTATTTTAATTTTGTTTTAGTTTTTATTTTAATCCCCACACACTGAAAGGACTAGTTACCACTAGATCACTGAACTTAAGCAGCGATGAGCCTGTTTAATACTTAATTGGGTGACCACTTAAGCAGCAGCAGATACTGTAAATAATCTAAGTCCTTTGTTTATAAAAAATGTCAACCCCCAACAATAGGCATGATAGCATTGCTCAAATATGCAAGTTTTCATTCAACACTTCCAGCATATCAACCCCTGTTGGGTTATTTAATGCAGTGTTTTATATAAGCAATTATATTGTTTCAAGTAACTAATGAGAATTATTTGTAAACAATTATAGTTTCAAGTAACTACTCTAAATACAAATAATTTATGCACAATTATATGGTTCCAAGTAACTGTTTCTATTTAATAATAATAAAATTTCTTTGCAAATTTATACGGTTTCAAGTATTCCTATGTAATACTAATTTTCAAGCAATTATATTGTTTCAAGTATCTAATAATAATCCTTTGTAAAAAATCATAGCTTTAAGTAACTATTCTTAATACAAATAATTTGCACACAGTTATATGGTTTCAAGTATTTCTATCCAATACTAACAATTTGCAAGCAATTATATGGCTTCAGTTAACTGAAAAAAAGCAAAAAAAACTTTTCATCTGCTATTAAAGAAAGGGTTCTCTCCTTAACTGAATTTTGACCCCTGAATTCAAATCTAAAGGCAGAATTCAGATGTCACATTTTTAAGTTATATACATTTAAATGTTATATACACAATGCCATACTATATGGTATAAAGCAAAACCACATACTTAAACACAGTAAATATTTTATTACATCATATTCTTCAGTTTAAAAAAACTAAAAGTTTCAATTACAAAAATGTCTCATATTAAGTAACAGAAGATGTACCCAGAAAATCCAATACTAATAATTTGTACACAGTTATATGGTATCAATTATTCCTATCCTATACTAATAATTTGCACACTATTATATGATTTCAATATTTGTATCCAATACTAATAATTTTCAGTTATATGATTTCCAATATCTAAAACTAATGATTTTCAAACAGATCTATCTAACTTCTTAGGGTCCCATCTATTTAACCCCTAGATGGAATCCTAAAAAGTACTACCACTCTAAGTCAAAGTGGATTTAGGAGCTATTAAGGGGTGACTCTAAATATGGGGCCGGGTTAGCTCAGTCGGTAGAGTGTTCGGCTAGAAACCACAAGGTTCCTAGTTCGATACCGGTCCCCGCCAACTCAGCGTATGAGTAGCACAGGGATCTGTGCGGTAAAGTAAGGAGCTGATGGAAGGTGTGGCGCTCCACCTCAGATGCTAAAAACAATCTCCTTGGTCTAGCGCTATTGAAAAGGGGATAGACTCCCTCGCTGACTGGCTGATACCGACTTTAGGCCGCCCCGACGACTTTTTTTTTTACTAAATGACTCAGAATTTCATTTAAATGCTTGCTTAGCCTATTAATAAAAATGCTTAGAAAATTATTTTATTTAAAATTAATCCTATGCCTCTAAGTTTAGAAAATAATAAAATTAAATATTCATTTAAGGCATGAGTGTCCAAATTTTTTGCTAAGAGGGACAAATTTGATAAAATGAATCTGCCTGAAGGCCAATAATTCTTTCTGATGTTTTTTAACCACAAAAATACATGTAATATACACTTTGACAATTTCAGGTATGTTGTCGGGAGCTGTTCTGGAAATCTCAGATTTGCTAGTGGTCCCATAATAAACATACACCAAACGGATTTTGCTGAAATTATTAAATTTATCAGAAGTGAAAATCTCCATAAAGCATTGTTTATGTTTACAAATCAACCAGAAAGAAAGCAAAAAATATTACATTTTCAAGTTTCCTGGTAGTTTTATGTATTCTGGGCCAAATCACCCAGGATGAATCTGTTTGACACTGCTCTAGTGGGCCATGTATAATACATTATAAGACTGAAGCTGTGAGATATAAGAGATCTTACTGCAGGCTATAATTGGCGCATGGCCAGACTTTGGATATGCCTGATTTAAGGGGATTCTGATCCAAATCACCTGGGACAAATCGGCACCATCCCTATTTGACACTGCTGTAGCGGGTCATGAATAATACATTATAAGACTGAAGCTTTGAGATATAAGAGACCTTACTGCAGGCTATAATTGGTGCATGGCTAGACTTTGGATATGCCTGATTTTGGATATGCCTTGATCACCTGGGACAAATCTGCACCATCCCTGTTTGATACTGCTGTAGCGGGCCATAAATAATACATTATAAGACCAAAGCTCACCAAGGGCTAGATTGATTTCAAGGGATTTTAATTTTTATCTAAGATTCTTATAGAAATTTCTAGACATACACCAAGGTGTCTTCCATACACCACACTTGGTGTAAACAAGGCAATAACCTGTTGTGAATTAAAGATGAAAATTAATAAAAAATCTTTTAAATCTTATTATAATGGATATTGTGTGTTTTTCTGTATGTAACCGAAAACTATACCACTACTCAAGTTACAATTCCCTTTGTTAGTTTTGTCACATTCATCACGATTTTATTTTTATTTAAACCTCAATGATTAATAAAATCGTTTTACATTATTAATACTGTTGGCCATATCTACATACTAATAACATGCAATTGTATTTATATATACAAAAAATAGTGGTTTACTGTGTGAACGGGAAGACTAATTTGAATATTGATATTAAAAATTTGATTTTAATAAATATCCGCTTAGTATTATTGATTTCTAATTGTTTGGTTTTATCCAAATGAATATGAGCAAGAATCTCAGGGATAAATCTTAAAAGAAATCCATTAACAAGAAGAAATAACTGTAATTTTATTATTTAATTCCTATCTTAACTAAATAGTTAAATTAGGAAAATTTAGTAATGAAAGATGGGAGTGATGGAAGAGTAAGTTTCAGTTGTTCTATTTTTCGATTATACCCCACTCTGTTTCAAATCTTTTTATTTCATTCTTATTTAGTTTCATTAGTCTTTCTAATTTAATATAATATTTTATTACATAAAAACTTAGATACTTGAACCCGGAGGGTGTATATATTTGCTAGTATGAATAATTATCCTGAACTTTAATAAAAGCAATGCAATGCCCTTTATCTTTAATAATAACCATCTTACAACCTGTATGTAATATGGTCAAATACATCTAGTACTAATAATTTGCAAAGGGCCGGGTTAGTTCAGTCGGTAGAGTGTTCGGCAAGAAACCACAAGGTTCCTAATTCGATACCGGCCCTCGCTAACTCAGCTGATGAGTAGCACAGGCATCTGTGTGGTAAAGTAAGAAGCTGATGGTAGGTGTGGCACTCCACTTCAGATGCAAAAATAATCTCCTTGGTCTTGCACTAGTGAAAAGGGGATAGACTCCCTCGCTGATTGGCTGATACCGACTTTAGGCCACCCTGACGGCTTATATGGTTTCAAGTATTCCAATCTAATACTAATAATTTGTAAACAATTACATGGGTGGTTGATTTTGTGGCATTTCAATCCCTGTTGGGTTAGTTTATGCCAGAGTTAATTTCACAATTATGGTCACCCATAATATATGGTACAAAAATATAATGTCCACACTTATCTTAAACTGATAAACATTTCATACTTAGTTACAATATCAATATTTTAAGAGTCAATGGGTAATTTATGAGGAAGTGTGTCCCGGTCTCCTGCCTCAAGAGTTGCTGCCCGGTGACTATTAAAATAACGACCCAGCTCAGTCTATTCAAAACTATCCATCTTCATATCTATCTATCCATCTATCTCAATTTGTTCATATTTATCTATATTACTTTAAATACTAAGATTTTTTTTAATTCATGTTTGTTTAATGTCTTGTTTTTAGTTTAAATAAACAAGAATTACGACAAAAAAAGAAGCGACCCCCCCCATACATTTACTTGTCGAAAATATCTATCTATCTATCTCCATTTGTTCGTATCTATCTATATTATTTTGTTTGTTTATCTATCTATCTATCTCAGTCTATTCAAAACTATATATCCATCTTTATATCTAAACAAGAATACAACGATAAATGAACAAGAATTACGACGAGCTGGGGTTGTTATTTTGATAGTCACCGGGTAGCAGTTTTTGAGGCGGGAGACCGGGATGCACTTCCTCATAAATTACCAGTCAATGTATTAATGTAGTTCAAAAACACATTTGCTTAACTTTTCTTCTTTTTCTTATTTACTAAGTTTTACTTAGACTGACACACAGGATTGCTTACAGTAGCTTTTTTACTAATTGGTCACCCATCTAAGTACTGAACTGGCTCATGGTTGCTTAACTTCTTTTCTTTTTTTTATTTACTAAACTTTCTGTAGTCTGGTACACAGTTCTCAGGTTGATTATAGTAGCTTCTGTCACTAAGTGGTCACCCATATAAGTATTAAACTGGCTCATGGTTGCTTAACTTTTTCCTTTCTTTTTCTTTTTTACTAAGCTTTACTTTGTCTGAAACACAGATGTCAGGTTGCTTACAGTAGCTTCTGTTACTATGTAGTCACCCACCTAAGTACTGAAGTGGCTCATAGTTGCTTAACTTCTTCCATTCTTATTTACTAAGCTGTGTTCAGTCGATTAAACAGGCCTCAGGTTGCTTACAGTACCTGCTTTTACTAAGTAGTCACCCATCTTAGTACTGAACTGGCTAATGGTTGCTTAACTTTTTCCTTTCTTTTTTTCTATTTAACACATCACTCAATAAATCCTGGACCTGATATATTGATGGCACCACTAATAAAAAAATCCATATGATTTTTATAAAGGACTAACCTTCAAATGGCATGTGTCAAAATTTGAACCCAATCAAATTATTAGTTTATAAATTATAGTTATTTAAGGGAAGCAACTGTTGCAAATTTTCAAAATAATAAAAAAAATCTGAATTTCATGTGTTGATAAAGCATTGCTTTCTGATAGGAAAAAATACTGTTCAAGCAAACCAATGGCTTGATAAGTGTTATTTGGATGCTGCTCTGTTGGAAACAATGGTTAAGAGGTGCTATGCTGACTTTAAACGCAGTCGTACAGATTCAAATGATGCTGAATGCTCAGGTTGCCCAAATTCAGCAGTTGTCCTGGAAAACACCAAAAAACTCCACAAACTTCTTTTGGCTGATCATAAATTGAAGTTGCATGAGATAGCAGAAGAGTTGAAGATATCAGATGGCAGTGTATTCCCCATTTTACATGAACATTTGTCAATAAGAAAGCTGTGTTCAAAGTGGGTGCTGCGTTTGCTCACAGTTGATCAAAAACAACAACGCGTCAATGATTCAGAGTGTAGTTTGCAACTGTTTCAACGCAACAAAAAGGAGTTTTTGCATAAATATGTGACAATGGATAAAACATGGATCCACCACTTCACTCCAGAGTCAAATCGGCAGTCAGCTGAGTGGACAGCAACAGGTGAAAGCTGTCCAAAGTGACCAAAGATGCAAACATCAGCAGGCAAGGTTTTGGTCTCTGTATTTTGAGATTACCTAGATAAAGGAAGAACCAACAATAGTGAATATTATATAGCATTATTAGTGTGTTTGAAGGAAGAAATCACCAAAAAATGGCCACATATGAAGAAAAAAGTGCTTTTTCACCAAACAATGAACTGTGTCACAAGTTGATTGTAATGATGGCAAAACAACATGAATTGCATTTTGAATTGCTTCTGCACTCACCCTATTCTCCAGATCTGACCCCCAGCAACTACTGGCTATTTGCAGAACTCAAAAGAATGCTCCAGGGAAAGAGATTTGGCTCCAATGAAGAAGTGATAACGGAAACAGGTGTATTTTGAGGCCAAAGCCAAATCGTTCTACAAAAAAGGCATTGAATTGTTACAGAAGCATTGAAATCAGTGTATCACCCTAGAAGGAGACTATGTTGATGAATAAAGTGGAATTTTGCCTAAAAGTTGTTGTTTTATTAGTTAGGTCCAGGACTTATTGAGTGATATGTTACTAAACTTTGCTTAGTTTGGTGCACAGGATTTCTTATGGTAGCTTCTTTTACAAGTTAGTCCCCCATCTAAGTACTGAACTGGCGCATGGTTGCTTAACTTTTTCCTTACTTTTTCTTGTTTACTAAGCTTTGCTTAATCCAGCAAACAGGCCTCAGGTTGCTTATAGTAGCTTCTGTTTCTAAGTGGTCACCCATCTAAGTATTGCACTGGTTCGTGGTTGCTTAACTTCTTTCTTATTTACTAAACTTTGCTTCATAAGCAAACAGGCCTGAGGTTGCTTATAGTAGCTTCTGTTTCTAAGTGGTCACCCATCTAAGTATTGCACTGGTTCGTGGTTGCTTAACTTCTTTCTTATTTACTAAACTTTGCTTCATAAGCAAACAGGCCTCAGGTTGCTTATAGTAGCTTCTGTTTCTAAGTGGTCACCCATCTAAGTATTGCACTGGTTCGTGGTTGCTTAACTTCTTTCTTATTTACTAAACTTTGCTTCATAAGCAAACAGGCCTGAGGTTGCTTATAGTAGCTTCTGTTTCTAAGTGGTCACCCATCTAAGTATTGCACTGGTTCGTGGTTGCTTAACTTCTTTCTTATTTACTAAACTTTGCTTCATAAGCAAACAGGCCTCAGGTTGCTTATAGTAGCTTCTGTTTCTAAGTGGTCACCCATCTAAGTACTGCACTGGTTCGTGGTTGCTTAACTTCTTTCTTATTTACTAAACTTTGCTTCATAAGCAAACAGGCCTCAGGTTGCTTATAGTAGCTTCTGTTTCTAAGTGGTCACCCATCTAAGTATTGCACTGGTTCGTGGTTGCTTAACTTCTTTCTTATTTACTAAACTTTGCTTCATAAGCAAACAGGCCTCAGGTTGCTTATAGTAGCTTCTGTTTCTAAGTGGTCACCCATCTAAGTACTGCACTGGTTCGTGGTTGCTTAACTTCTTTCTTATTTACTAAACTTTGCTTCATAAGCAAACAGGCCTCAGGTTGCTTATAGTAGCTTCTGTTTCTAAGTGGTCACCCATCTAAGTATTGCACTGGTTCGTGGTTGCTTAACTTCTTTCTTATTTACTAAACTTTGCTTCATAAGCAAACAGGCCTCAGGTTGCTTATAGTAGCTTCTGTTTCTAAGTGGTCACCCATCTAAGTACTGCACTGGTTCGTGGTTGCTTAACTTCTTTCTTATTTACTAAAACTTTGCTTCATAAGCAAACAGGCCTCAGGTTGCTTATAGTAGCTTCTGTTTCTAAGTGGTCACCCCATCTAAGTATTGCACTGGTTCGTGTTGCTTAACTTCTTTCTTATTTACTAAACTTTGCTTCATAAGCAAACAGGCCTCAGGTTGCTTATAGTAGCTTCTGTTTCTAAGTGGTCACCATCTAAGTACTGCACTGGTTCGTGGTTGCTTAACTTCTTTCTTATTTACTAAACTTTGCTTCATAAGCAACAGGCCTCAGGTTGCTTATAGTAGCTTCTGTTTCTAAGTGGTCACCCATCTAAGTATTGCACTGGTTCGTGGTTGCTTAACTTCTTTCTTATTTACTAAACTTTGCTTCATAAGCAAACAGGCCTCAGGTTGCTTATAGTAGCTTCTGTTTCTAAGTGGTCACCCATCTAAGTATTGCACTGGTTCGTGGTTGCTTAACTTCTTTCTTATTTACTAAACTTTGCTTCATAAGCAAACAGGCCTCAGGTTGCTTATAGTAGCTTCTGTTTCTAAGTGGTCACCCATCTAAGTACTGCACTGGTTCTGGTTGCTTAACTTCTTTCTTATTTACTAAACTTTGCTTCATAAGCAAACAGGCCTCAGGTTGCTTATAGTAGCTTCTGTTTCTAAGTGGTCACCCATCTAAGTATTGCACTGGTTCGTGGTTGCTTAACTTCTTTTTATTTACTAAACTTTGCTTCATAAGCAAACAGGCCTGAGGTTGCTTATAGTAGCTTCTGTTTCTAAGTGGTCACCCATCTAAGTACTGCACTGGTTCGTGGTTGCTTAACTTCTTTCTTATTTACTAAACTTTGCTTCATAAGCAAACAGGCCTCAGGTTGCTTATAGTAGCTTCTGTTTCTAAGTGGTCACCCATCTAAGTACTGCACTGGTTCGTGGTTGCTTAACTTCTTTCTTATTTACTAAACTTTGCTTCATAAGCAAACAGGCCTCAGGCTTCTGTTTCTAAGTGGTCACCCATCTAAGTATTGCACTGGTTCGTGGTTGCTTAACTTCTTTCTTATTTACTAAACTTGTTCATAAGCAAACAGGCCTCAGGTTGCTTATAGTAGCTTCTGTTTCTAAGTGGTCACCCATCTAAGTATTGCACTGGTTCGTGGTTGCTTAACTTCTTTCTTATTTATTAAACTTTGCTTCATAAGCAAACAGGCCTCAGGTTACTTATAGTAGCTTCTGTTTCTAAGTGGTCACCCATCTAAGTACTGCACTGGTTCGTGGTTGCTTAACTTCTTTCTTATTTACTAAACTTTGCTTCATAAGCAAACAGGCCTCAGGTTGCTTATAGTAGCTTCTGTTTCTAAGTGGTCACCCATCTAAGTATTGCACTGGTTCGTGGTTGCTTAACTTCTTTCTTATTTACTAAACTTTGCTTCATAAGCAAACAGGCCTCAGGTTGCTTATAGTAGCTTCTGTTTCTAAGTGGTCACCATCTAAGTACTGCACTGGTTCGTGGTTGCTTAACTTCTTTCTTATTTACTAAACTTTGCTTCATAAGCAAACAGGCCTCAGGTTGCTTATAGTAGCTTCTGTTTCTAAGTGGTCACCCATCTAAGTACTGCACTGGTTCGTGGTTGCTTAACTTCTTTCTTATTTACTAAACTTTGCTTCATAAGCAAACAGGCCTCAGGTTGCTTATAGTAGCTTCTGTTTCTAAGTGGTCACCATCTAAGTATGCACTGTTCTTTCTTATTTACTAAACTTTGCTTCATAAGCAAACAGCCTCAGGTGCTTATAGTAGCTTCTGTTTCTAAGTGGTCACCCATCTAAGTACTGCACTGGTTCGTGTTGCTTAACTTCTTTCTTATTTACTAAACTTTGCTTCATAAGCAAACAGGCCTCAGGTTGCTTATAGTAGCTTCTGTTTCTAAGTGGTCACCCATCTAAGTACTGCACTGGTTGTGTTGCTTAACTTCTTTCTTATTTACTAAACTTTGCTTCATAAGCAAACAGGCCTCAGGTTGCTTATAGTAGCTTCTGTTTCTAAGTGGTCACCCATCTAAGTACTTAACTTCTTTCTTTTACTAAACTTTGCTTCATTCAGGTTGCTTATAGTAGCTTTGTTCTAAGTGGTCACTTCTTTTTCTTATTTACTAAACTTTGCTTCATAAGCAACAGGCCTCAGGTTGCTTTATAGTAGCTTCTGTTTCTAAGTGGTCACCCATCTAAGTATTGCACTGGTTCGTGGTTGCTTAACTTCTTTCTTATTTACTAAACTTTGCTTCATAAGCAAACAGGCCTCAGATTGCTTACATTACCTGCTGTTACTAAGTTGTCACCCATCTTAGTACTGAACTGGCTCATGGTTGCTTAACTTTTTCCTTTCTTTTTCTTGTTTACTAAACTTTGCTTTGTCTGATACACAAGTCTCAGGTTGTTTATAGTAGCTTCTGTTAATAAGTGGTCACCCATCTAAGTACTGAACTGGCACGTGGTTGCTTAACTTTTTCCATTCTTTTCTTATTTACTAACCTTTGCTTAGTCCATTAAGGTTGCTTTACAGTAGCTTCTGTTCTAAGTGGTCACCCATTTAAGTACTGAACTGGCTCATGGTTGCTTAACTTTTTGATCTGCTGAGAACTGGTGACAGTAAGACAAATGTTTCCTGCATTTAAATCAATTCCAGATTAACTTAAGTAGTTTTTCGATTTCTTTTATCCACATCTTTTTTATCTTACAGAGACCATTTTATTGATTCCCATTTTGGTACAAATAATTCATTCTTTTACAATATTCATATCAAGTATTTTTAGCCTACTCTGACACAAGGTCACGATTATGGAGCACCAAGTGAAAATCAACCTCACTACAGTTGTAATAGTACGAGGGACATTCAATAAATAAGGAGAACTTTTTTGAACAAAGGAAAAAAAATTTTTTCATAAATATAAATTCTGCATTCTTTGAAATTGGTTTATAGCAAAGATTTTTTTGATCTCATAAAAATATTTGTTTTGAGTCTATTCAAAATGGTGGCAAATCAAACAGAGTGCGCCAGGATTGAACAGAGGTCTGTCATCAAGATTTTGGTGGCTGAGAAGTGCAAACCATGTGAAATTTACAGAAGCACGTGTGATGTATATGGAGAAGAATGTTTTAATAAAAAAATGAGTGCATATTGCCTAAATGAATCCTGGCCTCCTGCCCTAAAAAAACACTTAGTGGTGCCTGCTGAAAATCCAACATGCACTACTATTCAACTCCCTAAACTGATTGAAGGCATATCTATTTAAAGATACATAACAGTGTTTTTTTTAATTAAGATAAAATGAAAATACCAAAAAAAAGATATTTTAAAGGGGGGGGGGATATTTACATTTACTTGTCGATAAAAGGTCTGTGTGGTGGCTTACTTTTAACACCTTCAAACCACTAAAAAAACGTTATTTTATTTTACTTGATATGAATATTGTAAAAGAATGAATTATATCATGTGCCAGTTTAGTACTTAGATGGATGACCACTTATTATCAGAAGCTACACCTTCAAACCACTCAAAAAAATATTTTAAAGAGGGGGATGGTAAAATATTTACATTTACTTGGTGAGAAAAAACTGGGGTGGAAGGTAAAATATCGCTTTGATATTGCATTAACTTTTCGAGAAAAACACCTTCAAACAGCTAGGGAGTTGAATAGTAGCGTGGGTTGGATTTTCAGCAGGTTGAATTTTCAGTGGGCACCACTTAGTGTTTTTTAAGGAAGGAGGCCAGGACACATTTATGTGATAATACCAAAAAATGTTTACAAATAGACTAACCATGGGTTTGCCACTATGTGCCCGCCCCGAGTTAAAATCACGAGCATCGATCCCAGGGGGCCATTCCCCCAGGCAACACCTGCCCCCTCGATTTAAAGGGGCAGGGCTGGGTTTATTGCCCAGTGCCTGAGGCGCCCCCCTTGAGGGGATTTGCCGAGGGGATAGACGCAAATTTTTAACCCCACCACCAATGAGTCTCAGCTTGTAGGTGGTCCCACGTTAATAGGGCCTTGTGCCTAACCTAGTACAAGTGGGGTACGAGGATAATATCCACTATGAGCCTAAGTTGAAAAGACAGCCTAGGAATGGAAATACACTGAGTCTTCGATAAAGAAAAAGTTCTGATTGCAGCAGTTAGTAAAGAAGGTCATGCTGACAGTCTTCTTTAAAATTTCAAAAGGAGCCATGACTATTGATTTCCTTGAAAAAGGTGCAACTGTAAACAGTGCATCTTATTGCCAATTCCTTAGGCAAAATTTGCCTTACTTATTGATTGACCCTTGTATACAAGGTTATCTTGATAACCACTATAATGAAATGGGTGCTTTGAATGGTTTAATATTTAATGAACTAGGCAAGCAAACCATTGGGAGTGATTAACTGATTGATTGACTGATTGATTTTAATGGCATGTCAACCTATCAAGGGTTATTTTATGCCAAGAGGTTACAAATCATGTTCATTGTATATCTATATTTATATTCTTTATATTGAAATAGATCACTAAGTAGGCCTGATTCTATTCTAGTAGTGACCAGGTTGAATTCAGAGTTTTTCTTCTTCTAGACTGGTTGCCTAACCAAGTTTAAAGAGCCCAATCTGCCCTACTATTTACCCATAGCTGGAGGGAGAATAGTTGGATTCATACCTTTCCCAAGGTTATTAGCATTATGTGAACTGTGGCTTTGTCCAGGAATTGAACTCAGGTTGACGAGTCCATTTCCTGCGACTCTAACCAATGCACCACCATGCTTCCCTTCTTTGTGTAGTTGTTTCTTAAGAGTTTTTGCACACAGTTATATAATATCAAGTATTCCTATTTAATACAACTAAGTTGCACATTGTAGTATGGTTTTAAGTTATCATATATCTAATCTATTAATAATGGAGATTCGGTCTCCATTTGTCTGTAACTGAAACTATGTCACTGTTTATGTAACAATACGGAAAATCGTCAGTACATAGAATAAAGAACAACCCTGTAATCAGTTTTAAAAAATTATCTTTTACTCTTGCCCTTTTTTAAGTAACAAGAGGTTATCTAAAAAGTTTACAAATAAATAAATACCTACGATTTTGAGTAAAATTTACGTGTAAAATATTCAAAATAATTATTTAATCAATAATTAATAGGTGTATGCAAAATTCTATTTGAAGGGGACAGAACAAAATTTCCATTTCAAATTGTTTTATTTTCTTTACTCCTTTAATAAATTTCATGATTTTACTTACTTATGATACAAACCCACGGACATTGAATTTTTAACTCTGAATATCTTTCAAAAATTCATTCTTACATGTTTTTAACAAATTTTTTTGTAAGTACTAATAATTTATACACAATTATATGGTTTCAAATACCTATTTCTATTTAATAATATTCATTTGTTTGTACATGAAGAATAATTAAAGTTCCAATTACTGTTGAACTGGGAAGACATGGCAACAAACAGTTGTAACCCAATACAAACCCGAATAGTCGCAAAGGTCTACTGCAGAATAACAGGGTATTTATAAGACTCCACAATGTCATTCAAATCAAGCAGTCAAGCAGCCAATCAGAACTCAAGGAATGGAATCACCCAAATCACCCAAATTCATGAATGGATCATTCTTGATTTCTATATATACCAACTGTCTTGGACACTGCTTAATTATGTACTCAGCTAGCTTCTGTTATTCAAGCCAACAGTAGACTAACTGACTTCAATAGTACACAGTTCTATGGTTTCAAGTAAGATATAATGATTCTTAGTAAACAATTATAGCAACCATACAAATAATTTACAGTTATATGGTATCAAGTATTCTTATCCAATACCAATAATTCTTAAGCAGATCTATTTGACCCATAGATCCATAACTACAACTCTGGGTCAGAGTGGACCTGGGAGTAATGGCAATTAAGGGATACTCTACACACTCTAGAGCTCCAGAACTGGAGCCTCACCATCAGATGCAGTTTAGTGTCATACCCAGGACGTCCCATTTTCTTACCCATCTGCAGAGGATGCTGTTGCCGTATTCTAAGCCTCACTGAAAGGTCCATTGTAAGTGAGTTTGATTCTCACTGGGTGCCTCAACAAAACTAAGCTTTGTAAATGATCATTCTGCAGTAAAGGAGACGTACTTAGCATAATGGTTATTGTCATAGGAAATTAAATCAGTGACCTAAGTTCAAATTCTGGAGAAGGCTGTTTGTTTGGGAAAGGCATGAATCAGTCTGTTCTATAAAATAGTAGGGCAGACAGGGTTCTCTAACTTGATTAAGCAACCAGTCTAGAAGGAAAACTCTGAATTCAAACCAGCTTTATGTGTAGCATAATTTATGGTGGCACAGGGTTTTGACAACACTCTGTTGTGAGAATACAAAGGGGATAGAAAAATACCAGTGACGGTTATGACCCCTGACCCCAAAGATGTAAATTTGCGAGTCACTTGATAGTTAGGTAACCAGTTTCAACCAACACAGGGCAGATGTGTGACTGAGGGGTTGAACTCAGACCGCGTGGTGAAAATGGGCAATAAAGCTTTGATCAAAGACAAACAAAGTCTTGTTAGTTAATTGCATGACTTTAAAAGAACTAGCCCCAAAAGAAGTTAGAAGAAGACAAGAAGAATCTAGACGATCATAGCCAATAGAAGTAAAGATCCAGCATGGCGACTGGATGATCACAGATGGCCGAAAGAAAGAAGATAGAAAGGAAACAGCACTAAACACAAGTAAGTCACATGCTCTATCTGTCTGTCTTTCTCAGATGTCCGCCCTGTCGGCTGGGGTGTTAGAATGCACTGACTGCACCTCTGCAGAGAGGTAAGACTCCCCCAATAGGGCCACCTGTTGGCTGTGGGTGGCGACCTGTGATGCTTAAGGATAGAACCCAGGTGGATGAGCAGTTCATGACTTGCAATACTCTACTTTGGCCCTATCTTGAGCTAAACGGGCGGTCGGAGAGGCCCCCTCCGATCAATCGCTGGTCACGTCAAGCCCTAGCACCTATATGATTTTCCCAACCCTACTGCCCTTAGGGCAAGCCCCAACGCCTTTTTATCATATGGGTACTAGAAGGTGGTGGCTGAGGGTCTACATGTTCTGGGAATGATGTTAAACTCTATCTGATGGTGAGGTTCCAGTTTTGGAGGTTTGGGGAATGTGGAGCACCCCTTCATCACCATTGCTCCCTGGTCCACTCTGACCCGGAGTGGTAGTACCTGTTAGGGTCCCATCTATGGGTTAAATAGAAAAACGTATTTATAAAAAAAATTGTATTATCCATTAAGAATTGATTTATTTCTAAACTTTATCGGCATTAAATGACCCACTAAGGTTGATATGCCGTAAAACAAAACCAAACCAAATCAAATCTCTCAGATGTCTCTCTCTCTCTATCACACAAGAACACTCTCGTTTATGTACCCGCAATGGCTACATAATACATGCAGCTTAAAGAATTAACCTTGTGTCAATATTTCCTTATGCTATTTTTAAATTTTTTAAATTCTAGCAATGTGAGATTCAAGCCATAGACCACTTTCATATATATCAAATCAAGGAGGCGCATAGTGTAAGTTACAGTTGTAGGAAATTAACTGAGTTCAAATCCTGTAGGAAATTAACTGAGTTCAAATCCTGTAGGAAAATTAACTGAGTTCAAATCCTGTAGGAAATTAACTGTTCAAATCCTGTAGGAAATTAACTGTTCAAATCCTGTAGGAAATTAACTGTTCAAATCCTGTAGGAAATTAACTGTTCAAATCCTGTAGGAAATTAACTGAGTTCAAATCCTGTAGGAAATTAACTGTTCAAATCCTGTAGGAAATTAACTGAGTTCAAATCCTGTAGGAAATTAACTGAGTTCAAATCCTGAACAAGTTTGTTTGCATTTAACATAGTGCTAATACCTTTGGTAAAGGTATGCATCCAAATATTCTCCCTCTAGCTATGGGTAAATACTGGGGCAGACTGGGCTCTTTAACCTTGGCTAGGTAACCAGTTTAAGAGAAGGAAAACTCTGAATTCAAACCTGTTAAACTCTGCTTAAGAAATTGAACTTGTGTCACATTCTGCTCATGCGGAGGGGGTTGGTGGATACATATGCTGTTTGCATTTCACATAATGCTAATACCCCGAAAACAAATCTGGAGCTGGAGTCCCTAAGGTAGAGTAATGCTGAATTTTAGTGCTACACAGCAACTCCTGCGACACTGCTATTGCCAAACTGCATAGGTTCTTATCATTTCCTTTGGACCACAGTGGCAGTGGCAGGAGGGGGATCTGCTGCTTAGGCAACAGCACATCCTCCAAAATAACCCACCCAGGCTACATAGTAAAAAATAAATATAAAAAAGATATTTTAAAAAACTACTTCATCAGAACAGAAGGATGCCAACCAACCAATATATATATATATATATATATATATATATATATATATATATATATATTTATACCAAAGAAAAAAAACAATGAAAGGGAAATTTGTCTAGTTTAGTTTTTCAATGCAAGCTCCTTACATACAGTCGAGTGAAAGAAAGTTAAGTGGTCTTGTGTTTTGTCTCAAATTGAACTTTTGTTTCTATATTTGTTTACAAGGTGAGCAGTGGACTCTTAAAATTTAAGTAGAATTATGACAAGTCTTAAAGTAGGTATTTACCCAACCTGTTCGCCATGGGTAGGATGTGACACAACATTGCATTTCTCAAGTGAGCTGTGCTACTCATGCTCTGAATTGGCAAGGGCCAGTATCAAACCTGTAATTTTGTAGTTCCTATATGGATGCTCTACTGACTGAGCTAAACTGCTTCTTCTATCTTCTTATCTCTGCTAGCTAGGTTAAGTTCTCTTGGCTCTCTCTTTATTGTTTTGGGTGTCATCTCGGGTGTTGATTCTCTCCCCACATCCATCTATTTAGTTCTTAATTAAATCAGGAACACGGAGACTTAGATTGTTTGATGTACAACTATGTCTACATATATATATATATATATATATATATATATATATATATATATATCATATATACAGGGTGTCCCAGAAGTTGTGCACCATATATTTTTTATTTTTTATTTTTCAGATTTGATTGGATATGGGTGAGAAATTAATTAAATCAGGAACACGGAGACTTAGATTGTTTGATGTACAACTATATATATATATATATATATATATATAATATATATTATATATACAGGGTGTCCCAGAAGTTGCGCACCATATATTTTTTAATTTTTTAATTTTTCAGATTTGATTGGATATGGGTGAGAAATTAACAATACAAGAAAGAGTTAAATTGTTTTTTTTTATCTTTGGAAGAGATGGGGCTACATACCACTCTGTAGCTGAAGAATTCAACCGCACTCATCCCGAGCGAGAAAAACCATTGAACCATTCCACTGTCTGCCGTTTGATAAAACATTTCCAAGAAACTGGCTTAGTTGCTGACCGCGAGAGATGTGGTCGACAAAAGAGTGCAACTGATGAAGCAACATCAACTATGGTTTT
Source organism: Doryteuthis pealeii (assembly GCA_023376005.1). NCBI lineage: Eukaryota > Metazoa > Mollusca > Cephalopoda > Myopsida > Loliginidae > Doryteuthis > Doryteuthis pealeii. The sequence goes on along the minus strand of CM042158.1, from coordinate 22,914,805 downwards.
GGCGAATGTTGCTAGGACCCCCCGTGTAATCAGTAAGGAAAATAAGCCAGGAGCTTACGATTAGCAAATCATCAGTACATCGTAGTCTTAAGACACAGAAATTTCATCCGTACAAAGTGTATCTTGAGAATTGATGTTTGTATCAATGGAGAGGGTGAACAATTTGAACATCCATTATGATTATGATGAATAAAATGATATTCATATGTCTTTTTATACTTTTTATATGTATTTTCATACATGGTGCGCGACTTCTGGGACATCCTGTATATATATGTGTGTTCCCAATTTTCCTGGTAGAGCACTGTAGGGGAGACATTAAATTGAACTTTCACTGTTTAGTGTAAGGCATTTACTCACCTGTTGTTTACAGACTTCAATTCTCTGGTGATTGTAAAAACATACATCCTGTAAGTATGTATCAATTAATTGTTCACCTCTGACTGACAGTCTCTGATGGTCGTAAGGGGAAGGAGCTTGGCAGACGAAAATTCTGTTGGGTTTCGCTCCCGGCTAGAGGTAGCTGTTAAAAATGTTGAGCCGCACTGATGAGACGTAAATGATGAAACATATGTCTGTGGATGACTGATTGTAAAAACATACATTCTGTAAGTATGTATCAATTAATTGTTCACCCCAGACATCTAGTTTTTTTCTCCAATATATATATATATATATATGTATATATATGAAAGTACGTAAATAAATATTGTGTTTATTTGATATGGCTTTTAGCCGACAATTTTTGGAGGATATGTGCTTAATTGAAGTCATACCAAAATTTTGAAAATTAATTAGTTAATAATTAATGAATTTAGGCGGGCATATATGTTCAAATGTAAGGCTAAACAGATCGAGAAAATGTCAATCCCTGAATGTACATTTCGACCTATTAGGTCTCATCAGCAAGGTTATAGACATGAAAGTCTGCTCCGTGTGACTCGAAACCTGTGTGTGACTCGAAACCTGTCAGCTTGGCAGTCGAGGTTTCGAGTCACACACGGAGCAGTCTCCCATGTCTATAACCTTGCTGATGAGACCTAATAGGTCAAAATGTACATTCAGGGATTGACATTTTCTCGATCTGTTTAGCTTTACATTTGAACATATATGCCTGCCTAAATTCATTAATTATTAACTAATTAATTTTCAAAAATTAAGTATGACTTCAATTAAGCACATATCCTCCAAATATATATATATACATATATACATATTTTAAAATATTTTGCTATACACCTTATAGTATTACATTTCTACATATTTTTTGCATATTACTTCAGAAATATTCTTTCTATAAGTATTTTATATAAGCACCTAATAATTTTATTGATTAAGCAGAAAAATTGTTTCAATACTTCAAGGTGCCTAAGGTGTCCTGTGATGGTGTGATGGTTAGCAAGCTGGTCCATTACTACTGAAAAATGAGTTTGATCCTCACTGGATGCCCCATTCTTATGATCTTGTGTCAATTCCTACCTGTGGTGAACTGGTCAGGTAATTAATTTAGCCAACAAACCAGATAGATATTTCATGGTGCCTCAAATGGTGTAATGGTTAGCAAGCTCGGCTAGCAGACAATTGCTAGTGAGTTTGATTTTCACTAAATACAATTTACTTCTGGCCTTGTTCAACTGTTGAGTAAATAATTTAAACTCCCTGGAAAAAAATATTTGCAATATAAGGTATAACTAAAGCTCTACTGGAAAAATGATTTGCAATATGAGGTTGTAAAAAAATAATTAAGTGATAAAAAAATCAATATTTTATTAATATGTCTGTGTAGCTGTAGCAATTGGGATTTGTAGAAAAAAGTTCAGCGATTTGCAAGATGAGTAATTCTAATGAGGATAATAATAATAAATTATTAGGAAGAAAGTGACAAGGCATTTCCTGTGTATTATTGTTTGTTTTTTATTTGTTTTTTATTTATTTTTATTTTTGATTTTCCATTATTATTCATCAACATTAGAGCAGACGATGAAGTAGGTCACGTGAGATGTGGACGAGACTCAACGAGACTTGACACAAGCGGTTCGACTTGCAGCATTCTTCCCTTCTTCTCACAGATGTGGCTTGGTTGGTAAATACTACAAAAATCTATTCATGCATGTCTCTCTCTCTCACTTTCGTTGTCTATTTCTTTTAACCGGGCCCCTCTATCGTCGTTTTTTTTGTTGTTGTTTACACCCTTAGTTGCCAAAAAAATTATCCGCGTTATTCCGTTTTTAAAAACCCAACGAACTGTCATTGTTTACTGTTGTTTTTTTGGACACAAGAGAGTGTTAAAAAAAAAAAAAATGACACGCCTCCCCCTCTGTTTTTTTAAATATTTTTATTTTGTTTCTTTGTTTGGGTCCTTTAAATAGAAAAAAATATCTGTTGAATATTTCTCAAGATTTTCTGTTTATTATTTATTTATTTATTATTAAAGCAGAATATTTTGTTGTTGCTTTTTGCTATGTATTTTTATTCCATGTGATTTGATTGTTTTCCAAGTTTGATTTATAATTCTATGAAGAAACCGAGGTTAATCAGTTTAAGTATATAATAATAATAATAATAATAATCGCATTAGAGTGAACAGGTTTTATTTATTTATTTTTTGTCATAAAAAGAAACCTTGTTGAATAATTGGTCACGCTAAATCCAAAATATACATCACTCTTTGTTTTCTTTAAAAATCAACTTTTTTTCCCGTGTATTGTTATTTATTTACTACTTGTTTTCATCCGATGTTTGGACAATGGACAAATGTATCGTTCTCTATATCTGAATCAATCTTTGTCTTTAATACAAAATTAAATGGAAATAAATTTGTGGTAGAAAGATTATGTTACGCCAATCTTTCACATGGGGAAGATTTGTATTTATCTATTTATTTATTTACTATTAAGCATTCGAAGTGCTAGCTTTTACCTAGGTTCGAACATTGCCCTCGACCACGAATAATGGGAAATTACCCATCACAAAAAAAATAAAAAAATAAAAATAGGATTAAAAAAAAACAAGGAAGAAAATTTCCTTATTACGGTACAATCACAATGTTTCATAAATATAAAAATGTAAACTATAAGTTAAGAGGAAGATTAGCTTGTGTTAATTTCCCAAGAAGTAGAGTATGGGACCTTACATTCAAAACCCAAGCTTTTAGTTGTGATCGAACACTGACCTCTGGCATTGGAAGTCGTGGGAAATTAATCTATTTTCAGCCATGTGATTATACTTTAACTTCTGGGATTATTATTATTATTATTATTAATAATTGATGTTGAAAATATTTATATTTGTTATTTAGGGGACGAACGAAAAAAAAATGTTTATTGCAAATATTTTTTACTACTTACTAAAAAAAAAGTAAATAAATAAATAAAAACATACATTTTGAAAGCTTTTCTTTTAACTTTTGAAAATATTTTGACACCATAATTAAACTCTTTTCAGGTTATAGTGAAAAAAAAAGAAAAGATCCTCGATTTTTAAAGATAGAATTGAAAAAAATATAAATCATGTGTATTGTATACGAGTTAATTTTATTTAGTTTTGCCATAAATCTTACCAAAGAAAGAAAGGCAATGTAAAAATTTAAAAAAATGTCACAATCTTTATTATTTATTGAATTGAAATGAAATATCTTGAAAAAATTCCACTATATTTCATTTAAAAAACAAAACACAATACCCCCTCCCCCTAAAAAAGACAAAAAAAACAAACTTCTTTAAATCAATAAATAAATATCGAAAATTTAATTAATTTTTATTTGGAAATTCAATTTGAAAATTTTCCAATCTTACTTTAACTTTTCCATTTATTTTGTTTAATACAATTAAAAAAAAAAAAGTAAAAGTAAAAAAAGCAACAAATAATTGTTTTAAGGAAGAAAATAATTTTATCACATTTTCTTTAATTCCTCTTATTGAATCTAATATTGATATTAAAGAAAATTTTTTAAATTCTTCGTGTAAATATTGGTTAGTTTTTCTTTTCTTTGTCAACATTATGCAGTTTTTATTTAAAAACTCTGAAATTCATTTCCAAGAGAAGAGCAGGGACAGTAACCTGAGTCCTTTGATAATCAAATTGACTTGATTATTCGGCATTAAATGACCCGAAAAGAGTTGATATGCCGTAAAACAAAAAAAGCAACAAGTCATTTCCAATATTTGCATTTAAAAATGCTTAAAAGTTTTTAGCATTTTGAAAAACATGTCCATCTTCTTTCGTATTTTAAACTTTCATTTTTTATAATTATATTTTCTTTAAAAGTTAAATTACAATACAAAATAAAGTATCTATATATTTTATAACATACAGATAATTTTGAATTACATGTACTTATTTAAAAAAATAGATATTTTGACTAGAATTCACCTTTCAAAATTATGCAACAAAATGTTTTTAAAAACATCAAATTAAAAATTTTGCTGACTACTGTCAAGCATTCGCATCTTTCTAACTTTTGCAAAAAAGAAACAAAATAGAAGCATGAAACCCACTAACTTTACCCCCCACGACATGTGCCACAAAATATGTAGCTTTATTTTATTCATTTTTTTAATCTAAAAAAGAAATGTTTATTTGCCCCCCCCCGCATTTTCGTTTATCTTTTTCATTGATATTATTATTCAAATATTAAATTTTTTTGTATTAGATGTAAACACCCGCCCCACCACCACCACCACCACATAGTTTGAGTCTGGAAACTTTTAAAGTATATGTGAAATTCCGTAATTTAAATGGGGATATTTTGCTGCATGAGTAAATTATGATGTTAGTCTCCACCCCACCCTAGAAAAAAAGTGATTATAATTCTTTGATATTTTTTTTCTTTTATTCATTTATTCTGACCAAACAAGAAATTGTTGCTTGTATTTTATTATTTAGTGTTATTGTTTAATTTTTAGAAAAATACAAATTTATTTTTCTTAAAAAGAAAAAAAAGTAGTGTCCGCAATATGAGGCAGGGTAAAAGTCAATAATTCCTTACAAATACCAAAAAATTTATCATCTGTTAATTCTAGGACTTTTTCTGATGAAAGGAATTTGATATTTTTGTGCCTCACCCAGTTGCAAGAATATTGTTTTTGTTTTCTTTCTTTATGAATAATGTATTATGGAAATACAGAATAAATCCCAAAGAGACAATGAATTAATGTGACTAAAGAAAAGCTTTTTAGTTTTTATTGTTCTTTGAAAAAAAAAAAAAAATCTTTAACTTTTTGTA